>CM067169.1:109805868-109885868 GCA_034093135.1 Erigeron breviscapus | reverse complement strand
ACAAGTAGCATATTATTCTCTATGGAATGCCTTGTCCGATAATACATCTATTCAATGGTCTCAGCTACTAATTTCAACCCCTTGAAATATAAACGAGTAAATTGGGTTAAGTTTATCACAAACAGGTCAAATGGGTTATCCTACAACATTTACCTACAGAAAATTCATCTATAATGGGTCAAAAACAGGTCAAATGGGTTATCCTACAACTTTCACTAACATCGTAACAAAATGGGTTTTGAATTCGTATTTAAGACATTCATTGGTAACTAAAAGAGTAACCGCACAATGCACAGTAGATGAATGGGTTTCAAGTTATTCAACAATGATACACGACGCCGAGCACCGACTTTGTATGGTGGTCTGTGGTAATTATGTAAGAGAGGGAGTAATAATGATATTAGTATGTTAACTTTCTAATTGATAGTAATAGTAATGGATAAAATGTTTGTTTTATTTTAATTTTTGTAAGGTGAATTTCGTTTGAAACTTCGTGTCTCGATTCGACAACGGGAGGTATAGCATACGTTGTCTTAACCGGGTCCGCCCTAGAGAGCTCCCTCGAAGTAGAAATGCCTATTTCAAATACCCGATGGGGGAAAAACCCCTACTAATCCGCCCGAAGGCACGACAATTAATAAGGGTTAACCCTGCCCCCTCAGACTTTAACCTGGGTATACGCAAGTCAAGCCCTCATAGAGGGGCTTCCTATGTCCACCCCAAGACTTAAACACAAGACCTCTTGAGTGGGGGAATCTCCTTTCAACCACTAATTAACTTGAATTTGTTTCGACTAATTATCTAAGTAGTTAAGAACCGAAATTTCAGAGTTTTAGTATGCAACCGAAATTTGAAATTTTCAAAATTTCGGTGGGATTTCAGTATTTTATTAGTATGCAACATCTATAAATATATAATAATTAACACTTAATTCTTAATCTAAATATCAAAACTCAAGCTTAAAAGTGTCAATATTTGATACATTAGTGTTAATACTTGCAAAAATGAGTGTTTCTTATGTTGTTTTTAAGTTTGGACAAAAAATTAACTAAAAAAACCTGAAAAACTGGTATACCACCGAAAATTTGACCGATTTTGGTGAGATTTCGGTCAATTTCACCGAAAATCTCGGTACCCAAATTTGGATAGAAATCTGGACCTTTATACCAGTGGAGGACCGAAAACCGAAATACCACTGGTATACCACCGAAATTGACTACATAGCTAATTAGTGCATTAAACGTTATAAAAAAATTTAGCCCATTGAATTATACTAGATAATTTAATACAAGTAAAATAGTAAAATTCTAGTTCTTAAAAATTCAAATTTCAAGGGTCAAATGGTTCATATTGTAGTATACAGATATAGATATAGATAAATATAAAATATAAAAATATTTTTCCCGGTCCCCAAATCCAACCTGCTACCCAACCCGCCTACACATTTCACTACCTAAAAGTTTCTTTCTCAGACTCCAGTGGTTATCCTAGGGCCGGAACACAAAAAAGAGGGCCCTCTCAACTGCAGCAGCAGCAGAACAATCATCGTAGATTCTGCCAGAAAAAAGATTCTTACCTGGACAGTCTGTTCATTCGTTTTAGAATGTGTATCAAATCGTTGAAGTGTCAATCCATCAGTCCACTTCTTCTTGTGAAGGTTTAATAGCATCTTCTCCTCAAGTTGATTCTTCCTATAATTAATGGCTATTGAGTAGTAGTGGCGGTTGAGACCATGGATCAGTGCCTGCAAAATAAAAGTACATCCATAAAGAAGAAGATGATCAAACAAGATATAATCATAACTGGGGGTAGTGATTTCAACACGATTACTATACAGATGGGTCATTTTGGGTTCGGTTTTATCTTAAAAGAGTCAAATATTTAGCCAGAAAGGAATCAGAACAAATGGTTGGTAAACACGTTAAAAGGTTTCTATAACTCAAATTTTGATTACAATTAGGTCAAAGAACTGGATAAATCCTGTAGGGATCAATGCATTAGTTATATAAAAGTTCAAAACAAGAGGAAAAAAAAACTGTTTGTCATTTGACCTGACCTGACCCAGCCCATTTTGGAATAGACTGATAAATGTCTTTACCACCCCGTTTTAACCCCACTAACCAGGCCGTCGATCTTGTACTACACAAGAGACTAATGTGGGGGTATATGTGAAACACTCACTTGAATAGATGGTTTATTGAGATGTCCAAGATTGGAAGTTGTCTGACGGGGCTCTTGTCCAAGCATCATGGTTTGAGGGTTGATTAGGCGAAAGGCATCTATGACCACCTTTCCTTTAACACTCTGGATTGGATAGATTACCACAGCAACAGCTCGCTGATTCAAGGCTTCAAAACTCTGAGCATACCACAGATGCAAGAAAGTCAGATGAACTATATACAATTAAGAATATTATATTCATTATTATAGGATGAATATGATCAAAAGAAGGATCTTGTATATGTAGATTTGGATGGCTGGAAATCTATTTTCTATTATTGGAAATGTCATGTTCAATAACTTGTTATCTTGTATGTTTTATACACTTGGTTGTTCACTAGCATTTAAAATCAGGAAAGTTAACAACATAATCTTTAACTTGCAGTTGCGATAAATGTGATGTCAGACCTGAACATACACTTGAAATACTACCTAAGAGCTTATATGCTACTTTTGAGTTTAGACATAGATTCTTAAATGATTTCCAACTTTTTCACCCATATAAGCAAAAACTATCGACTACAATCAATATCAAATAGGGAGCCACTATAAACAAAAAGCCTTTAATTATACATATATCTAATTAATGCTATGCTTCGTAAAAAGAACTGCGGTGATGTAACAAATTAAATCACATGAATCCAGAACCTGTTGTGTATTGATGTCAACTCCCGATAACCAACAACCAAATCCAGGATGTGAATGGTACCATCCCACCACCATTTCAGGTCTGGCAACAAATAGAAGAAACGGTTAAGCTAGAAAAGAGTTAATTTTGATGAATAAGTTGCAACAATTTAATATAGAGGATGAACAAGAAAGTGATATCTTCACATAACTCACAGAGACTTTTCAGATATACAATATATCTTTTGAACAAAAGTAACGAACAAACAGGTTAAGATAATTGAAGGTATACTACCACTACAAACAAGGGACCTAGATACGACTAGAACATTTAAAATAGTATCAGTGAAACAGCACATACTACCAAATAAAATAGAAACATATTTACAATTCCCACAATTAAAGCAACCATAATCTACCACTTCAAAAAAATAGATTGATCAGCAGATGGCATGACCAAAAAGGATATCAACAATAGCCAGATTTGCATGAAGACAAAAGAAAGAGCTTTACTATCATCTAGATGAAGAGTAACCAAACGAAACTTTCTTCAAGTATACAAAAAAGTCAGACAAACAACTATTTACAAAAGTATTCCAGTTGAGTTACAGCTAGACTGAGTCAAAGTTGCAAGGGATTTCATGTACACCTTCTCATCACTTCAAAGACACACTCGTAAACACTGATTTCTCATATCAAGTATCAAAATCATATCATATGAGAAACACAAATAACTACATAAGCAAACCAAAAAAGAAAAGAACTAACCTTCCAGTTTGCTTAAGCATATCAAGCATTTTAGTCTGAAAAACAGGGTCAACAGCTTCAACACTAACCCCCGTCCCACTTTGAGGCATAGCAAACACATCTACAACACGAACCGTATACTCGTCCACAAATTCCCCTAGCATCAATCCCATAACTTCCATCGGCACTCCAGCTCTCCCTACACTCAAGCGCATATATAATTATAAACCAAGCTTCAATTCCATCAATCACACTACCAAGTCACTCATTTGTAAACAGAACAAGCCAGCTCAGGTATTTTAATATGCATTTAACTACAAACAAAATTTGGTATGTATCGAACATTCAATACAAAAGTTGAAAGCTTTTTTACGGGTGTATATTGTAATTATTAAACTTTCAATTCAATGCTAATGTATGTATCCATAAACGATCACCAGATAACCCGTATCGTCTCAACACTTCACAATTCATTGCTAATATAAAAAACTTTGTATATTAGACATGTAAGTTATCACGTCATCAAAACCGATCTCGTCTCAATTTAAAAGTCATAAATTTGAAATCTAAGTTATGAATCAAGATACAGACAAAGTATTCTTTCAGAGTCAAATCCTATACATAAAAAAACACTTATCCTAAAAGAAACTAAAAATTAAACAAATAATTATGAATATAAATAAATAAAACCCTAAAGCAGAAATTAAAAAGTAATTATACCATGTTTGAGCATTTTTAATAGAGCAAGTGAAGAGATGTAAACTTGCTCCGACGTATCTAGAGTGGGTGAATCTGGTGGCGGGTGGCCTAACGCGCCACCAGCTCCGGCGAACATTCGTTGTAACCGCTCCATAATTTCGATTTGTGTATGTGTGTGTTTTTTTTTTCTGATTGAAGTATTTGTTATTTGATGTAAAGATTTCTTTGCCAACAAGATTTGTGAATTGGGAATTTTAGTGAGTGGATATTTTTGTTTTGTCCCCTGGCTTTTGTTGTGAAGTCATATTTGATCCCTTTTCTTTTAGGCTTTTAGTTTCGAGAAAGTTAGTACGCTATTTTTTTGGCCCAAGAGATGTAGCCCAGCTTAGCCCATTTATCCAAGTAATTGGAGATTGGACTATTGGTAAATTATCGAAACGAGAAAAATTAATATTAACTAGACGGTTGCGGGCGGGGAGATGATGGTAGTAGTGGCGGTGTGATAGTGGCGACGTCGAGTAGTTTTTGGTAATCGATGTAAAGATTTTTAATGTAAAAGTCAAAAAATTGTAGTTAACAACAATAACTTGTAAGCCTTTCTTATCTTAATCATAGAAGAAAAGACATTACGCATTGATTAATAGTCTTTTAGTAAATTAAAACATCTAATTGCAATAATTAAGTACAATAACAAATAAAGTATGCTTGCTAGTTAATTGTCATGCTTTCATTTTATAAATAAAAATTTATGTATTAAGGATTAAAAGAAAACAGACAGCTCTTAGCCTCCGTTTTAAACTTCAGCTTGAAGCCTCTAACTATAATCTCGGCTCAAAATTCATGTGTCAAGTATACCCAATATGTTAGACTTTTAAAATAACTATATTCAATGGAAAATTACTCAAAGAAAAATTGGTACACACTTAAGCTGGTTATCATATTTATACTTAGAATTGCATTACTTAAATAATTTCTGTAACAATAGTCTTTGTGTTCGATCTCGGATTTACCAAGTCAACTATATTGCATACGAACGGGTCCACTGCCCGTAAGTGTGTAGTAGTCAGTAGCTAGGTGATTCATGTTTATAAATTTAAGACTCGAAAATTACACATCAAGTTTCTTAGTGAACAAAGCTATATGTAAATATTTGTTTGTGAAAGTATAAATCTTTAAAAAGGTGACAACTAAATATGAATGTAATAAAGTCATTTTACATTTTTACCTTTCTACTCACACAAATCAACCTATATTTTTAGGCTTAATTTAATGACAAAACTAAAAGCCAAATATTCAAGCGCAGGTTATCACATAAGAGTTTCAATCATCTTGAAAAAGCCCAACAATGCATGCAGAAGTACATATTTCATTCATATATTAGCTCTATAACTAAAAAAGTTGTTGGTTGGTGCATTATAAGTTTATAACCTTCAAGACATACCCGAGATAAATATGGAAGAAATTATCAAAAAATCTATTATCAAGTTATAAATGTACTTGTTGAAAAATTGGCTTCGGTAGGATGGCGAAAGATACATAATTGAATTGGGGGTGTTGGTCGTGGTTGCCGGTTTGTGTTGCTCTAAAAATTCTTGTGAACTCCATTCAATAATTAATAGTCAAGGAAATAAATAGTATTTATCATTTGCACAATAATACAATATATATACTTTTTATATTTTTAAATGACAATTTTAAATTAAACAAAAGTACTAGCAAGTTGCAAGTACTAAATTGTACACATGAGTTGCCATATGAGAAATGAGTAATATACACAAATAAACACATGTTGATAAATATGATTTGATTCAAGGGAAAATACTCATCAGATGATTATGTGGAACTTGTAAAAACATTAAACATAGTTGTCATTGATTTCAGGTTCCCAAAACAAGATGATTGAGTAATAATGGGATGAGTAATTTGGTTGTAACTTGATGCACGAATTTAGAGAGGAGAGACACACGAATTTAGGGTAGAGAATTAGTATGTGATTAACCTTAACTTAGGGTTTATGACTCTCTATTTATAATGAGAGTATTTACACATTCAACCCCTTTGGTGTTTAATGTGTGCACCATTAGTCCTCTTAGTTACAATCACCTAATGAGAAACCCTATAGTATGTCTTTAAAAGTAAATACACCCATAATATATTTACTAGACATAGGGATTTCAGTTATCGTCAATTATCATATCAGGAATGATAAATAATCAGTGACGATCACACTAACGTGGTTCCAACATTCTTCCACTTGACCGAGCGATCATTTATCTATGAGTATTCAATAAGTCCGGAATAATACTCATTTTGTTTTAAACCGAAATCATAGCCAATAAGTACAGTCGTAGAGAAGAACATCAACTCAGGACCCCCACTAGTCAAACTATGACCCAAATTTAAAACTAATAAGTAATGATCAATTGACTAAGACAAATTTTGTTACAATAATGTCAATACACCAATATGAGTACTCAAAGTGTAATTAATAGACAAACAAAATCTGAATAAGGAGGAAAATTTTATTAAGACAATAATAATAATAATAATAATAATAATAATAATAATAATAATAATAATAATAATAATAATAATGACCAATAAGTACAATATGCTATTAAATTAAATTAAGTCTTTAATAAGCCCCATCTTCAACACGTGTCCTACGAAGACATTAGGAGGAAGACCTTTGGTCATCGGATCCGCTAGCATATCATTTGTACTTATTAACTCAATACAAAGAACATTTTCCTCAACCCGTTCGCGTACAAACAGATACTTTGTATCGAGATATAGCCCAGCGGTAGTTGAATTGTTACTGTTCGAGAAAGTTACGGCAACTGAGTTATCACAGTAATTGTAACACCCGTCGTTTAAAAATATGGATTTCCAAAAACTTTCGCCTAACGGCGTCAAAGAAAGCGGAATTAAACTTTAAAAGTCCAAACCAGCAAAATTTGTTTGGTTCATTCATTAAATGGTGTTACTAGCCATATCATCAAAACAAGTCTAAATGGAAATCCATCGGTTGCCCAACATTAAACAACCGACATTATAGTAAATACAAATCATAAATATCTAAACATAAATCAATGTCTAAGGCGAGCAGCCACTATGGGTAAACTACAGCCAGCTTCAAGATCATCTACCCATGCCTCACATCTTCTCACATCTACCTGCTCACTAATGTTGGACCTGAGGGCACAACACATTTTAAAAGAGCAAGTGTTAGCTAACGAATTAGCTAAGTAAGATAACACATCATTAATAAAACATTTTTCCATTTAAACATTATATAAAAGTCATGTTAAATCGTTAAGGAACATATCACATCAATGCATCACATCATCCATAACATATCATCACATCAATCATCATCATAATAGGTTGAATCACCCTAGATGTGCCTAGTCATCTTTTACTTCACATATAACATATAAGCATCATCGTATAGTGTGACATAAGTCACTTACATTAGGCATGACATAAGTCACTCATCACATATAAGGTGTAAGTTTGTGTGTAGGCGGTCATAAGACCTAACAGGTAACCTCACACCCGACTGGATGGTAAGCCTTACGGCGGTCCATCAATGTCGTTAAGGAATGACAAGCCAATCCAGGAGTAGTCCGTATGTTCAAAGACATTGGTGGGTAATCAGGCCACCCAGAGATACTCTACCACTTAATTATGTTGCAAGGAGCCACCCAAGCAACCACATATACGCACCCACCGGGCAAGGGCAAGTACGGGTTAAGCTTAACACTTTCACATCATTTACGAGCTCGATTTACATCACATATAGTTTAGGTGTCCACATTACCTAAACATTATCACATATCATATTAACGTTTGGGTCCTTAAACGTGCACGTGTCATGGCAACTTAATAAGTCTAGTGAACTAGATGAACAAGCCATACAAGCATGCACATTTCATTTATCATCAGCATATATCACATTTCAACACATCTCAAGACATTACGTATCATTTCATAGCATATCATTACATCTCATATCATTGGAGTAGCATTTCAGGCTTCAATATTCATTTACATAGCCCATATCACCTCCCGTATAATCCCGAATACCCATAAGCAAACAAGATACCATTTGGGGAAGTTATTATATGAAAACTATGTTTTTGTTGAACCCTCAGCGTGTCAAAGTAGTGTATCTTACCTCATGACGAGCACAACGAGAAATACGCAAGGTTAATTTGTCTTGTTTGTGTTTCCGACTTCTTATAGCAACACATAACCAATAGGTAACATAAACGTGGCTTCAAAAGACCTCTCTAAGTTCCCTATAACATAAGGTAACCTAAGCATAAGGTCTATGCGAAGCTATTGGGTAAACTAAAGCCAGCTTGATCATCTACCCATCTCTCGCCAAAGCTTCACACGTCATCTCACTGCCTAACCTGAGGGGTGTCAACACATTAAAAGAAACAAGTGTTAGCTATAAAGCTAAGTAAGATAACACCAGGTTTAAGCAAAACATTTCATCCATTTAAATCGTCACTTTAAAGCATTACGTCATTTTAATTAGGCATTCATACCACCGTATAAACATATCCACATCACATATAGTTTAGGTGTCCACATTACCTAAACATTATCACATATCATATTAACGTTTGGGCCCTTAAACGTGCACGTGTCATGGCAACTTAATAAGTCTAGTGAACTAGATGAACAAGCCATACAAGCATGCACATTTCATTTATCATCAGCATATATCACATTTCAACACATCTCAAGACATTACATATCATTTCATAGCATATCATTACATCTCATATCATTGGAGTAGCATTTCAGGCTTCAATATTCATTTACATAGCCCATATCACCTCCCGTATAATCCCGAATACCCATAAGCAAACAAGATACCATTTGGGGAAGTTATTATATGAAAACTATGTTTTTGTTGAACCCTCAGCGTGTCAAAGTAGTGTATCTTACCTCATGACGAGCACAACGAGAAATACGCAAGGTTAATTTGTCTTGTTTGTGTTTCCGACTTCTTATAGCAACACATAACCAATAGGTAACATAAACGTGGCTTCAAAAGACCTCTCTAAGTTCCCTATAACATAAGGTAACCTAAGCATAAGGTCTATGTAACACCCGTTTCGAAAAAATATGGATTTCCAAAAATTTCGCCTAACGGCGTTAAATCATGCGGAAACGATTTAGGAAAATACTTAACTAAGGAAAACAGTTGAGAAAACATTGGTGGTGTTACTAATAGCATCAAATCTGTAATGAAAGAAATCCATAAGATTGCCCAACATAAAGCAATCATAACATAGTCATTACATAAGTTCCATAAAGGAAATCAATATCATAAGGTCTATGCGAAGCTATTGGGTAAACTAAAGCCAGCTTGATCATCTACCCATCTCTCGCCAAAGCTTCACACGTCATCTCACTGCCTAACCTGAGGGGTGTCAACACATTAAAAGAAACAAGTGTTAGCTATAAAGCTAAGTAAGATAACACCAGGTTTAAGCAAAACATTTCATCCATTTAAATCGTCACTTTAAAGCATTACGTCATTTTAATTAGGCATTCATACCACCGTATAAACATATCCACATCACATATAAGCATAGAGTTCATGACCCTAAGCGTGCCTAATCAATTTGATCACTTTGATTCACCTCGTTAAGTTGTAACCGAAGTCACCGTTTTTTAAGGAAAGACAATGTCGATCCATGAGTAGCACGCTATGTTCATAACATTAGGTGGGTCATCAGGCCACCCGAAACTACTCGCCACATATGACTTGTTGCAAGGAGCTACCCGAGCAACCATTTTAACGTACCTATAACCACCGTCAGGCATACGTACCTATTACCACCGTCAGGCACCATTTATACGTACCTATTACCACCGTCAGGCACGATGTACCTATTACCACCGTAAGGCACTATGTACCTATTACCACCGTAAGGCACAGGTTATGCATAACACTTAACATCTAATTAGCTCGAGCATTTCTCATATTTAGTTTAGATTTCCACCTTTAACCTAAACTAATCCATACTATCATCTTTTCACGTTAGGGCCCTTAAAACGTGCACGTGTCATGGCAACCTAAAAAGGTCTAGTGTTCTAGATGAACAAGCCACATATACATGCACATAACAACATTACAACATATCACCAACCACCGTTCATCATAACATATCATATCGTAAACATATCATTAACCACCGTTCATCATAACATATCATATCGTAAACATATCATTAACCACCGTTCATCATAACATATCATATCGTAAACATATCATTAACCACCGTTCATCATAACATTTCATATCGTAAACATATCATTAACCACCGTTCATCATAACATTTCATATCGTAACCACATGTACGGGGAAACATTTTAGGCATAAACATCGTCATCATTAATCCCCGAGTACCTCCCATATCAACCCAACCACCTATGAGTTATACATTACTGTTATGGAGGTTATAGTTTACGAACCATTTTCGTTGCACCCTCAGCGTGACAAAAGTAGTGTATCTTACCTCGTAGTAGTGTACGCGCGTAAACAAAGCTAACAGTGCTTAATAGTAATCCCCCGACACCTATTGTTCATTAACATACAAAATATAAGTCATTTGGGACTCAAACGAACTTTAAAACGAACTTAGGTTTGTTCTTACGAACTTAGACTCACTGAACGAACTTAACTGCTTCCAAACGAACTTAGGACACTTCAAACGAAGTTTAACTTCGTTCATCAAACGAATTTAGACCCTTTTCAACGAATTTAGAAGCATTCAAATGAATTTAGACACCTTAGGGTTCAAACGATTTTTAAAGGCTTCAAACGAACTTAGTTTGGGTTCAAACGAACTTAGGCTCCTCTTCAAACGAATTTAGAGATACTAAAAACGAACTTAGAACCTTAAAACGAATTTGAAGTTCGTTTGGAATCAACAGGAACGAATTTAAGCTCAGAAAACCCTAACTTCGTCCAGAAATCATAAAACGACTTGTTCTTCGATTTTTTTCCAGAACAAACGACTTGGGCTTCACCCAAAACATGATTTTGACATTGTTAAACATATTTTGATCATCAAGATCGATTATAGACCCGTTAAACACTATTACGAACATCAATTAACCAAAACATCTTTTAAACTCTAATTAATTGCAAAACCCTTTTTAAAATCAGTTTTGGATCAATATAAAACATCTTTTGATCTGAAAATACAAATAACAACCCATTGATTACCTGATTGCTTTGATAGCCAATTGAAAGTAACCCAAAATACTCAATCAATTCAACCAAAACTTGATCAATTGCTTTAGAAATCAGTTAAGGAATTGGAGAGGCTGTGCAGGTGTTATTAATTAGGTTAATTACTGGAAAATGATCCTAGATTAGGTTAATCTTAACCTAATCCCGTTTTTAACTTTACACCTTTGGCAAAACTAGTCCCTGGACTTCATATTGACTTTATTTCACTTAAAAACACTTATTGGGGATACATATAACACACTAAAGCACTTTCGCACACTACAAAGGCCTTTTACACATCATTTAATCCACTTTATTGTCACTCATTAAAGATAATTAAATCTCACATATAGGGCACATAAACATATAAACACATATTTCCACACAAACGTATCACGGACTTATAATTTGACCTAACGACGTTAGTCAACATGAATGATTAAGTTTTGGGATGTTACAATTACCTCCCCCTTAAGAGGATTCCGTCCCCGGAATCACTTCAGCATCAAAAAGGTGGGGATAGGTCTCCCGCATTACGGACTCGGTCTCCCAAGTCATACTTTCGCCGTGATTGTGTTTCCACTTTATGAGAACTAGATCAATAGTCTTTCGTCGTAACTTCTTTTGTTTCCTTCCCATTATAGCAACAGGTTCATCGACAATCTGCTTGTTGGGATTAATACTTACGTCCTCGAGTGGAATGACATCCGTTTCATTCGCATAGCACTTACGTAGGTAACACACATGAAATGTGTTGTGAATTGCGTGTAGTTCTGGAGGTAATTCCAGTTGAAATGCCTGTTCATTAACCTTCTTGATAATCTTGAAAGGTCCAATGAATCTGGGGCTTAACTTTCCACGTTTTCCAAATCGTAATACACCTTTCCAAGGCGACACCTTGAGTAAAACCATTTCGCCTTCTTTAAAATCGAACGGCCTCCTTTTCTTATCAGCATATGACTTTTGCCTTTCGCGAGCAACACGTAAGGCTTTCTTTGCTATGTTAACTTTATCGGCCGTAGTTGTACTAATTCGGGTCCAGCAAGTTGCTTTTCCCCGGGCTCCAACCAACAACTAGGAGTCCGACACTTTCTACCATATAACATCTCAAAAGGTGGCATTCCTATACTTGCATGATAACTATTGTTATACGCAAACTCGATAAGAGGTAGGTGTTTATCCCACGAACCACCATAATCCATTACACAAGCTCTGAGCATATCTTCGAGCGTTTGAATAGTCCTTTCACTTTGCCCATCGGTCTGCGGGTGATAGGCTGTGCTCAGACGAACTTGAGTACCAACTTCCCGTTGAAAACTCTTCCAAAAGTTGGAAACGAATCGAGCATCACGATCGGACACAATCGATATTGGAACACCATGTTTAGTAACCACTTCATCAATATACAACGTAGCGAAATTCTCCATAGGAGCATTCTCACGAACTGGGAGGAAATGGGCACTCTTCGTTAATTGATCGACAATAACCCATATCATATCGTGACCACGAGGCGTCCTCGGAAGTTTGGTTACAAAATCCATTGTAATACGATCCCATTTCCATTCAGGGATCTCGAGTTGCTGAAACTTCCCGTAAGGCTTTTGGTGTTCAGCTTTTACTTTAGCACATGTCAAACACTTTTGTACGTACATCATCACATCGTTTTTAATACTGGGCCACCAATAAATTGGCTTCAAATCTGCATGCATCTTTGTGGCACCAGGGTGTACAGAATACCTAGATTTGTGAGCTTCGTCCATCACTAACTCACGATTGCCTCCATATAGAGGAACCCATATTCTACCTTTGTAAGTTCGAAGACCGCGACTATTTTCTTCCATTTCAAGTCTATTTTTCTTCTTTTTCCCAATAGACTCCTCTTTCACATTCTCCTCCTTCAACGCTTCCATTTGAGCTAATCGAATAGGTTCCATTAAGTTCGACTCAACCTTCGTAATCATTGCACATAACCTACTCTTCGCATATCCTTTGCGGCTCAAGGCATCAGCAACCACATTAGCTTTGCCTGGGTGATATTTAATCTCACAATCATAATCCTTTAATAACTCCATCCACCGTCGTTGCCTAACATTCATATCCTTCTGAGTAAACACATACTGTAAGCTCTTATGATCCGTGTATAGGGTACACTTCGTACCATACAGATAATGTCGCCACAATTTCAGAGCAAAAACAACAGCAGCCAGCTCAAGGTCATGAGTAGGATAGTTCCGCTCATGAGGCTTCAGCTGTCGAGAGGCGTAAGCGATAACTTTGTCTCGTTGCATTAATACACACCCTAACCCCGTGATGGATGCGTCACTATAGACCACTAAATCATCTGTTCCTTCGGGTAAGGCTAAGACTGGAGCTTCACACAACTTCTTTTTCAACGTCATGAAGGCTTTCTCTTGAGCATCGGTCCACACAAACTTCACACCTTTCTTCGTTAATTCAGTCATTGGCTTGGCAATGCGAGAAATCCTGAATAAAACGTCGATAATAGCCAGCCAAACCGAGAAAACTCTTAATTTCAGTAGGAGACTTAGGCTGCTCCCACTTCGACACCGCTTCTATCTTCGAAGGATCTACTTTTATACCATCAGAGGAGATGACATGGCCGAGGAAATGAACTTCCTTTAGCCAGAACTCGCATTTGGAGAACTTAGCATATAGCTTTTTCTCTCTGAGGACTTGTAAGACAGCCCTCAAATGCTCTCTATGTTCCTCTTCCGTCTTTGAATACACAAGAATGTCGTCGATAAAAACAATAACGAAATGATCCAAAAATGGTCGACAGACACGGTTCATTAAATCCATGAACTTCGCTGGAGCATTTGTCAAACCGAATGGCATGACAAGGAACTCATAGTGACCATAACGAGTTCGGAACGCTGTTTTGGCTACACTTTCTTCTTTAACCTTCAATTGATGATAGCCAGACCGTAAATCAATCTTTGAAAAATAAGAAGCACCTTGAAGTTGATCGAATAAATCATCAATACGAGGGAGTGGATATTTATTCTTCACCGTTCTCTTATTCAGCTCGCGATAATCGATACACATACGCATGGATCCGTCTTTCTTCTTTACAAATAGGATAGGAGCACCCCATGGAGAGGAACTCGGACGAATGAAACCTTTATCTAAAAGTTCCTGAATTTGTGTCATTAACTCCTTCATTTATGTCGGAGCTAAACGATAGGGAGCTTTGGCTACAGGAGTAGCACCAGGAATAAGGTCAATAGAAAATTCAACCTCACGATCCGGAGGAAGACCTGGAAGATCTTCAGGGAAAACATCAGGAAACTCGGAAACAACTTCGACATCAGAGACTGTAGGCTTCGCGATACGAGAATCGATGACATAAGCTAGAAAATGTGACTTAGTTTGCCGTATACAACGAAGCGCTTTCATCATCGAGATCACCTTAACATTTCCCGGCTTCTTGTCACCATAGACACAAACACCTTTTCCGTCAGGGGTAGCGATACGAACTATTTTCTTCGAACATAGGACGACAGCATCATTCTTAGACATCCAGTCCATACCGAGAACAACATCGAAACTAGGAATGGTAGCGGGTAACAGGTTAGCAGTAAACGAACGACCCTCTATTTCTAAAGGACAATCAGAGTAACCTTCCCGAATAATAGACGTTGCACCATTAGCCACTTCTACTTCTATAGAACACCGTAAGGAACTAGTAATCATGTCTAATTTAGGCGCAAACAGAGTAGACACAAAAGATTTGTTCGCACCAGAATCAAATAACACATTAGCAGGTTTGGAGTTAACAATAAGGGTAGCAGTAACTACCTGATCGTCGTCTTTTGCCTCCTCAGCCGTCATCTGGAAAGCACGGGCTTTGGCTTTGGAAGCTTCCGCTTTCTTTCCCTCATCTTTCTTCATTTGAGGACAATCGGCAATACGGTGCTTTGTATCTCCACATTTATAACATCTTGCTTTATCAGTACACTCATCAACAGTATGACCCTGTGCTCCACATCTATTGCACCTGTGGGTCTTAGCAGAACACAGACCAGAATGGATGGCTTTGCAACTAGAACACCATTTTCCATCTTTCTCAGTCTTTCCTTTGTCAGGGGACGAAGATCCCTTGAATTTCTTACCAAAACGGTTAGACCCTCTGAACTTCCTCTCATTACCAGACTTCCTTTCATCATCCGCATTCTCAACTTTCTTGTCCGAAGCGAAATCATCGTCAAGCTTCTTAGACTCTTTGATAGCTTCAGTTAGGGTCTTGTGTTGTCTGCAGATACCTCGATAACTCGGAGGCAACCATCATTAATAATCGTAACATGGTGTTTACTCTCGACACATAAAGTTTCAATACATAGAAATCTCTCCAACTTCATTACTTTGTTTTTTTTTTTTTTTTTTTTTTTTTTTTTTTTTTTTTTTTTTTTTTTTTTTTTTTTTTTTTTTTTTTTTTTTTTTTTTTTTTTTTTTTTTTTTTTTTTTTTTTTTTTTTTTTTTTTTTTTTTTTTTTTTTTTTTTTTTTTTTTTTTTTTTTTTTTTTTTTTTTTTTTTTTTTTTTTTTTTTTTTTTTTTTTTTTTTTTTTTTTTTTTTTTTTTTTTTTTTTTTTTTTTTTTTTTTTTTTTTTTTTTTTTTTTTTTTTTTTTTTTTTTTTTTTTTTTTTTTTTTTTTTTTTTTTTTTTTTTTTTTTTTTTTTTTTTTTTTTTTTTTTTTTTTTTTTTTTTTTTTTTTTTTTTTTTTTTTTTTTTTTTTTTTTTTTTTTTTTTTTTTTTTTTTTTTTTTTTTTTTTTTTTTTTTTTTTTTTTTTTTTTTTTTTTTTTTTTTTTTTTTTTTTTTTTTTTTTTTTTTTTTTTTTTTTTTTTTTTTTTTTTTTTTTTTTTTTTTTTTTTTTTTTTTTTTTTTTTTTTTTTTTTTTTTTTTTTTTTTTTTTTTTTTTTTTTTTTTTTTTTTTTTTTTTTTTTTTTTTTTTTTTTTTTTTTTTTTTTTTTTTTTTTTTTTTTTTTTTTTTTTTTTTTTTTTTTTTTTTTTTTTTTTTTTTTTTTTTTTTTTTTTTTTTTTTTTTTTTTTTTTTTTTTTTTTTTTTTTTTTTTTTTTTTTTTTTTTTTTTTTTTTTTTTTTTTTTTTTTTTTTTTTTTTTTTTTTTTTTTTTTTTTTTTTTTTTTTTTTTTTTTTTTTTTTTTTTTTTTTTTTTTTTTTTTTTTTTTTTTTTTTTTTTTTTTTTTTTTTTTTTTTTTTTTTTTTTTTTTTTTTTTTTTTTTTTTTTTTTTTTTTTTTTTTTTTTTTTTTTTTTTTTTTTTTTTTTTTTTTTTTTTTTTTTTTTTTTTTTTTTTTTTTTTTTTTTTTTTTTTTTTTTTTTTTTTTTTTTTTTTTTTTTTTTTTTTTTTTTTTTTTTTTTTTTTTTTTTTTTTTTTTTTTTTTTTTTTTTTTTTTTTTTTTTTTTTTTTTTTTTTTTTTTTTTTTTTTTTTTTTTTTTTTTTTTTTTTTTTTTTTTTTTTTTTTTTTTTTTTTTTTTTTTTTTTTTTTTTTTTTTTTTTTTTTTTTTTTTTTTTTTTTTTTTTTTTTTTTTTTTTTTTTTTTTTTTTTTTTTTTTTTTTTTTTTTTTTTTTTTTTTTTTTTTTTTTTTTTTTTTTTTTTTTTTTTTTTTTTTTTTTTTTTTTTTTTTTTTTTTTTTTTTTTTTTTTTTTTTTTTTTTTTTTTTTTTTTTTTTTTTTTTTTTTTTTTTTTTTTTTTTTTTTTTTTTTTTTTTTTTTTTTTTTTTTTTTTTTTTTTTTTTTTTTTTTTTTTTTTTTTTTTTTTTTTTTTTTTTTTTTTTTTTTTTTTTTTTTTTTTTTTTTTTTTTTTTTTTTTTTTTTTTTTTTTTTTTTTTTTTTTTTTTTTTTTTTTTTTTTTTTTTTTTTTTTTTTTTTTTTTTTTTTTTTTTTTTTTTTTTTTTTTTTTTTTTTTTTTTTTTTTTTTTTTTTTTTTTTTTTTTTTTTTTTTTTTTTTTTTTTTTTTTTTTTTTTTTTTTTTTTTTTTTTTTTTTTTTTTTTTTTTTTTTTTTTTTTTTTTTTTTTTTTTTTTTTTTTTTTTTTTTTTTTTTTTTTTTTTTTTTTTTTTTTTTTTTTTTTTTTTTTTTTTTTTTTTTTTTTTTTTTTTTTTTTTTTTTTTTTTTTTTTTTTTTTTTTTTTTTTTTTTTTTTTTTTTTTTTTTTTTTTTTTTTTTTTTTTTTTTTTTTTTTTTTTTTTTTTTTTTTTTTTTTTTTTTTTTTTTTTTTTTTTTTTTTTTTTTTTTTTTTTTTTTTTTTTTTTTATTTTTTTTCATCTTTATTTACAAGTAATACTAGTCCCGTTTTGTTCCCCCCCCTGGGGTTTTTCTCTTCCCCCCCTTCCCCTCCTTCTCTAGCGAATACCATAACTGGAGTCATCGAAATAGTAATGCTCTTCCACCAATCTCGAGCACCTTCTTTCAACGTTCGACTAGCGCACAACACCTTCTTATCCTCGGGACAGTCGAGAAGCGCAATTTAAAGCAACATGCTTGTTAAGATAAGGCTAAAACATATAATCGTAACGTAAACATCTCATAAGCCCTATCACACTCGCGCTCGTCCCAACCCATCCTATATCACATGTCACCACTAGCTAAGGCATCCTACGAGTACCTAGCATGCATATCTTAAGTTTAAGTCCAAACCCTATGGTCAATAGGCTTTGGTTCACTTAAACTACTTCTCTGATACCAAATTGTAACACCCATTTCGTAAAAATATGGATTTCCAAAAATTTCGCCTAACGGCGTTAAATCATGCGGAAACGATTTAGGAAAATACTCAACTAAGGAAAACAGTTGAGAAAACATTGGTGGTGTTACTAATAGCATCAAATCTGTAATGAAAGAAATCCATAAGATTGCCCAACATAAAGCAATCATAACATAGTCATTACATAAGTTCCATAAAGGAAATCAATATCATAAGGTCTATGCGAAGCTATTGGGTAAACTAAAGCCAGCTTGATCATCTACCCATCTCTCGCCAAAGCTTCACACGTCATCTCACTGCCTAACCTGAGGGGTGTCAACACATTAAAAGAAACAAGTGTTAGCTATAAAGCTAAGTAAGATAACACCAGGTTTAAGCAAAACATTTCATATCGTAAACATATCATTAACCACCGTTCATCATAACATTTCATATCGTAAACATATCATTAACCACCGTTCATCATAACATTTCATATCGTAAACATATCATTAACCACCGTTCATCATAACATATCATATCGTAAACATATCATTAACCACCGTTCATCATAACATTTCATATCGTAAACATATCATTAACCACCGTTCATCATAACATTTCATATCGTAAACATATCATTAACCACCGTTCATCATAACATTTCATATCGTAAACATATCATTAACCACCGTTCATCATAACATATCATATCGTAAACATATCATTAACCACCGTTCATCATAACATATCATATCGTAAACATATCATTAACCACCGTTCATCATAACATTTCATATCGTAAACATATCATTAACCACCGTTCATCATAACATATCATATCGTAAACATATCATTAACCACCGTTCATCATAACATATCATATCGTAAACATATCATTAACCACCGTTCATCATAACATTTCATATCGTAAACATATCATTAACCACCGTTCATCATAACATTTCATATCGTAAACATATCATTAACCACCGTTCATCATAACATTTCATCCATTTAAATCGTCACTTTAAAGCATTACGTCATTTTAATTAGGCATTCATACCACCGTATAAACATATCCACATCACATATAAGCATAGAGTTCATGACCCTAAGCGTGCCTAATCAATTTGATCACTTTGATTCACCTCGTTAAGTTGTAACCGAAGTCACCGTTTTTTAAGGAAAGACAATGTCGATCCATGAGTAGCACGCTATGTTCATAACATTAGGTGGGTCATCAGGCCACCCGAAACTACTCGCCACATATGACTTGTTGCAAGGAGCTACCCGAGCAACCATTTTAACGTACCTATAACCACCGTCAGGCATGACGTACCTATTACCACCGTCAGGCACCATTTATACGTACCTATTACCACCGTAAGGCACGATGTACCTATTACCACCGTAAGGCACTATGTACCTATTACCACCGTCAGGCACGATGTACCTATTACCACCGTAAGGCACAGGTTATGCATAACACTTAACATCTAATTAGCTCGAGCATTTCTCATATTTAGTTTAGATTTCCACCTTTAACCTAAACTAATCCATACTATCATCTTTTCACGTTAGGGCCCTTAAAACGTGCACGTGTCATGGCAACCTAAAAAGGTCTAGTGTTCTAGATGAACAAGCCACATATACATGCACATAACAACATTACAACATATCACCAACCACCGTTCATCATAACATATCATATCGTAAACATATCATTAACCACCGTTCATCATAACATATCATATCGTAAACATATCATTAACCACCGTTCATCATAACATTTCATATCGTAAACATATCATTAACCACCGTTCATCATAACATTTCATATCGTAACCACATGTACGGGGAAACATTTTAGGCATAAACATCGTCATCATTAATCCCCGAGTACCTCCCATATCAACCCAACCACCTATGAGTTATACATTACTGTTGTGGAGGTTATAGTTTACGAACCATTTTCGTTGCACCCTCAGCGTGACAAAAGTAGTGTATCTTACCTCGTAGTAGTGTACGCGCGTAAACAAAGCTAACAGTGCTTAATAGTAATCCCCCGACACCTATTGTTCATTAACATACAAAATATAAGTCATTTGGGACTCAAACGAACTTTAAAACGAACTTAGGTTTGTTCTTACGAACTTAGACTCACTGAACGAACTTAACTGCTTCCAAACGAACTTAGGACACTTCAAACGAAGTTTAACTTCGTTCATCAAACGAATTTAGACCCTTTTCAACGAATTTAGAAGCATTCAAATGAATTTAGACACCTTAGGGTTCAAACGATTTTTAAAGGCTTCAAACGAACTTAGTTTGGGTTCAAACGAACTTAGGCTCCTCTTCAAACGAATTTAGAGATACTAAAAACGAACTTAGAACCTTAAAACGAATTTGAAGTTCGTTTGGAATCAACAGGAACGAATTTAAGCTCAGAAAACCCTAACTTCGTCCAGAAATCATAAAACGACTTGTTCTTCGATTTTTTTCCAGAACAAACGACTTGGGCTTCACCCAAAACATGATTTTGACATTGTTAAACATATTTTGATCATCAAGATCGATTATAGACCCGTTAAACACTATTACGAACATCAATTAACCAAAACATCTTTTAAACTCTAATTAATTGCAAAACCCTTTTTAAAATCAGTTTTGGATCAATATAAAACATCTTTTGATCTGAAAATACAAATAACAACCCATTGATTACCTGATTGCTTTGATAGCCAATTGAAAGTAACCCAAAATACTCAATCAATTCAACCAAAACTTGATCAATTGCTTTAGAAATCAGTTAAGGAATTGGAGAGGCTGTGCAGGTGTTATTAATTAGGTTAATTACTGGAAAATGATCCTAGATTAGGTTAATCTTAACCTAATCCCGTTTTTAACTTTACACCTTTGGCAAAACTAGTCCCTGGACTTCATATTGACTTTATTTCACATTAAAAACACTTATTGGGGATACATATAACACACTAAAGCACTTTCGCACACTACAAAGGCCTTTTACACATCATTTAATCCACTTTATTGTCACTCATTAAAGATAATTAAATCTCACATATAGGGCACATAAACATATAAACACATATTTCCACACAAACGTATCACGGACTTATAATTTGACCTAACGACGTTAGTCAACATGAATGATTAAGTTTTGGGATGTTACAGTCTATGGGTCAAACGAGCATGAAAACAAGCCTATACGACTGCCAGACCTGAATATGCGCCGCATGGATCTTCCATGCGCCGCATAAACCAAGTCAGATGAAACCAGACCATTCCATGCGCCGCATGGAAATCCCATGCACCGCATATCGGGGCTCGATCAGCAAACCTGATTTTGAACTGCACTTAAATGATTCCCATTCGATCTCAAACCCTAACCCCGACCTGGAGACATCAAATTGACCTCTTTTAAGACACAATTGATGACTTCAAACCATCAATTGATTCCTTGATCCATTACAAACATAAATCACTCATTGAATCACCCGAATAACAAGAAATCGGTAAACATTTAATCAATTAACCCAACCCAAACCCCATGGCCTAGATTGAATACTCATCTATGACTCAATTACTCAGATTTCAAAGAGAATTTACCTATATTACCTGCACTCGACGTGGGGGACTCAAGATCTAAACAATACTTGATCAAAACGGCACGAAACGATGAGATCTTGAAGAAAACTTGCTAGAAAAGGGAGGGAGGATCAGCTGGAGATATTTCTCACGTATGAAACTGATGTGGAGACAATTAGGGATACCTAATTGCACTTAACCCCTGACCATCAACTCCTAACCTTACACTTTGGGTCCCTCAACTTCTAAACTTGACTTTCTTAGCCTAATTTACGTACCGGGAGACTTAACGATCTTATAAGCACTCAACTTTTGTAACGTTACTTTAATTACTTTCATTAAACATCATTTTATTCATTTCACATTATCATACATAAGCATTTAATCACATAATCCCATATAGGGCACATAAACTTAACGAACCTAACGTTAACTAACGGAATAGTCAAATAGTCAAACTTGAAAAGTTTGGGATGTTACAATTACCTCCCCCTTAAAAGGATATTGTCCTCAGAATCATTTCGCCACTCATATATAAATGACTTATTCGTATCCCTCACTTTGTCATATCATTTCAGGATTTCCTTGAGTTGTACTTTAACTTAGCATAGTCAAACTCATTCGGCTTCTTACATAGTCTTTTCCACCTTTACTTTACCATTTCAACCGTTTTGTCATTTCTTTGGTTCAATCTTTAAATCAAACCAAGTAATCAACTCATTTCTTCAACCTTCATAAGTAGCACCCACATTACATTTGGCGTAGGCTAATCATTTGGCGATTAAGCCCCTCATACACGTATCCTTATTAACTTGCTACCATAACTCACATAATTCATTTGAACAAAGGGTCGACTCGCCATAACTTTCGATGCATAACATATCCCTCCATAGATTCTTATGGTTAGACCATAATACCCACTTGTTCATAATAAGCTTTCTTTGCTCACCACAAAACCTTCAGTCAATTTTGAGCTAATCCGAACTCTTCTTTAACGATTCCAACTTCATGGACTATATCTTCATGATCTTTGGCTCCACAACTTTCCTTTCCATAACATATCGTATCATGAAGTGACATCCAATGCCTATGGCATAACCATGGTTGCATACGAGCACAACAATAAATCTCGATGCACCATCGCATAATCATATGATTTCTCCTGAGTTTCTAAATCATTCTTCCTCTTTCCCATCAATGTAGGAGTGATAGACACCATTTGAGTTCACCATTCCCTTCATACTTTGCCAAAACATATATAAAAATTGTTTACATAACGGTCGTCTCGATTTGAAGCATTCAACAATTAGCTTTCACACTTTAAGAGAACTTCTTTAACACACATCTTTTCTTTCATGTCCAATGAAACGGTGCAATAGTTCACCAGGAAATAAACATTCTTGGACAACCAGTTTACTAATGGCTCATATCATTACCTTTAGCTTCCCACGCAGCCTTGTCTCTTAGTCCATGATAAGGTGACTCCTCACTTCCGTTAAAGGATCATTAAATAATTATTTTATAACAAGACTTTCGGTGTCTAGTCTTGGCTTTTAACCCTATCACACGTTAACATATAAGGTTTACTACACCTCATATCATAATAGGTCGTATCACATTTCAGGCGGCATACAAATAAGCATGTCACCACGGTTCATAAGCCTCCTCAAGTACAACTTTTGGGTCATAATATGACCAAATGAGACAAAACTCAGTTCTTAACAAATGTAGCAAACTCAAAGACCTTTTCAAAAAAGCAAGGTTTGACTCTTTAAGAGATCTAATGAATAAGTTATGACGTTTGCAAGACAAGTCTGCAGAATTCGTCCGAAACCTGCCCATTCTTTGGAAATCGACATTTTCGCATATCTCTGGGCAAAATCACAGGAAACTTTGTTCATATCGAATTTAGGGGACACATAGAGGTTTTCAGAAATGTAAGAGTCATCTCCTAAGTCGTTCATATAAAGAAGATATGATTTTTGAAATATGACTGAATTTTCAGACCTAATAAACTCTTTGTTTTGCAAACAATTTCCACCATCAAACATCCGTGTCAAGCCACCACGACCTCTACAGTTCATACACATCAAACTAAGAGTTAGTTATCATTATGAAATCCTCAATTGATTCATTGATTCATTATACTCATTTTAGAATCGATTTGACACCCGAATGACCTAAATCGACTCACATACGCAATCGAATCCATATCAAATCTCAAGACCAGATGTGAACCCTATATTGGTTCTATTTGAACGTTAAAATGACCCTAGAAACAACTTCATACCTGTAGGAAATCTCAAGATACATATTGATTGCAATAAAAATCACCGAATGACCCGAAATCGCCAATCTAACAACAAAAACGTTTGTTATCAATCAATACTGAACAAGTCCAGGTATGGACGAAATATATGGATGGATATGACTAATATTCAGCAAAGATTTTGATCTAGAGAAAACTTTAAACTTTATCCCTTAAGTTCATGACATGGTAAGGACCATTCGTTAGCATGCAGGTACTTCGAGAAACTCAATAGGGTCATAATGAGGGTAGAAATAACATTAGCAGGACTTTCATCATCAACAAATGGTAGAAAAAACCGTAAATCTATCTTATAGAAAGAAATACATCCCACAATCGAAAACATTAACTTCTTCCTATAAGTGAGAACAAAACGGAGGGTGCGCTTACATGGAAGTAGCACTAGTCACACATCAAATGAAGGTTCGACCTCACGATCGAAACGAAAGCGGGAACTTTATTAGAACGTCTCAAAACCACGTGTAGCCTCGATTTTAGAAATATAATGTTTGCCTTACATGGGTAATCACCCAGGCGAGAAACATGATCAATTCGGAACCAAATGCTCTTGAATACTTTTACTTCATATACTTTAAGGAACTACAATTATAGGATCTCAACATTACCTTTACATTCGTGCAATATAAGGAAGAATCTCCACCTGTAGATACTCGTCCCAATCGTCATATATCGTCCCGTAGCGAAATCACGATTAAACGAGTCGTAAATCCAAAACAGACCAAAATATGCGCCGCATGGATGGTACATGCGCCGCATATTCCACATTTGGGCACAAATGCGCCGCATGAAATAAGTATGCGCCGCATATTTCATGCAAATTCGTCACAGAAAATATCCAACATTCTGAGCACACAGAATATGCGCCGCATAGAATGTCTATGCGTCGCATATCGGGCTCCCATCTGAAATCAATTTTCAAAATTGGAAGATATGCGCCGCATGAAAGACTCATGCGCCGCATATCACCCAATTCGACCAACAACCCAACTTTTAATCCCTTAATCGACTTCCATACGAACTCCAACCATTAATTCGACCTGAAGACATAATATTAACCCTTTTGACAATGCTTTTGATGACTTTAATCCATTTATACATGTCTATTCTTCGCGTGGTTAAATACGATACCATTCAGTGATTCCATCCTTCTCATCTTCACTTCATTCGGATCAACACAGACACAGTCTCACAAACACAGACACATGTCATCATACACTTACAATTACGTTCGCGACCGGAATTGTAACTGTATCCTTCCAAACGTGTGCCTGGTAACCCTTCTATGCATCACCTACTTATGACCCTTCAAGTATCCAGCATCAACTCTACTCGTCAAACTTCAAATCCATGTCCTTTAATCCCGTGGGATCCACAACACAATACAACACTTCATAGAGATCTTACCACTTCGTTACTTTCTACACTGGTCAACACAAGCATGGCCATACAAACACGCTCGCGTCGTGATACGCTTGCAATTATGTTCCGGACCATAATTGTAATTGTATCCTTTCACTTGCATGTTCGTTACCATATTTGTGTATCGTCTTCTCTTCACCAAATCCATTCACACGACCTTTATCAAGCATACAACATATATATTTTCCATTGTGGTCCTTGTCACTAACCTCGTGAGTTCGACATTGATAGAATACCATTTCACCTAATCCTCCAACTTTTGTCCATCTCAACAACTTCTCACGTAATATAAAGCACAAGTTTATCAAATTCATTTAGAGAAATAGAAGATCACCTCGAGGATCGTCTATCGTAGAATAGATATCATCTCATAGCATATCAACAATACATATCATCTCATAGCATATCTTAACAATACATATCATCTCATAGCATATCTAACAATACATATCATCTCATAGCATATCTTAACAATACATATCATCTCATAGCATATCTAACAATACATATCATCTCATAGCATATCTTAACAATACATATCATCTCATAGCATATCTAACAATACATATCATCTCATAGCATATCTAACAATACATATCATCTCATAGCATATCTAACAATACATATCATCTCATAGCATATCTTAACAATACATATCATCTCATAGCATATCTAACAATACATATCATCTCATAGCATATCTAACAATACATATCATCTCATAGCATATCATAACAATACATATCATCTCATAGCATATCTTAACAATACATATCATCTCATAGCATATCATAACAATACATATCATCTCATAGCATATCTTAACAATACATATCATCTCATAGCATATCAACAATACATATCATCTCATAGCATATCTTAACAATACATATCATCTCATAGCATATCATAACAATACATATCATCTCATAGCATATCTTAACAATACATATCATCTCATAGCATATCATAACAATACATATCATCTCATAGCATATCTTAACAATACATATCATCTCATAGCATATCAACAATACATATCATCTCATAGCATATCTTAACAATACATATCATCTCATAGCATATCATAACAATACATATCATCTCATAGCATATCTTAACAATACATATCATCTCATAGCATATCAACAATACATATCATCTCATAGCATATCTTAACAATACATATCATCTCATAGCATATCTAACAATACATATCATCTCATAGCATATCTAACAATACATATCATCTCATAGCATATCATTAACAATACATATCATCTCATAGCATATCTTAACAATACATATCATCTCATAGCATATCATAACAATACATATCATCTCATAGCATATCTTAACAATACATATCATCTCATAGCATATCAACAATACATATCATCTCATAGCATATCTTAACAATACATATCATCTCATAGCATATCATAACAATACATATCATCTCATAGCATATCTTAACAATACATATCATCTCATAGCATATCATAACAATACATATCATCTCATAGCATATCTTAACAATACATATCATCTCATAGCATATCATAACAATACATATCATCTCATAGCATATCTTAACAATACATATCATCTCATAGCATATCATAACAATACATATCATCTCATAGCATATCTTAACAATACATATCATCTCATAGCATATCATAACAATACATATCATCTCATAGCATATCTTAACAATACATATCATCTCATAGCATATCATAACAATACATATCATCTCATAGCATATCTTAACAATACATATCATCTCATAGCATATCATAACAATACATATCATCTCATAGCATATCTTAACAATACATATCATCTCATAGCATATCAACAATACATATCATCTCATAGCATATCTTAACAATACATATCATCTCATAGCATATCATAACAATACATATCATCTCATAGCATATCTTAACAATACATATCATCTCATAGCATATCATAACAATACATATCATCTCATAGCATATCTTAACAATACATATCATCTCATAGCATATCAACAATACATATCATCTCATAGCATATCTTAACAATACATATCATCTCATAGCATATCTAACAATACATATCATCTCATAGCATATCAACAATACATATCATCTCATAGCATATCAACAATACATATCATCTCATATCATATATCATTACACATCGTAATCCATAACATCTCAAAGCATTTCATGGCATCTCATCTGAAAAGCATATCAACCCATAGCATACCATAACAATTCCTATCATCTCATAGCATATCTTAACAATACATATCATCTCATATCATTGGGGTAGCATTTCAGGCTTCAATATTCATCTACATAGCCCATATCACCTCCCGTATAATCCCGAATACCCATATGCAAACAAGATACCATTTGGGGAAGTTATTATATGAAAACTATGTTTTTGTTGAACCCTCATTGTGTCAAAGTAGTGTATCTTACCTCATGACGAGCACAACGAGAAATACGCAAGGTTAGTTTATCTTGTTTGTGTTTCCGACTTCCCATAGCAACACATAACCAATTGGTAACATAAATGTGGCTTCAAAAGACCTCTCTAAGTTCCCTATAACATAAGGTAACCTATGCATAAGGTCTATGGGTCAAACGAGCATGAAAACAAGCCTATACGACTGCCAGACCTGAATATGCGCCGCATGGATCTTCCATGCGCCGCATAAACTATGTCAGATGAAACCAGACCATTCCATGCGCCGCATATCGGGGCTCGATCAGCAAACCTGATTTTGAACTGCACTTAAACGATTCCTATTTGATCTCAAACCCTAACCCCGACCTGGAGACATCAAATTGACCTCTTTTAAGACACAATTGATGACCTCAAACCATCAATTGATTCCTTGATCCATTACAAACATAAATCACTCATTGAATCACCCGAATAACAAGAAATCGGTAAACGTTTAATCAATTAACCCAACCCAAACCCCATGGCCTGGATTGAATACTCATCTATGACTCAATTACTCAGGTTTCAAAGAGAATTTACCTATATTGCCTGCACTCGACGTGGGGGACTCAAGATCTAAACAATACTTGATCAAAACGGCACGAAATGATGAGATCTTGAAGAAAACTTGCTAGAAAAGGGAGGGAGGATCGGCTGGAGATATTTCTCACGTATGAAACTGATGTGGAGACAATTAGGGATACCTAATTGCACTTAACCCCTGACCATCAACTCCTAACCTTACACTTTGGGTCCCTCAACTTCTAAACTTGACTTTCTTAGCTTAATTCACTTACCGGGAGACTTAACGATCTTATAAGCACTTAACTTTCGTAACGTTACTTTAATTACTTTCATTAAACATCATCTTATTCATTTCACATTATCACACATAAGCATTTAATCACATAATCCCATATAGGGCACATAAACTTAACGAACCTAACGTTAACTAACGGAATAGTCAAATAGTCAAACTTGCAAAGTTTGGGATGTTACAGTAAAGATTCAATGGTCTAGAAATAGAGTTGATGATTTTGAGTTCACTGATCAGGTTCTTAATCAACATCCCATGACAAGTAGTATTATAAACGGCAATGTATTCAGCCATCATGGTGGACGTTGCAATCAGTTTCTGCTTATGACTCCGCCAAGAGATAGGTCCGCCAGCTAACATAAAAATATACCAGAAGTAAATTTCTTATCTTCCTTGCTTTTGGCAAAATCGGAATCGGGATAACCTACTACTTCTAGATTGTCACTTCTTCTATACGTCAGTTTGTAGTCTTTGGTCCCTTGCATATATCGTAGAACCTTTTTAGCCGCTTTCCAGTGTGCTAATCCGGGATTAGATAAGTAACGCCCAAGCATACCGGTGATGTAAGCGATATCTGGACGAGTACAGACCTGAGCGTACATAATGCTCCCAACTACTGATGAGTAAGGTATTATCCTCATTTGATCCTTTTCAATCTCAGTAATCGGACTTTGGAAAGTACAGAATATATCTCCTTTAACCACTGGAGCTACAGTGGGTGCGCAATGTTGCATGCTATAGCGTCCTAAAATCCGCTCAATATAGGCCCTTTAAGAAAGACCTAAAATACCATTATGCCTATCCCGATGTATTTCGATACCTATGACATAAGAGGCATCACCGAGATTTTCATGTCGAATTTCTAGGAAAGCATCCGCTTCAACTCATGCAACATATCCAAGTTGTTACTTGCTAGTAGAATATCGTCTACATACAAAACAAGAATTATAAAGTTACTCCCACTGATCTTGAGATAGGTGCATTGATCCACTTTATTCTTTATGAAGTCTTGTCCTTTTATGTCTTCATCAAACTTAAGGTACCACTGTCGTGATGCTTACTTCAACCCATATATGGACTTCTTTAGCTTGCAGACCATGTGCTCTTTACCTTTTGGAATGAATCCTTCAGGTTGCCTCATGAATACGTCTTCTTGCAAGTCTCCATTTAAGAAAGCTGTTTTGACATCCATATGATGTAACTCAAGATCAAAGTGAGCTACGAGTGCCATAACGATCCTTAAAGAGTCTTTACGAGACACCGGAGAAAAGGTCTCTTGATAATCTATTCCAGCCTTTTGAGTATAGCCCTTTGCAACCAATCTGGCCTTATAGTGTTCGACGTTTCCTTTTGGGTCTAATTTGGTTTTAAAGACCCATTTGCAACCGACAGTTTTTGATCCTTCAGGAAGTTCAACCAATTCCCAAACGTCATTATGCTTCATGGAATTAAGCTCTTCAATCATGGCTTTGTTCCACTGAGTGGCCTGATCACTATTAATGGCTTCTCGATAGGAAGTAGGATCAGTAAGCTTTCCAATGTCCTCAACTTCAGCGAGTTAAAAATAAACAACAATACAACACATTTTAGATTTTATGCAAGGTTGCAAGTACTGTACTATAAAATATATTAAAATTTTGTGCCAATTATGGAAACTCGAGACAAGAGGAAAAATTTCTTCCACAAAGTTCGTGCACCAATTTCACTTCATTGTATTTTTGCATACAAGCTTTGAGAAAAAACTACTACAAGAAAAATTATTTATCGATTTTATTTAAAAACACAGAATAAACTTAGAAAGAAATCAAATATATAGATTCCAATCAATAAAAACAAGAAGTTAACATTAGACTGTCCGCAACAGTTAGCGTGTTTTTCGCACAAACAACCTAATCAACATTTCTTATCAGCTTTTCAAATATCCCCCATAAATATTAATTTTTTTACCTAAGTCAATAAATATTTGTTCTTTTCACAAATATCAATTATACAATTAATATACACATACAAACATTATATATTCTCATTCTTCTGAATCCCATCCCTATAAATACTACTTATGGTCTTATGGATGGACACATTTCATCTTTTCAACCACAAAATCTGTTGAGTCCCTAAACTAGATGGTTTAACCCAGAAGTGTAAAATACAACAAGTCTAATAAGCACTAGATTGGACTAGTATTACTTGAATATAAATAAAGTATATAAACAAAGTAATACACGACTTAAAGTAAAGGTGGAACACAATGTAATTTTTCAAGTGTATTTTATTTATGATGTTAAATAAAATACAAGGTTGTGCGGAATCAAGATAATACAAATATGTAAGTATCCTAACAACCTATGAATTACAAATGATCTATATTTGCCAAATAAACTCTTTGGATCGAGATACTTAAAGTTGTGAAGTATCCCTGTTATGATCGAGAGTATTTAGACAAATTCACCTTTAATATCTAAAAGTAATTTTAACAAAGAAATGACTTTGTATTTATAGGCAAACAAATTCACCAGTGAATTTGTGCCGTACAAATATGGTTGCATGCATTTAATGAACCGACAAGGTCATTAAATGCATTGGTTAAAGTACAAGGATAAAGTCACATCAATATGACTTTATTCTTTTAACCAATCACCTTTACACACGTATACACTTTAGTAAAGAACAAGTGGAATGTTCTTTGGAAAGTGTGTACAGGCAAAAAGTCAATTCCTCGATATCTGTGTTCAGACTTGTAAGGTCTAGAACACTGACAAACCTCCAGTCGTAGATCCGGTAAGACTTCCAGTTGACTCCGCCATTTGTCAGTCTTCTTTATTCTAACTTCAGTCTTTGACTTCAGTGAGAATGTCTTCAGTAGAATAGATCTGGACTGGGGTGAAGTCCAGTGAGCTAATCTGGAATACTCCAGATTTCCTATACAAGTATTTTGCTCACTGGTCTTCCATTATTTCTAAACAAATCTTCAGAGGGACTCCAGTTTCCAAGTCTGGAGTAGGTCCAGTAAATATTATTTATGGACAGATCTTCAGTAAGGCTCCAGTAGTCGAGTCTGGAGCGAGTCCAGTAAATCTGGACCTAACAAATTCCCCCTATTTGTTTTGAAATAATGCAAGGTTTTTCAAGCTTATATCTATACAACTTTGTATGCTTGAAAAACACTTGTTTTGACTTAGTCTAAAAAATTTAAGTTACTGGAGAACACTTTATAGATCATCAGTGTTTCAGTTTCATCTTTTAATACTAACTTAGACTAAATCTGATCATTTACTTTATGAATCAAAATATGTAACTATATTTACAGCCATCAACAGAAAATAAGTTACAATTTTGGAAATTAAATACAAGTACAAGTAAATGATAAAAAGAATCAGGCCCTTCTTTTTGACGTCTGTCCTGGAGCGTCTTCAGTAGCCTTCCTCTTTGGAGATGGAGAGGATGGTACAGACTCTGGTGATTTCATACCTATTGCAACTTCCATCTGTTGCTTTCTCCTCCATACCTTCTCAATCCTCTTCAAAAATGCTTTAACATCAGTCAACAAATCAGTCTTCCCCCTGAACATTAAGGCTATCTCCTTCAGTTCAGTCCATCCAAAAGCTTGGACTGAAGCACTCTTTCTTTCATCAATAAAGTTACCTTCCCTAGTCAACTTTATTTCAAACCTGGACATGCCTTCATGATTATCAGCTAATTTAATCTCGGCACCAATGATCCTTCTGGCATCAGCCCTGAACTTCAACATATCTTCATATTTGGCTTTTTGCTTAGCCATCTGGATCATATATTCAGTTTCCTTGGATACTTTCTGCTGTTCGATGGAAGATTGAAGTGCTTCACAATTGATTCTTTGTGAAGTATCCAAAGGAATGAATGTGCTCAGATCAGCATCTCTGATTTCTTTTAACTGCTTGGCAGTTAGTTTTGGTAAGCCCTTTATTTTCTTCCTGTACTCTATCTCCAGAGCACCAGCATTCTTTCTAATATTTTTTCTGGAGGTTCACCAGTTCCTCCGTTCTCTGTCTGATCAGTTCAACTACACTGACTCCATACGTTACAACATCATACGTTTGTTCTTCTTCAGAGTACCTGGAGCGAATGTAGACATCATCCAATGCATCCAGATATTGATGAACTCTGGGGTCTTCCTTCATTCTTTTATAAATATCAATATGTATGCCCAACCTACCAGCATTGTAAGAATCAAGAGTCCCCATGATTGCCATCTCCCTTTTGTGGGCCAGCAGTTCATCCTTTTGATTTTTCTTGAATATTTCTATCATAATGCATTCTTGTTCCAGTCTCTTCGAAGTGTCTTCATCAGTAGTAGGAACTTCTGATGACTTTCCAGCAGTTTCACTTTCTTCTCCAGATATCATATGTTCCTTTCCTTTTACAGACTTCAGAGTTGTTGTGATATCTGGGAAAGATTCAAACTCAAACTGGGGCTCACTGGCATCAGTACCAGCAGCCTCTTCAACCTGCACAATGGCTTCAGTGCCAAGTGCCTTCTGTGCTTCTTGTGCACTGGCATCAGTACCAGTCACTTCTTTTTGTTGCACAATAGCTTCAGTACTAAAGGCCTTTTCAATTTTACTTGCAACAACCTCTTTCTTTTTCCTCACCAATCCTTCTGGAACAGACTCAGTGGCAACAGACGACTTTTCCCCCTTGGAATGTCCACCAGTTGGAGACTTGTGGGCACTCCATAACTGTTCAAGCATATATCTGTCTGTAGCACCAAATGTCCTTCCTGCCACTGGAACTGTGATATTCACAGTCTTCCTTAGTTCAGTCATGTGAGTCCCTGAATACGATGGTTAACCCCGAAAGTGTAAAATACAATAAGTCTAATAATCACTAGAATGGACTAGTATTACTTAAATATAAATGCAAGTATATAAATAAAGTAATACACGACTTAAAGCAATAAACAAGTAAAGTGGAACATTATGTATTTTTCAAGGTGTATTTTATTTATGATGTTAAATAAAATACAAGGTTGTGCGGAATCAAGATAATACAAATAAGTATGTATCCTAACAACCTATGAATTACAAATGATCTATATTTGTCAAATAACTCTTTTGGATCGAGATATTTAAAGTTGTGAAGTATCCCTGTTTAAGATCGAGATATTTAGACAAATTCACTCTAATGCTAAATGTATGCTTTAAAGTAATTTTCTCAAAGAAATGACTTTGTATTTATAGGCAACAAAATTCACCAGTGAATTTTGTGCCGTACAAATATGGTTGCATGCATTTAATGAACCGACAAGAACATTAAATGCATTGGTTAATGGTACAAGGATAAAGTCACATCAACATGACTTTATTCTTTTAACCAACCACCTTTACACACGTATAAACTTTGGTAAAGAACAAGTGGATTGTTCTTTGTAAAGTGTGTAAAGGAAAAAGTCAATTCCTCAATATCAGTGTTCAGACTTGTAAGGTCTAGAACACTGACAATCCTCCAGTGTGCAGATCTGGTAAGACTTCCAGTGGACTCCGCCATTTGTCAGTCTTCTTTATTCTGACTTCAGTCTTTGACTTCAGTGAGAACGTCTTCAGTAGAGTAGATCTGGACTGGGGTGAAGTCCAGTGAGCTAATCTGGAGAATACTCCAGATTCCTATACAAGTATTTACTCACTGGTCTTCCATTATTTCTGGACAAATCTTCAGAGGGACTCCAGATTCCAAGTCTGGAGTAGGTCCAGTAGAACACGTTTCTGAACAAATCTTTAGTAAGGCTCCAGTAGTCGAGTCTGGAGCGAGTCCAGTAAATCTGGACCTAACAAATTCCCCCTATTTGTTTAGAAATAATGCAAGTGTTTTCAAGCTTATATCTATACAATTTTGTATGCTTGAAAAACACAAGTTTTGGACAGATCTTCAGTATGGCTCCAGTAGTCGAGTCTGGAGCGAGTCCAGTAAATCTGGACCTAACAAATTCCCCCTATTTGTTTAGAAATAATGCAAGTGTTTTCAAGCTTATATCTATACAATTTTGTATGCTTGAAAAACACAAGTTTTGACTTAGTCTAAAAAATCTAAGTTACTGGAAAACACTTTATAGATCATGAGTGTTTTCAGTTTCATCTTTTAAGTTCTAACTTAGACTAAATCTGATCATTTACTTTTATGAATCAAAAATTGCAACTAATATTACATACATCAACTGATAAATAGTTACAATTTTCATCAAACAATAAATTACAATAAGTAAATGATAAGAGTCAGACCCTTCTCTTCGATGTCTGTCCTGGAGCATCTTCAGAAGCCTTTCTCTTTGGTGATGGAGAAGATGGTATTGATTCTGGCGATTTCATGCCTATTGCAACTTCCATCTGTTGCTTTCTTCTCCATACCTTCTTAACCCTCTTCAGAAATGCTTTAACTTCAGTCGACAAATCTGTCTTCCCCCTGAACGTTAAGGCAATCTCCTTCAGTTCAGTCCATCCAAACGCCTGGACTGAAGTACTCTTTCTTTCATCTGTAAAGTTACCTTCCCTGGTCAACTTTATTTCAAACTTTGACATACCTTCATGATTATCAGCAAGCTTAATCTCTGCACCAGTGATCCTTCTAGCATCAGCCCTGAAATTCAACATTTCATTATAATTGTCTTTCCATTTGGCTGTCTGGATCATTGCTTCAGTTTCCTTTGATACTCTCTTTTGTTCTACAGCAGACTGGAGTTGTTGACGATTGATTTTCAGAGAAGTGTCCAGGGGAATGAATCTGCTTACATCAGCATCTTTAATTGCTTTGATCTGTTTGGCAGTCAATTTTGGTAAGCCAGTCACTTTCTTTCTGTACTCTAACTCCAGAGCACCAGCATTTTTCCTTATCTTCTTCTGGAGGTTCACCAGTTCCTCCTTCCTCTGCCTGATAAGTTCTGGTACACTAACGCCATAAATTATTGAGTCATAAATCTGTTCTTCTTCGGCGTAAAAGGAGCGTACATGAACATCATTCAATGCATTCAGACATTGATGAACTCTGGGGTCTTCCTTCATCTTTTGTACACATCAATGTTTATGCCTAACCTGCCAGCATTATAAGAGTCCAGAGTCCCCATAGTTGCCATCTCCCTTTGATGGGCCAGCAGTTCATCTTTTTGATTTCTCTTTAAGATTTCAATCATTATGCATTCTTGTTCCAGCTTTTTAGAGGTTTCATCATCAGCAGTAGGAAACTCTGATGATTCTTCAACAGTTTGCTCTTCTTCACCAGATACCATTTGTTTTTTTCCTTTAACAGACTTCAGAGTAGTTGGTATATCTGGGAAAGACTCAAACTGGGGCTCACTGGCTTCAGTACCAGCAGCTTCTTCAGTCAGCATAGTGGCTTCAGTGCCAAATGCTCTTTGTGCTAATCGTGCACTGGCATCAGTACCAGTCACTTGTTTTTGTTGCACAATGCTTTCAGTAGCAAAGGCCTTTTCAACAGCACTGGCAATAACTTCCTTCTTTCTAATCAACCCTTCTTGGACACCAGACGACTTTTCCCCCTTGGAATGATCACCAGTTCTGGACTTGAGATCATTCCATAATTGTTCTAGCATGTGTCTGTCCAGTACACCAAAGGTTCTTCCAGCCACTGGAGTTGTATCAGTCACAATTTTCTTAAGTGCCTGCACTTCCTTTTTAACAGTTTCAACTTCTTTAGGCAAGTGCTTTGGCAATTTTTCTTCCATCAACTTCTCCACTTGGGGTAACAGCCCATCTTGAATAGTTCGAAGAACAGACTCAGAAATTTCTTCAGATAATTCTTTCAACATACTAATTCTGAACTTCTTTGTACATTCATCACTAATTGTGCTAACAACAGCAGCCTGATCAAGTGTGGGCCTACTCTCCAGAGAACTTATCCTGGTAACCAACTTCTGAACCTCTTCTTTCAGACCTGCCAGTGGTTGAACAAGTTCACCCTTCACTGCAGTCTGAACCGAACTAACCAGCCTTGTCTCTAATCCCTGGACTGCCACTTTGAAATTTTTAGTATTGTTGTTTGTGGCCAGTACCAGTTCATCCAGTTTCTTAAAAACAAGCTTCTCATTCCCAGCAAACACATTTATCTCAGATGCAAGGTTACTTGATAATAAAGATTTAAAGTCTGAAATAACCTGCGATGAAGTCTGGAGTGATCTCTCCAGGTCCGCCACCTTACTTAGAAGGCCTTGGACCTCGGCTGAAGACGAAGTGGAGAGACCACTGGGAGGTTCAAGATTGGAAGGCAATCTGGTCATTAATGGTACTTGTGCCCAGACCTCTTCAGTTACAACTTCAGATGTTACAACTGTTGAGTCCAGCACACCTTGTTCAGATACGTTGACTGGAGTTTCAAGTGGTGGAGGTTGAGATTGTGAAGTTTGGATTGTGAATGGATTAAAGTAAGGAGTGGATTGTGGAATTGAAGGTGGTGGTGGTGGTGGTGGCATGTTTGATTCTGGTGGAGGTGGTGTCATTTCTGATTGTGGTGGAGGAATATTTGTTTCTGGTGGAGGTGGTGGCATTTCTGGTAGACTTTCAACTTGTACAACATCCTCACCCAGAAAGTTCATATTAACATCAAAATTCTGATCTTCTGACATGGGAGAATCAGCCTCATCCCAAAACATTTCACCAGCCTGAGCACCAACCAGTTCACCAGCCTGTTCACTTGCTTCAACATTCAAATCGATTTGAGCCTCTTGCTCACCAGATACTTGTTCATCAGTCTGAACATCTTGTTCGACCTGCTCAACAATCTGAGCCACATATTCTATCTGTTCACCAGTCACCTGCCCAATAACCTGTACATTCTCTTGCTCAATAACTTGTTCAACATTTTCTTCAGGTTCAAAAATCGGAGACCCATCCAAATTCATTACATCACCAGGATGTCTTTCTGGATTCACCTGAACTCCAGCTCTCATCAGACGCCTGTTTGATCTAGGTCGTCTGGAAGGTTCAACATTTTCTGGTCCTTGACCTTCAGGAGCCACTTGTCTAATGGGTTGTACAGCTTCTATAATCTGTACATCTTGGTCACCAGAGGGTCCTTCACCAACTTGACCTCTACCTGGAGCCAATTCTACTTCTTCCCTTTGAAAATAGAGCATGGACTGAGGAATATCTACCTCATTCAGTGGAGATATTAGGTTGGTCAGATCCCTCATATACTCACTCACAGAAAAGTGAGTAGTTTCAAAATCGTACTAGTCTCCAAGAGCTCTTTTAAACATCAGTGAAAGAAAACGGATATAAGGAACAAAGGCTTTTCTACCTTTCACTCTAAGACGCTCTACCAGATCATCAAATAGGATCTGAGCGAAATCCACTCTGAGTCCAAACCAGAGGCAGTAGGAAATCTGGAGATGAGTTTGATTTATCTGGTCCAACCCTCCAGAACTGCCTCCCAAACATTCACCGATATGTGTGAAGAAGAATCTCCATGAGTCTGTCAGTTTGCTCATGTAGACTGTTCCCTTCCTGGATAGCTGGCCATGCTCATCCACAATATCTGTGTGCCCCATCAGTCTGCACACTTCCCTTGTATTGATACCAGAGGGAAGTTCAATGGGCAACTCATTCTGTTCAAAATAACTCAACTGTAGAACAGACCTGGGTAAACTAGCAGTGAAACCCAAGGATCTGGTACCTTGCTTCAGAGAATAAGTAATTGATGAAGTTGTATCATCATATTGTGCAGTGTACCAGAATTCACAAAGGTAATCGTGGTACATCCTCCCTGGATTTAAGGTCAAAGCACCATATAATGGACATGAGAGAAAAAATGTATTTAATCTCCCAATAACAGAATGGGCATCATGAACACTGGAAAGTGAAAGTCTGGCCATCCAGTTATTCATGTTTATTCTTATAGCTTTTGCCTCTAATGTGATATGAGGTGCCCTGTCAACATTTTCAGTCGGAGCATATTCAGCGGCGAGCAGATTTTTAAGCGATTTGGATTGTCTTGGTGCCATTTTATGATGAATAGATGAAGATGAAATTGAATATTTAGGGTTTTGATGAAGATTTGATGAAGAATTGAATGGAAATGGAGTAAATATGAGAGATGATTATGATTGGAAATTGAATGAAGAAATAAATGAAGGAATTTGAAAGATTTGGGAGTAAATATGTTCGAAGTAAATGCAAATGAAATTGAAAGTGGGTATATATAGGAGAGAGAATGTGGAACTCAAACGGTTTAATTTGAAATTATCAAATATAATTTTGATCGAGGTTCTGAGATCCGCATTAATTACATCACATCACACATAAATGTGTGACGGTTTACAGCCCACAAACAGTATCAAGTTGCACTTTTTGTCTTCCCAAGGTAAAAATACCATCATTTCTTTGAAAAATTTACATGCCACGTAGGATTATAAGATAAATATCTTTAAAAAGTTTGCTTACATGGCACGCACAATGACCAAGTATTTAAAAAATATTATGACTCATTTCAGTGCATCTGGAGGTTGACTGGACACTCCAGTATCACTGGTGGATTAGTCCAGTGACGCATGTACTGATGGTACACTGGAGGGACACTCCAGTAAAGTACCAGTGAAAACCATTTGAAAGAGACTGGCGACCTCAAACATGCACGTCAACTAATATAGACAAATGAGAGGGACACATTTACAAGGAGACAAAAGTCACCTCAAACACGCACTTCAACCTGTCCAATTACCAGTAAGAGGGACACATTTACAAAGTACCAGTAATATTTTCTGAAGAATTTGTCCAGTGAGAAAATAAATTAATAAATTTCCCCTGAACTTAAAACATTTTTAAGAGCAAGAATATCTTTCAAGTCTTTCCCCCTGGAATGTTGATCCAGAAATCTATTAATGCAAAGATAGTACACAACGGCGTTCAATATCTGAGCAGTTATAAATTTATAAATCTTTAAATCAAAGATCCTCAGTAGTACACAATGGCGTTCAATACCAAGGTTCCAAATTTAAGGGTTTAACATTCCCAACTCACCAACAAGATATTCAAAAGTTTTGACATCCAGAGGTTTAGTAAAAATGTCAGCAAGTTGTTTGTCAGTGGGAATAAAATGGAGTTCAATGTTGTTTTTCATAATATGATCACGGATAAAATGATACCTGAGATCAATGTGCTTCGTTTTGGAGTGCATGACTGGATTGTTCGAGATAGCAATGGCACTGGTATTATCACAAAAGATTGGGGACTTTGAGTACTTAATACCATAATCAAGCAACTGGTTCTTCATCCAGAGTATCTGAGCACAACAACTGGCTGCGGACACGTATTCAGCTTCAGCAGTGGACAATGAAACTGAAGTTTGCTTCTTACTGGTCCAGCTGACCAGTTTGCCACCAAGGAAATGACATCCACCAGTAGTGGATTTCCTGTCTATCTTACAACCTGCATGATCTGAATCTGAATAACCCATTAGATCCATGCCTGAGCCTTTGGGATACCAAAGACCTAGACTGGGAACACCCTTAAGGTACTTCAGTATGCGCTTTACAGCAAGCATATGAGATTCCTTTGGATTAGACTGATATCTGGCACATAAACATGTTGAAAACATAATATCTGGTCTACTGGCAGTTAAATACATCAGTGAACCAACCATGCCTCTATAGACAGTGGTGTTCACTGGTTTACCATCTGGATCGGAGTCCAGTGTCAGTGGTGCAGAAATTGGAGTTGGTTTAGATGGTGAAGAGTTCATATCATATTTCTTTAAAAGATCTCTAACATATTTTTCCTGATTAATAAAAATGCCATCTTTGTTTTGTTTAATCTGGAGTCCAAGAAAATATGTTAATTCACCCATCAAACTAATCTCATATTCAGTTGACATTATTTTTGAAAATTTCTTGCACATGTTTTCATCAGTAGACCCAAAAATAATATCATCAACATAAATTTGTACCATTAACAGATTACCTTTTTCATGAAGAATAAATAAGGTATTGTCAATTGCACCTCTTTTGAAACCATTTTTCAATAAATGTTTAGTCAGAGTATCATACCAGGCACGTGGGGCTTGTCTGAGGCCATAAAGCGCTTTGTCCAGACGATATACCCAATATGGATGCTTTTCATCAACGAAACCTGGTGGTTGTCTGACATAAACTTCTTCTTCAAGCTTTCCATTCAAGAAAGCACTCTTTACATCCATCTGGTAGACCTTGAACTGATGATAAGCAGCGAATGCTAAGAATATTCTGATCGCTTCAAGTCTAGCCACTGGAGCAAATGATTCATCAAAATCGACATCTGACTGGCAGTAGCCTTGTGCTACCAGTCTGGCCTTGTTTCTGATTATGTGGCCATCTTCATCTACCTTGTTCCTGAAGACCCATCTTGTTCCAATTGGTTCTTTCTTTCCAACTGGGAAAGGAACCAGATACCAGACCTTGTTCCTTTCAAACTGGTGAAGCTCTTCTTGCATAGCAGTCACCCAGCTTGGATCTTCCATAGCCTCGTCAATCTTCTTTGGTTCCATCAATGATAGAAAACTAACATATAAGCATTGATTACTGGAGGCTTTTCTGGTCTGAACTCCTCTACTGGAGTCACCTATGATCTGATCAATAGGATGAGCTTTTGTCCATCTGGAGTACTGACCAGGATTGTTACTGACAACAATATCAGTGCAAGAATTCAGTTGAGTCTCCTCTGGAGTTGCTTCAGGAGGAGGATCTTGCCAGACTACTTCAGCATCTTCATCTGAGTCATTTAAATCACGATTTGCATCATGAAATTCTTCATTTGAAGGCATTTCTTGAAGTACTGGTTCAGTTTGGAATTCTTCATAAGAAGACATTTCTGGTATATTCTCAACTGACACTGATACTGGGGGAGTAGTACGAACATCTGATCCAATATTAATTTCAGAGGGTAGTTTGAAAATAATAGAAGGATAGAATGGAGTACCACTGGAGCGTTTCTTTTTCTGAACAGGTTCCAGATCAGGATGACTGGAAACTGTGTCTTCTGAATCTTCTTTATTATAGTTGATAGGATCAGATTCACAGAAGACAATTGGAGTTACTGGGGGAGTGTCAAGGCTGGCTTCTTGTTGATTGCAGCATTTGATTCATCAAATGTGACATGAATTGACTCATGGACCTTCTCCAGTCTCTTGTTGTAGACTCTGAAGGCCTTGTGAATGGCTGAATAGCCTAAGAGTTACAAGCTCATCATAAACAGTGGTGGGCCTGAACCCCTCTGGTAATCGATCGATTACTGGTATTAATGATGCTACATGAGTATTTTCATCTAAATATGCACGTTTTTGAGAAGGAAATTGATTTACTCCAGCATCATATGGCTTTCTGGTTTCTAGCCATGATTTAATCACCAGTTTTTCTTTCTCTAAAATGACTTCAAGATCTTGTTTTTCTTGAATCAATTGTTCAGTTACCAGAACCTGGGCTTGAAATGCCAGTTCAATGTCTTGAAGTTCTTTCAATTTTGATTTTAAAACAGTTATTTCAGAAAAATCTGTTTCTAGACCATTTACACAATCAGATCTAACAGTTTCTACAAATATCAAATCAGAATTAAGAGCTTCAGCTATGTCCAGTTTTAATTCTTGGTCAGTTGCAGTATCATAATCACTAACCTTTTTGATAACAATGTCCACCCATCGTCCAGATGTGACATCTTCCTTCACCAGGTGCTCTTCGTCTGCCAGAGCCATGTAACAGCAATCTCTTTCTTCTTCTTCACCAGCAGATGATTCATCAGAAGGAACCCACTTCTCTTCAGTTGTTGCGATCATGCACTTATTATTGTTTTCCATTTGTTGTGCCATGAGAGCAATCTGGGCCTTAAGCTTTTATATTTCAATTTATAGCTATCATCAGGCTTATTATTTGAAGAAAATGGACCAGGCTTGGATACAAACTGGCTGGACCTACAATCTTTCATGAAATGACCCTTTTTGCCACACTTAAAGCATGTCAAATTGGTCTTATCAGTTGAAGAACTGGATGCAAATTGTCCAGATGGCCTATTTTCTCTTGTTTTGAAACGGTTAAATGTTTTAGCAATCATTGCAACAAGGTCATCATCATCAGTTTCATCACAACAGTCTGGAGAGATTTGACTGGACTCTCCAGAATCCATGAGTTCAGACACCATCTTCTTCATAGAATATACATTCTCAGAAGATATCAGTGCTGTACTTTGTGGTTCAGTATGACTAACCACATTAGGACTACTGGAGGCATGGTTATAAGCATCTTGTTCTGCCACCACTCTCTGAGCTTGATTTTCTTCAGTGTACCGGAAAGCTCCATAAAGAGTTGAGAGAGTGTGTGTGTGCAGAGTTTTACCTTGTCGTAAGACCAGGATCATGTGAGACCATTTGGTGGGCAGAATATCACAAAATTTCTCCAGAAGTATATCCTTGTCCTTCTCAACCCCAAGACCTCTCAACTGGTTTATGATACTCATAAATCTGGTGTAAGTACCAGTGAGAGACTCATTAGGCTGAGCAAAAAATGACTCATACCTCTTGTTTAAGGAGACCTTTCTGGTGACAATGGTGTCATCTCCTCCTTCATGCTGGTTTAAAAGTTCATCCCACATGGTTTTAGCACTAGGAAAAAGAACTAGTGTGGGAATAAGGGTTTCTGGAACGGCCACGAGGATCATGTTTTTGAGAAGGGTGTCTAGATTCACCAATCTCCTCTCCTCTTCTGACCAATGTTCCTCCCTCTTTTCCCTTCCTCTTCTAGAACCAGAAGGATCAAGAAGGGGATTGAGAGGTGATGTAGGGACATAAGGACCTTCATTTAAGATTTTCATCATGTTCCTCTCAATACCAGTGATATGCAATATCATCCTAGTCTTCCACGTACCAAACTCATCACTGTTCCCACTGAATTTAGGAACAGGATTATTTGAATAGTGCGCATGCACGTGTGGAGAAGCAGGAGTAGGAGGAGGAGGTGGTGGATTAGTGTTATTAACAATAGGTGGTTCATTATTTTGATCATTAACATTAAGATTAGGATCGGGACCAAAATTAAAACTTCCTTGTGTATTTTCAGGGGTGGCCATCAAAGAAGCAGATCTAGGCGATGTTTAGCCTTCTGCTCTGATACCAAATGTGAGTCCCTGAATACGATGGTTAACCCGAAAGTGTAAAATACAACAAGTCTAATAATCACTAGAATGGACTAGTATTACTTAAATATAAATGCAAGTATATAAATAAAGTAATACACGACTTAAAGCAATAAACAAGTAAAGTGGAACATTATGTATTTTTCAAGGTGTATTTTATTTATGATGTTAAATAAAATACAAGGTTGTGTGGAATCAAGATAATACAAATAAGTATGTATCCTAACAACCTATCAATTACAAATGATCTATATTTGTCAAATAACTCTTTTGGATCGAGATACTTAAAGTCGTGAAGTATCTCTGTTTAAGATCGAGAGTATTTAGACAAATTCACTCTAATGCTAAATGTATGCTTTAAAGTAATTTTCTCAAAGAAATGACTTTGTATTTATAGGCAACAAAATTCACTACAAATATGGTTGCATGCATTTAATGAACCGACAAGAACATTAAATGCATTGGTTAATGGTACAAGGATAAAGTCACATCAATATGACTTTATTCTTTTAACCAACCACCTTTACACACGTATAAACTTTGGTAAAGAACAAGTGGATTGTTCTTTGGAAAGTGTGTAAAGGCAAAAGTCAATTCTTCGATATCAGTGTTCAGACTTATAAGGTCTAGAACACTGACAATCCTTCAGTGTGCAGATCTGGTAAGACTTCCAGTGGACTCCATCATTTGTCAGTCTTCTTTATTCTGACTTCAGTCTTTGACTTCAGTGAGAACGTCTTCAGTAGAGTAGATCTGGACTGGGGTGAAGTCCAGTGAGCTAATCTGGAGAATACTCCAGATTTCCTATACAAGTATTTGCTCACTGGTTTTCCATTATTTCTAGACAAATCTTCAGAGGGACTCCAGATTCCAAGTCTGGAGTAGGTCCAGTAGAACACGTTTCTGGACAGATCTTCAGTAAGGCTCCAGTAGTCGAGTCTGAAGCGAGTCCAGTAAATCTGGACCTAACAAGTCACTTCCTTCTTGATTATCTGAATTTCTGAAGACAAGTGCTTTGGCATTTCATTTTCAATCATTTTAACCACTTGTGGCAACAACCCATCCTGAATGGTTCTAAGAACAGACCCAAAAATCTCTTCAGAAATTTATTTTAACATGCCGTGTCTGAACTTCTTAGTACATTCATCACTGATTGAACTAACAACAACATTCTGATCAAGAGTTGGCCTGCTTTCCAGACTACTAATCCTGGTTGTCAACCTTTGAACCTCATCTGTCAGACCTGCCAGTGATTGAACAACTTCATCTTTTACTGCAGTCTGAACAGATTGTACCAATTTTGCTTCTAAGCCCTGGACTGCCACTTTGATATTTTCAGAATTGTTATTTGTGGCCAGTACCAGCTCATTCAACTTCTCAAATACCAGCTTCTCATTACCAGCAAACAGATTCATTTCTGATGAAAGATTATTCGATAATAGAGATTTGAAGTCAGAAACAACCTGCGATGAAGACTGGAGTGATCTCTCCAGGTCCGCCACCTTACTTAAAAGGCCTTGGACCTCGGTTAAAGACGAAGTAGAGAGACCACTGGGAGGTGCTAATTCAGAAGCCAATCTGGTCACCATCGGTACTTGTGCCTGGACCTCTTCAGTTGAAACTTCAGATGTTGCTACAGTGGAGTCCAGCACACGGTGTTCAGATAAATCAATTTCAGTTTCAAGTGGTGGTGGTTGATTTTGTGAAATTTGAATTTAAGGTGGATTGAAATATGGAGTGTTTTATGGAATTGAAAGTGGTGAGGGTGGTGGTGGCATAGTGGATTCTGGTGGTGGAACATTTGATTCTGGTGGAGGTGGTGGCATTTCTGGTAAGTGTTCGATATTCATTACATCATCACCAAGAAAACTCATGTCAGTATCAAAAATATTACCTTCTGACATGGGTGAATCAGCCTCATTCCAAACAAATGTTTCATCAACTGAGCATCTTGCTCACCAGTTTCCTGCTCAACAACTTGTACAGTTTCTACCTGCTCAACATCCTGTACAACATTTTCTTCCTGCTCAAAAATAGGAGACCCATCTATATTCATGACATCACCAGGATGGCTCGATTCTGCTCTATTTGGATTAACCTGAACTCCACCCTTTCTAAGGCGTCTGGAAGTTCTGGGTCGAGTGGTTGCAGGAGCCACCTGTGTCACTGGTTGCACAATTTCAACATTTAGGTCACCAGAGGGTCCTTCACCAACTAGGTTCCTTCCTGGAGCCTCTTCTGGCTCATCAGGTGCATCATTTCCAAAATGATTCAACATATTTACAGGGATTTCAACCTCACCAGCTCTTGATTTTAGGGAACTCAACTCCCTCAGATATTCACACACCGAAAAATGATTTGTTTCATAATCATACTCAGCACCCAGAGCTCTCAGAAAAATAAGTGACAGAAAACGAATATAAGAAATATGGGGTTTTCTACCTTTCACCTTCAGACGGTCAACAAGGTCATCGAAGAAGATCTGAGCAAAATCGACCCTGTACCCAAACCATAGACAGTAGGCAATCTGGAGTTGCATTTGATTAATCTGGTCCAACCCTCCAGAACTGCCACCTAAACACTCAACAAGATGAGTGAAAAAGTATCTCCATGAGTCTGACAGCTTGCTCATGTAGATTGTGCCTTTTCTTGATAACTGGCCATGTTCATCCAGTATATCAGTGTGCCCCATCAATCTGCACACATCCCTGTAATTGATACCAGTAGGGAGAGTAATTGCCATCTCATTTTCAGCCAGATAATTCAAATAAAGAATATCTCTGAGAGAATCGGCAGTGAGAGTGAAGGCCCTGGTGCCTTGTTGCAATGTGTAGTTGATGGTTTTAGTGTTTTCAACATACACAGCAGTATACCAAAATTCACACAGGTAATCATGATACATTTTACCTGGATTAAGTGTGAGAGCACCATAGAGTGGACAACTAAGAAAAAAGGCATTCAGTCATCCAATTAGAGAGGTGGGAGCATGGGTTGTGCTTGTGAGTCTGGCCATCCAATTGTTCATGTTTATTCTGATGGCCTTTTCCTTAAGAGTAATATAAGGTGCCTTTACAACATTGGCAACCGGAGCATATTCAGCGGCGAGCAGATTTTTCAGTGAATTAGATTGTCTTGGTGCCATTGAATATGATAGATATATGAAGATGAAATTGAAGAGTTAGGGTTTATGAAGATTTTATGAAATAAATATGAGAGAGAGATTGATGATCGGAAATTGAATGTAAAAGAAAGTAAATGAAGGAATTTGAAGAAATTGGGAGTAAATATGTTCAAAGTAAATGCTTATGAAAGTGAAAGTGGGTATTTATATAGGAGAGAGAATGTGGAACTCAAACGGTTAATTTGAATTTATCAAATATAAATTTGATCGGGTTCTGAGATCCGCATTAAATACATCACATCACACATAAATGTGTGACGGTTTACAGCCCACAAACATTATCAACTTGCACTTTTTGTCTTCCCAAGGTAAAAATACCATCATTTCTTTGAAAAAATTACATGCCACGTAGGATAATAAGATAAATATCAAGATAAATATCTTTTCAAAGATTTTGCATACGTGGCACGCACAATGACCAAGTATAAAATATTATGACTGACATATCAGTGCATCTGAAGGTTGACTGGACACTCCAGTATCACTGGTGGATTAGTCCAGTGAAGCATGCACTGATGGTACACTGGAGGGACACTCCAGTAAAGTACCAGTGAAAACCATTTGAAAGAGACTGGTAACCTCAAACATGAACGTCAACTAATACAGACAAATGAGAGGGACACATTTACAAGGAGACAGAAGTCACCTCAAACATGCACTTCAACCTATCTAATTACCAGTGAGAGGGACACATTTACAAGGTACCAGTAATATTTTTTGGAAAATTTTGTCCAGTGAGAAAATAAATTAATAAATTCCCCCTGAAATTAAAGCATTTTTAAGAACAAAAATATATCTTTCAAAGTCTTCCCCCTGGAATGTTGATCCAGAAATCTATTAATGCAAAGATAGTACACAACAGCGTTCGATATCTAAATAGTCATAGATTTATAAATCTTTAAATCAAAGATCCCTGATAGTACATATAGGCGTTCAATACCAAGGTTCCAGATTTAAGGGTTTAACATTCCCAACTCACCAACAAGATATTCAAAAGTTTTGACATCCAGAGGTTTAGTAAAAATGTCAGCGACTTGTTTGTCAGTGGGAATAAAATGGAGTTCAATGTTGCCTTTCACAATACTGTCGCGAATAAAATGATACCTGAGATCAATGTGCTTTGTTTTTTAGTGCATGACTGGATTGGGGGGGGGGGGGGGGGGGGGGGGGGGGGGGGGGGGGGGGGGGGGGGGGGGGGGGGGGGGGGGGGGGGGGGGGGGGGGGGGGGGGGGGGGGGGGGGGGGGGGGGGGGGGGGGGGGGGGGGGGGGGGGGGGGGGGGGGGGGGGGGGGGGGGGGGGGGGGGGGGGGGGGGGGGGGGGGGGGGGGGGGGGGGGGGGGGGGGGGGGGGGGGGGGGGGGGGGGGGGGGGGGGGGGGGGGGGGGGGGGGGGGGGGGGGGGGGGGGGGGGGGGGGGGGGGGGGGGGGGGGGGGGGGGGGGGGGGGGGGGGGGGGGGGGGGGGGGGGGGGGGGGGGGGGGGGGGGGGGGGGGGGGGGGGGGGGGGGGGGGGGGGGGGGGGGGGGGGGGGGGGGGGGGGGGGGGGGGGGGGGGGGGGGGGGGGGGGGGGGGGGGGGGGGGGGGGGGGGGGGGGGGGGGGGGGGGGGGGGGGGGGGGGGGGGGGGGGGGGGGGGGGGGGGGGGGGGGGGGGGGGGGGGGGGGGGGGGGGGGGGGGGGGGGGGGGGGGGGGGGGGGGGGGGGGGGGGGGGGGGGGGGGGGGGGGGGGGGGGGGGGGGGGGGGGGGGGGGGGGGGGGGGGGGGGGGGGGGGGGGGGGGGGGGGGGGGGGGGGGGGGGGGGGGGGGGGGGGGGGGGGGGGGGGGGGGGGGGGGGGGGGGGGGGGGGGGGGGGGGGGGGGGGGGGGGGGGGGGGGGGGGGGGGGGGGGGGGGGGGGGGGGGGGGGGGGGGGGGGGGGGGGGGGGGGGGGGGGGGGGGGGGGGGGGGGGGGGGGGGGGGGGGGGGGGGGGGGGGGGGGGGGGGGGGGGGGGGGGGGGGGGGGGGGGGGGGGGGGGGGGGGGGGGGGGGGGGGGGGGGGGGGGGGGGGGGGGGGGGGGGGGGGGGGGGGGGGGGGGGGGGGGGGGGGGGGGGGGGGGGGGGGGGGGGGGGGGGGGGGGGGGGGGGGGGGGGGGGGGGGGGGGGGGGGGGGGGGGGGGGGGGGGGGGGGGGGGGGGGGGGGGGGGGGGGGGGGGGGGGGGGGGGGGGGGGGGGGGGGGGGGGGGGGGGGGGGGGGGGGGGGGGGGGGGGGGGGGGGGGGGGGGGGGGGGGGGGGGGGGGGGGGGGGGGGGGGGGGGGGGGGGGGGGGGGGGGGGGGGGGGGGGGGGGGGGGGGGGGGGGGGGGGGGGGGGGGGGGGGGGGGGGGGGGGGGGGGGGGGGGGGGGGGGGGGGGGGGGGGGGGGGGGGGGGGGGGGGGGGGGGGGGGGGGGGGGGGGGGGGGGGGGGGGGGGGGGGGGGGGGGGGGGGGGGGGGGGGGGGGGGGGGGGGGGGGGGGGGGGGGGGGGGGGGGGGGGGGGGGGGGGGGGGGGGGGGGGGGGGGGGGGGGGGGGGGGGGGGGGGGGGGGGGGGGGGGGGGGGGGGGGGGGGGGGGGGGGGGGGGGGGGGGGGGGGGGGGGGGGGGGGGGGGGGGGGGGGGGGGGGGGGGGGGGGGGGGGGGGGGGGGGGGGGGGGGGGGGGGGGGGGGGGGGGGGGGGGGGGGGGGGGGGGGGGGGGGGGGGGGGGGGGGGGGGGGGGGGGGGGGGGGGGGGGGGGGGGGGGGGGGGGGGGGGGGGGGGGGGGGGGGGGGGGGGGGGGGGGGGGGGGGGGGGGGGGGGGGGGGGGGGGGGGGGGGGGGGGGGGGGGGGGGGGGGGGGGGGGGGGGGGGGGGGGGGGGGGGGGGGGGGGGGGGGGGGGGGGGGGGGGGGGGGGGGGGGGGGGGGGGGGGGGGGGGGGGGGGGGGGGGGGGGGGGGGGGGGGGGGGGGGGGGGGGGGGGGGGGGGGGGGGGGGGGGGGGGGGGGGGGGGGGGGGGGGGGGGGGGGGGGGGGGGGGGGGGGGGGGGGGGGGGGGGGGGGGGGGGGGGGGGGGGGGGGGGGGGGGGGGGGGGGGGGGGGGGGGGGGGGGGGGGGGGGGGGGGGGGGGGGGGGGGGGGGGGGTGTCAGCGACTTGTTTGTCAGTGGGAATAAAATGGAGTTCAATGTTGCCTTTCACAATACTGTCGCGAATAAAATGATACCTGAGATCAATGTGCTTTGTTTTTTAGTGCATGACTGGATTGTTCGAGATAGCAATGGCACTGGTATTATCACAAAAGATTGGGGTCTTTGAATACTTAATACCATAATCAAGCAACTGGTTCTTCATCCAGAGTATCTGAGCACAACAACTGGCTGCAGACACGTATTCAGCTTCAGCAGTGGACAATGAAACTGAAGTTTGCTTCTTACTGGTCCAGCTGACCAGTTTGCCACCAAGGAAATGACATCCACCAGTAGTGGATTTCCTGTCTATCTTACAACCTGCATGATCTGAATCTGAATAACCCATTAGATCCATGCCTGAGCCTTTGGGATACCAAAGACCCAAACTGGGGACACCCTTAAGGTACTTCAGTATGCGCTTTACAGCAAGCATATGAGAGTCTTTTGGATTAAACTGATATCTGGCACATAAACATGTTGAAAACATAATATCTGGTCTACTGGCAGTTAAATATATCAGTGAACCAACCATGCCTCTATAGACAGTGGTGTTCACTGGTTTACCTTCTGGATCTGAGTCTAGTGTTAATGGTGCAGAAATTGGAGTGGGTTTAGATGGTGAAGAGTTCATATCGTATTTCTTTAAAAGATCTCTAACATATTTTTCCTGATTAATAAAAATACCATCGTTGTTTTGTTTAATCTGGAGTCCAAGAAAATATGTTAATTCACCCATCAAACTCATTTCATATTCAGTTGACATTATTTTCGAAAATTTCTTGCACATTTTATCATCAGTAGACCCAAAAATAATATCATCAACATAAATTTGTACCATCAGAAGATTACCTTTTTCATGAAGAATAAATAAGGTATTGTCAATTGTACCTCTTTTGAAACCATTTTTCAATAAATGTTTAGTCAGAGTATCATACCAGGTACGTGGGGCTTGTCTGAGGCCATAAAGCGCTTTGTCCAGACGATATACCCAATGTGGATGCTTTTCATCAACGAAACCTGGTGGTTGTCTAACATAAACTTATTCTTCAAGTTTTCCATTCAAAAATGCACTTTTCACGTCCATCTGGTAGACCTTGAACTGATGATGAGCAGCAAATGCTAAAAATATTCTGATCGCTTCAAGTCTAGCCACTGGAGCAAATGATTCATCAAAATCGACATCTGACTGGCAGTACCCTTGTGCTACCAGTCTGGCCTTGTTTCTGATTACGTGGCCATCTTCATCTACCTTGTTCCTGAAGACCCATATGGTTCCAATTGGTTCTTTCTTTCCAATTGGGAAAGGAACCAGGTACCAAACCTTGTTCCTTTCAAACTGGTGAAGCTCTTCTTGCATAGCAGTCACCCAGCTTGGATCTTCCATAGCCTCGTCAATCTTCTTTGGTTCTGTCAGTGATAAGAAACTGACATATAAGCATTGATCACTGGAGGCTCTTCTGGTCTGAACTCCTCTATTGGAGTCACCTATGATCTGATCGATAGGATGAGCTTTTGTCCATCTAGAGTACTGACCAGGATTGTTACTAACAACAATATCAGTGCAAGAATTCAGTTGAGTCTCCTCTGGTGTTGCTTCAGGAGGAGGATCTTCCAGACTACTTCAACATCTTCATCTGATTCATTTAAATCACGATTTGCATCATGAAATTATTCATTTGAAGGCATTTCTTGAAGTATTGGTTCAGTTTCAACTGGGACTGATACTGGGGGAGTAGTACGAACATCTGATCCAATAATAATTTCAGAGGGTAGATTGAAAATAATTGAAGGATAGAATGGAGTACTACTGGAGGGTTTCTTAGTCTGAACAGGTTCCAGATCAGGATGACTGGAAACTTCTTCTGGAGAATCTTCTTTATTGTAGTTGATAGGATCAGATTCACAGAAGACAATTGGAGTTACTGGGGGAGTATCAAGGGTTGGCTTTTTATTGATTACGGCATTTGATTCATCAAATGTGACATGATTTGACTCATGGACCTTCTCCAGTCTCTTGTTGTAGACTCTGAAGCCCTTGCGAATGGCTGAATATCCTAAAAAATATCCTTCATCAGCTTTGGCATCAAATTTGCCTAACTGACTGGAGTCGTTTAGGATGTAAACTGGACATCCAAAAACGTGAAAATAACCAATATTTGGTTTTCTATTTCTTAATATTTCATAGGATGTCTTCTTGTGTCGCTTCACATACACTGAACGATTCTGGGTGTGGCAAGCAGTTGCAATTGCTTCAGCCCAGAAACTAGTAGGAAGACCAGATTCAGCAAGCATACTCCTGGCAGCTTCTATCAGCGTTCGATTTTTCCTTTCCACCACTCCATTCTGTTCTGGAGAGCGGGCTGATGAGAAATTCTGGGAGATGCCAGTGTCAATACAGAATGACTCCAGAGTTGCATTCTGGAATTCTGTTCCATTGTCACTTCTTAACTGACACACCTTTCGACTGTACTTGAGCTCAATTTGCTTGATAAGACTGATGATTTCAGCAGCAGCTTCACTTTTAGACCTGAGAAAGATAACCTAACAATATCTGGAGAATTCATCTACGATCACCAGGGTGTATCTTTTTCCAACACGAGTCTGAACATTCACTGGACCGAAGAGTTCCATATGAAGCATATGAAGTGGTTCAGATATGCTAAAATTCTGTCTGGTCTTGAAACTGGTACGTTTCTGCTTACCCATCTCATATCCTGGACATGGCCTTTCCTTTTTGAAGGAAACTGAAGGTATCCCATCTGCCAGTTGTTTTCTAGACAACTTATTAATATTTTTGAAATTTAAATGGGATAACCTTTTGTGCCATAACCAGTTTGTGTCTTTATCAGCTTGAGTATAGAAACACTGCTCTGAAGGAGAGCTTTCCATATCCATCACGTACACATTCCCTCTTCTGGGAGCAATCAATACTACCTTCCAGTCCTTGTTGAATACGATACCCTGAGCAATATTGAATAAAACTTGATAGCCATCATCACACAGTTGACTTACACTGATCAGGTTATATTTCAAACCATTCACAAATGCAACACGTCTAAATTTGACTTGTCCATTGTTCAGAACACCATATCCCTTAGTCTTTCCACAACCATCATTTCCAAAAGTAATGGAGGGTCCATCAGAAATGGTGAACTCTTCCAGCAGGGTCTTACATCCGGTCATCGTCCTGCCAGCAGCACTGTCAAGATACCAGATATATTTCTTTCGATCGCCCTGCACATCCACCAGATTTATCAGTTAGATTTGGGAACCCATCGACTGATGGGTTCACTGGACCCTCCCTTATAGGTCCCTGGAGCAATCTGGTTAAGTTCACTTTCTTAAACAGTAGTCTTAGTTAAAAAGACCACTTGGGTTGATAGTTTTGAAACCTTTTTCTTTTTCTCAACTGGAGAAATATTTTTATCTTTCTTGGAAAAAGGTTTGGTATTTTGTCTAGGGCCAGATGAAGTACCCTCAATAAAGTTTAATCTTGCATTAAAACTTTGAAATTGACGAGTCAGTAATTGAAACTGGCTCTCTAACCTTGACAAAACATTTTCATCAGATGACACCTGAGCCTTTCCAGTTGTCTGGACTCGAGGCTTAGGTAGGGAATTGGTCTGAGGCAAAGGTTTATTCCGATTAACCTTTTTAACTGAGCAGTCATCTGGAATGCTCCAGTCTTAACCTCTGGGATTGAACTGGGAAAGTATTGGCCTTGGGAGTTACAGGCTCATCATAAATGGTAACGGGCCTGAATCCCTCTGGTAACCGATCAATTACTGGTATTAATGATGCAACATGAGTATTTCCATCTAAATAAGCACGTTTTTTAGTGGAAAATTGATTTACTCCAGCATCATATGGCTTTCTGGTTTCAAGCCATGATTTAATGACCAGTTTTTCTTTCTCTAAAATGACTTCAAGATCTTGTTTTTCTTGAATCAATTGTTCAGTTACCAGAACCTGGGCTTGAAATGCCAGTTCAATGTCTTGAAGTTCCTTTAATTTTGATTTTAAAACAGTTATTTCAGAAAAATCTGTTTCTAGACCATTTACACAGTCAGATCTAACAGTTTTAACAAATATTAAATCAGAATTAATAGAATTAAGAGCTTCAGCAATGTCCAGTTTTAATTCTTGGCCAGTTTCAGTATCGTAATCACTAACCTTTTTTATAACAATGTCCACCCATCGTCCAGATGTGACATCTTCCTTCACCAGGTGCTCTTCGTCTGCCAGAGCCATGTAACAGCAATCTCTTTCTTCTTCTTCATCAGCAGATGAATCATCAGAAGGAACCCATTTTTCTTCAGTTGTTGCAATCATGCACTTATTATTGTTTTCCATTTGTTGTGCCATGAGAGCAATTTGAGCCTTAAGCTTTTTGTATTTAGATTTATAGCTATCATCAGGCATTTTTATTAGAAGAAAAAGGACCAGGCTGGGATACAAACTGACTGGACTTGCAATCTTTCATGAAATGACCTTTTCTGCCACACTTAAAGCATGTCAGATTGGTCTTATCAGTAGAAGAACTGGATGCAAATTGTCCAGATGGCCTATTTGCTCTTGCTTTGAAATGGTTAAACGTTTTAGCAATCATAGCAACCAGGTCATCATTTTCAGATTCATCACAGCCTGGAGAGATTTGACTAGATTCTCCATAATCCATGAGTTTAGACACCATCTTCTTCATAGAAAATACATTCTCAGAAGATATCAGTGTTGTACCTTGTGGTTCAGTATGACTAACCACAGTAGGACTACTGGAGGCATGGTTATAGGAATCTTGTTCTGCCATAACTCTCTGAGCTTGATTTTCTTCAGTGTACCTGAAAGCTCCATATAAAGTTGAAAGAGTGTGTGTGTGTGCAGAGTTTTACCTTGTCGTAAGACCAGGATCATGTGAAACCATTTGGTGGGTAGAATATCACAAAATTTCTCCAGAAGTATATCCTTGTCTTTCTCAACCCCAAGACCTCTCAACTGGTTTATGATACTCATAAATCTGGTGTAAGTACCAGTGAGAGACTCATTGGGCTGAGCAAAAAATGACTCATACCTCTTGTTTAAGGAGACTTTTCTGGTGACAATGGTGTCATCTCCTCCTTCATACTGGTTTACTAGTTCATCCCACATGGTTTTAGCACTGGGAAAAAGAACTAGTGTGGGAATTAGGGTTTTAGGAACAACCCCAAGTATCATGTTTTTGAGAAGGGTATCTAGATTTACCAATCTCCTCTCCTCTTCAGACCAATGTTCCTCCTTCTTTTCCCTGCCACGTCTAGATCCAGTTGGATCAAGAAGAGCATTGAGAGGTGATGATGGGACGTAAGGTCCTTCATTTAAAATTTTCATCATGTTTCTCTCAATACCAGTGATATGCAATATCATCCTAGCCTTCCACGTACCAAATTCATCGCTATTCCAACTGAATTTAGGAACAGGATTATTTGAGTAGTGCACATGCACATGTGGAGAAGCAGGAGTAGGAGGAGGAGGTGGTGGATTAGTGTTAACAGGTGGTTCATTATTTTGATCATTAACATTAACATTAGGATCAGGACCAAAATTAAAACTTCGTTGTGTATTTTCTGGGGTGGCCATCAAAGAAGCAGATCTAGGCAAATTTGTTTAGCCTTCTTCTCTGATACCAATTGTAGAGTCCCTAAACTAGATGGTTTAACCCAGAAGTGTAAAATACAACAAGTCTAATAAGCACTAGATTGTACTAGCATTACTTGAATATAAATGCAAGTATATAAACAAAGTAATACACGACTTAAAATAAAGGTGGAACACAATGTAATTTTTCAAGTGTATTTTATTTATGATGTTAAATAAAATACAAGGTTGTGCGGAATCAAGATAATACAAATATGTAAGTATCCTAACAACCTATGAATTACAAATGATCTATATTTGCCAAATAAACTCTTTAGATCGAGATACTTAAAGTTGTGAAGTATCTCTGTTATGATCGAGAGTATTTAGACAAATTCACCTTTAATATCTAAAAGTAATTTTAACAAAGAAATGACTTTGTATTTATAGGCAAACAAATTCACCAGTGAATTTGTGCCGTACAAATATGGTTGCATGCATTTAATGAACCGACAAGGTCATTAAATGCATTGGTTAAAGTACAAGGATAAAGTCACATCAATATGACTTTATTCTTTTAACCAACCACCTTTACACAAGTATACACTTTAGTAAAGAACAAGTGAAATGTTCTTTGGAAAGTGTGTAAAGGCAAAAAGTCAATTCCTCGATATCTGTGTTCAGACTTGTAAGGTCTAGAACACTGACAAACCTCCAGTCGTAGATCTGGTAAGACTTCCAGTGGACTCCGCCATTTGTCAGTCTTCTTTATTCTAACTTCAGTCTTTGACTTCAATGAGAATGTCTTCAGTAGAATAGATCTGGACTGGGGTGAAGTCCAGTGAGCTAATCTGGAATACTCCAGATTTCCTATACAAGTATTTTGCTCACTGGTCTTCCATTATTTCTGAACAAATCTTCAGAGGGACTCCAGTTTCCAAGTCTGGAGTAGGTCCAGTAAATATAATTTCTGGACAGATCTTCAGTAAGGCTCCAGTAGTCGAGTCTGGAGCGATCCAGTAAATCTGGACCTAACAAAATCCACGATAACACTCTTTCTATAAACATTATTCACCTTGTCTCGTTTTTCTCATAAATATCCTTGATATTGGTACCCTTAATAACACTAAACTTTCTGAAATAATTTTTGGTACACAAGTTCCTTGCAGTCACGTCCGGCTGCTTCCTAAAAATCTTTTTTAGTATAAACTTACAAATAAAATGCAACACTTTTCGAAACATCCAAATACAAGTCAATTCTCTTTCATTCCCATACGTAAGTTTCCTGTTCCACTTTTCTACTCTCAAAATTTATTTTTTGTCTCACACCATTTAATTTGATGGCTTTCATAGTTTTTTCTTGCAGACTTTTCTTCATTTATTGCCAGTTGCCATGCATCATATTGTATAAAAATGTAGACTACTGAGGATATTTTGACAAATGATGAAATTAACCAACTTTATTTTTTTATTTTTTCTGGAAACGCTAATAAAATTAACTAACTTAAACATGAATACTTGATCGTTACAATTGTACTATTATAGTCCTGAGTACATATCGAAAAATCAACTGATCAAAGAGGGACGGACTCATTATAATTGTACTATTATATCAGCAAAAATAAAAATATATAATAGGAAAAGTAAGGGTGATTATGTGTAAAATCGAGTTTAAAACTAAAACAAGAAATACCCTAGAACTAACTACTACACACTCTCGGGCAGTGGACCCGTTCGTATATAGTATAGCTAAAAGGTAAGTCCAGGATCGAACACAGGGACTAAAACTAAGTAATTGTCGACATTAAGTAATTCCAGTAAATGGGGGGTTTTGTGACCGAATTGTCACGTTGCAAAAGTTAGTAAATAATTAGTAATCCCAAAGAATTAATCGAAAAGAGAATTTGTTTTAAACAATAATTTAAAAGGTCATCCATCTTGATTTCGCTCAACAACATGTGTAGATTGCACATAAATGAAGTTCAAATCCAAATTAAGTTGATTAAATAACCGAGACTCAAACAAAGCACCAACCCCGTACCCGTCAAGTTAATGACATCATTTGACTCTCTTGCTTAAACCAGTTTCGTTACAAAGACCGGTACCCCAAGACATCTTTTATAACTTCCCTAATCAAACAATTGGTTTGGTTATTGAAATAACAATTATACCTATCGGTTGTACCCAACCGTTAACACATTTCTTCCTATTATCAAGAACGATTATCTACTGTACCCGTCATAGACCCAATCGTTTGTACCCAAACAATCAAAATGAAATATATGTAATCAATAACTACCATTAAAGACACACATAAATCACCAATTAATTCAAGATAAATAATAAGGAAGAAATACGCTAAGATCTCGATATAACGTTAATTGAAATCAACATTGAATTAATAAAATTGTGCAATCTTTACATATTGTCTCACTCCATCAAGATGGATGATGAAGTGATTAGCCACTCATATTAAAAGAAGAATAACAATTAAAATAAGAAGAGTTCATTGTTACCTAATGATAATAATCGAAAGCTACGAATGAAAATGATCAAATCGTGTTTTTAAACCTAGAAAATGATGAAGATCTGAAAATATATCCAAAATAGGGTTCCACCACGGTTGCTAAAAGAGAAGAGTGTTTTTGGGATATTTTTCAAGGTATTTATACGATCCCCAAAAGCTGCCAGAAATGCGCCCAATTGCGGCGCAACTTAGAGTTGCTGCGCAACTACGTTTGACTTTGCTGTTTTGACTTTGACTTTCGTTGACCAAACTGGCTTGAACTTGAACCCATTGCGGCGCAACTGATTGAGTTGCGGCGCAACTTATCTCTCTGCTTTTGGGTTGCGGCGCAACTAAGAGCTGCGGCGCAACTTGGGTTGCGGCGCAACTAAGAGCTGCGGCGCAATGAACCGTTGACTTGCTTTGACCTTTGACTAATGTTGACTCGTGGCTGGCCAGGAAGGAGAGGCGTTGCGGCGCAACAGATGGAGTTGCGGCGGGAGTTGCGGCGCAACTTATCTTTCTGGAATTGAGTTGCGGCGCAACTGGCCTTCTTCAGCTTTGACTTTGGTTGACTTTCTGCAATCTTCATCCAAATGCTTCCGAAATCTTCCGTTAGCACTTGATTCTCCTCAACAATGTCGTTTTCTCCAGATTTGCGCTTAAATACCTGTCAGTAACCTGAAAACACTAACAAATACCATAAACGCACCAATTGTATACAAAAACGACTTATAAACCATGCAAAATCAACTAAATACGTTGTGGGAAATGGGTATAAAATACGACATATCAAATCCCCCCACACTTAAGCTTTGCTTGTCCTCAAGCAATTCCAAACTTCAAAACTCAATTTACCTTGGCACAAATGGGAATAACATTACCGTAATCAAAAAGAAGCTAAACCATCATTGAAAATGAAATGAGATGGTTAGGCAGTTTTAATCTTAAATGAAAACTGGAATGTTTGACAATACTTGACTGATATACAAGCCTTAATAACACGACTAAGCACAAAAGAATCGAATCAGTGATATCTCGTCTATCCTACTCCAACTAACTTACACTTGGGGTTGAATATTTGAATAATCACTCAATGCCTAGTCGTGATGCATAATCTTTTAACCATAGGCTTGTACTAGGTTCGTTCCTTCACCATCATGATGCAAGCACCACAACGTCTATCAAAAGAGGACTTTAAGGGTTTGAATGAACTTTAAGGCTAAACAAGGTATTTAAAAGGGTATGGAAATTTGGGTAAACAAAGGGTGTTAACAAAGAAAATAGCACAACATTTAACAAATTGTTTACAAAATAGTCTAATCCATAGAATCCCATGTCACTAGTTGCCAACGGTCCAAAACCCGAGAAGTTGTCCAGACAATACCCCCAATAGACGATTAAAAACCGACACCATTGTGGTGTATGACTTCAAACAACTCAATCAACCAATTCTAACCATCTTGGCTTAAACAAACGCGCCAACCCACAAATAACAACTTAAGATTATAGCATTCAGATCCTTTTGTTGGTGAAATTGATGTACCAACTTGCAAAAAATGATTTGACCAAAAGTGAGAAATACCAACTGACAGCCCAAGCTTTTTTCATTTTTTTTCTATTTTTTTTCTTTTTCTGTTTTTCAATTCTTTTATTCTTTTTTTTTTGTGAGCTACTTTTACTCTGACTAATTGGTATTCTCTTAATAATGTTGAAACAGTGACAAATCATGTAATCATATGCTGAAATGAACGATCCAGACTTTATCCAAACAAGCATGACGAAATCAATCTATTCTCAGTAACCGAGAATATCCCAACCCGACATAAAGGACAACCCCAAACCATCCACTAGCATAGGCAACCAATGACCCACCAGACTTCGACTATCGGTATGGTTAGGAAAAGGTGTATATTAAGGGTGGATTTAATAACAAAGAACAGACTAGTGACAACAAGTTTTCTATTGTTTCTTGCACTAAAAGTGAGTGCAACATAAGGGTTTAAACAGGTGATTCACTAACCAGTGTAGTTAGCTACTAAGCACATTAACAACACATGCACATAACAAATTTTACGAAACAAATGTGAATCAAACAAAGAACAAAGGTTTTATCCTAAATTTGCCTCTTCTGATAAATAACACGGAACGATCAACCAGGACAAGTTCTAGAATCAATGCAATCACCGGCACACTCATAGCAAATGAAATAAACCGGAAATGGAAAATCAACCTCAAACTTGCATATCATAGTTCAGAGCTCTAAAAGAGACCCTTACTCCTGGATAAATCTAAAAGCCTACGAGAGGAACAAATTAACAAGGCTAATACATCCAAAACCGAAACACCTATCATAACTAGCAATGAATCAATAATCTCACAATTTGGGTGTTTTGGTGCTTTGAGCGTGCTAGTCATATTATTAATCCAGAAGGGATTGCCTAATTAATCAGTCAAAACACATTCCACATATTAAAATTTTGTACCCAAGGTGTAGTCAAATTGCTTATTAAAATCTATAATTAGGTGACAAAAGCAATCAACTACAAGGAAAAGCATGCAAAAGTTTCAAAATTCCTCAAAAATACCCGACTTTTTATCATCATCATCATCATCATCATCATCATCATCATCATCATCATCATCATCATCATCATCATCATCATCATCATCATCATCATCATCATCATCATCATCATCATCATCATCATCATCATCATCATCATCATCATCATCATCATCATCATCATCATCATCATCATCATCATCATCATCATCATCATCATCATCATCATCATCATCATCATCATCATCATCATCATCATCATCCTCCTCATCATCATCATCATCATCATCATCATCATCATCATCATCATCATCATCATCATCATCATCATCATCATCATCATCATCATCATCATCATCATCATCATCATCATCATCATCATCATCATCATCATCATCATCATCATCATCATCATCATCATCATCATCATCATCATCATCATCATCATCATCATCATCATCATCATCATCATCATCATCATCATCATCATCATCATCATCATCATCATCATCATCATCATCATCATCATCATCATCATCATCATCATCATCATCATCATCATCATCATCATCATCATCATCATCATCATCATCTCTCATCATCATCATCATCATCATCATCATCATCATCATCATCATCATCATCATCATCATCATCATCATCATCATCATCATCCTCCTCATCATCATCATCATCATCATCATCATCATCATCATCATCATCCTCCTCATCATCATCATCATCATCATCATCATCATCATCCTCCTCATCATCATCATCATCATCATCATCATCATCATCATCATCATCATCATCATCATCATCATCATCCTCCTCATCATCATCATCATCATCATCATCATCATCATCATCATCATCATCCATCATCATCATCATCATCATCCTCCTCATCATCATCCTCATCATCATCCTCCTCATCATCATCATCATCATCATCATCATCATCATCATCATCATCATCATCATCATCATCATCATCATCCTCCTCATCATCATCATCATCATCATCATCATCATCATCATCATCATCATCCTCCTCATCATCATCATCATCATCATCATCATCATCATCATCATCATCATCATCATCATCATCATCATCATCATCATCATCATCATCATCATCATCATCATCATCATCATCATCATCATCATCATCATCATCATCATCATCATCATCATCATCATCATCTCATCATCATCATCATCATCATCATCATCATCATCATCATCATCATCATCATCATCATCTCAGCATCATCATCATCATCTGAATCCTCCTCATCATCATCAGAATCAGCATCACCAAAATCAATCAACTCGGGAATATCATTCTTGTGAGCCAAAGGCTTAATCAATTTCCACCTCTTCAAATCATTCCAAGTAAAGGGCTTCATAGGCTTGCAGTTCAAAGCAACTGCATTGTCAGCACCCTCGAAATACCTCACCATTTTGGAAATGAAATGGCCACAAACTAACCCTCTATCCCGAACTCCTTTCGTTCCCATATGTTTTGCCAGAACATAGGGGGCACAAGCCTTCCTATACACATCTCCCTCATCAAAAAACCTTAATAACCACAGATCCTCCAAATAAAGCTTATCCGGGTGATTGGTCCTTTGAACAAAAGAATGGACCAACATCTTGTGGAACAATCGCAAAATAGGCGATTGGAGTGTATTCGCCCCACAAGCCGCTTTCCACGCGCGACCCCCAGAAACCCGATTATAGTATTCCCTGAAATCACCTGCGTCCCTAGTGAAACCAGAAGTAGCCCTAACAGAAATGGCTAACAAACGCTCAAAAGCAGGATCATCCAACGTCTCTTGGTTGTACATCCCCGTGCACAACCCAAATTCAGCAATAGTGAGGGATCTATTAACACCCCCGCAACGAAAGAATATAACCGGCTCAGTAAACACATCCTTCACCTTCTCTATGTTCTCAACCGAGGTGGTTGAGTAAAACTCTAAACACCATTCCTTACAAACGACTTCCCGATTCCTAAATATGTCAAACCATAGACTAAATTCCTTAGCTACCGGATTGCCATCCATGTCATTTGAACTACCCATCAACTGTATATACCTACTAATGTCCGCACGAGCATTCAATGCATCCAACATACTCGATTCCATATACCGAGGCTCGATTATATCTTTCTGATAGATGGATGCTAACCTGTTGGTATATTCCGTCTTTTTCTCGGGAGTAGCTCTCGGGAATCGTAACCATGGGTGAGTAGGAATGCCCATAGCGGTCGCTTCGGGAGTCAGCCCACTCTCAATTGGGATAGCAGCCGACGAGGCTCTTCCCTTGCCTCGTCCTACCCGGCTATAAGAAGCGGGTTCCTACACATACAAGAAACAATTAAACACTGAAACCCGACATTTAAGCATGCATATATAAGCATAAACCAAACAGTTCTGAAAAAGAGTCAGTTGCGGCGCAACTTGGATAGTTGCGGCGCAACTTATCTCTCTGGTTCAGTTGCGGCGCAACTATCAGTTGCGGCGCAATGACTGTATTTTTCTGGGCATATCGAGCAGCAGCAGGGTTAACAAAAATAATTCCAAACACTAGATAACATCTTAAATCTTAGGGTTTAGCATTTAATTAAGAAAAACCAACTTTAATTAACCCTAAGTTAATTTGAATGACCCAATCCACAAAAACAAATCTTCAATCCTTCAATCAAAACAACCAACCCCTCATTGTTCATGTAAATCCCTCACAAATTCGAACTTAAGAAGCATATTAAGCATAAAATCTATATAAATTCGAATGTATGCAAGAACATTATACACTTAACTAATTAAAATCAACAAGGGAAGTTAAAGAATCACATACCTTTCCGGATCTAACCATGATGAATGATTGAAAGAAAATTAAGATTGCAAGAAAATAGAGAAGGGGTGTTTGGGTCGGTTTGGAAATTTTGAGAGAGGAAAAGAGGATCTCAATAATTGTTGTATGTGTGAGTGTGTAAAAAACTTTGACCCCGATCCCCTTTTTGTTACCTCTTGACCCGGTTTGACCTGGGTTGCGGCGCAACCCGCCTAGTTGCGGCGCAATCCCTTATTTTTGAACTCAAATAATTTTATTTTTATTTTTTTTTCCGATTTTTCTGAACGACACGTGACAAGACACGTTGCGGCGCAACTACAGATGCGGCGCAACTCAGTACGATAAGTTGCGGCGCAACTAGGACAGTTGCGGCGCAAGGACAGTTGCGGCGCAACTCAGCAGAATCATTGCAGCGCAACTCCAAGTTGCGGTGCAACTCCCCCCCCCCACACTTACCTTTTGTTTTCTTCCTTGAAAACGACTTACCGGAAGGCATGAGAGCGGCTCCTACCTGCAATTCTTATTAAAACACATTACCAATGACAATTAAACAATAATGAAAACAAGAAACACGGGTTGCCTCCCGCGAAGCGCTTAATTTATTTACGAGTCTTTAGCTCGACTCATGGTCCTTTCTTCATTAATTCCTTTCAAAAATGGAAGCTCGTCAACGATGGCTCCCACATTTTCCTCTTCTTCATGATAAAGCTTCAACCTGTGACCATTAACAATAAAAGTAGCTCCATCCGATTTAAACAATTCAACATAACCAGACGGGTAGACATGTTTGATCACAAAAGGGCCGGTCCACCTAGAAGTCAACTTAGGTTGCTTGAACTTATACTTGGAAAGGAATAACAAGACTTTATCACCGGCTTTCAAATCCTTCTCTCTAATCCTACGATCATGCCAAACCTTAGTTCTTTCTTTGTAGAGCATGGAATTCTCATAAGCATTCAACCTCAACTCATCTAACTCATGCAATTGCAACATTCTTAATTCACTACTTTCAACTAAGTCCATATTGCAATTCTTAAGAGCCCAATAAGCTTTATGCTCTATTTCTAAAAGCAAATGACATGTCTTACCATAAAGCAACCTATAAGGTGTAGTCCCAATTGGAGTCTTAAATGCGGTTCTAAACGCCCATAATGCATCATCCAACCTCTTAGACCAATTCTTAGGATTATCACCTATGGTTTTCTCTAAGATTCGTTTTAAAGCCCTATTAGTGTTCTCTACTTGGCCACTCGTTTGAGGGTGATAAGAAGTAGAGAAACGATGATGAACACCATACCTCTTCAACACCTTAGCAAGTTGGTGATTCGCAAAATGAGTTCCACGATCACTGATTAAGGCCTTAGGACAACCAAAACGACAAAATAATTGCTTTAAGAAATCAATGACAACCCTAGCATCATTAGTTGGCAAGGCCTTAGCCTCGACCCATTTCGACACATAATCAACCACCACTAAAATGTAAAGACACTTATTTGAAGGCGGAAAGAGTCCCATAAAATCAATTCCCCAAACATCAAATACCTCACAAACCTGAATGAAGTTTTGTGGCATCTCATCCTTCTTTGAAATGTTCCCTTGACGTTGACAAATTTCACACGTCTCCACTAAAGTTTGAGCTTCCTTGAAGATTGAAGGCCAATAAAATCCTGCATCAAAGACCTTCTTACCGGTTACAGATGGTCTGTAATGACCACCGGTTGGTCCATAGTGGCATGCATCCAAAATCTTCCGGGTTTCTGCACCGGCCACACATCTCCTGATCAAGCCATCTGCACACATTCGAAACAAGTATGGTTCTTCCCAGAAATAATGCTTAATCTCAGAAAAGAATTTCTTTTTCTGTTGATAAGTCATTTCCTTAGGAAGAACACCTGCACATAAATAGTTAGCAATATCTGCAAACCATGGATCTTCTTCCACATCCACCTGCATTAGAATCTCATCAGGAAACGAATCATTCATATCATGCTCCTTTAACTCCTCAAGGTGAGGGTTTTCGAGCCTACTTAAGTGGTCGGCTGCCACATTTTCAGCCCCATTCTTATCTTTGATCTCAATATCGAATTCTTGTAAAAGTAAGACCCAACGAATTAAACGAGGCTTAGCATCTTGTTTCGAGAACAAGTACTTCAAAGCCGAGTGGTCGGTGAACACAATAGTCTTATTCAACACCAAATAGGGTCTAAACTTATCAAAGGCATAAACCATGACTAATAACTCTTTCTCAGTCACGGTATAGTTCTGTTGAGCCGGGTTTAAAGTCTTGCTAGCATAGGAAATAGGGCGGAAATGCTTATCCTCCCTTTGACCTAGAACGGCCCCTAAAGCATAATCACTAGCATCACACATTAACTCAAACGGTAATGACCAATTGGGTGGAGACATAATTGGTGCATTGGTCAATTTAACTTTAAGTGAGTTAAATGCATCAAGACATTCTTTATCAAAATTGAATGGGACATCCTTTTCTAACAACTTGGTCATTGGCCGGATGATTTTTGAAAAATCTTTTATAAATCGACGGTAGAACCCGGCATGATCCAAAAAACTTCGAATCGATTTGACATTAGTGGGAGGAGGCAATTTATCTATAACATCAATTTTTGCTTTATCTACCTCTAATCCCGCCCTTGAAACTTTGTGTCCCAAAACAATACCTTCTTTCACCATAAAATGGCACTTTTCCCAATTCAAGACCAAGTGTGCCCTTTCACACCTTTCAAGCATTCTATCAAGACTTTCAAGACAATTGTCAAAAGAACTACCGAAAACAGAAAAATCATCCATAAACACCGCTATGGATGTTTCGATCATGTCCTGAAATATGGCAATCATGACATCTTTATCAAAATTGAATGGGACATCCTTTTCTAACAACTTGGTCATTGGCCGGATGATTTTTGAAAAATCTTTTATAAATCGACGGTAGAACCCGGCATGATCCAAAAAACTTCGAATCGATTTGACATTAGTGGGAGGAGGCAATTTATCTATAACATCAATTTTTGCTTTATCTACCTCTAATCCCGCCCTTGAAACTTTGTGTCCCAAAACAATACCTTCTTTCACCATAAAATGGCACTTTTCCCAATTCAAGACCAAGTGTGCCCTTTCACACCTTTCAAGCATTCTATCAAGACTTTCAAGACAATTGTCAAAAGAACTACCGAAAACAGAAAAATCATCCATAAACACCGCTATGGATGTTTCGATCATGTCCTGAAATATGGCAATCATACATCTTTGAAAAGTACCCGGAGAACCCATCCAAAAAGCAAAAATACTCGTTACCGGCGAGCCGTTCGAGCATTTGATCAATAAAGGGCAAGGGAAAGTGGTCTTTGCGGGTAGCATCATTCAATCTCCGATAATCAATACATACCCTCCACCCCGTGACAGTCCTAGTGGGAACCAATTCATTTTTGTCATTTAAAATTACGGTCATCCCACCCTTTTTCGGTACACAATGTACCGGTACCCAAGAACTATCCGAGATGGGAAATATGATTCCCGCATCAAGCAACTTAATAATCTCCTTTTTTACCACATCTTTCATATTTGGATTCAATCTTCGTTGCCTTTGCACAACCGGTTTCACATTATCAACAAAGTTTATGGTATGTTTGCAAAATTCTAGACTTATACCCGGAATATCGGAAATTTTCCATGCAAAGGCCTTTTTATGGGCCTTTAGGACGGTCATAAGTCTAGATTTCTCATCCTCCATTAATGAGGATGGGATGACAACGGGTAAAAGAGATGTACCTTCCAAATATGCATACTCAAGATGGTCCGGAAGTGGCTTGAGCTCCATGTCGGTAGGAGGGTTCTCTACCGAGGTTAGCACGCGTGTGCTATTACTAGTGGTGATCTCTTCAAAAGTCTCGTCTTCCGGTGGAGTTTCATCAACACTTAATGCCATAATCTCTTGCATCATATCTCCAACCAATTCTTGCTCCTCTTCACTGCAAGCTATCAATGCTTCACCTTCTTCCATGTCCAAGAAATCCATGAGCTCTTTTTCCAAAGCATCTTCTTCTTCAATCACATCTAACCTGAAATAAGTTTCATTACAAGAGTAAGGATGCTTTAGTACTCTATCAACATTAAAAACAACGCGGTCATTACCGACCCCTAGAGAAATTTCCTTAGCCTTAACCCGGATGATAGCATCCGCGGTCATAAGAAATGGTCGGCCTAAAATGAGGGGAACTTTGGCATCTGCCTCCATCTCAAGAATAACAAAATCAACAGGAAATATCATATGCCCTACTTTAATTTGCAAATTTTCCGCTATCCCCATGGGATATTGGAAAGAACAATCCGCGAGCCTAATGCTCATGCGGGTAGGGGTCAACTTTCCTAGAGACAACTTTCTATAAACGGAATAAGGCATCAAATTAATACTAGCCCCAAGATCGGCCAACGCCTCACACAAATAAGCACCAAAAGAACAAGCAATTAGAAAACTCCCTGGATCTTCCAATTTGGGAGGAATCTGATTCTGAATGATTGCTGAACATTCGGCACTCATAACCGCAGTCTTAGCCTCTTCAAGCTTCTTCTTGTCACTTACAAGTTCCTTGAGGAACTTTACATAATTAGGCATTCCTGCAAGTAAATCAACTAAAGGAACAGTTATATTCACAGATTGAATAAGATCAACGAATTTCTTAAAATGTTCCTTGACTTTTCCTTTCCTCAACCGTTGAGGAAATGGAATCTTTGGTTGATACGGCTTCGCCGTCGGTCTCTCAGCGGGTTTGGATGGAACGGCCGGTATTGGTACGGCTTGGTTCGGTTCCATCTCAACTTCTTCATCAACCATCTCCTCTTCTTCATTAACATGCACAAGTGGAAAAGAATCATTAGGTAAAGGGTTTGCAGAGTCATAGGTCTTACCTGTCCTCGTAGTGATGGCATTCACTTGCTCATTTCGAGCATTTGGAAAGGTATACTTCTGTCCCGATCCTTGACTGTTTTGCCCTTGGTTATTGAATTGAGGCTTTGGATTCTGTTGAGTGTTGCTCGGTAGAGTACCGGGCTGCCTATTCGAGTTTCCTAGCCTCTCAATCCTTCCCTCTAAATCCTTGATGGTGGCTTGTTGATTCTTTTCTCCTTGATCCAACTTGTGCCCCAATCCATCTAAGTGAGTAGTCAAAGCGTCCAAAACAGAAATCACTTTCTTGGACTCTTCTGCAACTTGTTCATTAGTTGCCTTTTGGACACCAATGAACTCCTTCACCATGTCTCTTAATTCTGGATCCGAGCCTCGTTGATTGGTGAACCTACTAAACCTGTTACCACCATAACCAGAATTGTTAGCATTAAAAGAAGAAGTAGGGTAAGAACTACCTGATGGCCGGTTTTGATAACCGGTATTTTGGTTGAAATTCCCTTGGTTCTGAACATAGCTAACATCTTGCACTGGTTTATCCGGGCAATCCTCCGCATAATGCAAGTCTCCACAATGCTCACACCCGTCGGCCATAACCTTAACATCTCTCTCAAGGCTCTTGAATCTAGTATCTTGACTATCAAATCTCTCATTCATTTGCTTCGAGAGAGCCTTGACTTCGGTGATAAGCTTAGAGTCATCACTACTTTCCACCTTAGCCACGGTGGTTCTACTAGATCTCTTATCTCGGTCCTCATCCCTTGTAGAATACTTTCTAGCCATATCCTCAAGAATCTTATATCCTTCATTTGGGGAGATGTTGTTTAGACTACCCCCAAATGCATATCCGAGCTCCCTTTTGGTTTTCCTATCCAAACCATCATAGAAAATCTCGAAGCTTTCTTCGGTGCCCATACTATGTCCGGGGCAATTTCTTAACATTTCCTTAAACCTTTTCCATGCATCAACAACATCTTCACCGGGTTCTTGAGAAAAACCTCTGATTTTATTTTTTAATTGCCTTTGAGTTCTCACAGAATAAAACTCATCAAAGAATCCTTCTCGAAGTTCGGCCCAATTGGTGAATGAGATTTCGGGTAATTCCTTAAACCTTTTCCATGCATCAACAACATCTTCACCGGGTTCTTGAGAAAAACCTCTGATTTTATTTTTTAATTGCCTTTGAGTTCTCACAGAATAAAACTCATCAAAGAATCCTTCTCGAAGTTCGGCCCAATTGGTGAATGAGATTTCGGGTAATTCCTTAAACCATGATGATGCATCTCCAACGAGAGTTAAAGGAAATAGTTCCAACTTAACGGCTTCCGCTTGCCCTGTACCATACTGATAAAGCCTACAAATCTTCTCGAACCTCTCAAGATGTGCATATGGGTCATTTCTTCGAATCCCATCAAACTTATCCTCTTCTACACTCTTGAGGTGATTCCCTTTCAAAGATAAATCCACTGAAATAGCCGGAGGGCGAATAGCTGTGCCCCGGTCCGCCGGTATATTTCTTCTTCTCTCCCCGTAAGGACGGGCATTTGGATCTACCGGTTGTTCATCACCCATTCTTCTACCCCTTTGTTGTTGGTTAATATTAAGGTTAACCCGAGGGAATACAAGTACACTCGGTTCAGGTGTTTGAACTTTCTCTTCTTCTTCTGAATCTGAATCTTCCCCTGTTCCAAACACTCTACCTGCTTCTTTCAACCTATTAACCAACTGATCTTCTGAATCCTGAACGGGTGGGACACTGGTTTCAGTTTCTAAATCTATTTTGATTGGTGTAGATTGTTCCCGGTTATCTCTGGACACTAAGCGGCGTCTAACTTTCCCTGGATTAGACAAAGGGCTAAGCAAAGGTCGGCCAGAAGCTCTTGTGTTCATCAACTAACAAGAACCTGCACACTCACCACAAACAAACCGTCAACCGCACCTATGGTATAATTGAAATGAAATAAAATACAACTATCTAATAAAGCAATAACTTTATCACAAATGAATGTGAAAAAGGATCGAACTACAAAATAAACAACTACTTAAAATTTAGTCCCCGGCAGCGGCGCCAAAATCTTGATGTGTAAAATCGAGTTTAAAAATTAAAAAAAGAAATACCCTAGAACTGACTACTACACACTCTCGGGCAGTGGACCCGTTCGTATATAGTATAGCTAAAAGGTAAGTCCAGGATCGAACACAGGGACTAAACTAAGTAATTGTCGACATTAAGTAATTCAAGTAAATGGGGGTTTTGTGACCGAATTGTCACGTTGCAAAAGTTAGTAAATAATTAGTAATCCCAAAGGATTAATCGAAAAGAGAATTTGTTTTAAACAATAATTTAAAAGGTCATCCATCTTGATTTCGCTCAACAACATGTGTAGATTGCACATAAATGAAGTTCAAATCCAAATTAAGTTGATTAAATAACCGAGACTCAAACAAAGCACCAACCCCGTACCCGTCAAGTTAATGACATCATTTGACTCTCTTGCTTAAACCAGTTTCGTTACAAAGACCGGTACCCCAAGACATCTTTTATAACTTCCCTAATCAAACAATTGGTTTGGTTATTGAAATAACAATTATACCTATCGGTTGTACCCAACCGTTAACACATTTCTTCCTATTATCAAGAACGATTATCTACCGTACCCGTCATATACCCAATCGTTTGTACCCAAACAATCAAAATGAAATATATGTAATCAATAACTACCATTAAAGACACACATAAATCACCAATCAATTCAAGATAAATAATAAGGAAGAAATACGCTAAGATCTCGATATAACGTTAATTGAAATCAACATTGAATTAATAAAATTGTGCAATCTTTACATATTGTCTCACTCCATCAAGATGGATGATGAAGTGATTAGCCACTCATATTAAAAGAAGAATAACAATTAAAATAAGAAGAGTTCATTGTTACCTAATGATAATAATCGAAAGCTACGAATGAAAATGATCAAATCGTGTTTTTAAACCTAGAAAATGATGAAGATCTGAAAATATCTCCAAAATAGGGTTCCACCACGGCTGCTAAAAGAGAAGAGTGTTTTTGGGATATTTTTCAAGGTATTTATACGATCCCCAAAAGCTGCCAGAAATGCGCCCAATTGCGGCGCAACTTAGAGTTGCTGCGCAACTACGTTTGACTTTGCTGTTTTGACTTTGACTTTCGTTGACCAAACTGGCTTGAACTTGAACCCATTGCGGCGCAACTGATTGAGTTGCGGCGCAACTTATCTCTCTGATTTTGGGTTGCGGCGCAACTAAGAGCTGCGGCGCAATGAACCGTTGACTTGCTTTGACCTTTGACTAATGTTGACTCGTGGCTGGCCAGGAAGGAGAGGCGTTGCGGCGCAACAGAGGGAGTTGCGGCGCAACTTATCTTTCTGGAATTGAGTTGCGGCGCAACTGATTGAGTTGCGGCGCAACTTATCTCTCTGATTTTGGGTTGCGGCGCAACTATGAGTTGCGGCGCAACTGGCCTTCTTCATTTGGTTGACTTTCTGCAATCTTCATCCAAATGCTTCCGAAATCTTCCGTTAGCACTTGATTCTCCTCAACAATGTCGTTTTCTCCATATTTGCGCTTAAATACCTGTCAGTAACCTGAAAACACTAACAAATACCATAAACGCACCAATTGTATACAAAAACGACTCATAAACCATGCAAAATCAACTAAATACGTTGTGGGAAATGGGTATAAAATACGACATATCAGGTGATTTGATTATCATGCACCTAAGCTAAGTATAGAACCCCTCTCATACTAATTACATTTATACTTGCAATATGAAGCCTAAAGTAGATAAGTATTTTTTTTGAACTAGTAAACTTCTTCGCGCTTCGCGGCGGTAGCAAAAAACTAAAATGAAAGCATTATATTTGACACCGTTAATATTTGAACTTATGTAACTTGCAACGGAATACATTCTACTCACGTAATTCAACTTTGTTCATACAAATTACAACAGTCTGCAATACAAAATGTGAATCAAAAAACTATCTCAAGAACCCGAGTAAAAGTGTAGATTACCTCTTAGAAAATAAGCCTTTAGGGGTTCTGTTTTGAGTGCTATATATATCTGAATTCTGAAGTATAGAGGATTTGGTTAGTAATATTGTTAGGGGTTCTGTTTTGAGTGCTATATATCTCTGAATTCTGAAGTATAGAGGTTTTGGTTAGTAATATTGTAACTTTTTTGCGGCTGTTGTGGTTATCTGCAATGGAAACAGAGAGAAACATAATCAGTTGTTGGAGGTGAATGACAAACACATGGTGTATATGTTAAAATGGTTAAAAAGGTCAGGCCGGGCACGTAGGATAATGGCTTTTATAAAGAAAAAATCAGTACGTCAAAGTTGATTACAAAAATATGATAATCTAATTATTGGAACAAAATAACCTGGAATTTATCATGAATCTAGATAAGTTTTTAGAGACTGTCAACCTATTTTAACCTATTTCCCTTCGAGCCATTTATACATAGATGGGTGAAACAACAATTAAAAAATTTTAAGACATATGATCATCTACTAATCAGATTTCAATTCCGAACGTCACAAGAAGCTCACAAACATTTCAGCTATTAGATCAGTGTTTGTTACACTAAACAAAGTCTCGTGAACTTCCTCATCATAAGTAAAAGGAGATGCTTCAAATCAGAGATCAATCTAATAGAACCCGAGTCAAATTAATCCCGATTATTCTGCTATTCATCCCACATAATCATTCCCTTAGTCTTTCGCTGACCACTTCTTTTATAAGTATGCGCTCTTATGTTGTGGAATCCATGGCACCGCAAATACCAGGTTGCTACAACCTTTTATTACCACCCGCAAAACCCACTGTTGGATAAAACATTCTCTATAGATTATACGGAGTATTATATTATTCATATATTCATACGTAATAATTTTTCATTATGGATAAAGCTGTAATTTTGTTGTAAAACACAATCAAAGTGCACCTGCTAATGAATGGGTCTTGGATTTTGGTTATTTCAAACATCGTATATAGCAATAGCTAAAAAGCGAACAGGTCAAATAGGTACACATACCAATTTCTAGTTGTGCTGACGAATCAGACCATGGTATCGATTCTGGTTTGTTCGTCATTTCAAACGTTGGAGAGGGATATACAGCCGCTGAGGGCTGGATCTTGTAAGTCCGAGCATAAGTTGTAACTCCCTTAATATAAAAGACCTTTTTTTTAAATTGCTGCAAATATATTAAAAATCCACTAATGTGATTTCTATTTAGAATAATTATAAAAAATTAGTACTATAAGAAGTGAAAATGCATAATTGTGTTAAGGGTGTTCGGCAGTCACATTACATCCTTACTTCCTGTATGCAAAAATTAAAAATCCACTAATGTGATTTCTATTTAGAATAATTATAAAAAATTAGTACTATAAGAAGTGAAAATGCATAATTGTGTTAAGGGTGTTCGGCAGTCACATTACATCCTTACTTCCTGTATGCAAAAATTAACCCAGTTGGTCCAAACTCCAAACCTCCTTGTGTTATTGGCCACTATGTAGCAAATAAACCTTGAGCGGAAGCAACAAACTTTGACCCAAATCTAAAGAGTAACAAAAGGATTAGCACTTTAGTAGTAAGGGACCAACTGAATTTGACCAGCCAATGGTTCAGTTTCAAGTGTGTTTATAACCTTAAGAAATGCCATTCTCTCGAAACTCTCTATTGTTTGAATTTGACAAAAGCAATAGCTACAACATTTATAATAAAGAGTATAAATTTGAATTTGTAGATCAAAAGTTAGCAAGTGGAAAGAAATTAGCATAAGTCACTTGTGTATCTAGACGTTAAAAAGCAACCTAGTTCCAAAGTAAATAATACAAACGATATGGGTACTTTTCTAAATGTTTAGAATTTCATTCAACTCATCATAGAGTCTAATCATGTTGCTCAGTAGAGCATAAAATGGGCACATACTTAAAAGGTTCATGTATATTCAAACAAATCTCATTGAGGCATTTCATCGAACACGTATCATACATTGTAAAAAGAATACAACTAACTGAAGCATCTACATTCTACAAACACGAAGAGATTAGTGATCGGAAAAGGCATCACTGAAAAGAAGCAGGCAAAACATAAAATGCGTTTACAACAATTTATATAAGGAAAAAAATTAAAACCTAATTATTCACCCAAGTAAAAAAGGTATATCCAACACAATTTATAATAACAAAATATTGAGAGGATAGTAACTTACAAAAAATAAAAACTCAAAGCAGCAACATATTTGTTATTAGGAAAAAGACAACCAAATCAACAGAAGTAGATACCCCATTTTGTACCCTAAAGATTGATAATATTCGAAAAAAGTAAATAAACTGAAAACGAATAAACCTTGTCATCATCATCATGATGATCTTCATCTCTGAAGGCGGAAGTGGTTGATGAAGGGGATGACGATGGTGCTGGAAAAAGAGGCCGGAATTATTTCAGAAAAAATAATAAAATTAGTACTATAAGAAGTGAAAATGCATAATTGTGTTAAGGGTGTTCGGCAGTCACATTACATCCTTACTTCCTGTATGCAAAAATTAACCCAGTTGGTCCAAACTCCAAACCTCCTTGTGTTATTGGCCACTATGTAGCAAATAAACCTTGAGCGGAAGCAACAAACTTTGACCCAAATCTAAAGAGTAACAAAAGGATTAGCACTTTAGTAGTAAGGGACCAACTGAATTTGACCAGCCAATGGTTCAGTTTCAAGTGTGTTTATAACCTTAAGAAATGCCATTCTCTCGAAACTCTCTATTGTTTGAATTTGACAAAAGCAATAGCTACAACATTTATAATAAAGAGTATAAATTTGAATTTGTAGATCAAAAGTTAGCAAGTGGAAAGAAATTAGCATAAGTCACTTGTGTATCTAGACGTTAAAAAGCAACCTAGTTCCAAAGTAAATAATACAAACGATATGGGTACTTTTCTAAATGTTTAGAATTTCATTCAACTCATCATAGAGTCTAATCATGTTGCTCAGTAGAGCATAAAATGGGCACATACTTAAAAGGTTCATGTATATTCAAACAAATCTCATTGAGGCATTTCATCGAACACGTATCATACATTGTAAAAAGAATACAACTAACTGAAGCATCTACATTCTACAAACACGAAGAGATTAGTGATCGGAAAAGGCATCACTGAAAAGAAGCAGGCAAAACATAAAATGCGTTTACAACAATTTATATAAGGAAAAAAATTAAAACCTAATTATTCACCCAAGTAAAAAAGGTATATCCAACACAATTTATAATAACAAAATATTGAGAGGATAGTAACTTACAAAAAATAAAAACTCAAAGCAGCAACATATTTGTTATTAGGAAAAAGACAACCAAATCAACAGAAGTAGATACCCCATTTTGTACCCTAAAGATTGATAATATTCGAAAAAAGTAAATAATACAAACGATATGGGTACTTTTCTAAATGTTTAGAATTTCATTCAACTCATCATAGAGTCTAATCATGTTGCTCAGTAGAGCATAAAATGGGCACATACTTAAAAGGTTCATGTATATTCAAACAAATCTCATTGAGGCATTTCATCGAACACGTATCATACATTGTAAAAAGAATACAACTAACTGAAGCATCTACATTCTACAAACACGAAGAGATTAGTGATCGGAAAAGGCATCACTGAAAAGAAGCAGGCAAAACATAAAATGCGTTTACAACAATTTATATAAGGAAAAAAATTAAAACCTAATTATTCACCCAAGTAAAAAAGGTATATCCAACACAATTTATAATAACAAAATATTGAGAGGATAGTAACTTACAAAAAATAAAAACTCAAAGCAGCAACATATTTGTTATTAGGAAAAAGACAACCAAATCAACAGAAGTAGATACCCCATTTTGTACCCTAAAGATTGATAATATTCGAAAAAAGTAAATAATACAAACGATATGGGTACTTTTCTAAATGTTTAGAATTTCATTCAACTCATCATAGAGTCTAATCATGTTGCTCAGTAGAGCATAAAATGGGTACATACTTAAAAGGTTCATGTATATTCAAACAAATCTCATTGAGGCATTTCATCGAACACGTATCATACATTGTAAAAAGAATACAACTAACTGAAGCATCTACATTCTACAAACACGAAGAGATTAGTGATCGGAAAAGGCATCACTGAAAAGAAGCAGGCAAAACATAAAATGCGTTTACAACAATTTATATAAGGAAAAAAATTAAAACCTAACAATATTTAAAAATCCACTAATGTGATTTCTATTTAGAATAATTATAAAAAATTAGTACTATAAGAAGTGAAAATGCATAATTGTGTTAAGGGTGTTCGGCAGTCACATTACATCCTTACTTCCTGTATGCAAAAATTAACCCAGTTGGTCCAAACTCCAAACCTCCTTGTGTTATTGGCCACTATGTAGCAAATAAACCTTGAGCGGAAGCAACAAACTTTGACCCAAATCTAAAGAGTAACAAAAGGATTAGCACTTTAGTAGTAAGGGACCAACTGAATTTGACCAGCCAATGGTTCAGTTTCAAGTGTGTTTATAACCTTAAGAAATGCCATTCTCTCGAAACTCTCTATTGTTTGAATTTGACAAAAGCAATAGCTACAACATTTATAATAAAGAGTATAAATTTGAATTTGTAGATCAAAAGTTAGCAAGTGGAAAGAAATTAGCATAAGTCACTTGTGTATCTAGACGTTAAAAAGCAACCTAGTTCCAAAGTAAATAATACAAACGATATGGGTACTTTTCTAAATGTTTAGAATTTCATTCAACTCATCATAGAGTCTAATCATGTTGCTCAGTAGAGCATAAAATGGGTACATACTTAAAAGGTTCATGTATATTCAAACAAATCTCATTGAGGCATTTCATCGAACACGTATCATACATTGTAAAAAGAATACAACTAACTGAAGCATCTACATTCTACAAACACGAAGAGATTAGTGATCGGAAAAGGCATCACTGAAAAGAAGCAGGCAAAACATAAAATGCGTTTACAACAATTTATATAAGGAAAAAAATTAAAACCTAATTATTCACCCAAGTAAAAAAGGTATATCCAACACAATTTATAATAACAAAATATTGAGAGGATAGTAACTTACAAAAAATAATAAAATTAGTAGCTACGAAATTAAAAACGGAATACATTTAATCAAGTATAAAACACATACTTGTAATCAATCGGTCGGAGAAGGAATAGAGCTTTGAGGCAACTGGACTCACTCAACAACCCATCGACATAATCGTGTTGTTATTTTAGGGTTTGTTTTTCTTTTGAAAGTTTGATTGGTTTGAAGAACCTTCCGATTATTCAACCTCAGCAGCAAGGAATTGCAGAAGGGAAAGAGAAAAAAGAGGGGGTGCAGAGAGGGAGGAACTCGGTGAAGGAAATAAAATAAAAAGGAAAAAAAAAAGTGTTACTGTAGCAATCACTGTAAAAATCCACTAATGTGATTTCTATTTAGAATAATTATAAAAAATTAGTACTATAAGAAGTGAAAATGCATAATTGTGTTAAGGGTGTTCGGCAGTCACATTACATCCTTACTTCCTGTATGCAAAAATTAACCCAGTTGGTCCAAACTCCAAACCTCCTTGTGTTATTGGCCACTATGTAGCAAATAAACCTTGAGCGGAAGCAACAAACTTTGACCCAAATCTAAAGAGTAACAAAAGGATTAGCACTTTAGTAGTAAGGGACCAACTGAATTTGACCAGCCAATGGTTCAGTTTCAAGTGTGTTTATAACCTTAAGAAATGCCATTCTCTCGAAACTCTCTATTGTTTGAATTTGACAAAAGCAATAGCTACAACATTTATAATAAAGAGTATAAATTTGAATTTGTAGATCAAAAGTTAGCAAGTGGAAAGAAATTAGCATAAGTCACTTGTGTATCTAGACGTTAAAAAGCAACCTAGTTCCAAAGTAAATAATACAAACGATATGGGTACTTTTCTAAATGTTTAGAATTTCATTCAACTCATCATAGAGTCTAATCATGTTGCTCAGTAGAGCATAAAATGGGTACATACTTAAAAGGTTCATGTATATTCAAACAAATCTCATTGAGGCATTTCATCGAACACGTATCATACATTGTAAAAAGAATACAACTAACTGAAGCATCTACATTCTACAAACACGAAGAGATTAGTGATCGGAAAAGGCATCACTGAAAAGAAGCAGGCAAAACATAAAATGCGTTTACAACAATTTATATAAGGAAAAAAATTAAAACCTAATTATTCACCCAAGTAAAAAAGGTATATCCAACACAATTTATAATAACAAAATATTGAGAGGATAGTAACTTACAAAAAATAAAAACTCAAAGCAGCAACATATTTGTTATTAGGAAAAAGACAACCAAATCAACAGAAGTAGATACCCCATTTTGTACCCTAAAGATTGATAATATTCGAAAAAAGTAAATAAACTGAAAACGAATAAACCTTGTCATCATCATCATGATGATCTTCATCTCTGAAGGCGGAAGTGGTTGATGAAGGGGATGACGATGGTGCTGGAAAAAGAGGCCGGAATTATTTCAGAAAAAATAATAAAATTAGTAGCTACGAAATTAAAAACGGAATACATTTAATCAAGTATAAAACACATACTTGTAATCAATCGGTCGGAGAAGGAATAGAGCTTTGAGGCAACTGGACTCACTCAACAACCCATCGACATAATCGTGTTGTTATTTTAGGGTTTGTTTTTCTTTTGAAAGTTTGATTGGTTTGAAGAACCTTCCGATTATTCAACCTCAGCAGCAAGGAATTGCAGAAGGGAAGAGAAAAAAAAAGGGGTGCAGAGATGGAGGAACTCGGTGAAGGAAATAAAATAAAAAGGAAAAAAAAAGTGTTACTGTAGCAATCACTGTAAAAATCCACTAATGTGATTTCTATTTAGAATAATTATAAAAAATTAGTACTATAAGAAGTGAAAATGCATAATTGTGTTAAGGGTGTTCGGCAGTCACATTACATCCTTACTTCCTGTATGCAAAAATTAACCCAGTTGGTCCACAAAT
>CM067169.1:109775633-109804868 GCA_034093135.1 Erigeron breviscapus | reverse complement strand
CCATTCAAATTCAAGACGATCTTCTCAAGATCGTTTCACATTTTGTTTTTCAAGACCGTTTCTTTCTTATACTTAACCAAAATTTTCATCAAAAATACCAAGACGATCTTACTCAAAGACGATCTCACCCAGAACGATTTTATCAAGATCGTTTCATTCTCTATTCATTTCAAGATCGTTTCAATTTCCTTGTTGATCAAGATCGTTTCAGTTACCTGGTTCAATCAAGATCGTTTCGATTTTTGATTTAAATCAAGATCGTTTCATTTTCTTACCAAGATCGTTTCATTTGCTCATTCAATTCAAATCAATCTCAAATGGCTTCTCGTGAAGCATTGGCATTAGGTTCTGATACAAGACCTCCAGTTCTCTACCGTGGTTCTTACGGACTATGGAAGAAACGATTCATGGACTATGTGGAGAGTCAAACAAATGGTCATATGATGAAAGATTCCATTCTGAATGGACTTGCTGTTCATCTCCATCCCACTACTGGTGCAGTTATTCAAACTCATGAACTTTTGAATGCTGAGCAAAAGGATCGAACAGCTGCAGATAACAGAGCAAGGTCATGTTTATACAGAGCTCTACCGGATGAAATCTATGGGTCTGTTGATTCTAAAGCATTGTGCAACAAAAACAAGTGACTGGTACTGATGCCAGTGCACGATTAGCACAAAGAGCATTTGGCACTGAAGCCACTATGCTGACTGAAGAAGCTGTGGTACTGAAGCCAGTGAGCCCAGTTTGAGTCTTTCCCAGATATACCAACTACTCTGAAGTCTGTTAAAGGAAAAGAACAAATGGTATCTGGTGAAGAAGAGCAAACTGTTGAAGAATCATCAGAGTTTCCCACTGCTGATGATGAAACCTCTAAAAAGCTGGAACAAGAATGCATAATGATTGAAGATCTTCAAGAGAAATCAAAGAGATGAACTGCTGGCCCATCAAAGGGAGATGGCAACTATGGGGACTCTGGACTCTTATAATGCTGGCAGGTTAGGCATAAACATTGATGTGTACAAAAAGATGAAGGAAGACCCCAGAGTTCATCAATGTATGAATGCATTGAATGATGTTCATGTACGCTCCTTTTACGCTGAAGAAGAACAGATTTATGATTCAATAATTTATGGCGTTAGTGTACCAGAACTTATCAGGCAGAGGAAGGAGGAACTGGTGAACCTCCAGAAGAAGATAAGGAAAAATGCTGGTGCTCCGGAGTTAGAGTACAGAAAGAAAGTGACTGGCTTACCAAAACTGACTGCCAAACAGATCAAAGCAATTAAAGATGCTGATGTAAGCAGATTCATTCCCCTGGACACTTCTCTGAAAATCAATCGTCAACAACTCCAGTCTGCTGTAGAACAAAAGAGAGTGTCAAAGGAAACTGAAGCATTGATCCAGACAGCCAAATTGAAAGACAAGTATAATGAAATGTTGAATTTCAGGGCTGATGCTAGAAGGATCACTAGTGCAGAGATTAAGCTTGCTGATAATCATGAAGGTATGTCAAAGTTTGAATAAAGTTGACCAGGGAAGGTAACTTTACTGATGAAAGAAAGAGCTTCAGTCCAGGCGTTTGGATGGAGTGAACTGAAGGAGATTGCCTTAACGTTCAGGGGGAAGACAGATTTGTCGACTGATGTTAAAGCATTTCTGAAGAGGGTTGAGAAGGTATGGAGAAGAAAGCAACAGATGGAAGTTGCAATAGGCATGAAATCGCCAGAATCAGTACCATCTTCTCCATCACCAAAGAGAAAGGCTTCTGAAGATGCTCCAGGACAGACATCGAAGAGAAGGGCCTGAATCTTATCATTTACTTATTGTAATTTATTGTTTGATGAAAATTGTAACTATTTATCAGTTGATGTATGTAATATTAGTTGCAATTTTTGATTCATAAAAGTAAATGATCAGATTTAGTCTAAGTTAGAACTTAAAAGATGAAACTGAAAACACTCATGATCTATAAAGTGTTTTCCAGTAACTTAGATTTTTTTAGACTAAGTCAAAACTTGTGTTTTTCAAGCATACAAAGTTGTATAGATTTAAGCTTGAAAACACTTGCATTATTTCTAAACAAATAGGGGGAATTTGTTAGGTCCAGATTTACTGGACTCGCTCCAGACTCGACTACTGGAGCCTTACTAAAGATTTGTTCAGAAACGTGTTCTACTGGACCTACTCCAGACTTGGAATCTGGAGTCCCTCTGAAGATTTGTCCAGAAATAATGGAAGACCAGTGAGTAAATACTTGTATAGGAAATCTAGAGTATTCTCCAGATTAGCTCACTGGACTTCACCCCAGTCCAGATCTACTCTACTGAAGACGTTCTCACTGAAGTCAAAGACTGAAGTCATAATAAAGAAGACTGACAAATGGCGGAGTCCACTGGAAGTCTTACCAGATCTGACACTGATATCGAGGAATTGACTTTTTCCTTTACACACTTTCCAAAGAACATCCCACTTGTTCTTTACCAAAGTTTATACGTGTGTAAAGGTGGTTGGTTAAAAGAATAAAGTCATATTGATGTGACTTTATCCTTGTACCATTAACCAATGCATTTAATGTTCTTGTCGGTTCATTAAATGCATGCAACCATATTTGTACGGCACAAAATTCACTGTTGAATTTTGTTGCCTATAAATACAAAGTCATTTCTTTGAGAAAATTACTTTAAAGCATACATTTAGCATTAGAGTGAATTTGTCTAAATACTCTCGATCTTAAACAGGATACTTCACAACTTTAAGTATCTCGATCCAAAAGAGTTATTTGACAAATATAGATCCTTTGTAATTCATAGGTTGTTAGGATACATACTTATTTGTATTATCTTGATTCCGCACAACCTTGTATTTTATTTAACATCATAAATAAAATACACCTTGAAAAATACATAATGTTCCACTTTACTTGTTTATTTCTTTAAGTCGTGTATTACTTTATTTATATACTTGCATTTATATTTAAGTAATACTAGTCCATTCTAGTGATTATTAGACTTGTTGTATTTTACACTTTCGGGGTTAACCATCGTATTCAGGGACTCACATGACTGAACTAAGGAAGACTGTGAATATCACTCCAGTGGCAGGAAGAACATTTGGTGCTACAGACAGATATATGCTTGAACAATTATGGAGTGCCCACAAGTCTCAAACTGGTGGACATTCCAAGGGGGAAAAGTCGTCTGTTCCAGAAAGGATTGGTGAGAAAAAGAAAGAAGTTGTTGCAGTGTAATTGAAAAGGCCTTTGACTGAAGCTATTGCAACAAGAAGAAGTGACTGGTACTGATGCCAGTGCACAAGAAGCACAGAAGGCACTTGGCACTGAAGCCATTGTGCAGGTTGAAGAGGCTGCTGGTACTGATGCCAGTGAGCCCCAGTTTGAGTTTGAATCTTTCCCAGATATCACAACAACTCTGAAGTCTGTAAAAGGAAAGGAACATATGGTATCTGGAGAAGAAAGTGAAACTGCTGGAAAGTCATCAGAAGTTCCTACTACTGATGAAGACACTTCGAAGAGACTGGAACAAGAATGCATTATGATAGAAATATTCAAGAAAAATCAAAAGGATGAACTGCTGGCCCACAAAAGGGAGATGGCAATCATGGGGACTCTTGATTCTTACAATGCTGGTAGGTTGGGCATACATATTGATATTTATAAAAGAATGAAGGAAGACCCCAGAGTTCATCAACATCTGGATGCATTGGATGATGTCTACATTCGCTCCAGGTACTCTGAAGAAGAACAAACGTATGATGTTGTAACGTATGGAGTCAGTGTAGTTGAACTGATCAGACAGAGAACGGAGGAACTGGTGAACCTCCAGAAAAATATTAGAAAGAATGCTGGTGCTCTGGAGATAGAGTACAGGAAGAAAATAAAGGGCTTACCAAAACTAACTGCCAAGCAGTTAAAAGAAATCAGAGATGCTGATCTGAGCACCTTCATTCCTTTGGATACTTCACAAAGAATCAATCGTGAAGAACTCCAGTCTGCCATCGAACAGCAGAAAGTATCCAAGGAAACTGAATACATGATCCAGATGGCTAAGCAAAAAGCCAAATATGAAGATATGTTGAAGTTCAGGGCTGATGCCAGAAGGATCATTGGTGCAGAGATCAAATTAGCTGAAAATCATGAAGGCATGTCCAGGTTTGAAATAAAGTTGACTAGGGAAGGTAACTTTATTGATGAAAGAAAGAGTGCTTCAGTCCAAGCTTTTGGATGGACTGAACTGAAGGATATAGCCTTAATGTTCAGGGGGAAGACTGATTTGTTGACTGATGTTAAAGCATTTTTGAAGAGGATTGAGAAGGTATGGAAGAGAAAGCAACAGATGGAAGTTGCAATAGGTATGAAATCACCAGAGTCTGTACCATCCTCTCCATCTCCAAAGAGGAAGGCTACTGAAGACGCTCCAGGACAGACGTCAAAAGAAGGGCCTGACTTTTATCATTTACTTGTACTTGTATTTATTTCCCAAAATTGTAACTTATTTTCTGTTGATGGCTGTAAATATAGTTACATATTTTGATTCATAAGTAAGTGATCAGATTTAGTCTAAGTTAGAACTAAAAGATGAAACTGAAACACTGATGATCTATAAAGTGTTCTCCAGTAACTTAAATTTTTTAGACTAAGTCAAAACAAGTGTTTTTCAAGCATACAAAGTTGTATAGATATAAGCTTGAAAATACTTGCATTATTTCTAAACAAATAGGGGGAATTTGTTAGGTCCAGATTTACTGGACTCGCTCCAGACTCGACTACTGGAGCCTTACTGAAGATCTGTCCATAAATGATATTTACTGGACCTACTCCAGACTTGGAAACTGGAGTCCCTCTGAAGATTTGTTTAGAAATAATGGAAGACCAGTGAGCAAAATACTTGTATAGGAAATCTGGAGTATTCCAGATTAGCTCACTGGACTTCACCCCAGTCCAGATTTATTCTACTGAAGACATTCTCACTGAAGTCAAAGACTGAAGTTAGAATAAAGAAGACTGACAAATGGCGGAGTCCACTGGAAGTCTTACCAGATCTACGACTGGAGGTTTGTCAGTGTTCTAGACCTTACAAGTCTGAACACAGATATCGAGGAATTGACTTTTTGCCTGTACACACTTTCCAAAGAACATTCCACTTGTTCTTTACTAAAGTGTATACGTGTGTAAAGGTGATTGGTTAAAAGAATAAAGTCATATTGATGTGACTTTATCCTTGTACTTTAACCAATGCATTTATGACCTTGTCGGTTCATTAAATGCATGCAACCATATTTGTACGGCACAAATTCACTGGTGAATTTGTTTGCCTATAAATACAAAGTCATTTCTTTGTTAAAATTACTTTTAGATATTAAAGGTGAATTTGTCTAAATACTCTCGATCATAACAGGGATACTTCACAACTTTAAGTATCTCGATCCAAAGAGTTTATTTGGCAATATAGATCATTTGTAATTCATAGGTTGTTAGGATACTTACATATTTGTATTATCTTGATTCCGCACAACCTTGTATTTTATTTAACATCATAAATAAAATACACTTGAAAATTACATTGTGTTCCACCTTTACTTTAAGTCGTGTATTACTTTGTTTATATACTTTCATTTATATTCAAGTAATACTAGTCCAATCTAGTGCTTATTAGACTTGTTGTATTTTACACTTCTGGGTTAAACCATCTAGTTTAGGGACTCAACAGATTTTGTGGTTGAAAAGATGAAATGTGTCCATCCATAAGACCATAAGTAGTATTTATAGGGATGGGATTCAGAAGAATGAGAATATATAATGTTTGTATGTGTATATTAATTGTATAATTGATATTTGTGAAAAGAACAAATATTTATTGACTTAGGTAAAAAAATTAATATTTATGGGGGATATTTGAAAAGCTGATAAGAAATGTTGATTAGGTTGTTTGTGCGAAAAACACGCTAACTGTTGCGGACAGTCTAATGTTAACTTCTTGTTTTTATTGATTGGAATCTATATATTTGATTTCTTTCTAAGTTTATTCTGTGTTTTTAAATAAAATCGATAAATAATTTTTCTTGTAGTAGTTTTTTCTCAAAGCTTGTATGCAAAAATACAATGAAGTGAAATTGGTGCACGAACTTTGTGGAAGAAATTTTTCCTCTTGTCTCGAGTTTCCATAATTGGCACAAATTTTTAATATATTTTATAGTACAGTACTTGCAACCTTGCATAAAATCTAAAATGTGTTGTATTGTTGTTTATTTTTAACTCGCTGAAGTTGAGGACATTGGAAAGCTTACTGATCCTACTTCCTATCGAGAAGCCATTAATAGTGATCAGGCCACTCAGTGGAACAAAGCCATGATTGAAGAGCTTAATTCCATGAAGCATAATGACGTTTGGGAATTGGTTGAACTTCCTGAAGGATCAAAAACTGTCGGTTGCAAATGGATCTTTAAAACCAAATTAGACCCAAAAGGAAACGTCGAACACTATAAGGCCAGATTGGTTGCAAAGGGCTATACTCAAAAGGCTGGAATAGATTATCAAGAGACCTTTTCTCCTGTGTCTCGTAAAGACTCTTTAAGGATCGTTATGGCACTCGTAGCTCACTTTGATCTTGAGTTACATCATATGGATGTCAAAACAGCTTTCTTAAATGGAGACTTGCAAGAAGACGTATTCATGAGGCAACCTGAAGGATTCATTCCAAAAGGTAAAGAGCACATGGTCTGCAAGCTAAAGAAGTCCATATATGGGTTGAAGCAAGCATCACGACAGTGGTACCTTAAGTTTGATGAAGTCATAAAAGGACAAGACTTCATAAAGAATAAAGTGGATCAATGCACCTATCTCAAGATCAGTGGGAGTAACTTTATAATTCTTGTTTTGTATGTAGACGATATTCTACTAGCAAGTAACAACTTGGATATGTTGCATGAGATGAAGCGGATGCTTTCCTAGAACTTCAACATGAAAAATCTCGGTGATGCCTCTTATGTCATAGGTATCGAAATACATCGGAATAGTCGTAATGGTATTTTAGGTCTTTCTTAAAGGGCCTATATTGAGCGGATTTTAGGACGCTATAGCATGCAACATTGCGCACCCACTGTAGCTCCAGTGGTTAAAGGAGATATATTCTGTACTTTCCAAAGTCCGATTACTGAGATTGAAAAGGATCAAATGAGGATAATACCTTACTCATCAGTAGTTGGGAGCATTATGTACGCTCAGGTCTGTACTCGTCCAGATATCGCTTACATCATCGGTATGCTTGGGCGTTACTTATCTAATCCCGGATTAGCACACTGGAAAGCGGCTAAAAAGGTTCTACGATATATGCAAGGGACCAAAGACTACAAACTGACGTATAGAAGAAGTGACAATCTAGAAGTAGTAGGTTATCCCGATTCCGATTTTGCCAAAAGCAAGGAAGATAAGAAATTTACTTCTGGTATATTTTTATGTTAGCTGGCGGACCTATCTCTTGGCGGAGTCATAAGCAGAAACTGATTGCAACGTCCACCATGATGGCTGAATACATTGCCGTTTATAATACTACTTGTCATGGGATGTTGATTAAGAACCTGATCAGTGAACTCAAAATCATCAACTCTATTTCTAGACCATTGAATCTTACTGTAACATCCCAAACTTTGCAAGTTTGACTATTTGACTATTCCGTTAGTTAACGTTAGGTTCGTTAAGTTTATGTGCCCTATATGGGATTATGTGATTAAATGCTTATGTGTGATAATGTGAAATGAATAAAATGATGTTTAATGAAAGTAATTAAAGTAACATTACGAAAGTTAAGTGCTTATAAGATCGTTAAGTCTCCCGGTAAGTGAATTAAGCTAAGAAAGTCAAGTTTAGAAGTTGAGGGACCCAAAGTGTAAGGTTAGGAGTTGATGGCCAGGGGTTAAGTGCAATTAGGTATCCCTAATTGTCTCCACATCAGTTTCATACGTGAGAAATATCTCCAGCCGATCCTCCCTCCCTTTTCTAGCAAGTTTTCTTCAAGATCTCATCATTTCGTGCCGTTTTGATCAAGTATTGTTTAGATCTTGAGTCCCCCACGTCGAGTGCAGGCAATATAGGTAAATTCTCTTTGAAACCTGAGTAATTGAGTCATAGATGAGTATTCAATCCAGGCCATGGGGTTTGGGTTGGGTTAATTGATTAAACGTTTACCGATTTCTTGTTATTCGGGTGATTCAATGAGTGATTTATGTTTGTAATGGATCAAGGAATCAATTGATGGTTTGAGGTCATCAATTGTGTCTTAAAAGAGGTCAATTTGATGTCTCCAGGTCGGGGTTAGGGTTTGAGATCGAAATAGGAATCGTTTAAGTGCAGTTCAAAATCAGGTTTGCTGATCGAGCCCCGATATGCGGCGCATGGAATGGTCTGGTTTCATCTGACATAGTTTATGCGGCGCATGGAAGATCCATGCGGCGCATATTCAGGTCTGGCAGTCGTATAGGCTTGTTTTCATGCTCGTTTGACCCATAGACCTTATGCATAGGTTACCTTATGTTATAGGGAACTTAGAGAGGTCTTTTGAAGCCACATTTATGTTACCAATTGGTTATGTGTTGCTATGGGAAGTCGGAAACACAAACAAGATAAACTAACCTTGCGTATTTCTTGTTTTGCTCGTCATGAGGTAAGATACACTACTTTGACACAATGAGGGTTCAACAAAAACATAGTTTTCATATAATAACTTCCCCAAATGGTATCTTGTTTGCATATGGGTATTCGGGATTATACGGGAGGTGATATGGGCTATGTAGATGAATATTGAAGCCTGAAATGCTACCCCAATGATATGAGATGATATGTATTGTTAAGATATGCTATGAGATGATAGGAATTGTTATGGTATGCTATGGGTTGATATGCTTTTCAGATGAGATGCCATGAAATGCTTTGAGATGTTATGGATTACGATGTGTAATGATATATGATATGAGATGTAATGATATGCTATGAAATGATATGTAATGTCTTGAGATGTGTTGAAATGTGATATATGCTGATGATAAATGAAATGTGCATGCTTGTATGGCTTGTTCATATAGTTCACTAGACTTATTAAGTTGCCATGACACGTGCACGTTTAAGGGCCCAAACGTTAATATGATATGTGATAATGTTTAGGTAATGTGGACACCTAAACTATATTTGATGTAAATCGAGCTCGTAAATGATGTGAAAGTGTTAAGCTTAACCCGTACTTGCCCTTGCCCGGTGGGTGCGTATATGTGGTTGCTTGGGTGGCTCCTTGCAACATAATTAAGTGGTAGAGTATCTCCGGGTGGCCTGATTACCCACCAATGTCTTTGAACATACGGACTACTCCTGGATTGGCTTGCCATTCCTTAACGACATTGATGAACCGCCATAAGGCTTATCCATCCAGTCGGGTGTGAGGTTACCTGTTAGGTCTTATGACCGCCTATACACAAACTTACACCTTATATGTGATGAGTGACTTATGTCATGCCTAATGTAAGTGACTTATGTCACACTATATGATGATGCTTATATGTTATATGTGAAGTAAAAGATGACTAGGCACATCTAGGGTGATTCAACCTATTATGATGATGATTGATGTGATGATATGTTATGGATGATGTGATGCATTGATGTGATATGTGCCTTAACGATTTAATATGACTTTTATATAATGTTTAAATGGAAAAATGTTTTATTAATGATGTATTATCTTACTTAGCTAATTCGTTAGCTAACACTTGCTCTTTTAAAATGTGTTGTGCCTCAGGTCCAACATTAGTGAGCAGGTAGATGTGAGAAGATGTGAGGCATGGGTAGATGATCTTGAAGCTGGATGTAGTTTACCCATAGTGGCTGCTCGCCTTAGACATTGATTTATGTTTAGTCATTTATGATTTGTATTTACTATAATGTCGGTTGTTTAATGTTGGGCAACCGATGGATTTCCATTTAGACTTGTTTTGATGATATGGCTAGTAACACCATTTAATGAATGAACCAAACAGATTTTGCTGGCTTGGACTTTTAAAGTTTAATTCCGCTTTCTTTGACGCCGTTAGGCGAAAGTTTTTGGAAATCCATATTTTTAAATGACGGGTGTAACAATTTGGTATCAGAGAAATGGTTTAAGTTAACCAAGGACTATAGGTATGCCATAGGAATTGGACTTAAACCGATAAGGAACAACTTAGGCTTAAGTAGGTATGCTTAGCCTTTGAGATGAAATGCCTTAGGACGGGTTGGGATGAGTGAGAGTGTAGGATTAAGGCTATATGATGATTGTTTATTTATATGTGAATATGTTTTAGCGTTTATTCTTCCGTTTCTCGCTTATCTGTCGCTAATTATTCTATTGCTACGATAGACGATCCTCGAGGTGATCTTCTATTTCTCTAAATGAATTTGATAAACTTGTGCTTTATATTACGTGAGAAGTTGTTGAGATGGACAAAAGTTGGAGGATTAGGTGAAATGGTATTCTATCAATGTCGAACCCACGAGGTTAGTGACAAGGACCACAATGGAAAATATATATGTTGTATGCTTGATAAAGGTCGTGTGAATGGATTTGGTGAAGAGAAGACGATACACAAATGTGGTAACGAACATGCAAGTGAAAGGATACAATTACAATTATGGTCCGGAACATAATTGCAAGCGTATCACGACGCGAGCGTGTTTGTATGGCCATGCTTGTGTTGACCAGTGTAGAAAGTAACGAAGTGGTAAGATCTCTATGAAGTGTTGTATTGTGTTGTGGATCCCACGGGATTAAAGGACATGGATTTGAAGTTTGACGAGTAGAGTTGATGCTGGATACTTGAAGGGTCATAAGTAGGTGATGCATAGAAGGGTTACCAGGCACACGTTTGGAAGGATACAGTTACAATTCCGGTCGCGAACGTAATTGTAAGTGTATGATGACATGTGTCTGTGTTTGTGAGACTGTGTCTGTGTTGATCCGAATGAAGTGAAGATGAGAAGGATGGAATCACTGAATGGTATCGTATTTAACCGCGCGAAGAATAGACATGTATAAATGGATTAAAGTCATCAAAAGCATTGTCAAAAGGGTTAATATTATGTCTTCAGGTCGAATTAATGGTTGGAGTTCGTATGGAAGTCGATTAAGGGATTAAAAGTTGGGTTGTTGGTCGAATTGGGTGATATGCGGCGCATGAGTCTTTCATGCGGCGCATATCTTCCAATTTTGAAAATTGATTTCAGATGGGAGCCCGATATGCGACGCATAGACATTCTATGCGGCGCATATTCTGTGTGCTCAGAGTATTGGATATTTTCTGTGACGAATTTGCATGAAATATGCGGCGCATACTTATTTCATGCGGCGCATTTGTGCCCAAATGTGGAATATGCGGCGCATGTACCATCCATGCGGCGCATATTTTGGTCTGTTTTGGATTTACGACTCGTTTAATCGTGATTTCGCTACGGGACGATATATGACGATTGGGACGAGTATCTACAGGTGGAGATTCTTCCTTATATTGCACGAATGTAAAGGTAATGTTGAGATCCTATAATTGTAGTTCCTTAAAGTATATGAAGTAAAAGTATTCAAGAGCATTTGGTTCCGAATTGATCATGTTTCTCGCCTGGGTGATTACCCATGTAAGGCAAACATTATATTTCTAAAGTCGAGGCTACACGTAGTTTTGAGACGTTCTAATAAAGTTCCCGGTTTCGTTTCGATCGTGAGGTCGAACCTTCATTTGATGTGTGACTAGTGCTACTTCCATGCAAGCGCACCCTCCGTTTTGTTCTCACTTATAGGAAGAAGTTAATGTTTTCGATTGTGGGATGTATTTCTTTCTATAAGATAGATTTACGGTTTTTCTACCATTTGTTGATGATGAAAGTCCTGCTAATGTTATTTCTACCCTCATTATGACCCTATTGAGTTTCTCGAAGTACCTGCATGCTAACGAATGGTCCTTACCATGTCATGAACTTAAGGGATAAAGTTTAAAGTTTTCTCTAGATCAAAATCTTTGCTGAATATTAGTCATATCCATCCATATATTTCGTCCATACCTGGACTTGTTCAGTATTGATTGATAACAAACGTTTTTGTTGTTAGATTGGCGATTTCGGGTCATTCGGTGATTTTTATTGCAATCAATATGTATCTTGAGATTTCCTACAGGTATGAAGTTGTTTCTAGGGTCATTTTAACGTTCAAATAGAACCAATATAGGGTTCACATCTGGTCTTGAGATTTGATATGGATTCGATTGCGTATGTGAGTCGATTTAGGTCATTCGGGTGTCAAATCGATTCTAAAATGAGTATAATGAATCAATGAATCAATTGAGGATTTCATAATGATAACTAACTCTTAGTTTGATGTGTATGAACTGTAGAGGTCGTGGTGGCTTGACACGGATGTTTGATGGTGGAAATTGTTTGCAAAACAAAGAGTTTATTAGGTCTGAAAATTCAGTCATATTTCAAAAATCATATCTTCTTTATATGAACGACTTAGGAGATGACTCTTACATTTCTGAAAACCTCTATGTGTCCCCTAAATTCGATATGAACAAAGTTTCCTGTGATTTTGCCCAGAGATATGCGAAAATGTCGATTTCCAAAGAATGGGCAGGTTTCGGACGAATTCTGCAGACTTGTCTTGCAAACGTCATAACTTATTCATTGGAGCTCTTAAAGAGTCAAACCTTGCTTTTTTGAAAAGGTCTTTGAGTTTGCTACATTTGTTAAGAACTGAGTTTTGTCTCATTTGGTCATATTATGACCCAAAAGTTGTACTTGAGGAGGCTTATGAACCGTGGTGACATGCTTATTTGTATGCCGCCTGAAATGTGATACGACCTATTATGATATGAGGTGTAGTAAACCTTATATGTTAACGTGTGATAGGGTTAAAAGCCAAGACTAGACACCGAAAGTCTTGTTATAAAATAATTATTTAATGATCCTTTAACGGAAGTGAGGAGTCACCTTATCATGGACTAAGAGACAAGGCTGCGTGGGAAGCTAAAGGTAATGATATGAGCCATTAGTAAACTGGTTGTCCAAGAATGTTTATTTCCTGGTGAACTATTGCACCGTTTCATTGGACATGAAAGAAAAGATGTGTGTTAAAGAAGTTCTCTTAAAGTGTGAAAGCTAATTGTTGAATGCTTCAAATCGAGACGACCGTTATGTAAACAATTTTTATATATGTTTTGGCAAAGTATGAAGGGAATGGTGAACTCAAATGGTGTCTATCACTCCTACATTGATGGGAAAGAGGAAGAATGATTTAGAAACTCAGGAGAAATCATATGATTATGCGATGGTGCATCGAGATTTATTGTTGTGCTCGTATGCAACCATGGTTATGCCATAGGCATTGGATGTCACTTCATGATACGATATGTTATGGAAAGGAAAGTTGTGGAGCCAAAGATCATGAAGATACTAGTCCATGAAGTTGGAATCGTTAAAGAAGAGTTCGGATTAGCTCAAAATTGACTGAAGGTTTTGTGGTGAGCAAAGAAAGCTTATTATGAACAAGTGGGTATTATGGTCTAACCATAAGAATCTATGGATGTAACATCCCAAAACTTAATCGTTCATGTTGACTAACGTCGTTAGGTCAAATTCTAAGTCCGTGATATGTTTACGTGGAAATACGTGTTTATATGTTTATGCGCCCTATGTGTAAGATTTAATTATCTTTAATGAGTGACAATAAAGTAGACTTAATGATGTGTAAAAGGTCTATGTAGTGTGCGAAAGTGCTTCCATGTGTTATGTATATCCCCATTAGGTGTTTAAAGGTGTAATGAAGCTAATATGAAGTCCAGGGACTAAATCTGACAAAACTGAAAGTTGAAAAACGGGATTAGGGTTACAATTAGCCTAATCTCTAATTAATTGCAGCCTAATTACATTTTCTAAACACACATACAGTTCGTTCAATTCCCTAATCGATTTCTTAAGGAATCTCCAAGTTTTTGGTCAATCAATTGGGTGTTTTTGTATTGAATCGAATTGGCTATCGTTTGCTACAGGTAATCAATGATTCGTTGGCTATATTTCAGATCAAAAGATGTTTCTATTTGAATCAAAAACTGATTTTAAAAGAAGTTTTGAAAGAATTAGAGTTTATTATGTGTTTTGGTCAATTGATGTTCATAATGGTGTTAAACGAGTTTATAATCGATCTTTATGATCAAGAGATGTTCAATTATGTCAAAAACATGTTTTGGGAACAGCCTAAGTCGATCGATTTCTGGAAAAAAATGAAGAACATAGTCGTTTCCGAATTCTGGACGAAAATAAGGTTTAAATTCGTTCCTGAAGCTTAAATTCGTTTTCTGGAAATCTAAGTTCGTTTGACAAAACGAAGTTTAACTTCGTTCAAGCTATTTTCGTTTAAAAGAAGACTAATTTCGTTGTTAAATCCGTTGGCTAAAGTCGTTTTGGAAAACAAAGATTAAGTTCGTTTGAGATGTCTAAATTCGTTTGTGGATGATTAAATTCGTTTGGCAAACGAATTTAAAGTTCGTTTTGATCAGAAAGCAGTTAAGTTCGTTTTATGGAATTAAGTTCGTAAGAACAAATCTAAGTTCGTTTTCAAGTCCATTTAAGGTCCCAAATGACTTATACTTCATATGTTAATGAACGATAGGTGTCGGGGGATTACTATTAAGCACTACTAGCTGTTGTTTACGCGCATACACTACTACGAGGTAAGATACACTACTTTTGTCACACTGAGGGTGCAACGAAAATGGTTTCATAAACTATAACCTCCAAAACGGTAATGTATAACCTAAAATGTGGTTGGGTTGATATGGGAGGTACTCGGGGAATAATGATGACGATGCTTATGCTTAAAATGCCTCCCCGTAGTTTATGATAGGTATGTATGCCTTACGGTGGTAATAGGTACATCGTGCCTTACGGTGGTAATAGGTACGTATGGATTACGGTGGTAATAGGTACGTCATGCCTTACGGTGGTAATAGGTACATCATGCCTTACGGTGGTAATAGGTACGTCATGCCTTACGGTGGTAATAGGTACGTCATGCCTTACGGTGGTAATAGGTACGTCATGCCTTACGGTGGTAATAGGTACGTCATGCCTTACGGTGGTAATAGGTACGTCATGCCTTACGGTGGTAATAGGTACGTCATGCCTTACGGTGGTAATAGGTACGTCATGCCTTACGGTGGTAATAGGTACGTCATGCCTTACGGTGGTAATAGGTACGTCATGCCTTACGGTGGTAATAGGTACGTCATGCCTTACGGTGGTAATAGGTACGTCATGCCTTACGGTGGTAATAGGTACGTCATGCCTTACGGTGGTAATAGGTACGTCATGCCTTACGGTGGTAATAGGTACGTCATGCCTTACGGTGGTAATAGGTACGTCATGCCTTACGGTGGTAATAGGTACGTCATGCCTTACGGTGGTAATAGGTACGTCATGCCTTACGGTGGTAATAGGTACGTCATGCCTTACGGTGGTAATAGGTACGTCATGCCTTACGGTGGTAATAGGTACGTCATGCCTTACGGTGGTAATAGGTACGTCATGCCTTACGGTGGTAATAGGTACGTCATGCCTTACGGTGGTAATAGGTACGTCATGCCTTACGGTGGTAATAGGTACGTCATGCCTTACGGTGGTAATAGGTACGTCATGCCTTACGGTGGTAATAGGTACGTCATGCCTTACGGTGGTAATAGGTACGTCATGCCTTACGGTGGTAATAGGTACGTCATGCCTTACGGTGGTAATAGGTACGTATGCCTGACGGTGGTAATAGGTACGTCATGCCTTACGGTGGTAATAGGTACGTCATGCCTTACGGTGGTTATAGGTATGTTAAAATGGTTGCTCGGGTGGTTCCTTGCAACAAGTCATATGTGGCGAGTAGTTTCGGGTGGCCTGATGACCCACCTAATGTCATGAACATAACGTGCTACTCATGGATCGACATTGTCTTTCCTTAATGGTAACTTCGGTTACAACTTAACGGTGACCTAGTCACAACTTAATGAGATGAGATGAGATGAGTGACGAAATTGATTAGGCACGCTTAGGGTCATGAACTCTATGCTTATATGTGATGTGGATATGTGATGTGGATATGTGATGTGGATATGTTATACGGTGGTATGAATGCCTAATTAAAATGACGTAATGCTTTAAAGTGACGATTTAAATGGATGAAATGTTTGCTTAAACCTGGTGTTATCTTACTTAGCTTTATAGCTAACACTTGTTTCTTTTAATGTGTTGACACCCCTCAGGTTAGGCAGTAAGATGACGTGTGAAGCTGTGGCGAGAGATGGGTAGATGATCAAGCTGGCTTTAGTTTACCCAATAGCTTCGCATAGACCTTATGTTATTGATTTCCTTTATGGAACTTATGTAATGACTATGTTATGATTGCTTTATGTTGGGCAATCTTATGGATTTCTTTTATTACTGATTTGATGCTATTAGTAACACCACTTATGTTTCTCAACTGTTTTCCTTAGTTGAGTATTTTCCTAAATCGTTTCCGCATGATTTAACGCCGTTAGGCAAAATTTTTGGAAATCCATATTTTTACGAAACGGGTGTTACAAGTTGGTATCAGAGAAGTAGTTTAAGTGAACCAAGGCCTATTGACCATAGGATTTGGACTTAAACTTAAGATGCGCATGCTAGGTATTTGTAGGATGCCTTAGCTTTAACGTAAGATGATATAGGATGGGTTGGGACGAGTGCGAGTGCGATAGGGCTTATGAGATGTTTACGATATGATATGTTATGATGAACGGTGGTTAATGATATGTTGTAATGTTGTTATGTGCATGTATATGTGGCTTGTTCATCTAGAACACTAGACCTTTTTAGGTTGCCATGACACGTGCACGTTTTAAGGGCCCTAACGTGAAAAGATGATAGTATGGATTAGTTTAGGTTAAAGGTGGAAATCTAAACTAAATACAATAAATGCTCGAGCTAATTAGATGTTAAGTGTTATGCATAACCTGTGCCTTACGGTGGTTATAGGTATGTTAAAATGGTTGCTCGGGTGGTTCCTTGCAACAAGTCATATGTGGCGAGTAGTTTCGGGTGGCCTGATGACCCACCTAATGTCATGAACATAACGTGCTACTCATGGATCGACATTGTCTTTCCTTAATGGTAACTTCGGTTACAACTTAACGGTGACCTAGTCACAACTTAATGAGATGAGATGAGATGACGAAATTGATTAGGCACGCTTAGGGTCATGAACTCTATGCTTATATGTGATGTGGATATGTGATGTGGATATGTGATGTGGATATGTGATGTGGATATGTTATACGGTGGTATGAATGCCTAATTAAAATGACGTAATGCTTTAAAGTGACGATTTAAATGGATGAAATGTTTGCTTAAACCTGGTGTTATCTTACTTAGCTTTATAGCTAACACTTGTTTCTTTTAATGTGTTGACACCCCTCAGGTTAGGCAGTAAGATGACGTGTGAAGCTGTGGCGAGAGATGGGTAGATGATCAAGCTGGCTTTAGTTTACCCAATAGCTTCGCATAGACCTTATGTTATTGATTTCCTTTATGGAAAAGATGAAATTTGTGGGTCATCTATTCAGAACTGATGCAGATCAAGTCGCCTGCTATGTCGATGGTTTACCTCCAAGTTATCGAGGTATTTGTAGGCAGCATAAGACCCTAACGGAAGCAATCAAGGAATCCAAAAAGCTTGATGATGATTTTGCTGCGGATAAGAAAGTTGAAAAGAAAGAAGATGAGAAGAAGTCTGGCAATAAACGGAGGTTTGGTGGGTCAAATCGTTTTGGTAAGAAATTTAAGGGATCTTCATCGTCCTCTGACAAGGGAAGGGCAGACAAGGATGGAAAATGGTGCCCTGGCTGCAAATCTATCCATTCTGGTCAGTGTTCTACAAAGACCCGCAGGTGCAATAGGTGTGGAACTCAGGGTCATACCATTGATCAATGCACTGACAAGGCAAGATGTTATAAATGTGGAGACACCAAGCACCGTATTGCAGACTGCCCGCAGATGAAGAAAGATGAGGGAAAGAAGGCAGGAGCTTCCCAGGCCAAAGCCCGTGCTTTTCAGATGACGGCTGAGGAGGCAAAAGACGATGATCAGGTAGTTACTGCTACCCTTATTGTTAACTCCAAACCTGCTAATGTGTTATTTGATTCTGGTGCGAACAAATCTTTTGTGTCTACTCTGTTTGCTCCTAAGTTAGACATGACTACTAGTTCTTTACGGTGCCCTATAGAAGTAGAAGTGGCTAATGGTGCAACGTCTATTATTCGGGAAGGTTATTCTGATTGTCCAATAGAAATAGAGGGTCGTTCATTTACTGCTAACCTGTTACCCGCTACCATTCCTAGTTTCGATGTTGTACTTGGTATGGACTGGATGTCTAAGAATGATGCTGTCGTCCTATGTTCGAAAAAGATAGTCCGTATCGCTACTCCCGACGGTAAAGGTGTCTGTGTTTATGGTGACAAGAAGCCGGGAAATGTTAAGGTGATCTCGATGATGAAAGCGCTTCGTTGTATACGGCAAACTAAGTCACATTTTCTAGCTTATGTCATCGATTCTCGTATCGCGAAGCCTACAGTCTCTGATGTCGAAGTTGTTTCCGAGTTTCCTGATGTTTTCCCTGAAGATCTTCCAGGTCTTCCTCCTGACCGTGAGGTCGAGTTTTCTATCGACCTTATTCCTGGTGCTACTCCTGTAGCCAAAGCTCCGTATCGATTAGCTCCGACAGAGATGAAGGAGCTGATGACTCAAATTCAGGAACTTTTAGATAAAGGTTTCATTCGTCCGAGTTCCTCTCCATGGGGTGCTCCTATCCTTTTCGTAAAGAAGAAAGACGGATCCATGCGTATGTGTATCGATTATCGTGAGCTGAATAAAAGAACGGTGAATGAAGAAAGATGAGGGAAAGAAGGCAGGAGCTTCCCAGGCCAAAGCCCGTGCTTTTCAGATGACGGCTGAGGAGGCAAAAGACGATGATCAGGTAGTTACTGCTACCCTTATTGTTAACTCCAAACCTGCTAATGTGTTATTTGATTCTGGTGCGAACAAATCTTTTGTGTCTACTCTGTTTGCTCCTAAGTTAGACATGACTACTAGTTCTTTACGGTGCCCTATAGAAGTAGAAGTGGCTAATGGTGCAACGTCTATTATTCGGGAAGGTTATTCTGATTGTCCAATAGAAATAGAGGGTCGTTCATTTACTGCTAACCTGTTACCCGCTACCATTCCTAGTTTCGATGTTGTACTTGGTATGGACTGGATGTCTAAGAATGATGCTGTCGTCCTATGTTCGAAAAAGATAGTCCGTATCGCTACTCCCGACGGTAAAGGTGTCTGTGTTTATGGTGACAAGAAGCCGGGAAATGTTAAGGTGATCTCGATGATGAAAGCGCTTCGTTGTATACGGCAAACTAAGTCACATTTTCTAGCTTATGTCATCGATTCTCGTATCGCGAAGCCTACAGTCTCTGATGTCGAAGTTGTTTCCGAGTTTCCTGATGTTTTCCCTGAAGATCTTCCAGGTCTTCCTCCTGACCGTGAGGTCGAGTTTTCTATCGACCTTATTCCTGGTGCTACTCCTGTAGCCAAAGCTCCGTATCGATTAGCTCCGACAGAGATGAAGGAGCTGATGACTCAAATTCAGGAACTTTTAGATAAAGGTTTCATTCGTCCGAGTTCCTCTCCATGGGGTGCTCCTATCCTTTTCGTAAAGAAGAAAGACGGATCCATGCGTATGTGTATCGATTATCGTGAGCTGAATAAAAGAACGGTGAAGAATAAATATCCACTCCCTCGTATTGATGATTTATTCGATCAACTTCAAGGTGCTTCTTATTTCTCAAAGATTGATTTACGGTCTGGCTATCATCAATTGAAGGTTGAAGAAGAAAGTGTAGCCAAAACAGCGTTCCGAACTCGTTATGGTCATTATGAGTTCCTTGTCATGCCATTCGGTTTGACAAATGCTCCAGCGAAGTTTATGGATTTGATGAACCGTGTCTGTCGACCATTTTTGGATCATTTCGTTATTGTTTTTATCGACGACATTCTTGTGTATTCAAAGTCGGAAGAGGAACATAGAGAGCATTTGAGAGCTGTCCTTCAAGTCCTCAGAGAGAAAAAGCTATATGCTAAATTCTCCAAGTGCGAGTTCTGGCTAAAGGAAGTTCATTTCCTCGGCCATGTCGTCTCCTCTGATGGTATAAAAGTAGATCCTTCGAAGATAGAAGCAGTGTCGAAGTGGGAGCAGCCTAAGTCTCCTACTGAAATTAAGAGTTTTCTCGGTTTGGCTGGCTATTATCGACGTTTTATTCAGGATTTCTCGCGCATTGCCAAGCCAATGACTGAATTAACGAAGAAAGGTGTGAAGTTTGTGTGGACCGATGCTCAAGAGAAAGCCTTCACAACGTTGAAAAAGAAGTTGTGTGAAGCTCCAGTCTTAGCTTTACCCGAAGGAACAGATGATCTAGTGGTTTATAGTGACGCATCCATCACGGGGTTAGGGTGTGTACTAATGCAACGAGACAAAGTTATCGCTTACGCCTCTCGACAGCTGAAGCCTCATGAGCGGAACTATCCTACTCATGACCTTGAGCTGGCTGCGGTTGTTTTTGCTCTGAAGTTGTGGCGACATTATCTGTATGGTACAAAGTGTACCCTTTATACGGATCATAAGAGCTTACAGTACGTGTTTACTCAGAAGGACATGAATGTTAGACAACGACGGTGGATGGAGTTATTAAAGGATTATGATTGTGAGATTAAATATCACCCAGGCAAAGCTAATGTGGTTGCTGATGCCTTAAGCCGCAAAGGATATGCGAAAAGTAGATTATGTGCGATGATTACAAAGATTGAGTCGAATTTACTGGAACCTATTCGATTAGCTCAAATCGAAGCGTTAAAGGATGTTAATGTGAAAGCGGAGTCTATTGGGAAAAAGAAGAAGAACAGACTCCAAATGGAAGAAAATAGTCGTGGCCTTCGAACCTACAAAGGTAGAATATGGGTTCCTCTCTATGGAGGCAATCGTGAGTTAGTAATGGATGAAGCTCACAAAACTAAGTATTCTGTACACCCTGGTGCCACAAAGATGCATGCAGATTTGAAGCCTATTTATTGGTGGCCCAGTATTAAGAACGATGTGATGATGTATGTGCAGAAATGTTTGACGTGTGCGAAGGTGAAAGCTGAACATCAAAAGCCTTACGGGAAGTTTCAGCAACTTGAGATCCCTGAGTGGAAATGGGATCACATTACGATGGATTTTGTGACCAAACTTCCGAGGACGCCTCGTGGTCACGATATGATATGGGTTATTGTCGATCGATTAACGAAGAGTGCTCACTTTCTCCCAGTTCGTGAGACTGCTCCTATGGAGAACTTCGCTACGTTGTATATTGATGAAGTGGTTACTAAACATGGTGTTCCGATATCGATTGTGTCCGATCGTGATGCTCGATTCGTTTCCAACTTTTGGAAGAGTTTTCAACGGGAAGTTGGTACTCAAGTTCGTCTGAGCACAGCCTATCACCCGCAGACCGATGGGCAAAGTGAAAGGACTATTCAAACGCTCGAAGATATGCTCAGAGCTTGTGTAATGGATTATGGTGGTTCGTGGGATAAACACCTACCTCTTATTGAGTTTGCGTATAACAATAGTTATCATGCGAGCATTGGAATGCCACCTTATGAGATGTTATATGGTAGAAAGTGTCGGACTCCTAGTTGTTGGTTGGAGCCCGGGGAAAAGCAATTTGCTGGACCCGAATTAGTACAACTTACGGCCGATAAAGTTAACGTAGCAAAGAAAGCCTTACGTGTTGCTCGTGAAAGGCAAAAGTCATATGCTGATAAGAAAAGGAGGCCGTTCGATTTTAAAGAAGGCGAAATGGTTTTACTCAAAGTGTCGCCTTGGAAAGGTGTATTACGGTTTGGAAAACGTGGAAAATTAAGCCCCAGATTCATTGGACCTTTTAAGATCATTAAGAAGGTTAATGAACAGGCATTTAAGCTGGACTTACCTCCAGAACTTAATGGAATTCACAACACATTTCATGTGTGTTACCTACGTAAGTGCTATGCGAATGAAACGGATGTCATTCCACTCGAGGACGTAAGTATTAATCCCAACAAGCAGATTGTCGATGAACCTGTTGCTATATTGGGAAGGAAAAAAAAGAAGAAGAACAGACTCCAAATGGAAGAAAATAGTCGTGGCCTTCGAACCTACAAAGGTAGAATATGGGTTCCTCTCTATGGAGGCAATCGTGAGTTAGTAATGGATGAAGCTCACAAAACTAAGTATTCTGTACACCCTGGTGCCACAAAGATGCATGCAGATTTGAAGCCTATTTATTGGTGGCCCAGTATTAAGAACGATGTGATGATGTATGTGCAGAAATGTTTGACGTGTGCGAAGGTGAAAGCTGAACATCAAAAGCCTTACGGGAAGTTTCAGCAACTTGAGATCCCTGAGTGGAAATGGGATCACATTACGATGGATTTTGTGACCAAACTTCCGAGGACGCCTCGTGGTCACGATATGATATGGGTTATTGTCGATCGATTAACGAAGAGTGCTCACTTTCTCCCAGTTCGTGAGACTGCTCCTATGGAGAACTTCGCTACGTTGTATATTGATGAAGTGGTTACTAAACATGGTGTTCCGATATCGATTGTGTCCGATCGTGATGCTCGATTCGTTTCCAACTTTTGGAAGAGTTTTCAACGGGAAGTTGGTACTCAAGTTCGTCTGAGCACAGCCTATCACCCGCAGACCGATGGGCAAAGTGAAAGGACTATTCAAACGCTCGAAGATATGCTCAGAGCTTGTGTAATGGATTATGGTGGTTCGTGGGATAAACACCTACCTCTTATTGAGTTTGCGTATAACAATAGTTATCATGCGAGCATTGGAATGCCACCTTATGAGATGTTATATGGTAGAAAGTGTCGGACTCCTAGTTGTTGGTTGGAGCCCGGGGAAAAGCAATTTGCTGGACCCGAATTAGTACAACTTACGGCCGATAAAGTTAACGTAGCAAAGAAAGCCTTACGTGTTGCTCGTGAAAGGCAAAAGTCATATGCTGATAAGAAAAGGAGGCCGTTCGATTTTAAAGAAGGCGAAATGGTTTTACTCAAAGTGTCGCCTTGGAAAGGTGTATTACGGTTTGGAAAACGTGGAAAATTAAGCCCCAGATTCATTGGACCTTTTAAGATCATTAAGAAGGTTAATGAACAGGCATTTAAGCTGGACTTACCTCCAGAACTTAATGGAATTCACAACACATTTCATGTGTGTTACCTACGTAAGTGCTATGCGAATGAAACGGATGTCATTCCACTCGAGGACGTAAGTATTAATCCCAACAAGCAGATTGTCGATGAACCTGTTGCTATATTGGGAAGGAAACAAAAGAAGCTACGACGAAAGACTATCGATCTAGTTCTCATAAAGTGGAAACACAATCACGGCGAAAGTATGACTTGGGAGACCGAGTCCGTAATGCGGGAGACCTATCCCCACCTTTTTGATGCTGAAGTGATTCCGGGGACGGAATCCTCTTAAGGGGGAGGTAATTGTAACATCCCAAAACTTAATCGTTCATGTTGACTAACGTCGTTAGGTCAAATTCTAAGTCCGTGATATGTTTACGTGGAAATACGTGTTTATATGTTTATGCGCCCTATGTGTAAGATTTAATTATCTTTAATGAGTGACAATAAAGTAGACTTAATGATGTGTAAAAGGTCTATGTAGTGTGCGAAAGTGCTTCCATGTGTTATGTATATCCCCATTAGGTGTTTAAAGGTGTAATGAAGCTAATATGAAGTCCAGGGACTAAATCTGACAAAACTGAAAGTTGAAAAACGGGATTAGGGTTACAATTAGCCTAATCTCTAATTAATTGCAGCCTAATTACATTTTCTAAACACACATACAGTTCGTTCAATTCCCTAATCGATTTCTTAAGGAATCTCCAAGTTTTTGGTCAATCAATTGGGTGTTTTTGTATTGAATCGAATTGGCTATCGTTTGCTACAGGTAATCAATGATTCGTTGGCTATATTTCAGATCAAAAGATGTTTCTATTTGAATCAAAAACTGATTTTAAAGGAAGTTTTGAAAGAATTAGAGTTTATTATGTGTTTTGGTCAATTGATGTTCATAATGGTGTTAAACGAGTTTATAATCGATCTTTATGATCAAGAGATGTTCAATTATGTCAAAAACATGTTTTGGGAACAGCCTAAGTCGATCGATTTCTGGAAAAAAATGAAGAACATAGTCGTTTTCGAATTCTGGACGAAAATAAGGTTTAAATTCGTTCCTGAAGCTTAAATTCGTTTTCTGGTAATAGGTACATCGTGCCTTACGGTGGTAATAGGTACATCGTGCCTTACGGTGGTAATAGGTACATCGTGCCTTACGGTGGTAATAGGTACATCGTGCCTTACGGTGGTAATAGGTACATCGTGCCTTACGGTGGTAATAGGTACATCGTGCCTTACGGTGGTAATAGGTACATCGTGCCTTACGGTGGTAATAGGTACATCGTGCCTTACGGTGGTAATAGGTACATCGTGCCTTACGGTGGTAATAGGTACATCGTGCCTTACGGTGGTAATAGGTACATCGTGCCTTACGGTGGTAATAGGTACATCGTGCCTTACGGTGGTAATAGGTACATCGTGCCTTACGGTGGTAATAGGTACATCGTGCCTTACGGTGGTAATAGGTACATCGTGCCTTACGGTGGTAATAGGTACATCGTGCCTTACGGTGGTAATAGGTACATCGTGCCTTACGGTGGTAATAGGTACATCGTGCCTTACGGTGGTAATAGGTACATCGTGCCTTACGGTGGTAATAGGTACATCGTGCCTTACGGTGGTAATAGGTACATCGTGCCTTACGGTGGTAATAGGTACATCGTGCCTTACGGTGGTAATAGGTACATCGTGCCTTACGGTGGTAATAGGTACATCGTGCCTTACGGTGGTAATAGGTACATCGTGCCTTACGGTGGTAATAGGTACATCGTGCCTTACGGTGGTAATAGGTACATCGTGCCTTACGGTGGTAATAGGTACATCGTGCCTTACGGTGGTAATAGGTACATCGTGCCTTACGGTGGTAATAGGTACATCGTGCCTTACGGTGGTAATAGGTACATCGTGCCTTACGGTGGTAATAGGTACATCGTGCCTTACGGTGGTAATAGGTACATCGTGCCTTACGGTGGTAATAGGTACATCGTGCCTTACGGTGGTAATAGGTACATCGTGCCTTACGGTGGTAATAGGTACATCGTGCCTTACGGTGGTAATAGGTACATCGTGCCTTACGGTGGTAATAGGTACATCGTGCCTTACGGTGGTAATAGGTACATCGTGCCTTACGGTGGTAATAGGTACATCGTGCCTTACGGTGGTAATAGGTACATCGTGCCTTACGGTGGTAATAGGTACATCGTGCCTTACGGTGGTAATAGGTACATCGTGCCTTACGGTGGTAATAGGTACATCGTGCCTTACGGTGGTAATAGGTACATCGTGCCTTACGGTGGTAATAGGTACATCGTGCCTTACGGTGGTAATAGGTACATCGTGCCTTACGGTGGTAATAGGTACATCGTGCCTTACGGTGGTAATAGGTACATCGTGCCTTACGGTGGTAATAGGTACATCGTGCCTTACGGTGGTAATAGGTACATCGTGCCTTACGGTGGTAATAGGTACATCGTGCCTTACGGTGGTAATAGGTACATCGTGCCTTACGGTGGTAATAGGTACATCGTGCCTTACGGTGGTAATAGGTACATCGTGCCTTACGGTGGTAATAGGTACATCGTGCCTTACGGTGGTAATAGGTACATCGTGCCTTACGGTGGTAATAGGTACATCGTGCCTTACGGTGGTAATAGGTACATCGTGCCTTACGGTGGTAATAGGTACATCGTGCCTTACGGTGGTAATAGGTACATCGTGCCTTACGGTGGTAATAGGTACATCGTGCCTTACGGTGGTAATAGGTACATCGTGCCTTACGGTGGTAATAGGTACATCGTGCCTTACGGTGGTAATAGGTACATCGTGCCTTACGGTGGTAATAGGTACATCGTGCCTTACGGTGGTAATAGGTACATCGTGCCTTACGGTGGTAATAGGTACATCGTGCCTTACGGTGGTAATAGGTACATCGTGCCTTACGGTGGTAATAGGTACATCGTGCCTTACGGTGGTAATAGGTACATCGTGCCTTACGGTGGTAATAGGTACATCGTGCCTTACGGTGGTAATAGGTACATCGTGCCTTACGGTGGTAATAGGTACATCGTGCCTTACGGTGGTAATAGGTACATCGTGCCTTACGGTGGTAATAGGTACATCGTGCCTTACGGTGGTAATAGGTACATCGTGCCTTACGGTGGTAATAGGTACATCGTGCCTTACGGTGGTAATAGGTACATCGTGCCTTACGGTGGTAATAGGTACATCGTGCCTTACGGTGGTAATAGGTACATCGTGCCTTACGGTGGTAATAGGTACATCGTGCCTTACGGTGGTAATAGGTACATCGTGCCTTACGGTGGTAATAGGTACATCGTGCCTTACGGTGGTAATAGGTACATCGTGCCTTACGGTGGTAATAGGTACATCGTGCCTTACGGTGGTAATAGGTACATCGTGCCTTACGGTGGTAATAGGTACATCGTGCCTTACGGTGGTAATAGGTACATCGTGCCTTACGGTGGTAATAGGTACATCGTGCCTTACGGTGGTAATAGGTACATCGTGCCTTACGGTGGTAATAGGTACATCGTGCCTTACGGTGGTAATAGGTACATCGTGCCTTACGGTGGTAATAGGTACATCGTGCCTTACGGTGGTAATAGGTACATCGTGCCTTACGGTGGTAATAGGTACATCGTGCCTTACGGTGGTAATAGGTACATCGTGCCTTACGGTGGTAATAGGTACATCGTGCCTTACGGTGGTAATAGGTACATCGTGCCTTACGGTGGTAATAGGTACATCGTGCCTTACGGTGGTAATAGGTACATCGTGCCTTACGGTGGTAATAGGTACATCGTGCCTTACGGTGGTAATAGGTACATCGTGCCTTACGGTGGTAATAGGTACATCGTGCCTTACGGTGGTAATAGGTACATCGTGCCTTACGGTGGTAATAGGTACATCGTGCCTTACGGTGGTAATAGGTACATCGTGCCTTACGGTGGTAATAGGTACATCGTGCCTTACGGTGGTAATAGGTACATCGTGCCTTACGGTGGTAATAGGTACATCGTGCCTTACGGTGGTAATAGGTACATCGTGCCTTACGGTGGTAATAGGTACATCGTGCCTTACGGTGGTAATAGGTACATCGTGCCTTACGGTGGTAATAGGTACATCGTGCCTTACGGTGGTAATAGGTACATCGTGCCTTACGGTGGTAATAGGTACATCGTGCCTTACGGTGGTAATAGGTACATCGTGCCTTACGGTGGTAATAGGTACATCGTGCCTTACGGTGGTAATAGGTACATCGTGCCTTACGGTGGTAATAGGTACATCGTGCCTTACGGTGGTAATAGGTACATCGTGCCTTACGGTGGTAATAGGTACATCGTGCCTTACGGTGGTAATAGGTACATCGTGCCTTACGGTGGTAATAGGTACATCGTGCCTTACGGTGGTAATAGGTACATCGTGCCTTACGGTGGTAATAGGTACATCGTGCCTTACGGTGGTAATAGGTACATCGTGCCTTACGGTGGTAATAGGTACATCGTGCCTTACGGTGGTAATAGGTACATCGTGCCTTACGGTGGTAATAGGTACATCGTGCCTTACGGTGGTAATAGGTACATCGTGCCTTACGGTGGTAATAGGTACATCGTGCCTTACGGTGGTAATAGGTACATCGTGCCTTACGGTGGTAATAGGTACATCGTGCCTTACGGTGGTAATAGGTACATCGTGCCTTACGGTGGTAATAGGTACATCGTGCCTTACGGTGGTAATAGGTACATCGTGCCTTACGGTGGTAATAGGTACATCGTGCCTTACGGTGGTAATAGGTACATCGTGCCTTACGGTGGTAATAGGTACATCGTGCCTTACGGTGGTAATAGGTACATCGTGCCTTACGGTGGTAATAGGTACATCGTGCCTTACGGTGGTAATAGGTACATCGTGCCTTACGGTGGTAATAGGTACATCGTGCCTTACGGTGGTAATAGGTACATCGTGCCTTACGGTGGTAATAGGTACATCGTGCCTTACGGTGGTAATAGGTACATCGTGCCTTACGGTGGTAATAGGTACATCGTGCCTTACGGTGGTAATAGGTACATCGTGCCTTACGGTGGTAATAGGTACATCGTGCCTTACGGTGGTAATAGGTACATCGTGCCTTACGGTGGTAATAGGTACATCGTGCCTTACGGTGGTAATAGGTACATCGTGCCTTACGGTGGTAATAGGTACATCGTGCCTTACGGTGGTAATAGGTACATCGTGCCTTACGGTGGTAATAGGTACATCGTGCCTTACGGTGGTAATAGGTACATCGTGCCTTACGGTGGTAATAGGTACATCGTGCCTTACGGTGGTAATAGGTACATCGTGCCTTACGGTGGTAATAGGTACATCGTGCCTTACGGTGGTAATAGGTACATCGTGCCTTACGGTGGTAATAGGTACATCGTGCCTTACGGTGGTAATAGGTACATCGTGCCTTACGGTGGTAATAGGTACATCGTGCCTTACGGTGGTAATAGGTACATCGTGCCTTACGGTGGTAATAGGTACATCGTGCCTTACGGTGGTAATAGGTACATCGTGCCTTACGGTGGTAATAGGTACATCGTGCCTTACGGTGGTAATAGGTACGTATAGATGGTGCCTGACGGTGGTAATAGGTACGTCATGCCTTACGGTGGTTATAGGTATGTTAAATGGTTGCTCGGGTGGTTCCTTGCAACAAGTCATATGTGGCGAGTAGTTTCGGGTGGCCTGATGACCCACCTAATGTCATGAACATAACGTGCTACTCATGGATCGACATTGTCTTTCCTTAATGGTAACTTCGGTTACAACTTAAGGGGGAGGTAATTGTAACATCCCAA
>CM067169.1:109768133-109770633 GCA_034093135.1 Erigeron breviscapus | reverse complement strand
TAAAGACATACTATAGGGTTTCTCATTAGGTGATTGTAACTAAGAGGACTAATGGTGCACACATTAAACACCAAAGGGGTTGAATGTGTAAATACTCTCATTATAAATAGAGAGTCATAAACCCTAAGTTAAGGTTAATCACATACTAATTCTCTACCCTAAATTCGTGTGTCTCTCCTCTCTAAATTCGTGCATCAAGTTACAACCAAATTACTCATCCCATTATTACTCAATCATCTTGTTTTGGGAACCTGAAATCAATGACAACTATGTTTAATGTTTTTACAAGTTCCACATAATCATCTGATGAGTATTTTCCCTTGAATCAAATCATATTTATCAACATGTGTTTATTTGTGTATATTACTCATTTCTCATATGGCAACTCATGTGTACAATTTAGTACTTGCAACTTGCTAGTACTTTTGTTTAATTTAAAATTGTCATTTAAAAATATAAAAAGTATATATATTGTATTATTGTGCAAATGATAAATACTATTTATTTCCTTGACTATTAATTATTGAATGGAGTTCACAAGAATTTTTAGAGCAACACAAACCGGCAACCACGACCAACACCCCCAATTCAATTATGTATCTTTCGCCATCCTACCGAAGCCAATTTTTCAACAAGTACATTTATAACTTGATAATAGATTTTTTGATAATTTCTTCCATATTTATCTCGGGTATGTCTTGAAGGTTATAAACTTATAATGCACCAACCAACAACTTTTTTAGTTATAGAGCTAATATATGAATGAAATATGTACTTCTGCATGCATTGTTGGGCTTTTTCAAGATGATTGAAACTCTTATGTGATAACCTGCGCTTGAATATTTGGCTTTTAGTTTTGTCATTAAATTAAGCCTAAAAATATAGGTTGATTTGTGTGAGTAGAAAGGTAAAAATGTAAAATGACTTTATTACATTCATATTTAGTTGTCACCTTTTTAAAGATTTATACTTTCACAAACAAATATTTACATATAGCTTTGTTCACTAAGAAACTTGATGTGTAATTTTCGAGTCTTAAATTTATAAACATGAATCACCTAGCTACTGACTACTACACACTTACGGGCAGTGGACCCGTTCGTATGCAATATAGTTGACTTGGTAAATCCGAGATCGAACACAAAGACTATTGTTACAGAAATTATTTAAGTAATGCAATTCTAAGTATAAATATGATAACCAGCTTAAGTGTGTACCAATTTTTCTTTGAGTAATTTTCCATTGAATATAGTTATTTTAAAAGTCTAACATATTGGGTATACTTGACACATGAATTTTGAGCCGAGATTATAGTTAGAGGCTTCAAGCTGAAGTTTAAAACGGAGGCTAAGAGCTGTCTGTTTTCTTTTAATCCTTAATACATAAATTTTTATTTATAAAATGAAAGCATGACAATTAACTAGCAAGCATACTTTATTTGTTATTGTACTTAATTATTGCAATTAGATGTTTTAATTTACTAAAAGACTATTAATCAATGCGTAATGTCTTTTCTTCTATGATTAAGATAAGAAAGGCTTACAAGTTATTGTTGTTAACTACAATTTTTTGACTTTTACATTAAAAATCTTTACATCGATTACCAAAAACTACTCGACGTCGCCACTATCACACCGCCACTACTACCATCATCTCCCCGCCCGCAACCGTCTAGTTAATATTAATTTTTCTCGTTTCGATAATTTACCAATAGTCCAATCTCCAATTACTTGGATAAATGGGCTAAGCTGGGCTACATCTCTTGGGCCAAAAAAATAGCGTACTAACTTTCTCGAAACTAAAAGCCTAAAAGAAAAGGGATCAAATATGACTTCACAACAAAAGCCAGGGGACAAAACAAAAATATCCACTCACTAAAATTCCCAATTCACAAATCTTGTTGGCAAAGAAATCTTTACATCAAATAACAAATACTTCAATCAGAAAAAAAAAACACACACATACACAAATCGAAATTATGGAAAGATTGCAGAGGATGTTCGCCGGAGCTGGTGGCGCGTTAGGCCACCCGCCACCAGATTCACCCACTCTAGATACATCGGAGCAAGTTTACATCTCTTCACTTGCTCTATTAAAAATGCTCAAACATGGTATATTTACTTTTTAATTTCTGCTTTAGGGTTTTATTTATTTATATTCATAATTATTTGTTTAATTTTTAGTTTCTTTTAGGATAAGTGTTTTTTTATGTATAGGATTTGACTCTGAAAGAATACTTTGTCTGTATCTTGATTCATAACTTAGATTTCAAATTTATGACTTTTAAATTGAGACGAGATCGGTTTTGATGACGTGATAACTTACATGTCTAATATACAAAGTTTTTTATATTAGCAATGAATTGTGAAGTGTTGAGACGATACGGGTTATCTGGTGATCGTTTATGGATACATACATTAGCATTGAATTGAAAGTTTAATAATTACAATATACACCCGTAAAAAAGCTTTCAACTTTTGTATTGAATGTTCGATACATA
>CM067169.1:109751024-109767133 GCA_034093135.1 Erigeron breviscapus | reverse complement strand
AGTTATTTCCAAGTTATTAGATCACTTGTATTTCTAGGTTGTTTAGATATTTACACTTGGGTGTTTATCTTTGTTCCGCAACAACCTTTGTATTTTTTATATATCAATAAATCAAATACATTGAAAAGTACATCGTGTCTCAATGCTACATACTTGATCTATACATATTATCTATATAGTTTCAGTCCTTATTGTTTCTTGCATACCTTTATCGTATTGTTCATCCATATCTGGATCGTATTCTGAACTGGTCAACTTCCAGTTAGAACTACTTGCCAGTCGGGTTTTAATCATCTATATTTGGGACTCACAATTGGTATCAAAGCAGCAAGGTTGAATTATATTAATTCATTAACCTTTGATCTGCAAAGATGGTTGACCAAATGTTCAATACAGGCCCTGACCCTAATGCTAATGCTAATACTACTCCACCTACTCCACCCCCTATCATCAACAACAATATACCATCGCATAATGTGCACGTACACTTTTCAAATAATCCTGTTCCCAAGTTTGATGGGAACAGTGAAAATTTTCAAACATGGAAAGCATGCATGCTCAAATATATTGCTGGTGTTGAAAGACATTTGACCGATATTCTTAAAAAAGGACCCTTTGTCCCCTTGAATGCCTCCACTGTTGTCAGAAATGTCGATGGGACTCCTAGGGTTTCACCTAAGGAGAAGGATCATTGGTCTGAAGAAGATCATAGGCTGGTAGACCTTGATACCAAGCTACAAAATATGATCTTGTATGTTGTTCCTGAAACTCTTATGCCCACCCTTGTTTTACTTGAAAATTCAAAATTAATGTGGGAGGAACTTATGACACAGTTTGAAGGCACCAATGAGACAATTGTCACAAGAAAAGTTGTTTGAATAAAAGATATGAGTCTTTTTTTGCTATCCCTGGTGAAACTTTAACACAAACATACATCAGATTCACTAATCTGGTAAATCAATTGAAAGCCCTGGGTATAACTAAAGATAAAGAAATTTTGTTGGAAAAGTTTTGTGACATCTTACCTTCTAAATGGGAAAACTTGATCTTGGTTTTAAGATAAGGAAAAACCTTGCACAGTCACACTCTTGCTTCCCTATATGGAGCCTTCAGATACACTGAAGAGAACAAAGCTGAGAGAGCTGTGGCTGAGCAAGATGCCAAAAATCATGCTTCTACCAGTTCAGTCATGGTTCAGCATTCTGAATCACATGGGACTGCTCTACTATCTTCTGAGAGTGATCATTCTGACTCGATGAAGAAGATGGTATCTGAAATGTTAAAAACTGGTATTTCTGGTAATGTAACTCATAGTTGTGATGAGGATGACAATGATGATCTGGTTGCCATGCTGGCTAAAACGTTCAATCGTTTTAAGGCCAAATCTAATCGATCTGGCAAACCATTTGCTTCCAGCGCTTCTATTGATAAGTCTAATCTTGAATGCTTTAAGTGTGGCAAGAAAGGACATTTTATGAAGGAATGCAGATCTAGTCAGCCTTCATCATCACAATCTGCCCCTAATCATTCTATTTTTCAGAAACCTGATGACATCTATAAGGCTAAGTACAAGAAGCTGAAAGCCCAAATAGCTCTCATGGCTCAAAACAACTCAAGCAATAATAGTTGTATGATTGCCAAAACTGAAAAATGGGAAGAATCTGATGAATCATCTGATGATGAGGAAGAAGTAAGGGATATGTGTTTCATGGCACGTGAAGATCAAGGTCATTTGGTCAAGTCTGATGTTGAATCTGGTCGATGGGTGGATATAGTCATGAAAAAGGTTAGTGACTTTGGTTTTGAAAATAATGAGGAACAAAAACTGGACCTTTTGGTTCTTTTAGAGGCTGACATTTCATTTGTCGAAACTGTGCGTTCAGAAAGCCTAAAAATGTTTGAAAGTAATTCTTCTGAACTGAACGCCAGTCAGGCCAGACTAAAAGAGCTGAAAGATGTTCAGTTGGCTTTAAAAAGTTATCAGTCTATGGTTGCCACTTTAGAGTTGGAAAAAGAAGAATTAAAAACCATCCTTGAAAAAGAACAAAGAATAATTAAATCTTGGATGAATGCACCAAAACCAGATGCTGCAATTAAAAATACTTTTGCAACTCAAAGAACAGCATATGAATCTGGTGATCTTCATTTGGCATCTATAATCACTGATTTAGATGCACTTCCAAAGGAAATGAAACCTGAAATAATTTTTCCTAAAGTTGGCAAACAGAAAACTGTGACTGATAAGGCCCAGGAACAATCTGAGGGTAAATCTAAAACAGCTCAGACAACTGTTTCAGAAAAGAAGGCTAAAACCAAAAAGCCATCCCCTCAGACTTCATCTAAGGTTCCAAAAGGCCAAAAGAAGAATAAAAATATCTCCCCCACTGAGCCTTCTACCTCAGATTCAGGTAAGGCTCAGGTGTCTAATGAAGAATCAATTTTGTTAAGGTTAGAGAGTTAATTTCAGTTATTGGCTAGACAAGTGCAGAGTTGTAATGCACATTTAAAAATGTTGAAACCATTCCTCTTCAACCTAAGCAAAATGCAAAACCTTTTTCCAAACAAATCAAGCAAAAATCTGAGAAGAAAAAGGTTGAAACCCCATCAAACCAACTGTTTTTGTGTCATCTGAGATTATGACTGAGATCCCCTTTGATCCTTCAGTTCCTTATGAACCAAAGAAATCTGAGACTGCTAAGGGAGAGTCTAGCGAACCCATCACGAGATGGGTTCCCAAAAAGAACTAATCTTTGTGTTTGTGCAGGGAGACCGAAAGAAGAATATATGGTATCTTGACAGCGCTGCTGGCAGAACCATGACTGGTTATCAAACTCTGCTGGAGGAATATAGGGTGCAAGAGGGGCCCTCAATAACATTTGATAATGATGAAAATGGAAAAACTGAGGGATATGGTATTGTGAATAATGGACAAGTCAAATTCACACGTGTTGCATATGTGAATGGTTTGAAATATAACCTGATCAGTGTCAGTCAACTGTGTGATGATGGCTTCAAGGTATTATTTGATATTTCACAAGGCACCATATTCAACAGAGATGGAAAGGTAGTTTTGATTGCACCAAGAAAAGGAAACATTTATATCATTGATATGAATAGTTCACCCACTGAACAATGTTTCTACACAAAGGTAGATGAAGACACAAACTGGTTGTGGCACAAGAGATTATCCCATCTGAACTTTAAGAATATTAATAAGTTGTCAAGAAAACAACTTGTTGATGGGATACCCTCAATGTCTTTCAATAAAGACAAGCCATGTCCAGGTTGTGAAATAGGTAAGCAGAAAAGAGCTTCATTCAAGACAAAGCAAAGTTTTAGTATAACTGAACCTCTTCACATGCTTCACATGGACCTCTTTGGACCAGTGAATGTTCAGACTAGAGCGGGAAAGAAATATACCCTTGTTGTTGTTGATGAATATTCAAGATATTGCTGGGTAATTTTCCTCAGATCCAAGAGTGAAGCTGCTGCTGAAATCATTGCTCTCATCAAACAAATTGAACTCAAGCATAAGCGAAAAGTTTGTCAGCTCAGAAGTGACAATGGCACTGAATTCAGAAATGCCACTCTGGAGTCCTTCTGCACTGAAACTGGCATATCTCAGAACTTCTCCTCAGCCCACACACCAAAGCAGAATGGTGTTGTAGAAAGAAAGAATCGTACGCTGGTTGAAGCTGCTAGAAGTATGCTGAATGAATCTGGTATTCCCAAGAATTTCTGGGCTGAAGCTGTTGCAACTGCTTGCTACACTCAGAACAGATCTGTCTATGTCAAAAGACACAAGAAGACAGCCTATGAAGTACTCAGAAATAGAAAGCCTAATATTGGATATTTCCATGTATTTGGATGTCCAGTATACATTCTGAATGATTCCAGTCAGCTTGGAAAATTTGATGCAAAAGCTGATGAAGGGTACTTCCTAGGATATTCATCAAATCGCAAAGCCTTTAGAGTCTATAACAAGAGACTTGAAAAGGTTGATGAGTCAATTCATGTTACCTTTGATGAATCTAATTCTGCAATCTTTAAGAATTCTATTCCTGAACCACCCTCAGAAAGTCCAATAAGTTTCGGTGATTCTGATCCTATTGTCCAATCTGATCAGTCACCTGAACCTGCTTCTGAACATCTCAGTTCAGAACCAACAATAAACAAGTCAAGCAACATTCCATTCTATCCTCCAGTCAGTTTTAAACTACCTTCTGAACTGACCATTGGATCAGATGTACATGCTGCTTTACCTCAGATATCAGGTTCCACTGAATTACCCCAATCTGAACAGTTTCATGATGCAAATCATGATCTGCAGGAGTAAGATGATGAGACTGAGGTAGTCTTTTCTGAAGCACCTCCTGAAGTAATTTAGAGGAGTTCTTGCACTGATATCATTGTTCATCCTGGTCATTATACTAAGTGGACAAGAGCACATCCAATCGAGTAAATCATTGGGAATTCCACTAGTGGGGTTCAGACCAGAAGAGCCACAAGCGATCAATGCTTAAATGTCAGCTTCTTATCACTAATAGAACCGAAGAAGATTGACGAGGCTATGAAAGACCCTACCTGGATTGAATCCATGCAAGATGAGCTTAATCAGTTCAAAAGGAACGATGTTTGGGAACTTGTTCCTTGTCCCAGTGATCTAAAGAAAGAACCAATTGGGACAAGATGGGTCTTCAGAAACAAGATGGATGAAGATGGTCACGTGATTCGAAACAAGGCAAGACTTTTTGCAAAGGGTTACTCACAAGAAGAAGGAGTAGACTTTGATGAAACTTTTGCACCAGTTGCTAGACTAGAAGCTATCAGAATTTTTTAGCTTTTGCAGCTCATCATGAGTTCAAAGTCTATCAGATGGATGTTAAAAGTGCATTTTTGAATAGTGAATTGGAAGAAGTTGTGTATGTGCATCAGCCACCAGGGTTCATAAATGAAGAAAGACCTCATTGGGTGTACAGACTGAACAAAGCACTATATGGTCTGAGACAAGCACCTAGAGCCTGGTATGATACTCTTACTAAACATCTTCTAAAAAATGGTTTTAAAAGGGGTGCAATAGATAATCTTGAGGACTTGGTGAAAAATAGAGGACTTGGTGAAAAATAGAGAAAAGGAGATGGCAATCAAAAAGAAAGAAATTCTGGCTGAAGTTCTGAAGGTTGAAAAAGAATTATCAAGGCCACCCACAAAGCCCAAAGTGACTGGACCAAGATCTTCAAGGAAGAATATTCGTGATGCTGACCTTTCTACCTTCAAGCCAATGTCTGATGATGCTATTGAAATTGAAAGAAAACATGAAAGGGATCAGTATGAGCACTATATGAAGCATCGATCTCATCCAGCTAAAATAGTTGATATGGAAGTAACAAAAGCTGATGGATTGAAGCTTTTTGACTTGGTTGTTAAAAGAGAAGGAAGGGCAGCTGAAGAATATCATCAGGTTTCAGTGCACGAGTTTGGGATTTCTGAGCATAGGGAGATGATCCAGATTCTGAGGGGGAAGCCAAAATCTGCTCTGATTGGTGCATGGTTATCAAGAATATAACAAAAGATGCAGGCCAAGGTAGAGATTGAAGGTAGATTGTTTGGAAAGAAGGATCATTCTCCACTGAAGAGGAAACCTACTGAAGCACCTTCTGGTTCAAGGCCTACCAAGAAGTAGTTCCTTTTTCAGTTTATCATTTACTTGTACAAATTTATGTTGATGATATTGTGTTTGGATCTACAAATAACAAAATGTGTGAACAGTTTTCTAAAATAATGTCATCTGAGTATGAAATGAGTATGATGGGTGAACTAACATATTTTCTAGGTCTTCAAGTGAAACAAACCAGTGATGGTATTTTTATAAATCAAGAAAAATATGTCAGAGATTTATTAAAGAAATATCAATTTGATTCTGTCTCATCAAAAGATACTTCCATTTCTGCACCATTAACTTTGGACTCAGATCCCAATGGAAAACAAGTGAATCCCACAAAATATCGTGGTATGGTGGGATCCCTCATGTACTTAACTGCTAGTAGACCTGACATAATGTTTGCAACATGCCTTTGTGAAAGATTTCAGTCTGATCCCAGAGAAGCACACGCAAATGCTGTGAAAAGGATTTTCAAATACCTTAAAGGTGTCCCCAGACTTGGTCTTTGGTATCCCAAAGGCTCAAGTCTAGATCTAATGGGTTATTCAGATTTCTGATCATGCAGATTGTAAAATAGATAGGAAAAGTACCACAGGTGGTTGTCATTTCCTAGGTGGCAAATTGGTTAGTTGGACAAGTAAGAAGCAGACTATAGTATCACTCTCCACAGCTGAAGCTGAATACATTTCTGCAGCCAGTTGCTGCGCTCAGATTTTGTGGATGAAGAACCAACTAACTGATTATGGTGTTAAGTATACAAAGACTCCAATATTTTGTGATAACACCAGTGCCATTGCCATCTCTCATAATCCTGTCATGCACTCCAAAACCAAGCATATCGACCTCAGGTATCATTTTATTAGAGATCACATTATTAAAGGTGACATTGAACTTCATTTCATTCCCACTGATAAACAACTCGCTGATGTTTTTACAAAACCCTTGGATGTCAAAACGTTTAAAAATCTCATCAGTGAGTTAGGTATGCTAAATCCTGTATAGCATCACCTCAGGGGAAGTGTCAAATATTTTTATGTTTAAAAGAATTTTTCTCTAAGGGGGAACTTTGCTTTCAGAAAAAAAAAAAACTACTTATATAAAAAAAAAACAAAAAAAAACTAATCTAAACTAAATTCAATAAAAAAAAATTTGAAAAAAAAAATGAAAAAATAAAAACAGTAGATAAGGGAACTTTGCTTTCAGAAAAATATTTTGACTGAAATGCTTCAGAATTTCTGAAATGATTTCAGAATAATGGTATAAACTGAGATGGTTCAGATTCCTTAAATCTGATCATGCTCAGATTTTGTGTGTTATTTCTGAGATGAGTCAATCCTTTATAATGTATTTTGGATACTTGGTCGTTGTGTGAACACGTGACAGTTACTGTTTAACGTTTGAATAATGATGTTTTTTGCTGACGTGTCACACAAGTTGCGCCGTAAATGGAAAGTAATGATCATTTTTTCTTTAAAGTGTTGAAAAGTTTTGTGAAAATGTGGGGTCATAGCCGTCATTGCATTAAATGCGGACGTATACCCAAAATTATTTTCGGACTTCAAACCCGATCAAAATTGATTTCATTTAAATAATATTTTTTGTGGGTTTGAATTTCAAAATCAATTTTCTTTTATTTATTTTGGAAAAACTCTTTGTATTCCATCATAAATATAAATACCCTTTCCAAAACAATTCCTTCATTTACTTCTCCTTACATTTACTCTCAATCATCATTCTCTCTCTATTCTTCTCATTCCTTCATAACTCCAAAACCCTAAATTAATCTTTCATATTCAGTTTTCCCTTGTAGAAATAATGGCTAAAGTAGTCAAATCACTAATATCTTTCGAATACAAACCATCTAAGGTAGTCAAGGCCAGTGCACAATGGCCAAAAGGGTTCGAGCCATCGACCCTTAGATTCAATATGAATAATTTCATGGCTGCACTGAACGCCAAAGGCAAAACTCTAATGGGGAGGATAAATAAATTTCTTGAACAATCCCCTCTCCATTACGCCTTGACTGCAAATCCTCAAGTAATGTATCATAGATACTTACTTGAATTCTGGTATACTACTACTCTGAGCAAGGATGAAAAGTCCATTGCTTTTTCTTTACAAGAAGGCACTAAGTAGTATATCCTTTCACTTGATGGGTTTCGGGAGGCCCTTCATTTGAACTACCTTCCCTCTTCTTCAGCCTATGCAAAAAGGCTTAAAGGAGTTAATTTCATGGAGGTACTGCAGGCCACTGGTCATAATGACATGGTTGATGCAGACGAAATCTGAAGACATCTGGACACATCTTTCTGTCTGGATTTGGAAATTGTTGGAGATATTTTTGGACTCAGATTGTCGAGTGCCTAGGAGGAAATTATGGTGATTGGACCAGATTTCCTTAACACAAGTAGAAATTGGGTATTACTTGTGGCATGGGATTGAGGTGGACTTTGCTGAGATACTTTTCTCTCAGCTGGTGGCAAAGTTAAAAGGAAAAAGAAGTCCACATATCTCTTTTCCTAGATTTCTGAGCATTTGCTTCATGAACATGCTTGGAGATGCGTATCATTTAGAGGGGCTTGAATCTTCAGCGACGGAGTTCTGCAGGGATCTATCAAAGCTATCTACTTCAGATCCAGAACCAGTACTCTCCGCTGCAATGCTTCAGGTAATTTCTAAAACTGAAACAGCACGACCGGCTGGCTCAGAAAGGTCACCGAGCGGGTCGCAAAAGAATGCAAGACCCATTGGTGCACCTGGTGGTCAAATGTTGAAGTTGTTTAAAACCCCAACAACTTCATCTACCCAACCACCAATTCCCTCCTCCACTGACCAACCTGAGGATCTCCCAAAAGATCCCTCAGGATCTCCAAAGGGCGTATTAAAACGACGTAAATTTAAGCAGTCCTCAAAGCCCAAGGACACTAGTACCGAAGCAAACCCCTCTGGATCTTCCCAACAAGAACCAGAGGAATCGAGTCTAAAGGGAAACCCACAAGCAGCCATCTCCAAAACTTCTTTAGGAGGAGATGGTGAAGAAAATATAAGTGTGTCCGCCCAGCACACAATAGAGTCCGTGTCTGCACGCGCACCCCCTGTAACTTCACAAATCTTACACTCTACTGCAGCACGAATTGATGAAGTCTTTGGTGTGATACCACCTGAGACTGAGATTCCAGACTCTACGGCCGATGAAGTGATTCTTGATGACGGTACGAGAATCATTAAGGCAATCCCCGTGTCTACTGTCTCTGGCGATGAAGCTATGGCTGAGCCAACCCTTAAATCTGGTGACGATGCATCTGCAGCAGCAGTTGTTGAACCAGAAGTTGGTTCAGGTACCAGTGATCTGAACCAGGGCATATCTGATCAGACTGCAGTTTTAACTGACCTCTGGGATGAAGATGAGCCACCTCAAGGGAATCTTGATTCCTTTGCTGACTTTGAGTTTGATGAGGGCTTACTGGAGGAGAATCAATCTTCTGATTCTGAGCCAACCTTCAGCCTCACAAACGTCCAACCTCCCCCAGAAATCCAAAATGTACTCATTGAACAACCATATCGCCAACCTGAAACTTCACATCAACATCCATATTTTCCACCCGGCTCTACACCTGCCTATGTCACTTCACCAAGGTTTCAACCACAACTCGAACACTTACACCCACAAATTCACCAAGTGCCAAGGCCCATTAATTATGATGGTGAAACTGAAAAGGAGTTGGACTCTGCCACTGAATCTGAGAGTCCAACTGAAATGCAATTGGAAAAGGCATTAGATGGGCTTGGTAGAATTCCCTTTGTGGCTTCTGCTTCCTCACAACCACCTCCTCCTTTGAGTGTGGAAGCACAGTTAGAGAAACAAAATGCTGAAGTCCAAAGCCTACTTCTCAAGGTAGAGGACTTAACTAAATCTCTAACTGCCAATACTACGTCCCTGGCTGAAATGAAGGGTGCTCAGATGTTTCTTGGTACTGAGTTCACCAAGGTTGCTGGAAATGAGGGACTAGTAAGTGGGAAGCTAAATGAGTTGGTGCATTCATGTAATAAAATCAGTACAGCTATCAGGGAAGCCTTCAGACTGGCCAAAAGAGATGTGCAAGCTTCAGTTGTTGCGAACTTGACATCTGGTATTGAATTGATAAAACAAGAAGTTCTGGCAGTCGGGAAGGAGTGAATGAGTTGGTAAAAAGGCCAAGTGTCAATGAGAAGGAACTTGGGTCTTCTGTTAGTAGTGGTGTGATTGAAAAGCTGAAGTCTGAGATTTCTCAGAATCTTGTTGCTCAGATTTCAGCTTCTGTGGCTGAAAAGGTTGAAGAAGGGGTCAGAAGGATGGTCTTAAAACTCACTCAAGACACTTCCGAGAAGGTAGATAAAGCTGTTGAAGAAGTTCAGAAATCTGTATCTACTCTCGAAGAAGTTGTTAAAGGCCAGTCCAAGCAGTTAGATGAAATTCTGACCCTGCTCAAGAAGGAAAATGTTGTTGCTCCTCCTCCTTCTCCCTCATTCTCTGAAGAAGATAGGAAATTGCTGAAAGAGCTTACTGAAAAAAGAGAATCTGAATCTTAACTCATCATTCAGGTTAAGGGCTCAGTTCTCTACCATGGCAAAGGCATTTCTGATTGCCTTCTGCAGCAGAGTTGGAAACCTCTGAAGGCCATTCAGACTGCTATTGATGTATATGCCAAGATGCCTTCTAAGGTCCCCAAAGGGGGAAATGTGCCTATTGGTCTGCTTTCAAGTACTCAAGAATTGATAGAAGCAACCAAGAAGCAAGCTGAGGTACCATCTGGTAGTGCCTCAGTTCAGGGGGAACAGGTTCAGAAATCTGAAGTACAAGCTTCTGAACCTGCTAAGAAAGATAAGGGCAAGGCCCCAGTGGTGGATGAACCTACAAAGAAAGATTCTAAGGGTTCTGGTTTGGTAGTTGGTGAAAATGTTGATGAGCACGGTTATCCACTTCATGATCCTAATGCTGATAGCAAGAAATTAGAGGCTTTGCAGAAGCAAGTTTCTAATCAATTCATTATGTGGAGGGAAAATAAGGAAAGAGAAAGGGAACAACATATGAAGATGGGGACCCTTGATCATGTTGATGCTGCAGCTCTTGGTCTCTCTCTGGAAAGATATCTGAAAATTAAAAATGATCCAAGAGTGCAGAAAGCTGTTGTTGATATGCTGGAATATGAGTATGGGGTGAATTATTCTCCCTTAGAACAAAAGCTGGACCATCTCACATTCAAGATGTCCATTGAGGACTTGGTGAAAAATAGAGAAAAGGAGATGGCAATCAAAAAGAAAGAAATTCTGGCTGAAGTTCTGAAGGTTGAAAAAGAATTATCAAGGCCACCCACAAAGCCCAAAGTGACTGGACCAAGATCTTCAAGGAAGAATATTCGTGATGCTGACCTTTCTACCTTCAAGCCAATGTCTGATGATGCTATTGAAATTGAAAGAAAACATGAAAGGGATCAGTATGAGCACTATATGAAGCATCGATCTCATCCAGCTAAAATAGTTGATATAGAAGTAACAAAAGCTGATGGATTGAAGCTTTTTGACTTGGTTGTTAAAAAAGAAGGAAGGGCAGCTGAAGAATATCATCAGGTTTCAGTGCACGAGTTTGGGATTTCTGAGCATAGGGAGATGATCCAGATTCTGAGGGGGAAGCCAAAATCTGCTCTGATTGGTGCATGGTTATCAAGAATACAACAAAAGATGCAGGCCAAGGTAGAGATTGGAGGCAGATTGTTTGGAAAGAAGGATCATTCTCCACTGAAGAGGAAACCTACTGAAGCACCTTCTGGTTCAAGGCCTGCCAAGAAGTAGTTCCTTTTTCAGTTTATCATTTACTTGTACAAATATTTGCAAATGTAACAAACACTTCAGTTTGTATATATATGTTACATTTTGTAGCCTATAAGTAGATGATAGGTTTAAGTTAGAAAAACCACAAGTAAAAATTCTGAGACATCAATGATCTATAAGATATACTTAGAAAATCTTTTACAACTTAAAAAAACTTGCATTTCAGACTTACAAACATGTATAGATAGAAGTCTGAGATGCATACACTATTTCAGAACAAATAGGGGGAATTTGTTAGGTCGAAAATCGACCAAGTATAATTTATTCAGAAATAGCTGAAGCTCAGTGAAGAATACTTGTATAGAATTCTGAGGTCGCTCAGAATTAGTTCACTGAAGCTTCACTTCAGTTCAGATCAACGTATCAGAATACCATTCAGAATGAAGTCAAAGACTGAAGTCTGAAGAAAGAGAATCAGCTCAGATGTGGAGCTCAAAAGCTGATTCTACCTGATCGAAGACTGAAGCATCTCAGTGTAAAAGTACTTACACTGATTACGAGGAAGACTTTTTACTTTACATTTCTTTACCCAGTTAATAGATTTCACTATTAATAAAAGTACAAGGTAAAGTAAAGGTTGGGAATAAGGTATGATAAGTCACATCAATTGACTTATATTCTTAAACCTTAAAAGTACGCATGTAAGGAATTAGCTTTAATTCCTTAAATGCTCCCAACCATATTTGTACGATCTGGTCCACGTCATCATGGACTTGGTCTATAAATATAAGTCTTCTCACAACTTGCAAATTGCTTGAAACCTTAGCATTGCAACTTGTGAGATATACTCTAAGTAATCCTTACGAGTATTTCCAAGTTATTAGATCACTGTATTTCTAGGTTGTTTAGATATTTACACTTGGGTGTTTATCTTTGTTCCGCAACAACCTTTGTATTTGTTTATATATCAATAAATCAAATACATTGAAAAGTACATCGTGTCTCAATGCTACATACTTGATCTATACATATTATCTATATAGTTTCAGCCCTTATTGTTTCTTGCATTTACTTTCAGTACCTTTATCGTATTGTTCATCCATATCTGGATCGTATTCTGAACTGGTCAACTTCCAGTTAGAACTACTTGCCAGTCGGGTTTTAATCATCTATATTTGGGACTCACAGATAGAATAATGCCATTTACGTTACAAAGAGAAAAGTTTTTGATATAAACAATTTTTTTACGTTACAATTTTCGTCCGTATATGATATATGACAAGTAATGTGTACTGTGACTACTAAGAACTACGGGAAGTATATCAAACACATATAACTATATATTTCATTGACACATTTAAATATATCATGTAACGGTGGTCGATAACAAAGTGTGTAAACATAAAACCATTATAAATATAATGGAAAAAAGACATGTGCTTAAGCCCGACATCAAGAAGAGGTATGTTATATCTCGGTGTATGCACGCCTTCTTTGATACAAGACAACAGTATTACTTGCGTATGTTTATTAGTAGTAAGCTACGGCCATCTTCGTTATCGGCTTCGTTACCGATATATTGGAGCTTGTGCATTCCCTGTCTCCGCTTTCGGGCAGAATATTAGGGTATCCAAATGATGTTGAGTCACGCTGTCCGAATACAATGTTACTTGTCGAATGCTTCATAATATGGATGGGAGATATGAAGACAACTTTTTTTTTTGCCATTTTGGGTGGATACAAATTTTGGCCATGTAAATTTTTGGATTAGAAGGTAAGTATTTATAGTCATGATATAGACCCCGTTTTACAAAAGATGGAGTTTACTGCATATACAATGCTCCGTATCACCTTAAACACATGATAATAAAATCACATAATAGTATTTACATCCTAATAAAACGTGCATGACAAATGCAACTTTGTGGGTGTCAGTCTGTCACCCACTAACTTGTGTACATAAAGTGCTCCGTTTTAACTAAAGCGTTACTACTTGAAGGGGAAGAAGACAAAATACAGGTCCGTCTAACGGCCTTTTTGACCAAAACAAGTTCAAAAAAATTACACTTTTGGTCCTTTAACGGCTAGTTTTCCTAAAATCCTATATATACACTTGCATTCTATTAAAAATTTCATACCAGTGTTTCATATATTCATAGATTTTTTCCTGTCTACTATACACAAACACATTTTCGATGGCAAACATGACCATCCGTGATGCAAAAATCGGCATGCAGGGTCACATGCTTGACGATGACAGACACAAGACTGAAGTTAGCAATGTGATTCAGAGCATCACATCCAACAAGGTGGCGTACACATTCGAAATCATACGACTTCAAGGTCGGATTCGTAACGCCGTCGAAGATGAGTATCTTATTTATCTTCGACAAAAAATTGATTGCCTGGATCAAACCATTTTCCAGCTTACCGCTGCAACTACCACCTTAAACAACGCTCTAAACCACGCGTTATTCTGGCAAGGAGCTATAGGTGGTGGTCGTCCTGATGATTACGAGACTGACCCGGGGGAGGAGTACGCATCTCCTCAAACCGGTGCCGCTGGCCGGTCTCCTGAACCATACCGATACATTCATCGCAACGACGGCGACAGTACAGTGGACTCGGACTATTCCGAGTGTTAGTGTTATGTTTTATTATTATGTAGTGTTGTATTATGATTTTTATTATTATTAAGTGTGTTAATACAATGTTGCGTTTTAGATAAAACGTAGATTGTAAACGACAAAATAGATGAGAATCATGCAGACTTTATCTGAGAAATTAATTTGTTTTTGCTTTTTCATTCGTTTAATGTTTCGGATACACAGATAAATGAAAAGTGTAATTAACAACACACACCGTTTGATATAAAATGGTACGTTTATAGGCCACCCACTCACTTGTGTTCATAAGACGCTCCGTTGTAGGTTATACGCTGCTCGTTTCAAAACTTTTTATTGTGTTTACTTACAAAAATTGTAATAACTTGATTCTACCCGTTTATTTACATCATAATCAACTTTTGTTTGCTAACGGCATTACTTCCTAAACTCCGTATGTACGAGGTTTGTTCCATCTCGGTGTACCCGCGCCTCCTTGATACAAAGACAACAGTACTACTTACATACATGTTTATTAGTAGTTAAATACTGTTATCTTCTGTATCGAGATTGTTTCATCATTGTCGTCCTCAATACCAAGATATATGCGCTTGTTCATTCATTGTCAATGATTCCGATCAAAATTTCATTGTATAAAAATGATGTTGAGTCAAGCTATCCGAAGACAACGCTACTTTTTGAATTGGATGGGGGAATATGAAGATACAACTTTTTGCACTGGAAATTTTATAATTCTAAGGTATGTACTTATAGTCATGATACAAGCTCGTGCCAAACTTATTTCTTCGGACCGGGTCCAAGCCATTTGATTATAGAGAGGTAAAATGAGTGGATTTAAAAAATGTTGAGAGGAAAATGGAAGATATAAGTATAAAAAATGAGAAGTAAGTAAGTAGTATTTATAAAGGTTTAAAAAGTTTAATTAAAAAAAAAAAAAAAAAATAAAAGCCACGTTTTTGGTTAAACGTGGCTTTGTAAACGACAAATATAGGGACAAGACATGTGTGGATAATATCGACAGAAAATCTATCCAATAAATGTTTCACCCATTTCCTTGGAGAACACCAAACGCTGCGTTTTACTTAAAACGTTTTATGTAAACGACAAAAATGATGACAATCATGCAGATCTTATCCGACACACTAAATCCATGCATGCAACTGTGTGGGCATCAGACTGTCAGCCACTCACTTGTGACCATAAGACGCTCCGTTTAAGGTAATACGATGTTCGTCCAAAAATAGGGACAAGACATGTGTGGATAATATCGACAGAAAATCTATCCAATAAATGTTTCACCCATTTCCTTGGAGAACACCAAACGCTGCGTTTTACTTAAAACATTTTATGTAAAACGACAAAAATGATGACAATCATGCAGATCTGATCCGACACACTAAATCCATGCATGCAACTGTGTGGGCGTCAGACTGTCAGCCACTCACTTGTGACCATAATACGCTCCGTTTAAGGTAATACGATGTTCATCCGAAAACTTTTTTGTGTGTTTAATTTGAAGAAATCGTAATAACTTGTGGGAGGACATCGACTAACATAGTCACGTTTTTGGTTAAACGTGGCTTTGTAAATGACAAATATAGGGACAAGACATGTGTGGATTATATCAACAAAAAGTCTATCCAATAAATGTTTCACCCATTTCCTTGGAGAACACCAAACGCTACGTTTTACTTAAAACGTTTTATGTAAACGACAAAAATGATGACAATCATGCAGATCTGATCCGACACACTAAATCCATGCATGCAACTGTGTGGGCGTCAGACTGTCAGCCACTCACTTGTGACCATAATACGCTCCGTTTAAGGTAATACGATGTTCGTCCGAAAACTTTTTTTTGTGTTTAATTTAAAGAAATCGTAATAACTTGTGGGAGGACATCGACTAACATAGTCACTTCAGTTGGAGGGCTCAGATAAGTGACGTTTTTGGTTAAACGTGGCTTTGTAAATGACAAATATAGGGACAACACATGTGTGGATAATATCGACAGA
>CM067169.1:109705603-109750024 GCA_034093135.1 Erigeron breviscapus | reverse complement strand
CAAGGGCATAGGTTTATGGTTTATCCTAGATTCGTTATGATGATCATTAATCATCATATTCCTAATCTGCTTGCTACTAAGTCAGTCCTGAAAGTGACATCTATTGTAAAAAAGGCATATGATGAGCTCAAGAGTCGCTTTGATGGTGATCCAGGTGCTCAAGATATTCCTTTGTTTGGAGCTCTAGTGGATATTAACTTTAATCCACCTACAACTGAGGAGTTTGCCAGATTCAGGACTGAGATTGTTCCACATGAGCCAGTTGCTAATCCAGTTCCTCTACAGATGGTGATGCCAGATGTGCCAATGGGCGACATAGCACAACCACAGGTTCAAGGCACAGAAGAGGTGATAATTGAGAGAGGCGTGGTTCTTGAAAAAGAAGCAGAAACACATGAAAATGCTGTTGATCATGCTGCTAGTGCTTCCGAAGATGCTTCAAAGAAAGTTCCATCTGATCAAAGTCTTAAAAGGAAGCGAACAGAGTCTTCTAAGGAATCTGAGGTGCCAGAAGTTGAAGAGGTACCTGCTCCAAAGAAGAAAACTGTTATCAAATTGAAAGTCAAGGAGAAAGCTGCTGCTAGTGGAGTAGATGAGACGATCAAAGCTCCAGAAGCATCAAGCAGAGTTCTTAAACAGAGGTCTAGGAGATCAGTTGAATCACATGCAGAGACAGTGATACCAAGAAGATCTCAGAAGACAACTGTAAATCTTGAAAGGCCGTCTACAACTCATAGAATGAAGGATTCAATGCCTAATCCTGAACCAAGAACTGAAGCGACTACACGTCAAGTTCCTATATTACCACCAGTGTTTGGTATGGCTGACATGAAAGGAAAGATGACGGTGTTAGAGGCTAGAGTTAATGGTTTGTTTGATGAGTTGGAAAAAAAAGAACCATGAGAAAGAGATGCAAAAAAGCAAAAGGAAGTTGAGACGTTAAAGAAAGCTCTTAATGATGAAAGAAAGAATCATCAAGACTTTATTAATACTCTCATGTCCAACTTTGACATGGTTCGTCGTGAGGCTACTAAGGCAGAAAGTTCGGCTACTAGAGCTAATACTGGTGTAGTTAGAGTGGCTGAACAGATGACTAAGATTGCAGATGTCATGCTAGACTGTGTGATGCAATCAGAGTTAAATGAATTATTTGAGAAGTTTTTGGTGAAAAAGAAATTGTTGCCAGATCTAGGCTGTAAGGGTGATGAGCTTTCAAAAAAGAAAGATGATGATTCAAATCAAGACCCGGATGCATCAAAAGATAAAGGCAATAAGCATCAAGAGGATCTGACCAAGGCAATAGAGTCTCTGAATGAGATTGCAACTGGTATGGTAGGGTCTTCTAAGACAACTGATGCTGTGAGAGAAGAAGGTGAGATAATCTATGGTGATGAGAGCTGGATGGATATCGCAGAAGTCGATATGCCAGTTACAACTTCAAGGCTTGTGGATAAAGATGCTGAGCGCAAAGGGTTTAGTATTGATGACCTCAGAGTTAAGCTTGATAGAATGGACAGGTCTGAACAAGTCCAAGATCCTGAAGCTCCAGTCATGTAAGAACCAATTGCTGAAGATCCTGATGTGCAACATACAGAGCCTGTTGATACTAGACCAGATTGGGTTATTACTTGGAAAACATGGCTAAGTATGAGGCATTGCATAAACCTATCAAGTATAAAGACAAGATTCAGGGAGAGAAGGTTGAATCCTACGCCACTACTGCATGCTCAAGAATCGTGAGTTTTCATTTGGGATGAGGAGTTGAGACTTCTCATTATCAGGAGAACAGACGGAGTGCAGTATTTGGACTATAACGAAGAAGCCATCAACTCACTTACTGATGTTGATTTTTGGTGTTTAGCTAGGCTATAACTAATCAATCCTATTGGATCTGAGTTTGGAAATTATATTGCTAGGTCTATAGCAAAAGACATGAAGATCAAGGATCCATCTCAGAGAAAGTATCATCCACAGGAAGGCAAGATGGTCAAGGATAAATCGAAGATAGATCCGAAGACAAAGAAGCCTGTTATTACTTTGAAGTATGAGCCGACCAAGTTTGCCAAAGAAGTGCCTTTGAAGAAGTTCAAGAAGGACTTATTGGATAATATGATAGGCTGGTACTTTGATAGTAAGACGTATGAAGCTGTGATGTATGGTGATCATTACTATGAGATTGTGAGGATTTATGAGCCTTTGCATCTAGTGAACTTCTGTAGGAAAGATCTGCTGAAGCTGAACAGTGTTAATATTTGGTTTCCACCAGATTTTCAGGGTCCAGCGTTGCGATATAGAAATACAGTGAGTTTGTGCTTGAAGATCAGCTTACATTCAGACTGTGATTTTTATAAGGCTGCAGATGATTCAGAGGAAGTTCAGAAGAAGAAGAAGGCTGATAAGAAAAAGCAGAGGAAGTAGATTAATGACAAAGACAAGACAAAGACATAGGTATGTTAACGTCTAGAAGCTATTGCCAAGGGGGAGTCTGTAAGTGCACATCTATGTCAATAGCAGTCTAGATTGTTTGGGCTTATATTGTTATATGTCTTTGTAATGTGATTGTCATTAATGAACTTAGTATTATGCATAGAATACTAGATTAAGTTGAAGTATTGAATGTGTAATAAATCTGCTAAGTGTGAAATGCAACCTCGCATTTCACATAGGGAATACGACTCCGTATTTGCAGGGACAAATACGAGGCTAGAGCATAAATACGACCTCGTAAATAGGTCGAGATGGGCCTGAAATACGAGGCCAGTATGCTGAAGCCCAGTCGTGTTGATACCTATATAAACCGAACCCTAACAGAGTTTAGGGTTGAACATTGGTCGAAATTTCGAGCATATTTGTGCAGGTTAAGTCGTCAAAGGTTGTTCCGCTAGCCCGGTGAAGATCTGCGAGGCAGCAGATGATCTAGGGGCTTGTTGTTGATCACCAAATTATAGTGAGGGATTCCGCACCTCAAGATAACTGGAGCAAGCTATTAACGATCCGTACCAGGGGACTTACACTATCTTTAGGAAGATCAGTTAATTCCCATGTATTGTTTCTATAAAGAGCTTCCATCTCAAGATTCATAGCATCAACCCAATGCTTTTCTTTACAAGCATCACTATACTTTTGAGGTTCACTACTTTTATTAAGCTCAGAAAGAAAAGAAACACAATCAGGATGCAAATTTGAATAACAAACAAACTTTTCAAGACCATACTTAACACTGCTATTAACCACAAAGTCCTTATACTTATTGGCAGGAAAAACAGAATTTCAGACCTTCTAGGAGGATTAATATTAATAACATTTTCATGTTCATTACCCTCCTCATTGTTTTCTTGATTCTGTATGAGAAAACCCTCATCAAGATCATTATCATTTCCCTCAGAACTGTCACTATTAGAATCATGTGTTGCAGCCTCCAAATTCTCACTGGTAGAGTCAGAAGGAACACTGCCAGAGTGAGAATGGTGGCTGCCATCACTACTTTCATTGTCTCTCATATCATAATTGGGAATATAAGGGTACTCACAAGAATCAAAGAAATCAATTTTATTTAACTCTTCAGTTTTAGGAAGATTTTTATCTTTTAAAGGAAAAATATTTTCAAAAAACTTAACATCTCTTGAGAAGAAAATTTTGTTATCAGAAAGAGAAAGAAGTTTATAGCCCTTTTTTGAATTAGAATATCCTATTAAAACACATTTAGTAGACCTGCTTTCAAATTTGTCTAAAACATCTACTTTCTTTGAAAAACATAAGCACCCAAAAGATCTTAAGTGAGAGAAGAAAGGCAACTTATTAAACACCAGCTCATAAGGAGTTTTTCCATTTATCACAGAAGAAGGCAATCTGTTAATCAAGTAACATGCAGTTAGAACACATTCAGTCCAAAGATTCAAGGGTAATCCCCCCTGAAACATAAGAGATCTAGCAACATTAAGAAGATGTCTATGTTTTCTTTCAACAATGCCATTCTGTTGTGGAGTATGAGCAATAGTAGTTTGATGAACAATACCATTTGTTTCAACAAAGGTAGAAAAAGCATTATTAATAAACTCAGTTCCATTATCACTTCTTAAAGTCTTAATGGTTTTGTTAAACTGATTTTTAAGCAAATTAAAGAACACTTTAACATTTTCAAGAACTTCTTCTTTTGACTTTAACAAATACACCCAAATAGCCCTAGAATAATCATCTACAACAGTTAAGAAATATTTAAAACCTCCCCTTCCAATGACCTTGTAAGGACCCCATACATCTAAATGTATAAGTTGACCTAATTCACAAGACTTATGATCACTTTTAGGAAAAGAGTCTCTGGTTTGTTTAGCTTGATAACATATATCACAAACAAGTTCTTTATCTTGTTTAAAATGCAAGTCAGTTTGTAATTTATCTAACACATACTCAGCATGATGCCCTAATCTATTATGCCAAACAGTTTTAGACACATTGCATGTAAACAACCTATCCATACCTTCTAAACACTCAATCACATAGTACAATCCACCATCTTGTTTACCAGTCCCTAAAACTTTCATTGCATTCAAACCCTGAGTCATAATGTAACACAAATTTTCATCAAAGGCAATTAAATATTTACTATGTTTAGCAACTTTGTGAACAGATAAAAGACTGACACAATACTCAGGAACCACAAGAACATCATACAGAGTTAAATAAGTAGTTAATTGAAGATTTCCAATTTTTTGAACATAAGCAAAAGTTCCATTAGGGTGACCAACTTTAATTTTTAAGGCAGAAACATCAATAACATCAACAAGATTAAAATCAGAATGAGTAATATGATGATTGGCTCCAGAGTCAGTAATCCAACCTTTCCTTGTAATTTTTCTCCTTATATTGGAATTTGAACAAAAAAATTTATTAAAATTCTTATGAAAAATCTTACTGTGATTAAATAACACACCTGCCATATTGGCATTCACATTTTGAGAAGCTTCTGAACTATATTTCAACAAATTAAGAATTCTGGTTAACTGCTCATCAGAAAAGTTAGAAGTACCCGAAGTAGAAGTTTGGGCAGTAGAAGTATTATTACTAGAAAATTTCCTTTGACCATTTTGAGAATTATTAAATTTCTTTTTACCAAAATCTGGAGGATATCCAATCAGTTTAAAGCATTTATCAATAGTATGACCATTGAAACCACAATTTTCACAAACAACTGAAGGACCTTTAGAAACTAATGAACCATTATTTCTATAATTCTTAGCAAAGTTATTCACATAAGGCACATTTCTAGTATTATTGACTTTAGACACAAAAACAGAAGATTGTAATTTAGCATTAGAAGCAACAGTTAATCCTCTATGTGACTCATCCCTAGAGATAATAGAATATGCAGTTTTAAAGTCAGGTAAAGGATCTCTAGTTAAGATATTACTTCTAACACTCATATAAACATCATCCAGACCCATCAAGAACTGCATTAGTTTAATCAATTGAGTATGTTTAGAGAAATCTTGAGCAGCATGGCAAGTACTAGGGGTGAGCAAAAACCGAACCGAAAAACCGAAAACCAAATAAAACCGAGAAAACCGAACCGAAAGAACCGAAAACCAAATCAAACGGATTGGTTTGGTTTTGGTTCTCTAAAAACCGAACGGATTGGTTCGGGTTTCGGTTTTAGATGCAAAAACCGATAGTCAAAACCGAACCGAACCGAAAACCATATATAATTAAATTTGTTTTATATTTATATCTTTTTTACATTTATATTTATTGGTGTTAAGTGATTTATATCTATTTTTGTTATTACTTATATTATTATTATTATGATACTATCTAACATAACTCAGTAGCCAATTACAAACAAATTAATCTTTATGACCATCCTGTGTAATGATTCGTTACGAGCATGTGATATATATATTTTTGCTTAAGTGTTAATTTCTTTATTATTAATGCTCAATACTTCCATTAAAGCACCGAGAGATAAAAGAACGTAACAACAACCACAGTTATTACTTCATCACGATTAGTTAGAAAAGTAAATAGATGTATTATTATCATATTGTCTAAAAAAACCGAAAACCGACCCAAACCGAACCGAAAACCGAAAAACCGAAAACCGAACCGAAACAACCGAAAACCGAATCAAACGGATTGGTTTGGTTTTGGTTCTCTAAAAACCGAACGGATTGGTTCGGGTTTCGGTTTTAGCAAAAACCGCATAGTCATAGCAAGTACACCTAGGTAACTGAACTAATGCATCAAATTGTTTCCACAAAGCATTCAGTTTATGATAATAATCAGATAAAGGCATACCATTCTGACATAAAGAGTTAATCTTATGATGCAAATTAAAAATCACAGAACCATCTACTTTATCATAGTTTCTTTTAATTCTTGCCATATAAGAGAAGCCTTTCTGGAAAATTTTTGACCAAGATACAGTTCTTCTGAAATAGAATTTAAAATCCAAGAAATAACCACAGCATTACATCTATCCCATTGTTTTCCTAGTACTTCATCTACATTAGATCTTCTGCAAGAACCATCAATAAAACCAACCTTATTTTTAGCCTCTAAAGCAAGTAGCATAGCACAACTCCATACTTGATAATTTTCAGTACCTTTAAGTTTTATTGACACAATAGACAGAGTACTAGTATCATTAGGGTGTAAATGTAAAGGACTGCCTAAATCCAATTTACTTATTCTAGTCACACTATCATCACTTCCAGCATCAGACTCATAACCATAACCAAAATTACGAAGATTATCATCATCCATTTTTAAAAACAAATATTATCAAATAATTGCACTTAACAATCAACAGTTAATCTCAATTAACAATCAAGAAAACAAACAATTAATCTCAATTAATTCACAGAACAAAGAAATAACAACTAGAACAAAATAAAACAAGAAAGAAATAATAAAAAAAATATATATATATTGAAAATATCTTTCTCCCACAAACGTGCCAGGGACAGGATTCCACACCTCTCACGGAGATAGGTCAAGTTTAACACGAATGTTTTTATGAGAGATAAGAAGGAATTTTTTTTTTTTATATAAACAAAAAATAATAAGGAGATTAAGGAAGAAGGATGCAAACAGTGCTATCGGTAGAAAAATATTCAGCGGAAGACGAGATCTACTTCCCAATCGATTCACTTAGTCGATTGAAAAAGCAGAAAAGAAGACCGGAAACAAATTTCAATCGATTCGTTTAGTCGATTGAAAAAATAACCAAATCTGAAGCAGAAACCCTAATTTAATTATTATTCAATTAATTTTTAATTGATTTTAGGGTTTTTTGATCCTTCAACAAAAATAACACCAGATCTAGAAGGATATTCTCCAGAGAATGAAGAATATAAACGAAATCGCCCAAAAAATCCACACAGAAACCCTAACCCTAATTTTCTAAAAAATTAGGGTTTTCTTCGATCGAAATGAACAATCAAATCAGAACGGTGATCGAATGATCATACGCCGCTCTGATACCATGAACAGAATCTCAATATCACAAATATACTCAGAAATCTAAATCTATTCTCAAATAGATTCAACAATCAACAATAAACACACCTGCTACTCAAGTGTGAATCACCCAACTAAATGTTGAATGTTCTATTACAAAGAAGAATTAAAATCTACGATTATTATTACAGATTATTTTGAGATATATATATTTTTATGTATATATATATCGACTGAAATATAGAGAGAACAGAAAAAAGGGTGTGAAAGATTTAGAGTTTATATATGTGTGTTTATATACACACACACTTTTGAGAATAACACCTTTGGTCCCTATACTTGAGCTTCTTCAACCTTGACAGCTTCAGTCCCTCTATCTCATAAAATAACACTGCAAGTCCATCCTGCACTTCTAATCACACAATAAGCAACTAGAAGAATAAACAAGAATTAAGCAGCATAAATGAGAATAAGATTATACTTTTAACAGATAATTCAGCTTTCCAAGGAAGCTTAAACGCGTTATCCATAAAAGTCGGAACTGAAGAAAAATTCACATGTCAAAAGAGACTCAATGTTCACTTAATTAGTCCATGCATGTTGGTGAGCAAGATGCGGAAGATCCCAGATATTTCGGGATGTTAGTTACTAGACTTAGCTTATAAATACAGTGTTAATGATCGACTTAGGCATACAATCTGCTCTCACTTGTACTTGCACACACACTTATTCACTAGCTTTTATTTTTTTTTATTCACTTAGTTCTTTTCACTTCACTCCTCATTTTTTTTTTTTTTTTTTTTTTTTTTTTTTTTTTTTTTTTTTTTTTTTTTTTTTTTTTTTTTTTTTTTTTTTTTTTTTTTTTTTTTTTTTTTTTTTTTTTTTTTTTTTTTTTTTTTTTTTTTTTTTTTTTTTTTTTTTTTTTTTTTTTTTTTTTTTTTTTTTTTTTTTTTTTTTTTTTTTTTTTTTTTTTTTTTTTTTTTTTTTTTTTTTTTTTTTTTTTTTTTTTTTTTTTTTTTTTTTTTTTTTTTTTTTTTTTTTTTTTTTTTTTTTTTTTTTTTTTTTTTTTTTTTTTTTTTTTTTTTTTTTTTTTTTTTTTTTTTTTTTTTTTTTTTTTTTTTTTTTTTTTTTTTTTTTTTTTTTTTTTTTTTTTTTTTTTTTTTTTTTTTTTTTTTTTTTTTTTTTTTTTTTTTTTTTTTTTTTTTTTTTTTTTTTTTTTTTTTTTTTTTTTTTTTTTTTTTTTTTTTTTTTTTTTTTTTTTTTTTTTTTTTTTTTTTTTTTTTTTTTTTTTTTTTTTTTTTTTTTTTTTTTTTTTTTTTTTTTTTTTTTTTTTTTTTTTTTTTTTTTTTTTTTTTTTTTTTTTTTTTTTTTTTTTTTTTTTTTTTTTTTTTTTTTTTTTTTTTTTTTTTTTTTTTTTTTTTTTTTTTTTTTTTTTTTTTTTTTTTTTTTTTTTTTTTTTTTTTTTTTTTTTTTTTTTTTTTTTTTTTTTTTTTTTTTTTTTTTTTTTTTTTTTTTTTTTTTTTTTTTTTTTTTTTTTTTTTTTTTTTTTTTTTTTTTTTTTTTTTTTTTTTTTTTTTTTTTTTTTTTTTTTTTTTTTTTTTTTTTTTTTTTTTTTTTTTTTTTTTTTTTTTTTTTTTTTTTTTTTTTTTTTTTTTTTTTTTTTTTTTTTTTTTTTTTTTTTTTTTTTTTTTTTTTTTTTTTTTTTTTTTTTTTTTTTTTTTTTTTTTTTTTTTTTTTTTTTTTTTTTTTTTTTTTTTTTTTTTTTTTTTTTTTTTTTTTTTTTTTTTTTTTTTTTTTTTTTTTTTTTTTTTTTTTTTTTTTTTTTTTTTTTTTTTTTTTTTTTTTTTTTTTTTTTTTTTTTTTTTTTTTTTTTTTTTTTTTTTTTTTTTTTTTTTTTTTTTTTTTTTTTTTTTTTTTTTTTTTTTTTTTTTTTTTTTTTTTTTTTTTTTTTTTTTTTTTTTTTTTTTTTTTTTTTTTTTTTTTTTTTTTTTTTTTTTTTTTTTTTTTTTTTTTTTTTTTTTTTTTTTTTTTTTTTTTTTTTTTTTTTTTTTTTTTTTTTTTTTTTTTTTTTTTTTTTTTTTTTTTTTTTTTTTTTTTTTTTTTTTTTTTTTTTTTTTTTTTTTTTTTTTTTTTTTTTTTTTTTTTTTTTTTTTTTTTTTTTTTTTTTTTTTTTTTTTTTTTTTTTTTTTTTTTTTTTTTTTTTTTTTTTTTTTTTTTTTTTTTTTTTTTTTTTTTTTTTTTTTTTTTTTTTTTTTTTTTTTTTTTTTTTTTTTTTTTTTTTTTTTTTTTTTTTTTTTTTTTTTTTTTTTTTTTTTTTTTTTTTTTTTTTTTTTTTTTTTTTTTTTTTTTTTTTTTTTTTTTTTTTTTTTTTTTTTTTTTTTTTTTTTTTTTTTTTTTTTTTTTTTTTTTTTTTTTTTTTTTTTTTTTTTTTTTTTTTTTTTTTTTTTTTTTTTTTTTTTTTTTTTTTTTTTTTTTTTTTTTTTTTTTTTTTTTTTTTTTTTTTTTTTTTTTTTTTTTTTTTTTTTTTTTTTTTTTTTTTTTTTTTTTTTTTTTTTTTTTTTTTTTTTTTTTTTTTTTTTTTTTTTTTTTTTTTTTTTTTTTTTTTTTTTTTTTTTTTTTTTTTTTTTTTTTTTTTTTTTTTTTTTTTTTTTTTTTTTTTTTTTTTTTTTTTTTTTTTTTTTTTTTTTTTTTTTTTTTTTTTTTTTTTTTTTTTTTTTTTTTTTTTTTTTTTTTTTTTTTTTTTTTTTTTTTTTTTAATTTTTGACATCAACATTTATTTTCTTTTTAATATTTTTTTTTTATATATATATATATATATTAATTTGATAAATCATAATATATATATATATATATATATATATATATATATATATATATATATATATATATATATATATATATATATATATATATATATATATATATATATATATATATATATATATATATATATATATATATATATATATATATATATATATATATATATATATATATATATATATATATATATATATATATATATATATATATATATATATATATATATATATATATATATATATATATATATATATATATATATATATATATATATATATATATATATATATATATATATATATATATATATATATATATATATATATATATATATATATATATATATATATATATATATATATATATATATATATATATATATATATATATATATATATATATATATATATATATATATATATATATATATATATATATATATATATATATATATATATATATATATATATATATATATATATATATATATATATATATATATATATATATATATATATATATATATATATATATATATATATATATATATATATATATATATATATATATATATATATATATATATATATATATATATATATATATATATATATATATATATATATATATATATATATATATATATATATATATATATATATATATATATATATATATATATATATATATATATATATATATATATATATATATATATATATATATATATATATATATATATATATATATATATATATATATATATATATATATATATATATATATATATATATATATATATATATATATATATATATATATATATATATATATATATATATATATATATATATATATATATATATATATATATATATATATATATATATATATATATATATATATATATATATATATATATATATATATATATATATATATATATATATATATATATATATATATATATATATATATATATATATATATATATATATATATATATATATATATATATATATATATATATATATATATATATATATATATATATATATATATATATATATATATATATATATATATATATATATATATATATATATATATATATATATATATATATATATATATATATATATATATATATATATATATATATATATATATATATATATATATATATATATATATATATATATATATATATATATATATATATATATATATATATATATATATATATATATATATATATATATATATATATATATATATATATATATATATATATATATATATATATATATATATATATATATATATATATATATATATATATATATATATATATATATATATATATATATATATATATATATATATATATATATATATATATATATATATATATATATATATATATATATATATATATATATATATATATATATATATATATATATATATATATATATATATATATATATATATATATATATATATATATATATATATATATATATATATATATATATATATATATATATATATATATATATATATATATATATATATATATATATATATATATATATATATATATATATATATATATATATATATATATATATATATATATATATATATATATATATATATATATATATATATATATATATATATATATATATATATATATATATATATATATATATATATATATATATATATATATATATATATATATATATATATATATATATATATATATATATATATATATATATATATATATATATATATATATATATATATATATATATATATATATATATATATATATATATATATATATATATATATATATATATATATATATATATATATATATATATATATATATATATATATATATATATATATATATATATATATATATATATATATATATATATATATATATATATATATATATATATATATATATATATATATATATATATATATATATATATATATATATATATATATATATATATATATATATATATATATATATATATATATATATATATATATATATATATGTAACCAAATACGAGTGTTTATATTCACGCAAAAGATATATATATATATATATAGTTTACATATACAAGATTGCCAGTTATAAATTGGTAACAGAATTAAGTTTTCTATCACAAAGTATTCTTTGACATAAAGAGTTAACTGAAACTTTATTAATCGGTTAACTTACTGTTTCTTGAATCTTGATTGTATGTTACCATGCAGTTTGAGCATTTTGATGACTTTACCCTAGCCTCTTCATGGGAAAGGTATATTGTATATCCCTGATATAATGGTTGAATGCATGATTGTATCATTTATATGTATAAACTGGATATTTTTGTTAGATTGAAGTGGATAAAATATATTTTTCTAAATTTCTTATTTGTAGGTTTATCTCAGAAATTGAGGCTGTATGTCGACAATGGTTAGCAATTGGCCCTAAAAATTTGTTGGTATGCTCGATGTAACACGATACTCTAGTATGCATATTTGTTTATATCTGAATTTGAGACATTATACCTTTTATATTCAAAACAATATACTTGTTTGTTAAATTTCGTGCATACCTTTTTTGTAGGAAAAGGGAGCTGTTTCATTAGGGGAGCCGAAGAACTTGTATAAGGTCAAATCTGAGTTGAAATATGCTATGAAAAGCTATTGCATGGAGTATTATTTTGAAATTAGTAATGCTGGTAAATATATGAAACCCCTTTTCTAGTTTCATTTGCATTTTTTAGCATACAACCATGTTTCCTAATGTTATCATATGTATAGTTGCATCATCTCAATCAGGAAAGGCTGTAGATTGGAATTTCCCTTTACATGACCTGCAATTGTCTTTCGGTGTGAAAGAATTCATGGTATGTATCTAAATGTTTCATGATACCATCAAATAATCATATGTGAAGGAACTTATGATTCAAGTCTAACAGGTGATTGCACCTCAAAGTGCCAGTGGTGTTATTCTTGATTCACCGGAGGCTAGCAAGCTCCTAAGTGCAGTTGCTATAGCTTTCTCAAATTGTTCCAGGTGGGATTCTACTTCTATCATTATCTTAGATATACTCTTTTTTGTATTCTGATTCTATAGGCCATTTAGTTTGTGGCCAGCATTTGTTCCAGTGCATGATCCTTCTCGAAAAGCTTACATCGGTATACAAAATATGGGGACGGTCTTTACTCGAAGATTCGAGGGAGATCTTATTGCTAGCCAGGTTCCAGTAAAACTTATGCATTTGGAGGGGCTATATGAGCTCTTTGTTTCTAAGTTTGTAAGTTACACACCACACTGTTCACTTCTGATACAGAAAAGTGATTTTATTAAAGCCTTCAATTTCTTGTCTGTTAACATCATATTAATGATGTAGGCATTCTCTTCATCAGACCTTGCGACACATTTTTTCAGAGTTCACTTCACAATGAAGCTAACATACAAAACTCTTCCTTATGATGATGATAACGAAGGGCTGAAATCAGAGTCTGTAATTGCTAAATCTGGAGAGGATAACGGAGGTGATAACCGCAACAAACTACAGTGGGATGATGATTGTCCTTGGAGTGAGTGGTACACTGCAGAAGACCCTGTAAAAGGTAACCTTTTGTTGAAATATTTGCTAGGCTTGGTAATACGTATTGTACAAAAGTTTATGTCTTTGTTGTTACTAATATTTGCATAGGATGTATGTAGCTTTTGAGCTGATTGTCATGTGGGATGAGAAAGTTGTTGAAAGTTCCATGGAGATGGCTGAATTGGAAAATGTTTCTATCCATGAAGCTCAAAAGTGGTTCATTGTTCCTGAATTCACTTCTTATATGTAAGGAATTATCTGTTCAGATTTTGCTATAATATCCACTTCAGTTGTACCTTATGTTTCCCTTATATATTTTTCACAATTCTGGTGTATAGTGCGGGTGATGTTATGGGAAACGTGGTTGGATTTGCTTCACAACTTAGGCTTTTGGTTAATGCATTGGCTATGTCATTGGAAGTGAAATTCATGGAAGATTTTGTGTCAGGTTAACTTAGCTTTTCTATATGATTAGCTTAGACATCCTGGATATTTGAGAGTTAAATAGTCTACAATTTTGAATATTGCTGACTTCTGTTATGGTTGCTTACAGCTGAAACACCAGGATCCGAAAAGTTAAAGTCATCTGCAGTAGTTCCTCCACCGACAGTTCTTGATCGTGTTCTCAAGGATCTTTGTCATAATGGTACGTTTTCCTGGTTTAGAACAAATTATGGTTTAGGCCTGCTGAAAGTTATCATATCTTCATCTGTGTTTTGCTGTGCAGTGTATAATCCTGATTCCATTTGCCCTTGCCAGTTGCCACTTATCTTATTCCAAAGTAGTTGGGATAATTAATAGTAGAACTGGTCCATGACCATAAATTTTTGAGAAAAATATAAGTTTTCTATAGCCGATACACATTCGCATGCACATATGAATTCGCATGCACATATGAATTCAGACTGTTGATCATATGTCTTCATTACAGGACCTGAAGTCATTTCTTCTGAAAGCAGACACAAGAGTTCTAGACTTATCAAGGGCGCTCCCTTGGAAACTCTGTTTGCTCAACTTTGCTTACATTCTTTATGGTTTGGAGATTGCAACATACGTGGTAAACATAGTAAAAGTTCATAATAAAATCAAGCTTATATCTTTTTCTATTTCATGCTTAGTCTGGCTATTGTTATTGTTTAGCCATTGCTGTGCTATGGATAGAATTTATTAGAGAAGTTCGTTGGTGTTGGGAAGAGTCACAACCATTGCCACGAATGCCAGTTAATGGCACAGTTGACCTATCAACTTGTTTGGTTAACCAAAAGCTGCAAATGGTAATCGTTTTCCCTAGTAACTTGTTTATTTGGATATGCACTACTACTACTACAAATTGAGCTAATAGGACAATTGTTTCCAACATTCTTCCGATTGTTTTAAAAGGCCTCGGACTTTAGTGCTAACCAAAACTGAACAGCTCATAGATTCCAATAAAGAAACTAGGCCCATGTATTAGTTTAAGTCAAAGCTGTTCAGATTAAATTTGCCATCGATTTCAGGATACAAAAAATTAAAAAGATTTGAAGATATGTAGCATGTGAATGGTTTGGTCATATTTACATCACATCATTTTACTAGAATTTAGTTAGGGACAATGGTAATTAGATACATTACAAGAAAAAAATGAATATAATCTTTTGAAAGTCAGGCTACATGATATAGCTTGTGTTCTTTTTGCCTTTGATTTAATTATATTTGAGATCTTGTTCAAATTTCAATGTTGTTTCTCAGCTTGCAATATGTATCGAGAAAAAACGCCAGCAGCAAGACAGCCATCAAGATGGTGACAACAATAGTGATTCTTCTAGTGCTGTGGTAGGTTGACTGCTGTTCTTTTTTCTGTTCATAAGCTAATAGATTATGACTCATAGTTTGACTTATATGATGGTTTGTTTGACCGTACTGCAGTCAACTGGTGTGTTTAATGAGGACTTATCTGATCCATTGAAAGCCAAAGAAGGTTTAGTCAAGGAAAGTGACAGGTGAACTAAGCAAGTGAGAACCCCTTGGTTTTAGTTACTAAATACTAATGTGCGATGAGGATATTCACACATGTAGATTGTAATTTGTTATCCTTTTGGTTTGAAGGCCTATTTATATCAGCTATCATTTCATATTTTTTGTATAAATTATCTACTTTTATGTTTGTGTAATTGTGTATTTACACCAGAAATTAGTTCTATTATAATCAGTTAAATTTAGAATTTTTTTTATTTTTTAAACAGAGTTACAATTAGATTGAAATATATTTTTTTGACCAAAAGCAAACACACCCACAAGTTCATTTACGTAACATACAACTAATCATAAAGTATTGCATGCATAATCTGTATTCACTCTACTAACACTTCTTTAAATATCATGCGCACAACTTAATTTCCTCCATATGTTTTTATGATGTCTAATGTTTCCAAATTCTCTTATTTATTTTGCAGCACCTCAACTTCCGATGGCTTCCATAAATCCGGAGCAACCACTATTAGGTTTAGTTCTATGCCACAACGTTCTGTGACATCTGCTGATTTGGAATCTTCGGATCATAAGAGAAGGGGATCGGCGGGTGTAGTGGAATCCATGATGCTTTTGAACTCAAACACCTACATGCATGCTCCATTCACTCTGGTTTGTCTCAATTTCATATGCTCACTATCTTTTTACCTGTTTGTCTCTTCCACAGCCAATAACATGGCGGTCTTCTCTTTTCACAGGATCCACCATTAATGACCGAAGATATGCATGAAGAAAGGCTACGTGCAGTTGAAGTTTTGGGTGATTCATATGTAAGTTGACAAATTTTTGGGATAAAAGGGGTCATAGGTGTTGATGAAGGGAGTGTTTAGATTTGGGTTTTGGAACTGATTAGCTTTTTGATTCGCTTATAATGTTGCATGAACATAATCTGCTTCTGGTGATGTCAACATTCAAGACCAAATAGTTAGTTTCATACCTATTGCAACAAAGCTTGTTATCTTGGGGATATTAAAAAACTTCATGTTAACCCAAAAAATAAAAAAATAAAGAAACAAATAATTAAAGCTACCTGTTTAGCTTTTAATCTCGTAAACCAAAATTGAGACTGATTATCTGGTTAGTTCCTTAAAGAAACACAATGTGTCAAATACGTAAACATCTAATTTTGGCGACCCTTTGAACTAATAAAAAAAAGCACATCCAAACTACAGTTTTAACACAGTTGAATATATGATTCTGATTAAATACTTACACCTGACACTCCCGTAGTAACATATCTTCATGTCTCTACAAAGTACTAATCATAGTTACATTTTCCATGAATTTTGTCAGAACTTCTCAGGCCAGTTAGAGAAGGACATCCTATCTTCAGGTACCATTACGAACCCCAATTCCCTAATTGATGACTCTTGTTTAATAGGGTGTCACATTTGGCCTTTGCTATGATATCATTTAAATAAAAATGACCTTTTTCTGCCTTTTTTCGTAAATTGAACAGATATGTCAGCATTTAAAGCTGCAAACCCAGATGCCATTTTTGAAGATTTCATTCGGTGGCATTCCCCAAAAGACTGGGAGGACGACGAGAGTTCTAAAAAGAAATGGCCTCCTGGAGGAAGACTTTCAGAGAGAATGTCAGACTCTGGGAATTCATGGCGTAAAATATGGAATGATGCACCTCCTTTGCCAGCTTCAGAACAGAAGCCACTTATGGATCCAAATAGAGAAGGAGAAAAGGTACATAGACATCTCATGTTTACAACTTTAATGCTTAGTTTACCTTTCATATCTAAACCTAACACCCCTTCAACATCATACTTCATAGATACTTCATTATCTGGAAACAGTGCGACCACATCAATTGTTGGAGCAAATGGTGTGTACCGCTTTCCGGGCAGCAGCCGACACTCTTAACCAGACTAGCTTTGGTGGATTGAAGCACATGACGACCAAAATCGATCAGTTATATCTCACTATTGCTTCTGCATTGAGGCCTTTGCAAGGTTGGTATCATTGACCATCTGTTTTCTTTTGTCTTGATTATGGTTCGTGTTATATATGTAATCAGTGGGGGTGTTTTGATTAACATTATGAATTGTCCTTTTGTCGTGATCGGTTTTTAGTGTTTAGATATGATTCTGGTTATATGGTTATCAAACAGTCAACTAATCAGACACATTTCTCTGCAACAAAACTTTGGTTATATGATTATTATCAAAACAGGCAACTAGTCAGATAAGTTTCTCTGCAATAAGTTTGGCTACTAAAAAGAACCGAAGATTATTTATTTACCACTCAACTTCATCCTATATTAGAGAATTTTCACGATCAGTTTTGGACTTACGGATGACAAGTTGTAACAAAATTATTATTGTGTAATTTTTAAGTATTATTATACTGTAGTTGATAGAAAATGATTTTTTACATTTTAATTTTACGTACTTTGACGATGTATGATCATGTCCTTTTTCGTCATTTTAACTATCACTTGCTTAAATAACCATATGGTGGAAAACACTCGATAGTTGATTATTACAGTTTCAAACAACAAAAACAATTCCATGCCCTATATTCTGATGCATAATAGCGGGTCAGATTCCAGCATTTAATAGATCTGCAGATAAGAATATTTGTCCATCAGTGCTTTGCTACAACTGTATGTCTGTATTAGATTATATTCAGTATATCTCACATGATTACAACCAACATATCTTATAGGATTGATGTTTGTATTGCAGCAAACAAGTTACCTGGGGATATTGAGATAATTGAAGACTTGAAACGGCTTTGTGTTGTATTTGAACATGTGGAGAAATTAATAACATTAGCTGCATCTCTTCATCGCAAATTCTTGCATGCACCACGTCTTGCACAATCTATTTTTAATGACTTCTACAACTTCTATGTACCCAAAATGGGAAAAGGCTCACTAGGAGGAGATGCAAACAAGGTATGTCAATATTGTTTCTTACTGCTATCTATAATAAAGAAATCGCTTCCATTTCTATAATAGATACAAATAAATTTGGTGGTTTGGCGGTTACAACCAGTTCACTTAATAGGTAGTTTCGGGTAGTGTTGTATCTCAAATGGTCAAATCAACAAATTTAGCTAAGAAACAGGAGTGTGTCCCAAAGTCCATTTTTAACACAGTCCGTATACAACATCCTAATTTGGATTTTGCTAAGCTATACTGAGCACATTAATAATCTTTGAAACAAAATAAAGAAATCGACAGAAATTGTTTGTGGATCAACCTGCTTTGGCCCATTTTGACCAGTTACCGGTTACACTACCCATCCGTCTTACCACTTGTGGATGCAAATAACTAATAATGTTTTTTAGTTTTGCCAGGAAATCAAGAAGGAAAAAGTAAGGGTGAACGAGAGAGACGTCATTACAAGTATGTTTGTTCAACCCTCGGCTAACCAGTCCTGGAGAAAAGTATTGAGCATGGGGAATCTATTGAATGGCCATGAACCAATTTTAAGAGAAATTGTATTCTCATTGCGTGATAGAGTCGATAGCAGTTACCATGCTCCTGGGAATCGGAATCCATGGAATCATGAGCAAGAAATAGAAACTCATAGGATGTACATTTGTGGAACTTCAAATGATCTAAGAGTAGCTTTATCTGTTACCTCTTGTGATTGACGAAATATTATTTTAGTTTGTGTTTAAATTTTCTGTGATTGGTGTTAATATGTGCTCAAATTGACATGATTCTTCATTTTCATAACTCTTTACAGAAGTTTTAATATTATAGGTACTTGGGTAATATATAATATCTTTATGATAGAAATGCATTAATCCAAGATTTTAGATCATTGGATCTTGATCAAGTGTTAAACAAGTGAAGTCATATCTACCGAAATAAACCATTCATAAGTAAACGGTTCATAACTGCTAATTATAAGTGTTGCAATAACTGCTGAAATACTAATTTGATTAATGACTAGTATATGCTGGTTCAAAAAATTGATGCGCCAAATATATACTATGACAATCGTTCGTTATTAAAATTTCCTTACATATATCAAATATTACAATTACGTATCATTTCAATAATTCAACTTGCATCATCTTATTTTCATACATGTGATAATTAGGATGAAGTGCAAAAAAAAGTCTTCGTTGTGCAGTCATATTCATACTTTTCATCCTTGTCGTTAACTTTCTGCTCAAATCATCCATGTGGAAGGAATTTTGTCTCCGTCGTTTACAAACGTCCCGTTAATTTCCTCATGTGCAAGTCACTTGAGGGGCATTTTTAGTCATTCGACCCCACCTTCAACACTTGTTTTTCCAACTTTACCATCTTAAAATTTTACAAAACAAATAGAAATAAAAATCGAGACAATACAATTAAATGATTAATTATTATTTTTTTTTGTGTGTGTAAAGTACAATTAGTTATGTCTTAGAAAGCTACCAAGAGAATTTCGAATTGATTGTCATAGAATGAAAAACAATGAATTTGACTAGACCATCAACTTTAACTAAATGTTTCATGCAACTTTGATGTCACTTTTTTTCCTTTTCATTGGACTAAACGAAACCATAGTCTTGCATCAAGAAAAATCCAATGAAAATGGAGTTTTGTCAATGGGAAAAGGGTTTCATTTTCAGGATGCAATGGGGATCTAGAATGACACACATCCTTTTCATTTTTGACTACTTCACAAGCCACCTCGTGCCCATTTTAGAGGCAAAATCACATTTGAAAGCTATCATAGAAAATTTTGACTATGACTTTAATGGTTCTATAGTATTCCCTTTTTTCTTTTGGTTCATTTGCCTATAGTTTACTTTGTTCATATACCCTAAACGATTGAAATATGGTTATCTTTTAATAATTATATTTATTATGATGGGGTTGGTTATTGTAAACAAGTATTAAATTAAAACAAATAAGACAAGATCTTGACCCTTAGATCATGATAAAATTGATGCACGAAGATTTACGAAACACAAATATATACATTGATGCACGATGATTTTCATGATGCACAGTGATTTTCAGTGAAGAAAAACTTATTGTTTTATTTGTTTTATTTTAGCTTGAACCTTAATATGATACCATGACTTGATGCTAGTATTATTACAGTATTATTTATTTTTCTCTCCCTCTTTTTATTAAGAAAATAATGTAACTAGCTAGAAATGTATTTCATTGTCCCGGTTTAAGCTCGGATACTTTTACAAAAATAACCGTGAGTGAGTGAGGTATTCCTTTCCAACTATTCGCTCAAAATTCATAAAATTAAATGATAATGTTAATGGTAGTAGAATAATTTATCATTGTAAATCAAATAAATATAATCCCAGAACTTGTTATTGTTATTACCTTTCCATTATCAAAAACCAGAAGCAACACTTGGCTTAAATGTTGTTTTCCTCAAACCTATTTTTAATAAACTTCAAAAGGGAACTTTTTTATAATAAAATAACAGCTGCAACAACACCTAATGATACCGTTGATACAAACATCGATTATTCTCCCGAAAAATGAATGAAAAGGGAAAAAGAAAAATAGATAACAACGAAAGAAGAGTTAAATCAGAAGTCGGTTCTGCTTTTCATGTTAATTAAGGCCTCTAATTTAGCGTTTATTACATAACTAACGATTGTTTAATTCTAATGAAAAGGGTTAAGGATTATCCAAAAAGTCATAATATAATACATAGCTTTCATAAGGTCACAATCAGTTGGAAAGAGACCCAACATCTATTTGAGTGGTGGGTGGGGGAAAATAATGTACTCCATTGGAGTAATTTTGCTCACATTGTTTAAATTTCAAATCATTATTGTTTGTTGAAATATAATAACCAAACAATGACAAAATTCTATGTATCACTTGCTATAAAAGAAGATTTTAAGTAAAAACTACATTTAAATTAAATTAAAATTCTAATTAAAGTTTAATTTCCCGTGAAATTCTTCGTATCGAACAAGCCTTATGCCAAGAACCAACTTTCTAAAATGTCTCATCACCATAAAAGAAGTCAGGCCCAGAATCGATTTTGTAACCAGCTATTTCTATAAAAGTCGTCATTAAACAAGTCGTATGAATGTTTTCTAAGAATGAGTATGCCATTCCCTTTGACTATATTTTTTCCTTTATGAGTGAAACCCTATTACTTATACGATTTCTATATTAAAGTGTGAATATTCTTAATTACAAATTTTAGATAGGGAAAATCACAACAATATATGTGCATTTAATTAGCTAAAGTTTATGTTAGCTATCTCCAACCATGAATCACTCCTATATCTCTAAATGTAAATGAAGAAAATATCTATAGAGCATATTCATTTTAGTATCATCTTCAACCATTATTCTAAAAACCTCCATTTATAAAAGCAGTTTTAAAAGAAAAATAATGATCCTTTGTATATAAAGAAGGTTGGTTTCTCTAAAATTTTCTCTAAATATATAATATGGGAGATTATAGATACTAAATTTATGCATTATTTATTCGTACAGTTTGCCAATATAGTAACTTAATAAGAAACTATGATACGAATATCTTCTCTCATATAATACATGGTAGAGAAAGTTTTTGTCCTTTATCAGAAATCTCAAATTCTCAAAATTTAGAAAGAAAGGAAAGGATAAAGCATATCATTAAAAAACCCTAGTCTTAAAAACTTCCTAAAGTTCTTATAAAGTATTGGGGTTTGTTGATCATAGCCTTATGGACTGTCAATATAAATTATTTGAATAAATTAAAATTTGTACTTTGTTATGTGAAAATTCAAGGGGATGGTTTTTTATGTATAAAGTACTACTTTTTATGCATGTAATAAACTAGTATTAATATCATTTTCCTAAACTACCTCCGGTGTTTCTCTCTCTGCCCTCTCTCTCTACCTCTCCCTCTCTAACGGTCACATTTTCCAGATCTGAGATCGGAACTTGTGCACCGGAGATTGGGATCGAGCTAGAGATTGAGAGTTCGAGATCGAGATTATCACCATCCGGTTAAGGCTTCCACTCCGGTGGATCTAACCCTATTTTTTTCACCCGGGCCGGAGGTCCCTTCCACCTCGGTGGATCTGGAAGCAGCCTCCCTACCTTTGTGTAGGGGTAAGGTCTGCCTACATCATACCTCCCTCATAGCCCGACTTATGTCGGGATTGAGTACCTTGTTGTTGTTGTTGTAATATCATTTTCCTAAAGTATTAAGTAGGAAAGCTATTAAAAATAATGATTTAGAGAACTATAACTTAATCTAACTCCAACTCCAAATTCTTTTATCAAACATACTCGCATCTCATGACTTTGTCATGATCATTATACTTGTAGTTTTGCATTGGAAACTATTCTACTTACCAAAAGACAAGATGAAGTAATGAACAATGGTTTCAAACGTATATATATTCGCTATAACAATTACAATTGTATAATAGTTAAGAGTACAAGCTAGTTACAAGTACTAGCTAATAAGATATAATATAATAATTAAAAAGTTAAGGCATCTTAAAATTGATGACGTTGTAGTTAGTGGCATTTTCTGGATGTGAATTGATTACCAACCCGCAAATTAAAAATGAAATCGTAAAGATTTTGTAAAAAGAGAAAACACTATAAAAATGAATGCACGCCAATGCGATGGTTGTTCACTTGTTGGACCGATTAAACATTATAATTATTATTACAGTATTATTATTAAGAATGGATTATTTTTCCCGCAACTATACTAGTTCTTTAGCTTCGAATTTTTATCAATGTATTAAGAGTTGTTAGGGGTAAGCTTATATGGTTTTATAAAGTAATAAAGCTCATAATTAGTTGCGGAATAAAAGATGCTTTATTTACACCTGCGTTTATATTAATGCTTACAGAACATTTTGTTATTACTTGTTTATTCGTATCAAAATAATTTCACTTCGGTAAACAAGACATTTTAAACAAATAAAATGATAAATTTATTGAAATTATAGTTTTTTGTTCATCATTTAATTATTAGTTCTTTAAGGTTCTCTCAGTTAGGGTTAATATAAGATAGTTAACCAAACATAGTAAAACTTTTTATACATAGATAATTGTACATGGATAAATTTAGGTGGGAGAAACACTTACAATTCAAACTGATTAACATAAAATACTTGTTATTAAAATGAGAATCACATCTAAAGTGGCCTAATTGTACACGTACATCGTATATTTACAAAATTTCATCTTCGAATCCACGATGATTATTGGGATGGCCTAGGAAACAGCCATGAGATACTCTCGTTGCTTACTGCGTACGTTTAAGTCAAAAAACCTCAAATCTTCCCAAATAACTTAAATAGAAAAAACCTCTCATTTACCTATTTATTTAATCGTTGAAATTACCATTACCATTGAATTTATTTTCTTCATACAACAACAGTAATATATTATCCCGTTGTACAAATTCATTTTTTTTGTATTTGCAAGGGTGTATGTGACAATATGCAAATGCAAATATATATTATATGTCAAAATGCATATAATTAAGCATATAATCGTACAAATAGACAAGCATTCATACTTATAGATAAACGAGAATGGTACCCGCCCGTTGCGGCGGCCGTGGAGTTGGCGGCGGCCGTGGTGGGGGTGACGGGTGGTGGCGAACGGCGGTGGTGGCGGCGGTGGCGACGATGGCGAGTAGTGTAGGTTATTGATGTAATTTGGTTTCGATGAAATGTTGAAACTTAAAATGTTAAACAAGACTATTTGCTTTATAATATAGTATAGATAAGACTGTATAAGTCTAGTTACAAGCTCGCTATGATGCATATGCTTGCTAGGTATTAGTATACATATTCCTAGAAGCAGAGGCAAACATCTACACATTAAGCAAGTCTGTCAAGAAGGAAGCCTTGGGACTACCTTGCAAAAAGAAAAACCATCCACTCGTCTTACTCGTCTAAGTATTCTTATCCGAGGTCATGTTTTTATGTAAACAAAGCTCATTCAGGTCGAGCATAATCCGACTTGAGTTTGGGTCAACCATTCGCCACCGTTAAATCTCTTCTCTTAATATACCTGAACCATCTTAGACCCCCTCTTCTTGGCTTGTTGACGGTAACTTAGAATCACCTTATATTTTTTTAACTGAGTTAATGTTTTTATATTTTTTTAACTATAAATCTGAATTCAATTACTCTAGTAACTTTCTACACCTATTACTCGTACATTTCTAACCTTAAGGAAACCTTTTTTCAACAACGTCCAAAAGGAACAAAGTATTTTAATTAAGTCTATTTTTAATAATTCAAAAATGACAAAACTTGAATAGTCACCATGTCCCTTTTTCTCCAAGAACAAATCATACTATTAGTATTCGTACATTATTCATATTACTTTACTATTTACGTCCCATCATCACCTTCACTCTTCAAAAAAAAATAAAAAAAAGCTCACCTTCTTATTCTCATTCTATTTCTCACAAAATCATTTAAAAGCCTAAAAAAAGAAACATTACCGACAAAAAATCTTCATCTTCATTTTTTGCAACTCATATGGATTTAGCATCCGGATCCGGGTCAAATGACCCGGTTGAACCACCCGGCCCATCACCACCACAACCACCTAGCCGATATGAGTCACAAAAAAGACGTGATTGGAATACTTTCTTACAATATTTGACCAACCATAAACCACCTTTGACGTTAGCTAGATGTAGTGGGGCACATGTGATTGAGTTTTTAAAGTACTTGGATCAATTTGGAAAAACTAAGGTACATGTAATTGGTTGTCCATATTTTGGTCAGCCAAATCCACCAGCACCATGTGCTTGTCAACTTAAACAAGCTTGGGGGAGCTTAGATGCACTTATTGGTCGCCTTCGAGCCGCGTATGAAGAGAATGGTGGGAGGCCCGAGTCGAATCCTTTTGGTGTTAGAGCAGTTAGGATGTATTTGAGGGAAGTTAAAGAAAGTCAAGCTAAAGCTAGAGGTGTTCCTTATGAAAAGAAGCGAAAAAGACCTGGTGGTGGTCGTGGTGGTGGTTTGGTGGTGGCGACCGATGGTGTTGGTGGAAGTGGTGGAACTGACTCTGCTTCGGTTTCCAGCAGTGCTCCCACCACTTCCACGGGTTAACTGGCTAGCTGGTCCAGCTAGACGACTCAATCATGTGATAAAACACCAAGAAACACAAAGGCTGAATCTATGCCCGGGACTTTTGTTTTTATGTTGTATGTCCTGATTAACGGGTAAACTGCCTGTCATCATGGAGATTACTTCCATGGTTTAATTATTAATTAGCTAAATTAATTGATGTTTATGATGAAGAGTAATTATTTATTAATTTTCGTAAGTATATTGTAGCTCTTATATTTTTAATAAAATTTTATGAATTCACTTGTTAGCTTGAGCCTTGATTCATATTTGTTCATGTATCAAAATGGTCCCTGGAATTTTAGGTGCACCGATGTAGATTGCATATATATGTGGGGTCGTCTTTTAAACTGCAGTTTCAGTCTCAGGTGGTTTGCATCTTCTTTTGATGCAATATATCAGTATTTTAAAGCTAAAAACATTGTAATAAAAAGTTCTGAAAGCCAGGGTGTCAACTAGTGTCAATGTTTTAAATTTCATTGTATTCATATCGTTCTTTTGGATCGATAATCGTAGTAACTAATCTAAGTTAGTTTGGCCTTTATGACATATTAGTCCGGTGTGTTAGTGTGTATTGGTTGTTAACGACGCTGCTTGTTGCCCGCTTGTTTTTATTTCTGTGCGATGCCTTGCTATGTTATATATTTACGGCGATAACAATTTTTGTGGAGTATAATATAACTTAATTATCTTTTTATGATACAAATATTTAAATTAGTTCATAATCCTCTGACTATTTCATGGATCTTTTAGTTGTCATTGCATTCTATCATTTCATTGTAGTTGATTTGAAATGGGGGGTATTAAATGACATCATTGTTGCTTAATAATACATGTAGATATAGTTGTCATGATTAACAGAATCCACTATCAAATACAGTAAAATAAAAGTCATAGAATTTATAAAGAAAAGTGATACAAAATCTATAATCTAGCTTTAACTTTAATTTCCTAGGAGTTATATAGACCTACATACACAATCTATATCCATTTAAATATATTGTTTTCTTTTAAAACTAACTCGTTTAAAACTCGACTCGGGCTGAGCTTAAACAAGTTCTAGCCGATTTTGACCTAATTTAACGTCGTTTTATAAACGAACTCGAGCTTCATACACTAAACTTGAGATCTTAAACGAGTCTTTTTAGTACACATATAATAAATAAAATGAGTAAAAGGATTAGTTTTTTATTTATTATTATTTAGGTTACCTGGCGAGTCTTTTTTTCACCCAAATGGCCAAATGTGAACTCAATTTAATTTTTCAGCTAGTTCTTATTGAGTTTTTGTTTCTAAAATAAATTGAATTGGGCCTAGTCGTGTGTTACCTTTATAAGGGGCCCATTATAACATAAAAGTCTTGGCCGGGTATGGGTTAAGAGACAAACATAAGTGGTGGAGCTTATGTAAGTCACGTGGATATGATGGTTGTAAATGATGTCTTCTTGTTGTGGTCGGGTCGGATCTATGTGGCCTCCATTTCAAGTCAAACATGAAAATTTCTAGTTATGTACTTGTGTAGTGTGTGTATTTTGTTTAAATATATCCTTGTGATTACCAATTAATGAAGTGTTAAAAGACCACCTAAGATACGTACAGTAAATTGAGGTCATGTTAAAAAATGATATCTATATGGAACATGTTTATAATAAAGAAAGAATTGTCGTGTTGATGTTTAAGAATGTGAATTAAATTGTTCTACATACACATTCAAAAAAGTTAATTATGATATTTATGCAATGTGACAATAATAACTATTAGTTTATTTGGTGGCGTAGGAGATATGTTGATGAGGTGATTTGTCAAATTATATATTTAATTATAAATGTAAGTAATTTAATAAGTATATAAATGAGCTTAAAAGTTTGAAGCTGACACATGTCAGAACTATTGTTTAAGATTTAAATAAGGTCTAGCGGTTTTTGGTGTGATAAAAGGAAAATAGTGATAGAACCATGATTTGTATTTTTTTTGGGGGGTTGGGGTGTGGGGGAATAAGACAATAGAGTACCAAAAAATGCACGAAAAAAAAAATAAAAAAAAAAAAAAAAAAAAAAAAAAAAAAAAAAAAAAAAAAAAAAAAAAAAAAAAAAAAAAACCAAAAAAAAAAAAAAAAAAAACAAAAAAAAAAAAAAAAAAAAAAAAAAAAAAAAAAAAAAAAAAAAAAAAAAAAAAAAAAAAAAAAAAAAAAAAAAAAAAAAAAAAAAAAAAAAAAAAAAAAAAAAAAAAAAAAAAAAAAAAAAAAAAAAAAAAAAAAAAAAAAAAAAAAAAAAAAAAAAAAAAAAAAAAAAAAAAAAAAAAAAAAAAAAAAAAAAAAAAAAAAAAAAAAAAAAAAAAAAAAAAAAAAAAAAAAAAAAAAAAAAAAAAAAAAAAAAAAAAAAAAAAAAAAAAAAAAAAAAAAAAAAAAAAAAAAAAAAAAAAAAAAAAAAAAAAAAAAAAAAAAAAAAAAAAAAAAAAAAAAAAAAAAAAAAAAAAAAAAAAAAAAAAAAAAAAAAAAAAAAAAAAAAAAAAAAAAAAAAAAAAAAAAAAAAAAAAAAAAAAAAAAAAAAAAAAAAAAAAAAAAAAAAAAAAAAAAAAAAAAAAAAAAAAAAAAAAAAAAAAAAAAAAAAAAAAAAAAAAAAAAAAAAAAAAAAAAAAAAAAAAAAAAAAAAAAAAAAAAAAAAAAAAAAAAAAAAAAAAAAAAAAAAAAAAAAAAAAAAAAAAAAAAAAAAAAAAAAAAAAAAAAAAAAAAAAAAAAAAAAAAAAAAAAAAAAAAAAAAAAAAAAAAAAAAAAAAAAAAAAAAAAAAAAAAAAAAAAAAAAAAAAAAAAAAAAAAAAAAAAAAAAAAAAAAAAAAAAAAAAAAAAAAAAAAAAAAAAAAGTTAGAAAAAAAAAAAAAAAAAAAAAAAAAAAAAAAAAAAAAAAAAAAAAAAAAAAAAAAAAAAAAAAAAAATAAAAAAATTAAATAAATATGTGCATTCATACACATATTTTTGATTTTTTAATTTTTTTCTCTAATGAAAATGATTGATATTTACATAAATGAGTTCTTTTAACATGTGTCTACAAGACACATATTTAGTACTTCCCAGTTTGCTCTAGTGGTAGAGCACCCACTTTCTAAGTGGGACGTCTCAAGTTCGAGACTGGGTTTGTACATCCTAAGTCCTTCAATGATGCCTTGTTCCTGGGGAGACCCAGGTTCAAGGTTGAGGGGGCAGGGTTTACTCCAATTAAATGTCGTGCTTCGGGCGGTTTAGTTGGAGGTTTTCTCCCCCTCCGTGGTTCCCTGAATACTTGTAACGGCCTGTGGTCAACATCTCGTTGTCTTGGGTACGTGCAAGGCTTCACCATTATGGTGAGGTTTCTCTGATGTCATGTTCCAACTGAATGTTAAAAAAAAAGACACATATTTAAAAGCATTAAATTAAGTTGATATTTTTCTAAACATGAAAATTCTCATTTTGAAATGGTAAGTTTTGTACTTCTTTAAGTTTATCAAATATATTTATCTTTATTTATAGAAATTTTGTACTTCATTTTAAATGTGTGAAATATTTGCGAATATCAAATAGTCTAACATATGTCGTTTTAATTCGGTCCGCATTAGAGAGTCTGTTTGTAAAATAAATTGCTAATTTAGACTTATCAATGAGAAACCTCTATTACTCAGAGATCTAGAAAAAAAGGTGGAAATAAATAAGGTTAGTAAGGACATGTCCTTAGGTAAGGACATACATCAAAAAAATTTAGTTTTGGACAAGCTTCAATGGCAAAGGGTATCCATGGACAACTAAGGGCACCTAAGGGCACCCCCATTGGAGATAGTCTTACGGTGGAATCAAAACTTGTTACGTTTGGAGCTGACAAATCGTGTCCACGATCAACACAAATATTAAACATAAAAATGACTCGTTTAACACTTGAATTTGATGGTAAAGGTGACACTTTTATGTATTTGAAAGGTTATATGATGAATTCTCGAAAATTAAAAATAATTATTTCTAAGTAAAAATTTGCATGTTGTATTATTTTTTGAAACAAGTCTACCCAATTTACCAGTCGTTTTAGATATTAAGATTTTTTTTTAAAAAAACATCCGAAGCACGACCCGACTGAACTAAACCTGGTGACATTTTAGTAATTAGTTCCAATAAAAAAAAAAGACTGCTGACATTTTTAGGGTTCCTCATCGATCACCGGACGCTCTTTAATCTATCCTTTCCATTGTTCACCGCACTTTTCGTTCATAGTAAGTAGGTAATTCCTAATATCTTCTTTCTATATCTATATCTGTATATATATGCATCCACATGTATTTCCGTTCCATCTAGTACTAAGTTCCCAACTTTCCACCAAGATTACTCTTCTTTTTGCTCAATACATAGTGATTCATGGCGTATACAGTTTTTTTTTTTTTTTAAAACTAATTATTAAGAAACTGATTCATGTTATGCAACCCACCTGTTTGATAAAATGCCTCTGAGAAACTAAATTATAGCACCATTTTTTTTTTTTGCTATTGATTTTGGATTTTATAACATTTAGTTAGATGGGTATTTTCTATATATTTATTTAATGGAATATATTTTATTGAATGGGATTGAAGTGTAATATAATCTGAGCTGTTAGTGATTGGTTACCAAATGTTATACAAATGTGAATATAGCAATACAAACTTAGAAGTTTTTGAGAAAAGTGTGAGCTTTTTTGTTTGAGGAGCAGCTTCATATTACGCGTTGGTGACGATTTAGTTTAGAATTCGACTGACTGGTTGATACCGGTTCCAAGATATTGAATTTGTTTTGATATTTTGATAATCTTTCCAAAAAGGTTTGAGGACCGAGGAGGATCTTCATATATGAAATCTGTGCCTCGCTCCATTCTTTATAGTTGTAATATAGTATGCATGCTTCACAATCGATATGGTTCACATACAACTTCTTCAAGCTGGTTAGTTGAATAGTTGATTAGTTTAGGAGGCAAAGCAAACATTATATCTGGCGTCCCTTTAAGACCACAAGTTTCTGAAAATTCTAGATATGACACTTATATGGCTACTATGTGACAAAGTAGCGTAAATGACCCCCCATGAATGATGGTTGTAGATGTTATGAACTTATGATACTAGGAAGCATCCCAGCTGCAGTTGATTCTTATACTAGCTATTACTTTCCAGCATCCAGGGCATCCTTAGAAGAAAGTTCTGTTAATATATTTGATTAAGATTGATCTGACCATAGTCATTGAGGCCATAATTGGCTGTATATAAGTATATATATAGGAATGGAGGTGATAGATGTTTTAAGGTTCAATCCTATCATAGTATCATGTACTATTTTGGGGGATAGGGGTGCTTCATGCTGTTAGGCAAAGAAAGCATAATCCTTTGATCTGTTAACAACTAACCCAAAAATGTTTTTAGGGTCTGAGAGACGCTTACCCTAACTCATTCTTGTGGTTAAAGGTGTAGTTTTGTGGCATGTGTTCTTACTCGTACTCAATTTTGAATGATTAAACTTCGTATGTATTGATTCGACAAAACTTGTAGAAATTACTAGAAAATGTGACAGTAATTCATCGGGTCGTCTTGTTATCTTCATCTTAGATCATACTGTAACCTATTTAAGGATATAATGAACAATATTTTGGGCTAATGCCTAATAGCTTCTTCTTCAAGTTCCCAAGTACATAAGTTAGTTTGACTGAGAATGTAATTAAAGTACAAGTAGAGCATCTATGATCCATACGCATCAGCATCTTTGTCACCTGATGGATAACAATATAATGTCAATCAAAAATATGTTTGGTTAGAGATCACTATAGGCTAACTTCCACCAACAGTAGGCTTGTTTTGGTGTTTTCTTTTTATGTCGCAGTCTGCACATAAACTTATTCTGTCACTTCCCTTCACATTTGATGTTGCTTTTGTAAATTTTTTGTTCCAAAATGTTAATGGATGCTTCTCAAGTTCAACATTATCAACTGCATGTTTTCTTAATGCTAGCAGTTTTGGTCAGTGGACAATAATTGCCGAGTGGAGGTATTACATTGTGGGTCGAGATTCGAGAATTAGATCTATGTGATGGGAAGAGGGACGACCGGGTTGAGTTGTAATCTTACAGAATTCTTCCAGTTTATTTGCAAAACAGTGGCCTAACAATGCGCTAATTCATTTTTAGTCATTCTAGAGAACCAGTGTGTTCTTGGTGTCCTAACTGCTAGTGAAGTAAATATAAGAACTGGTTTAAACGGGTTTGTAAGTAGTGATGCCACCAACCAGTCTTGTGACATGAAACTTTGTACATCCGTGCTAAACTTTTCTCTAACTAATTCCTTATGGTGGATTTGAAATCTAATCTTTATTTCTGAATATCAGTGTCGTGGTTGACATCCATGCTAACTATACTTTTCGTTTAACTATACCTTTTGGTAGTTGTGGCATCTAACCTGAATTTTCTGATATCAGTATCATGGCTGGCGTTGCTGGAAGTGAACGCAGGGAACCTATCAACGAGCAAGAAGTCGCAGCCAAATATGGCAGTATAAGGACCGAGATGAATCAAATATACTCCAAAATCACAGAGCTTGAGATGGAAGTAAGTGAACACTCATTGGTCATCAATGCCATACAGCCACTCGATCCTACAAGGCGTTGCTACAGAATGATCGGCGGTGTGCTCGTCGAAAGAACAATCAAGGAAGTCTTACCAGCTGTTCAACAAAATAAAGAAGGAATTGAAGTAGTGATTGCTCGACTTAATGAAGCTTTGGAGAGGAAGAAGAAGGAACTGACTGATTTTGAAACCAAGTACAAGATCCGAATTAGGAAAAATGACGGGGAATCCATGGAAGATAGTAGCAAGAAAGAAGGATCTGCACAGGGAGTTCTTGTGGGTCCTGCAAATGCATAATAGAGTTGGTATGTTTCATGGTTGTTAATCTTTGTTTCATTTGTGTTGGGGTGCGCTTATAAACAATGAACATGAAGATGGTCTCAAGATTTGTACGATTAGATCACCAGTAGTTGGGTTTTTGGTTTTTACTACTCTTTTTGTTGTCAGATTTAAACCCATTTTAAGATAGTAAGATTTTGTTGCCAATGGAGCTGTTTCTTATTGCTGTTGTGATTCTGGATACTCGAATTACGGATCATACCTTTTCGAGTAAGATATATATGCCTAAAACTGGCTGTTCATGCAGTGTTTCAAGTTATGGTGTATCAATATCCATGTATGGTTGACTAGCCAAAAACTATATGCAATTTTGAGAATATTTTATTTTGAAGTCAATTATGGTAAAGTCGAATGGTTTATAGTGGAACCCTACCCTCTCCGATTCATCAAGCACCCCCCGTGTTTGGAAACCGGCAAGCCTCTGCTGCGTTAGCTTTTTGGTATTAAGCGCCAAGTCTTCGTTTTCATTGAAGAAATGTTAATTCATGGATCACATATAATTTCAGAGGCTTTCAATAGGCACACAAATGAATAGTTTATGTGTACACTTTTCTATCATTTTACATGTTTCACAATACTAATTTGTAATATCTATCGAGTAAAAACTAGCATGATATCCGCGTAACGTTACAGAAGCAGCAAATAGTTTCATCAATCGTGACGCTGCTACAGATAAATGGAAGCCGATTATTTGATCAATAGTGTTGAATCTTAAAACGATAATGAAGTTTTCGCTTTACATCTGAGTATAATAGAAATGCTGCTAGTAAAAACCTAAAAAATGAGATAGAAACTGAAGACAAACAAAAAGCCCTTTTTTCTTATCCAAAAAAATCTTGAACACCACGACCAACGAACACACGATCAGAAAGCTCAGCCAAAACGGCATTGACAGTAAGCAAAACGACACTAGAACCAGCAATAACACCAAGGACAACACCAGTGGTTCCAACAACTTTGTTAAATGCTGGCCACTCTATCTTTCCTATCTCATCTGCAACCCCACCCCAAAAACCATTATCCTCCTCATTATTATTATTATTTAAATCTTTTGTTTCCATCATTGCTTTCTTGATTTCTGTGCCCAGTTGGGTTTGTTGTTGTTGTTCTTCATCTGATTGTTGTTGTGGTGGTGGTTGGTCTTGTTGTTTGTCTGTGGATTTGACTAGGACGGAGGAGATGCGGTGGTTTGTGGTGGTGGTGGTGCTGAAAATGGGGGTGGTTCGGTAATTGATTATGGTCGGTTTGATCCTTGAAGAAGATGATGATGATGTTGATGGGATACGGAGTGGTGATGGTGTGAATCGTGATAAACTTAGTGCCATTTTTTATATATTTATTATCTGTTTTAATATTAAAAAATCGAGTAGGAATGTGGGAGGAGATGAATGAAGGGTTAAATCTGTTGAGCGTTGACATGCGAAAAAAATTAAAATAAAATTAAAGAGTATAAATCCTTTAAAGATTCTTTTAAAATTATAAAAAGTGACATGTGTTATCCACTAATTTTTTTTCCTAATCTTGCCCATTTTTTCACATGTCATATCTAATAGTTAGGAGAATTTTAGGCTATTAATTTAGAAGGATTTATCATTTCCCACTTATAAATAACCTAAAATAATAACAATAGTAATAATAACATCTTTATCTTTAATCATTTATAAAATAAATTATCCCTTCCTTTTTAAAACTTTCCATCTTTAAAAGAACTAAGAATTGTAACAACCCACCATTGGTGGAAACGTGAGATGCAACTGAAACGAGCTTGCAAAATGGATATTATACAGAGAAACTACATGATGTTCATACAAGGCAACAAGTTGTCATACACAAGTCAAGATACAACATACAAATCCCATGAAAGGAAAAACAAACCGAGACATCGTGTCCGAGTCTAAAGATCTAGAAGGCAATCAAACGATCCTTAGGTCCATCTATAGGCATCAACTCCTAGCTTGCAAGCGATTTCTCATATACCTAAAAAGATACTAAAAAACGTCAACACTAGGTTGGTGAGTTCGTAGGATCACATAACATGTTCAGCAACAACAGCTCATACAACAACATACATATATACGTATTCATAATACATATACACCATAACATCCAACAACGCAAGGTTCAACAACCCGCGACATTTATCATTCAACAACGCAAGGTTCAACAACCCGCGACATTTATCATTCAACAACGCAAGGTTCAACAACCCGCGACATTTATCGTTCAACAACGCAAGGTTCAACAACCCGCGACATTTATCATTCAACAACGCAAGGTTCAACAACCCGCGACATTTATCATTCAACAACGCAAGGTTCAACAACCCGCGACATTTATCATTCAACAACGCAAGGTTCAACAACCCGCGACATTTATCATTCAACAACGCAAGGTTCAACAACCCGCGACATTTATCATTCAACAACGCAAGGTTCAACAACCCGCGACATGGCCAGTGGCGGATCCAGGAAATTGAGATGGTGGGGGCAAATTTTTTTTATCTTAGTCGAATAGCTTCATCTAAGTAGCCTCAAATCAGCTGCAAAATCAGCACCAAATTCAGCATCAAACAACCTTAAATCAGCTTCAAACAGCATCAAAACCTCACCTGAACAACCTTAAATCAGCAAGAAAACAGCACAAAACCTCACCTGAACAACCTTAAATCAGCTTCAAACAGCATCAAAACCTCACCAACAACCTTAAATCAGCTTCAAACAGCATCAAAACCTCACCTGAACAACCTTAAATCAGCAAGCAAATAGCACCAAAAACAACACTAAAACTGCTTAAAAGAGGATAAAAACAACATACAAATAGCACTAAAAACTGCTGTAAGAACAACAGTAAAACATCACAAAAAAAAGGTAACCAAATTACAAATTACAATTGTCCTTTGCGAGTACCCATCTTTAGAAAGCGTTTTATGATTTGTTTGTTTGTGACATTGGCAAGTGCTTCTCTTTCTACTGAACAAATCAAACATGAGTTAAAGAACATATCACCAATTCGATTTCGCAAATCCGTCTTTACAAGCTTCATTGACGAAAAACATCTCTCGACTGTGGCGGTTGCAACGGGCAAAACCAATGCTAGCTTTAATAGACGATATACCAAAGGTAGGAAAGATGCTTCCTTATTTCCACCATTAATATTGCACGAGCGGTGATACTATTCAAGTTAACAAATCTTACATCATGTTGCACATTGTTATGGTACAACTCAAGTTCATGCAAAAGAGTCTTTCTTCATTGTCATCAAAATCATAAGGATACATCTCACTTAACCTCACTAACTTTGATACATCAAAGTTAGAGAATGAAGCACACGGATTCAAAGCGGCCATATTGTCAAGTAATTCGGTGCTAGCCTCACTAAAACGATCGCCAAATTCAATGATGATCAAATCCAATATGGTATTGAAAGAGTCAAACTCATAATAATGTCGATTGGTAATGTTGTCCCTTTGGCATCTTTTATTAGCACAAATTTCATCCATTTTCAACAACTTAATGCCATGTTTCACACAAAACAAAGAGACTTTCTCTAAAAGTGAATCAAACCCATTAAGCCCATACTCTTGAAGTCTTCTTTTTGTAGAATTCACCATTGACACCGCTTCCAAGATGTCTTGATCTTTTCTTTGAAGTGCCCGTGACAATACATCCGTGATCCCTAAAATGTGTGACATCAAATGCAAAAGAAACACACAATCAAATGATTTTTAATATCATTTGAGATCAATTGCCTTATTTTGTGTAGAACCATTTGTTCCTTCCTTTTTAACATAATCAAGCACGCTAAGAACGGATGGAAACAAAACTTCCAAATGCAAAAGTGTTTTGTAATGAGAATTCCATCTTGTATCTCCGGGCTGTGTTAGAGAAAGCTCTTGTTGTAAGCCACTTCATGTTGTAAGTAAACCACAACGAATATCTTTTGCCACTCTCTCTTTCTCCTTTTTCCCGCAAAATGTCTTTTCGTTTACATGAAGCCAAAACCACATTCATCAAAGTAGATAACTTGTCAAAGAAATTCACTACGCCCAAATGATTTCTTGCAACCGCTACAACCACTAATTGAAGTTGGTGAGCAAAACAATATACATAATATGCCGAATTATTTTCTTCTAAGATTTTTGCTTTCAAACCATTAAACTCACCACGCATATTACTTGCGCCATCATAACCTTGACCTCTTAACCGCATCAAACTCAACTTATGTTTAGCAAAAAATTCATCAATGGAAGCTTTAAGAGACGAAGAAGAAGTTTCCATTACATGAACAAGACCCACAAATCTCTCTTTAACAAGTCCATGAGTATCAACATATCTTAAAACTATCGCCATTTGTTCTTTTTTTGATACATCAATAGACTCATCGACTAATAATGCAAAAACATCATCACCAATATCTTTAAAAATAGATTTAAGTACTTCCACTTCAAAGCAAGTAGCAATATCTTTTTGAATACTTGGAGCCAAATATTGATTATTCCCGACCGCTTTTGGCAACTTACGAAGCTCTTCATTTTGACTTAAAATTAAGTCCATTAACTCCAAGAAGTTACCTTTAAAAAGAGACGTTTCCTTCTCATTATGTCCACGGAATGCTAATGCACATTTTAAGCAATATCTACAAGCATCAATTGTAGCATTTAATCTAATTCGATTCGCATTCTTAACAATATCATCTTGCTTACGAAGAGCAACACCAATAGATTGATTTGGTTTCATTAGATCTTCACAATTTTTAAGTGCTCTATTGTGAAAACTATTAATATCACCAACATGACTCTTAAGTCTCTCCGTCTTATTCCAACTATTAAAGCCTTGTGTCACATAAGCATCACTACCACTTTGATTGACAATATAATCTCTACATAAATAACAACACAAGCAAAAGACTTTATCCAATTTGACACTATACTCTAACCAATTCCCATACTTGTTAAACCAATTCGGGCTAAAAGCTCTTTCTTGATTCCCTATTACCCTTTTTGGGAACTTATGGCCACGTGGTTGACAAGGTCTCCTAAGCCAATACTTTCGTCTTATCTCATCTCTTTGATTAGGGTGATATTCAAGAATCTTTTTCCTATCCGCGGGATCCCATGGAAGATTATCTAAATCAACTAATACAGGCATTGTAGGAGTAGAGGTAGAGGCTGGTCGAGGAATATTATGAGTCGTATTTCTAGTTGAAGATTCGCTACCAATAACATCATCTCTTGAAGATGGTAATTTTCTTTTCAAGTATTTCTCCATGTCTCCTAATAAAACAAAAATAACTAATAAAACTATAAAATATTTTACAAAAACAATAAAAAAAAGTCTACCATTATAAGTTTATAACATTACTAAAATTATGACCTAATGACAAACCCTAATAAAATTGGGGATTTGGAAATTGAAATACCTGTTCAATAAGGTAGAACCATAGAATAATCAAAGATTTTAGGTGGAATATCAATAATCGTGTAAAAATTGTTGTCGTTGATGTATCTAGCAATTATTAGCAAAGTTGCAATCTTCCACCAAAAGCCTTGTGAAGTTATGAAGCACGTTTCCTTTGTCCCTTGTGTCTCCTGAGACACGTTCTTTTTTTTTTCTCAAAGCCTAAGGGTTTTTTTTTGTTATGGGCTGGGTTCTATTTATATTTTGGGCTGGGGTCATAACTACTAATAATTTAAGGAATTTAGTGATGTTGGGCCTGAATTCGCTGGGTTCATACCCCCCCTACTTACTTGCATCCGCCTATGGACATGGCATGATCATACACAGGGGTGGATTAGTCAATCCACAACGTTTGGCTCAACACACATATACAACAACGTAGATTTAACAATTCGCAACATTTGGCTCAATACACATATACATATACACAAGTATATAACAACACGATGTTAACATAACAATACGTTCAACGTTTAATCAACAATGATGCATCCACATAACAACACGTTCACATTTAACAATGAGTACACTTTCCAATTAACTAAATCACCAAATGGACCTAGGTTTCCGATATGCCCTTTAGGTATTGGCAGGGTTTGTATACAGGTGATACCATCGGCTTTCCCTCCACCCGACCAACACCCATTAAGCATACCGAAAACCTACCAATCTCTAATCATATAAACATATCAAGTATCATATACCACATCGAAATCTCATTCTAGTATAGGCTACAACAACCTTATACGTTCAACTACATCCACACCGATACCAATCACGATACATGTCTACCTGTGACATGTGCTAGCACAAAAACGTATGCATGTAGAATAGACGTAAGCTTAATCTACGACATAAAACATAAACACATAGCGAGTATCTTTCCACCCCCAAAGCATACAATATATAGTACGGGCTGTGAAACTCACCTGACGCGAGCAGTACAATCCACGGATGCACACATGAGCTCTACACACGATCACGCTCAATCCTATCCAAACCTAGGATAATTGAACATGATTTATGAGATTTATATCCCTTTACACTTAACTACTTAGTTAACAATCCTAGGTGTTCATTTTCAAAGACACAACGTGTCTATCAAGCCTCATTTGATCATACGAAGGACTTTAGTTTGAAAGTGAGTTGTGGTTCGATACCAAAATTTGACTGAAAAATCAAAGTTTTCACTTTGCTAGGGACAAACAATAAATGGTTCCAAGAATCCACTTTGCTAGGGACAAACAATAAATGGTTCCAAGAATTCACACATAAACATACGTCACATCTATTCAACAATTCACGGTGTATCCCGACACTAGCACGAACATTGATCAACAAGTTATCAAAACTCTACGAACCCGATCAAACAACTCCACATTCCATACAATTCACGTTGCACACATAATTTCCTATCATGCACGCTAAGTATGAAGTTTTATGCAATGGTTATAGTCTAGGTCAATCCACCTAATTCTCTACAACCACGGCTCTGATACCATTCTGTAACACCCCAACAAGGCGGAATTATGGGGAATTATAAGAAAGCTCAGCGTGACATGGAAATTAAGTAGAGACAACTATATGCATTCAAGTATTAGAGCAATCCATTAATAATTTGAGTACAAAAATACAAGTAACGGATCAAATAATGCATAAGGAGCATAACACCATCAATAGTTTACAAAAAGATAGTTCAAATGATGGCTAACGATCCTAAGCATAACCCAACAGTGGGAGCGATGAATATCGGATCCAAAAAGTCAATGCCCATAATCCTATCACATGCAAGCTATCAACCAACACGTCTTTGATTAACCTGATCACCTGAAAAGTGTACTAAAACGCGTCAACATAAAGTTGGTGAGTTCGTAGGTTTTGAAAATAAAAAAATGTGTCGGGATATCAACCGTTATTCATAATTCATCACAACACGATCATATAACCTCAATTCGATCATTACATAACAACATAACCTTGATTCGATCATAACATAACAACATAACCTTGATTCGATCATAACATAACAACATAACCTTGATTCGATCATAACATAACAACATAACCTTGATTCGATCATAACATAACAACATAACCTTGATTCGATCATAACATAATAATAAAACCTCGATTCGATCAATAAATGATCATATAACCTCGATTCGATCAATAAATGATCATATAACCTCGATTCGATCAATAAGCGATCATATAACCTCGATTCAATCAATAAACGATCATATAACCTCGATTCAATCAATAAACGATCATATAACCTCGATTCAATCAATAAACGATCATATAACCTCGATTCGATCAATAAATGATCATATAACCTCGATTCGATCAATAAACGATCATATAACCTCGATTCAATCAATAAACGATCATATAACCTCGATTCAATCAATAAACGATCATATAACCTCGATTCGATCAATAAACGATCATATAACCTCGATTCAATCAATAAACGATCATATAACCTCGATTCAATCAATAAACGATCATAAAACCTCGATTCGATCAATAAATGATCATATAACCTCGATTCGATCAATAAATGATCATATAACCTCGATTCGATCAATAAACGATCATATAACCTCGATTCAATCAATAAACGATCATAAAACCTCGATTCGATCAATAAATGATCATATAACCTCGATTCGATCAATAAATGATCATATAACCTCGATTCGATCAATAAATGATCATATAACCTCGATTCGATCAATAAGCGATCATATAACCTCGATTCAATCAATAAACGATCATATAACCTCGATTCAATCAATAAACGATCATATAACCTCGATTCAATCAATAAACGATCATAAAACCTCGATTCGATCAATAAATGATCATATAACCTCGATTCGATCAATAAATGATCATATAACCTCGATTCGATCAATAAGCGATCATATAACCTCGATTCAATCAATAAACGATCATATAACCTCGATTCAATCAATAAACGATCATATAACCTCGATTTCGATCAATAAATAATCATATAACCTCGATTCAATAAATAAACGATCATATAACCTCAATTCGATCATTACATAACAACATAACCTTGATTCGATCATAACATAACAACATAACCTTGATTCGATCATAACATAACAACATAACCTTGATTCGATCATAACATAACAACATAACCTTGATTCGATCATAACATAATAATAAAACCTCGATTCGATCATAAAATGATCATATAACCTCGTTTCGATCAATAAATGATCATATAACCTCGATTCGATCAATAAATGATCATATAACCTCGATTCGATCAATAAGCGATCATATAACCTCGATTCAATCAATAAACGATCATATAACCTCGATTCAATCAATAAACGATCATATAACCTCGATTCAATCATATAACGATCATATTGCACATATACAATCATACAAGCAACCCAAACACTAAGTACACTTTTCACCCCGAAATCATATAATGTAAGGGGCTACAAACTCACCTTTGCCAAGCGATAATAAGTTAAGAATGAGTTATAAGTGCTCAACGCTCGTCACGTGTCCTCAACCTATCATATTATATACATATATATTAATACACACCGACACATTTCCATTGTATGTACATTGCATTCAAGATTTAACTCCCGACTTTGGGTGACTACCATGACTCGATCAAGACACTAGAAAAACTAGGGAAGGGTTTAAAGTGAAGCACGACTCGACCCAAGAATAAAAGAAGTCAAGCTAGGTCAAACAACAAAAAGAATAAGGGAGATGACCGTGGTCCAAAAGAGGGTGGCGTAAAGTTACAGTACAGGCGGCGTAATATTACGGTGGCTGGGCTTTGCCCAGCGTAAAGGACGGTCTGACCACCGTCTCTTACGGTGGCCTAGGAGTTCATATTTTAGCGTCTTGGTCCATGATTCCTAGCGTAACTCAGTGCAATTTGGTACGCTAGGTGGTGGCGTATGGTACGCTGCTGCTCTTTTGGATGAGCGTCTGGTACGCTAGCTCAAACCAACGTCCCATACGCCGCCACCTAGCGTACCAGACGCTCATCCAAAAGAGCACCAATGTACCAGACGCCATGGTGGGCGTATCAGACGCCACACCTGGGTCAGATTCATGAGCAGCAGCAGAAAATGAAGAGTCAAATACCCCCAAAGTTCCATAACCCTAAATTAACCTAGATAACGAATGGTTCATCTTCAAGACCTGTTTTGTAGCATAATGACTCTTAAATACACGTAATCCATCTTATGAATTCGATTTATAACACCCATCCAAGTATTAATTCGGCCAAGATTTACAACCAAGACCCAAAACCCTAAATTTTAACCTAAATTCCATTTTAAAACATTTAACCAAAAACCCTTCCATTTTGACCTTGAAATAAGTTCAAGAATATGAAGTAATGAAGTTTAGTTAGAAATTTACCTTCCAAACCTTCACAATATGTAAAAATCCGAAAATGACCCGAAAGAGGAGTTTTCTTGCACTATGAAATCCAAATTTTTGATATAATGAAAGGATGATAATGAAGATGAAGATTCCCACTTAAATCTTGTTTGAAACACAATTTTGGTGCATTTAATTTATAGAGAGAGAGAGAGAGAGTGAGTGTGAATTTTTCTTGCATTTACTTAGAGAGAGAAAGGAAGGATAGAATGAAATGGGTGGATGGGGAGGGTGTAAGAGATAGGGTTGGGTTGATGGGTTTGGGTCATGAGTCATGGGTATGGGTAAGGGTTGACCCAACCAAACACATTACTAGTTAAATTATACATTATCTAGCCTTGAACATTATATTAAATCGATCAACCGATCACACATTGCACCTTGAACACAAATTGGGCCACAATCAAACTCGATCAAATGTTATTAACTAAATTAGTTAATCAAGTCATACATAAATCACATAGTCAAACAAGTCAAATTTCGTAAATGTTACATCATTCCCCCGTTAAAGGAATTTCGTCCCGAAATTCGACGAAACCCTAGTTACCAAACAAATGGGGATACTTGGCTTTCATAGAATCTTCACATTCCCAAGTGAACTCGGGTCCGCGCCTAGTTTGCCATCTCACTTTGACGATCGTGTACCAAGTATTTTTCAACTTCTTAGTTTCCCGATCTAGTATCTCTATCGGTTCTTCTACAAATTTTAGCGTTTTATCTACCCGAAATTCCTCAAGAGGCACATGAAGTGTTGGGTCCGCCAAACACTTCCGAAGATTACAAATATGAAACACATTATGAACTCCACTCAAGTCTTGAGGGAGCTCCAAACGATAAGCAACCAGACCAATACGCTCTAAGATCTTGAATGGGCCAATATACCTTGGCCCACTTGCCACGCTTTGAACTTTTTTTTTTTTCTATGTTTTATCCCCTTTTTCTTTTTTTTTTTTTTTTTTTTTTTTTTTTTTTTTTTTTTTTTTTTTTTTTTTTTTTTTTTTTTTTTTTTTTTTTTTTTTTTTTTTTTTTTTTTTTTTTTTTTTTTTTTTTTTTTTTTTTTTTTTTTTTTTTTTTTTTTTTTTTTTTTTTTTTTTTTTTTTTTTTTTTTTTTTTTTTTTTTTTTTTTTTTTTTTTTTTTTTTTTTTTTTTTTTTTTTTTTTTTTTTTTTTTTTTTTTTTTTTTTTTTTTTTTTTTTTTTTTTTTTTTTTTAAAAAAAAAAAAAAAAAAAAAAAAAAAAAAAAAAAAAAAAAAAAAAAAAAAAAAAAAAAAAAAAAAAAAAAAAAAAAAAAAAAAAAAAAAAAAAAAAAAAAAAAAAAAAAAAAAAAAAAAAAAAAAAAAAAAAAAAAAAAAAAAAAAAAAAAAAAAAAAAAAAAAAAAAAAAAAAAAAAAAAAAAAAAAAAAAAAAAAAAAAAAAAAAAAAAAAAAAAAAAAAAAAAAAAAAAAAAAAAAAAAAAAAAAAAAAAAAAAAAAAAAAAAAAAAAAAAAAAAAAAAAAAAAAAAAAAAAAAAAAAAAAAAAAAAAAAAAAAAAAAAAAAAAAAAAAAAAAAAAAAAAAAAAAAAAAAAAAAAAAAAAAAAAAAAAAAAAAAAAAAAAA
>CM067169.1:109460603-109703103 GCA_034093135.1 Erigeron breviscapus | reverse complement strand
AAGTGAACTCGGGTCCGCGCCTAGTTTGCCATCTCACTTTGACGATCGTGTACCAAGTATTTTTCAACTTCTTAGTTTCCCGATCTAGTATCTCTATCGGTTCTTCTACAAATTTTAGCGTTTTATCTACCCGAAATTCCTCAAGAGGCACATGAAGTGTTGGGTCCGCCAAACACTTCCGAAGATTACAAATATGAAACACATTATGAACTCCACTCAAGTCTTGAGGGAGCTCCAAACGATAAGCAACCAGACCAATACGCTCTAAGATCTTGAATGGGCCAATATACCTTGGCCCTAACTTGCCACGCTTAACAAAACGAACTACTCCTTTCCAAGGGGACACCTTCAACAAAACAAAATCACCCACCTCAAACTCGAGGGGTCTCCATCTCACATTAGCATAATTCAATTGTTGTTCTCGGGCTACTCTCAACTTTTCCTTGATTTGTGAGATCACTTTTGTCGTTTCAACAACAATTTCGGGTTCAATGAGTTGACTTTCACCAATCTTCGCCCAAGCAAGTGGTGATCTACACTTTCTCCCATACAAAGCATTAAACGGCGCCATTTGAATACTAGTGTGGTAGCTATTGTTGTATGAGAATTCGACCAAAGGGAGATGTACATCCCAATTGCCACCAAACTCGATGGCACAATCTCTTAACATATCTTCAAGCGTTTGGATTGTTGTTTCACTTTGACCGTCGGTTTGTGGATGGAATGCCGTACTCATATCGAGTTGAGTACCCATCACTTTTTGGAACGCCTTCCAAAACTTTGAAGTAAATCGGGTGTCCCGATCGGTTATTATGGAAATCGGCACTCCATGTTTAGATACTACCTCCTTGATAAACAAGCGTGCCATGGTGTCAAACTTGTCGTCTTCCCGGATGGCTAAGAAATGAGACGACTTAGTCAACCGGTCAACAATCACCCAAATGGTGTCACGACCACTACTCGTTCTAGGTAACTTCGTAATGAAGTCCATGGCGATCCGTTCCCATTTCCACTCCGGTGTTACCGGTTGAACTAGTAAACCGGGTGGTTTCTTGTGGTCGACCTTTACTTGCAAACATGTAATGCATTCACTCACATACCTAGAAATATCTTTCTTCATTCCCGACCACCAATACAAGTCTCTCATGTCAAAGTACATTTTGTCGAACCCCGGGTGAACCGAGTATGCCGACTTATGGGCCTCGTTCATCAATTTCAATCTTAGACCCCCGAAGACGGGAATCCATAATCATTCCACAAAGTACAAGCCATCATCATCTTTCCGATCAAATTGCTCTTCTAGCCCATGAAGTGCTTCATTGATGAAGTTTTCCGGTAAAGTAGCCACTATTTGAGCTTCAATGATAGAGTCACGAACACTCCTTTTCACGGTGAGGCTCATGGCTCTAACCGTCTTGGATTCACACGTTCCTTTCGGCTCAAAGCATCGGCTACAACATTGGCTTTACCCGGGTGATACCGGATAACACAATCATAATCACTAAAAAGCTCTAGCCACCTCCGTTGTCTCATGTTCAACTCGCTTTGATCAAAGATGTGTTGTAGGCTTTTGTGATCGGTATAGATCACGCTTTTGGTGCCATACAAGTAATGCCTCCAACACTTCAAAGCAAACACGACCGCTCCTAGTTCCAAGTCATGAGTCGGGTAATTCTTTTCATGCACCTTAAATTTTCTAGATGCATATGCAATCACTTTGCCCCGTTGCATCAAAACACATCCTAAGCCTTTCCCGGACGCATCACAATACAAAACAAAATCATCGGCTCCTTCGGGCAAACTCAAGATTGGTGCATCACATAACTTGTCTTTAAGTAATTGGAAGGCCCATTCTTGTTTCTCACCTCATTCAAACCTTCTTTCCCGTTTTGTCAACAAGGTCAAAGGTTGGGCGATTTTGGAGAAGCCTTCAATAAACCTTCTATAATAACCCGCCAAACCAAGAAATTGGCGAATCTCGGTTGGCGTCTCCGGTCGTCTTCAATTCTTAACCGCTTCGATTTTACTTGGGTCCACATGAATTCCCTCCTTGCTCACCACGTGACCAAGGAAATGAACCTCTTCTAGCCAAAATTCACATTTAGAGAACTTGGCATACAATTTCTCCTATCGAAGTTCCAACACTTTCTTCAAATGCTCCGCATGGTCTTCCTTTGTTTTAGAGTAGATAAGTATGTCATCGATAAAGACAATGACAAACTTATCCAAGTAGGGCCGACACACCCGGTTCATCAAATCTATGAACACCGTCGGTGCATTTGTCAACCCGAAAGGCATCACCGTAAACTCAAATGTCCATATCTTTTTCGGAAAGCAGTTTTAGGAATGTCATCTTCATGGATCCTCAATTGATGGTAACCCGACCGCAAATCAATCTTGGAAAAATATCGAGCACCTTGAAGTTGATCAAATAAATCGTCAATCCTAGGAAGAGGATAACGATTCTTCACCGTTAGCTTGTTCAATTCCCTATAATCAATACACATTCGAAACGATCCATCCTTCTTCTTGACAAATAAAACCGGTGCGCCCCAAGGTGATTGACTAGGGCGTATGAAACCCTTTTCTTAGAGCTCTTTGAGTTGGGCGGCCAACTCTTGCATTTCAGTCATGGCTAAGCGATAAGACGCTTTGGCCACGGGAGAAGCATTAGGAACGAGGTTAATACGGAAATCAAGTTTACGGGACGGAGGCAAACCCGGTAGGTCATCCGGGAATACATCCGCAAACCCATCGACTACGGGCACGGTCTTCAATTCAACTTTGGTGACGTTAACATTATACACTTTTCCTTCCCATGGATCCGTCGTCTCACCTTGGACCACTAATTCTTCCCCATTTTCTAAAGGTATCCTCACCACCCTACTACCACAATCGATCACCGCGTTCATTGCCGACAACCAAACCATACCCACGATCACATCAAAACTACCGATATCAAAAGGCATTAAGTCTATGTAAAACGGGTGGTCACATAATTCTAACGTACAATCACGAACAACTTGACCAATTCTAGTCAATCCACCATTTACCATTTCAAGTTCAAAATAATATGACAACGGGCTAAGACTAGCATCGATCAACGGAATGAAATCATTGGAAATGAGGCTATAATCGGCCCCATAATCAAATACGTAACATATTGGTGGTTGAAAAGAAAAGTACATGCTACGACTTTGGGGTCAACACGAGCCTCGACCGCATTCACGGCAAAAGCTCCCCCTCGAGGTGCTAGTTATTGTTGAGGAGCTTGTTGTTGTTGTCATTGTTGTCCCCGGTTTTGATTAGGACCGGCAATTTGCAATTGATTCGGGTGCACGGTCACTTGAACTTGTTGGCCAATGAGATTGGGGCACCTATTTCGGTAGTGATCTTGACTACCACACTCATAACAAGTACCCCGGGCCATCGGGGGATTTCGAGCATTGATGGGTGTTTGATAAAATAATCGTACTATGGCACAACCGAAGGGGGTGTGTGGGTTTTTAAGGTGGTTTGTAGGCGATTCCCTAATGGTAATAGGGCTGCGGCCGCTTTACGCCTGATTGATTGCTTATGGTTTATCACCGAGCCAAAGGGTCGGTGTTGTGTTATGTGTGTAGAGTATGAGAAAGATGATATGTGCCGTATAGAGTCTCCTCTTTATATAGAGGGTAGAAAGCTTGGAGAGGAGATAAGAGAATTAGGGTAAATCTCTTCCTCTTTTAGGGATATCTTCTATTTGTTTAGGAAGATTTGTGATGATCTCATAATGAGCCGTGTCCGAAGTCTTCGGACTTAAGTATATTGGATAATCATGGAGAAGATCTATTTCCGATATTCTTTGATATATTTCTTTCGGAGCTAGGTATTATTACCTTGGGGGCTCCGGAAATGATTTTGGTAAACGGAGGTTATGCTCCGTTCCGGATATATATAAGTAGTTTTTACCTGTACGAAGGTGCCTTCGTATCTACTTTGGGTACGGAGGTAGAACTCCGTATAGGGTATATCATCAAGCCCCCCAGTCTAGCTGGAGAGGCTGTCTGCAGAGTGTCCGGTTAGACTTCAAAAGTGTGCTCCGTGTCGCAACTTGCCCGTCCTATCAGCCAATTAATCATTTAATCGGCATTAAAGTCATTTATTTCAGAAGTTTAATTACGGCTTATCCCTTAGAACAACTTGTTGGCACAAAACTCGGGGTAACTTTTCACTGGTTGGTACCCGTGATTATTACCCCGTATAAATACCAACTTTTTGTCAAAAAAGGGATTTTTGCCTCTTTTCACTTTTATCTTGAAAATTCTTCTTCGCTGCTCCGTCGTCGATCTTCACCAGGTAAACTCGTTGTCCTTCTTCTTCTTTTATTCCGTATTTTTTAGTAATGACGAAGAGAGGAATCAGGAGTATTACCAATGTATTGAATCGTTCTGCCTATCAGAACTTTGTGTCCACCTATTTTGCACGAAACCCTAACTTAATCCGGATTCCGGAAAGAGGGAAATCTATCTGTGATCCTCCTGCTGGTTTTGTTGGTCTGTATGTGAAGGCATTCACCCTTGGTAATCTTAGGATTCCTCTACTGTTCATCCAACTTGCATAGCGAAAATCGTTGCTTTCCAGGTTCTTTGTAGTGCCAATTGTATAGAGCCTTCCATAGTATTGTTTCACTCTTTTTACAAACTGAAAGAATCTGGTGACTGGGTTACTGTGTCGAGATATAGTGATTATAAATTGTTTATTGCTGGTGGTACAGAGGTTAGGGATTGGAAAGATTTGTTTGTTTTTGTTGATCATTCGTTGATACATCCTAGGGATTGTTTTTGTTGACCATTGTTAGATGTGGATAGGTTGAAGTATAAGTCTATAGGTGTTCCCAGTACTCTTGGTGTGAGGCAATCTGATGTTGATCTTCTTTCTGCTTACGGCATTAAGCTGTGTATATACCCTGAGGCTGTTTTGTTTAAATATGGTGTTGCTTCGTTTTGGGAACATGGTACTAGAGATTTCACCATTGAATGTGGTTGTCAGGGTAGGTTGCTCTTTCCCTTGTTTTGTTTCTTCCTTATTTGTTTGATTTTTCAGTCCTTGATTCGATTCATCTTTTTCTGCAGAGATGTCTTTTAAACAAATGATTGATAGGCAACCCATGCTGTCTGGCCTTATCTTCAAGCCGGTGGCTCTTGCTTCACCTTCTACCCCATCCTCTGTTGTCCAGGGTGGTTCCTCTGCGTAGGTGTTAGTTGAGACGCCTATTCCTTTGGCTCAGGAGCGGGTTGTTGAAGAGCAGGTTGTAGTGGATGTATCTGATGGTGCTGGTGAGGATTTGGAGGATGTTGCCCAGGAGAATACTGTTTCTAGCCGTTTGAAGAAGAGGAAGAAGTCGTCCAAGGGTGTCAGCAGTTCCCGATCGAAGAGATGGAAGACCAAAAATGTTGAAGTGCCTGAGCAGTCCACTTGTAAATTCTTCTTTGCTTTTTCCCTTTTCTCTATTTATTTTACTTGTCATTAATTATCTGTTTTCTTCGCAGCCTTCGACCCTCCTGGGGAGGCTCTCGATGCTGCTTCTTGCCATCGTTCTCTTCAAAGCATCGCTCCTTCTGGATGGATCAACGGTCTAATGGATATGGAGATCTCATAGCTTTCTGCCTTTTTTAACCGATCCATTTTTTGTAGTGCCATTGTTGGCAGTGCTCTGGATGCAAGGTTGCGGGAGGTTTCTGAGGAGTCTGGACCATCGAAGGAGCAATACGAGAGGCTGATGTCGGAGAAGCATTCTCTTGAGATGAAGGTAGCTGAGCTGGAGGTGGACTGTGGAGCCCTTCAATCTGAGTTGGATACCGTGTGGGGAGCTGTACAGAGGGTCATTGCGGAGAAAGAAAGAGAGGTGGATGCTCTTTCAGGCCATATTTGGGAGAAGGATGGGAAGTATGGGAGACTAGTTGTTGAAGTTATTCCCCATGTCTGCAAGTCGTTCCTGAATGGTCCTGAAGTTGGTGCGCTGCTGTCGAAGGCCTGCAATGAGAATAGGGTTGATGCAGAGGCAGGGTTGATGCGTGCTTTGGCTGGTGAGGGTGTTGTCAATCTGGAAGGTCGTGGTATTCCTGAAGACACAGCCGGGCGTCTAGACTCTGCATTGGACGAACTGGCTAATGTTGATTCTGCATACCTTCGTAAACTAGCATCCAACCCTGAGGCCTCTCCTTCTGATCTGCTGCAGGTTGCTCCGTGACTCCTCCGGTATCCTTTGAATTTGAAACTTGTTGATGAACTGTTGTGGCCCTTCGAACAATATTGTCTGTTGATGGCCTGAGTGCCTTTGAACAATTTAATTTGTACTTTTGTCAACCCCCCTTTATGTTGGGGGAGGTTTTTGTATATATTCTTCTGGTACCTGAAATAACTTAACCATACCCTTGACTTCTTCGTTATAATGAGTCCGTCTCTGAGTGGTTTTATATTTAGCCGTTCCCTTTATTTTGGGGAGGCTCTTTTTATTGCTTCATGAATGTCTTGATGGGCGTCCCCTTAAACATTTACATGAAGTCTTTTTATTTTTACTTTTTACGCGCGTTTATAGTTTATTGATCGATCTTAAGAATATTTTGAAAGCTTTATTTATCTAAAAATAATTGGCAGGAGGACATTACATAGTAAGGTTCCTAGCTGCTAGCTTTCTTTGTGGGACTTATCCGGTAGCTAATCGGACTTATCCCATTGCCTTTTCAGGTAGTTGACTTTTTGGCGGAGGTCTTTTTGGTCCTCCGTCTTGTCCCCGAAGCTCCTTAATGCGTTGCTTTTTCTGGCCCCTCTATTTCTTTTGCGTGTTCTTCTTTTGAACTTTGCTGTTTCTGAGGCCTTTATTTTTCTCTCTGGTTGTGTGGAGGTCTTCCTGCTTCGCTCGTCTGCTGGGCTTCGGTTTTGCTCATATTTTCCTCGTTCGATGTTTGAATTAGACAATAATGTTGCTATCCCCGACTCACTTTGGAATTGTATTTGTGAGTGGATTGTGGATGCTATTATTCCGAACTTCCTCATTGCTTCTCTCCCAAGTATTGCGTTGTTGTCAGTGTTTTCTGGTATGACCATGAATGTGATTCTTTTTATTTTCCATTTTGGGTATTTCCCGATTGTTACTTCTGTCCTTAATTCTCCGATTGGCCATGTTCGCTCTCCTGCGAACCCTGTTAGTGGTTTTTCCACTTTCCTTAGCTTTTCTCTGACGCTTCTAGGTAACTTGGAGAAGTAGTTTTCATAGAGGATGTCACATTCACTTCCTCCGTCTATTTGAACCTTTTTCATTTTGGTGCCTGCAATGGTGGCTTCGATGACAATTGGTCTGTTGGATGGCACTATCTGCCCTAGTGGCGGGAACTGGTAGTGCTGCTCCTGTTGGTGCTCCCATGTGTACTTCGGAGCGTATCATAAGAATCTGTGCTGGTGCTGTTTTTCTGCTTTCTCGACTTCATTTTTTATCCTTGTCGCCTGGCGGATTCCTTTGACCAGGTGATCCAGCTTTCCCGATTCCACGGCTTCTTCTATGGCTCTCCTTAGGTTCCTGCAATTGTTTGTGTCATGTCCATGGTCTCTGTGATATTCACAGTATTTATCCATGTTCTTCTTTTTTGTTATAAGTTTGTTTGGGATCGGGAAGGTGGATGCGACTCGCTCCGTGGCCAGGATTTGCTTTGGCGTTTTTGTGAGACTGGACAGTATATCAATCCCACTGTCTCTGTCTCTTCCTGCCCATTGGTTGTCGTCTCTTGTGTATCGGGGGAATCTTCCATTTCCTCCGTACTCCTTCCTTTTCCTTCCTGAGGAGTAATCGACGTTTGTTGTTTCTCTTGCATCCAACCAGATGTGGGCTTTATCGGTTAAGCCATCGTATGTTTCAGGTAGATCAGTGCTTAGGTGCTCAATGAGGTCTATTGTGCGGAGTCCGTGGATGAGCCCTGAAATTCTTTGACTCTCCCGTAGTCCCCGTACTTGTTGGGTTTCATTAGTATACCTGACAATAAAGTCCATTGTCTTTTCGCCTTCTTTTTGCTTAATATTGTGCACAGAAATATGAGTTTTTCTGTGCTTCTTTTGCATACTGAACTGGGACCTGAATTTGTTTTTGAGCACCTCGAAGCTATCAATGCTATTCTTGGGTAGGTCGTCAATCCATTCCCGCGCATTGCCTGTTAGTGAGTAGGAAAATGCGTGGCATGTGGTTGGCATATCCCATCTTTGGATCAGAGCTGCCCCGACGAACTTCTTTAAGAAGTCGTCCGGATCGCTTTATCCATCGTAGTACCCCAAATGTTGGGGGTATTTCATTTTCGCTGGTAGTGGATGGCTTTGTATAGCTATGGAAAATGGGTTGTCCGTATTTACCAGGTGAGATAGGTCGACCGGTTCTGGATCCTCCCATTCGTATGAATCATAATCTGGGTGAATTGTATCCCTCCGGGGGCGCATAGCTCCCTCCTGATGTCTCCTTGGTGCACCCCGGTTCTGCTGAGGTAGTAGGGTGTTCTCCGGACCTCCACCGAAGCCAGGTAAGCGCCCTTCTCGAGCTCTCCGGAGGGTTGCTCCTTCAGCGTTGATTGGTACATCCCTTTCTCCTATCCGTACCTCAGTTGTTCTTATCACGAGGGTTGTGACGGCCTGGGTGTGCCTCCTTTGCTGTGACTGCATCCTTTCGTTTGGCCTCCCCGAGGGGGGCTCCATCTCAATGTATTCATCTATCGAGTCCGAGTCATAGTCGTTTTCTAGATTTCTAGTAACGTTGTAGATCTGACCCATTTCTCTTAGACGATGCATGATTGTATTTAGCACATCGTAATTAGCTTGCACGTATGCATCGTTTATTTTGTGCTCTGCTGATGTCGAAGCTCTATTAGTATCTATAGGGTCCCGTGATGTTCCTCGGTTGGGCGGAGTGGTGTTTGACCTATTCTGTCCCTGGCCCTGACCTTGGAGTGGTGTAAATAAGAAGTTGTTCCGACCCTCGGATGGGGTGATTACCGGTCTATTTACATATTGTCTCTGAGAGGTCGTTGTGGGTCTATCCGGGCCTTGACCCTGGGGTGTGGGTCTGTCTGGACCTTGGCCTTGTGGCGCGGGGCTATCCTGGCTTTGGCCTTGCGACATGGTCGCGGATCTGTCTAGACCTTGGCCCTGCGACGTAATCACGGATCTGTCTAGACCTTGACCCGGTGATGCGAATCTATCTAGATCTTGACCCTGCGACGTATTCACGGATCTCTCTAGACCTTGACCCGGTGATCCGGATCTATCTAGACCTTGACCCTGCGATGTAACCACGGATCTGTCTAGACCTTGACCCAGGTGATGCGGATCTATCTAGACCTCCTTGTGTACATGACGTTCCGCCTGCAGTCGCACCATAATCGCCTGTAATAACAGGTGAATTGAAGCTTGACACTGGCGTGTCAAAGGAAAACTGTTCCCGAAAATTCAGTCCTCCGGGGGTGTTCGAAATCCTCCCGAATTGGGTGTTCTTGGTGAGTAATTGATTTCTCTGTCGGTCATGATAGCTGATTATTCTGATCGTGGATGGGTTTTCAGGATTTGTTGTCTTTGAGGGATTGTGTCCCACGAATGGCGCCAATTTGTTTGATCAAATAATCGCATTATGGCACAACCGAAGGGATGTGTGGGTTTTTAAGGTGGTTTGTAGGCGATTCCCTAATGGTAATAGGGCTGCGGCCGCTTTACGCCTGATTGATAGAGTATGAGAAAGATGATATGTGTCATATGACGTCTCCTCTTTATATAGAGGGTAGAAAGCTTGGAGAGGAGGATAAGAGAATTAAGGTAAATCTCTTCCTCTTTTAGGGATATCTTCAATTTGTTTAGGAAGATTTGTGATGATCTCATAATGAGTCGTGTCCGAAGTCTTCGGACTTAAGTATATTGGATAATCATGGAGAAGATCTATTTCCGATATTCTTTGATATATTTCTTTCGGAGCTAGGTATTATTACCTTGGGGGCTCCGGAAATGATTTTGGTAAACGGAGGTTATGCTCCGTTCCGGATATATATATAAGTAGTTTTTACCTGTACGAAGGTGCCTTCGTATCTACTTTGGGTACGGAGGTAGAACTCCGTATAGGGTATATCATCAATGGGGATAGCATTCAAAGGAAAAACACGAGGATTGGTGGGACACATTTTTGATATATGGCCCACTTGATTATAATGGAAGCAAGCATCACATCGAATGGTAGGTCTATGATGACGACTACGCCAAGGGCATAAAGGATGAGCCCTGGTGTGAACCTCCCTTGCCGGCACAACCGCCGCAAACACCTTCCCACCTCTAGTCGGTTTCTTGTGATGATACCCCTCCACCTTCTTGGTACCACTTGATTCACTAACATCTTTTCTCTTGTTATCACTTTTACTCAATTCACCACCCTTCACAAGCTCCACCGTCACACTATCAGTGCGGTTGATTGCCTCATTGATAGTCAATGGCATGGTGGGGTTAGAAACAAGCAACCTCACCTTATGAGGCAATCCCACAACATACTTCTCTACCTTTCGATCTTCGGGGTTTACTAGATGAGGGATAAGTTGTAACAACCCTCAAATTCCGACTAGGACAATTTACTTGGACTTATCTAGACATCTATTTCTAGAGGTTTATTAAGAGAAATTGCCTTCTAGACATTAAGGCATAGTGATAATTTCCCTCTAGTACATTGAAATGCCATAGATGATTAGTTATCTTAGAAATGCTATCCACAATAATTAAAGATTATCCAAGTCAATCTCAAGGTTTATGAAAAACGATAACAATTTTTGCAAGTATATAATCCAAACAAGAAAGTATCCAATAATCCAAATAACTCAATAACTCAAATAATAACAATGCACATCAATAAAATTTCAAGTCAATTACGTATATGTTGATATATATACAATGCATCTTACAACTAAGTCTTATAATTATAAAAATGAATTACAACTTAAACTTATTATAAATATAAACTCTTATAAAATCTACCAATCAACATACAACTATCCCACTTATTCTTACACTCACATATACATATACATACAAATAAACATTAGTTAGGACTTAAACCCAACACAAACCACTTGGGTTAGCCAATGAACCCTTTCCTAAGCCACTAACCCACTCCATTAGACCAATGAGCATCCTCCCTACCCACTCTTCCTCTCTCTCTCTCTCTCTCTCTCTCTCTCTCACTCTCTCTCTCTCTCTCTCTCTCACGTTCATATACACACTCACACAACACTCTTCTCATTTTCTCTCTATTTCCAACACACACACATGCAAACTCTCTCTTCTCTATGCATATTTCTTGGCAGAATTTTTCAGGCCAAAAACACCCCCAAAACACCACTTTCAATCATCAAATAAACAAGTAAGAGCTAATTGCTTGGAAAGTACTCCAACTTTAACACTTTTGTTTTTGTGGGGCTTCAACAAAAAAAAACTTATATTCTAGGGAATGAAACCGGATAAAATGACTTTTGTGGGGCTCCGTACAAGTAGCCGGTTAAAAACGTATTTATAAATCATTTTTGTTTATTATAAAGTCTTGTATTTCTTACATGGATAATATAGGTCATAAAAAAAGATTTATAATATCCACATGTATATTCCACTATCTTATAACACCTTTTATAAGTGGGACATTTGTTGGACATGATCAAACACTCAAATCCTCCACTTCCTTCAAATCTCATCATCTATTCAAAATCCACTTTAAAAACCCAATCTTTTTCATCATCGAGAAGATTATGTTTCTGCTCAAATATATTTCCCAACAACCAAGCCAACAACATTAATGCTGATGAAGAAACTGATGATGATGATGATGTCAAAAGCATCAGTACCATTCTCAAACACCCATGTAAATATGTAATCTAAGTACACTACCATATTCAAGAAACTTACTCCAACCAAAAGCCAGAAAAACCGATCAAGATGATACGTATACCCGACCAAAAAACATCCAATTTTTTTCACTCCTTTATTATTGGTGAATTTGAATTTGGATTTGCAGTTGGATAGTGATGAAATGTTGAGATATGAGAAATTTGGGGCAATTGGTGGGGCTATTGATAGACTACGATGTTCACCGGAATCGTTCCTTACAATAGAAGTACCCCATCAAAACTTATGTTCATCGGAATCCTTTGCCACCGACGTAACCTTTCTTCAGATCATCGAAGTCCTTTGCCACCGTTACGATATTTCCATCGGTTGGCCACCAGAATCTTTACACACTTCAAAACCATCACTTCCATCTATTACTTCTACCACTGGAATCAAGGGGTAGAAGCCATTGATGGCGGCGCCGGTGGTGGCAGTTGGGATGGCGGAGAAACCGAAGGTGGTGACAGACGATGATTTGTGAAATATTTATTAGGGGTGTATTTAAAGTGATTTAATTGATAGATGCATAGTTTATGTATATCTGTTCTAATTGTGTCTTGAGGTAAAATCTGATTAAGGATGTATTGTATTTGGCTTGGCTTTTGATGGATAAAGATTGGGGATGCTGACCAAAAAAATAATAAACAAAATCCACATGACAAAAGAGATGACAAATGAGGTGTAAAAAGAAAGCTATGACCGGCTAAATAAAGTCCACATCAGCATAAGCAGGTCACAGTCCCACAAAAGTCGTTTTACCCGGTTTCATTCCTTCGAATAGAAGTTTTTTTTGTTGGAGCCCCACAAAAACAAAAGTGTCAAAGTTGGAGTACTTTTCAAGCAATTAGCCCAAACAAGTAATCATCTCTATAATGTAAGGAACAAATCTATGGAAGGTTGGAGCATGGATGGTGCTCCGAAATCAGCCCCCAACGGCCTCAAATTCACGACCAGGAGGCTGTCCAAACAGCCCTGTTTCCATGCAAGGAGAAAGAAGTCTAAAATCTTAATTAACAAACAAAAATAATAAAGGGGTTTCAATCTAGGATCATCAAGGATTTGTTTGAAGCAAGTTTGGAGTCTTTTTGCTCGATTTTTCTGCTCGAAATCAGCCACCAAAACAGCCCATTTTCGTGACTTAAAAGGTTGATAATACACATCTTTGTTCAATACATCTCTAGTTAATCTTGATCTTTCAAAACCCAAATGTTTTCTTCATCTTTTAGTATCATTTTCTTCTTGATTTAAACTCAATGAGGGCAAAGTTGATAGATCCTTATCTCACATTTCATGCATGTAAAGATCTAGAGAAAGGATTCAATGATTCAACATCAACAAGACCCAAGTGTTAGTAGTTGCAAGATTTGTTATAAAATGGTTAAATGAGTCTCACTAAAATGATTTTCTATCAAATAAAATATGTTTATACTTCTGGGATTTTTCATCAAAATGATGTTTTTAATAAGTGGATTTAAGGTTATAGCTTGATCATGTTTAAAAAGGTTAGATCTTGACATGCATGTATGTGATATGAGCTAGTTTAAGTTGATTTTGATTTGGGATTTAAGATGAATCTTTGATTGGTGATTTTCTATATTTTTGGATGTTAAACATATGCTAATAAACCTGGAAATTTATAAATATATAACAAGATATATGGATTTTATATAAATCTAAGCAATACTATGTCCAAAATCACAACTAAAAGATAACCAAGAACACATATATGCACTTATCACTTTAATCAAATAAATTGTCCATAAATATATGTTAGAAAATCAGTAGAATACTAGAAACATGGTAAGAGATTATTCAAATCAAAGTTAATACATTGGGGATGTCAAATTTGGTGTTGGGTGAAGTAACAAAGTAAAGGCATGCTTTGATGTTTTCAAGAAAAGCTGAACAACATCTGACTTCGGATTTGAAATGGGTAAAACACATTGAAATCGGCCAAATCAATTGTTGGTGTCAAAGTAAAAGTTGTATCTATAAGAGTCCAGTTTTAGCACCCACTGGAATCACCCAAAAATACCAGAACAAAAGCTATGATTTTTTTACCAAAAGTGGTCAAAACTGGATTTTTGTCTTAATATTGAGTCAAATTTGATGATTTTTAATTCCTTAACTAATAGGATTCAGAAGCTTAAACTTGGCTAATCAAGTTCAATATGTCCTAAACTTAAAATAAAATAAAGGGATTTTTCTTAGGCCTACATCATGGAGAACTTTTATAAACATTTTGGGTTGCACAGCAGCTACCATTCTGACCAGTTTTGGTTTGGTAATTTTTAGAGGTAGTAAACAATGTCTAAAAATTTAGTAAAAATTCACATAAATATAAGACACATATATATCACTGTAGAAAAATCACCAATGTCTAAATAATTCAATTTAACCATGAATGCCTAGTCAACATTTCATGCAAATAAGTGTTAAAAGAGAAAGATTCCAAGTAAAAGCTCTTTACAACTAAACAAGCTAGTAATCACTAAATTGCAACTTTTATCAACTCCAACAATCTTGTAACAAAATATATGCTAAAGATAATGTGAATATGTCAAATAAAAGTTATAAAACTTAACTTGGTTGCTAAATAGCAAAGGCAAGTCTAAAAATCACTAATTCGGTTCATTTGAGCACAAATCGAAAGCCACAAATTGCACAAATCCCACCACCACCAATGTCATGAATTTGAGCACTAAAATAGAGTGTACATTCTGTAAATATTGAATGGAGGATGAAAATCCATTTGGAAGTACTCGATATGCCTAAGAAACGAGACTAAAATCTCTATTTCGGTTTATAATTTTAACACTAGAAACCTTTAAATTATCAAAACACAAGAGAGGTTGAAGTGATATGAATTATGGGTATTATAAGTTACCCAAGAAGGCATGTACTTACAAGACAAGAAAAACTAAATGGTGACTCCAAAGTTATTTTAACTAAGTATTGATTAAATGGTAAATAAAAATAATAAATTAAATAAATAAACTTAAGATATTATATACTTATAAACACCAAATATATGGAGGTAATAAACACCATAATGATCAAGTGGAACAAAAGATACAATCAAAACCACAACAAATGTAAACCAAGAATTAAATGTATAAACAAAGGTGACATTTCTAAGTGGTGGCTTAAGATAGGAACTTACGTATATTAGTCTTGGCTTTGAAAAGTGATTGAGGACCATGAGGGATATATGATCAAGGAAGCGATTGACGGGAAGTACCCATTTTAGATAGGTGGATATATTGTGCGGCATAACAAGGTGAGTCATATCCCCCTTTCAAACTCTTTTATATGTTTTACTTACATGGTGAAAAGCATGAATAATTAAAATTGCTTTCTTTATATGAAATGATACTTTGAAAGAATGATTATGATATGGGAATTATACTGTATGTTCAACATGTTATATGTGATATGATGAGCTTGAGTACTGTCAAACGGTGGTCCCCTGTACACTACTATTAACTCTATAAGTTAGAGGGTTGCGCAACTAGGATTTGTCCCCTCACTCACCAAGATGGCAGCGGGTTGACTGGCCGCCTATGTGGTCGCCCTCATCTCCGGTCTGCCTAGGGGTGCTCTAATCTATTTTATATATATATTGGTCGTTTCCATGGCACGACCCATTTATTATTATTGCACGTGATTGACAGCATGTGCTTCTATTATTATTTCTTTGGGACTTATTATTATTATTATTGGGACGCGAACCGGTCTTTGTAGTGGCTCAAGATAAACTCATCGAATTTATGTCATTGGTAATCTTACCATTGACCAAGTGTTATTGATATTATTGGTGATTGGTTGGTATTTGTTGAACATACGGTTTGGGTATACGAAATTATAATGGTACCCATGGTTATATGGCAATGGCCTTTGTGGAACTTGGCGATATCGGATTATTGATGACCGCATGGTTTGGGTGTGATATATGATTAATCGATTGATATATTTTCTCACTATGATTGTGACAATAATTACCATGGATTCTCCACGCTTTAAAATGACATTATGGTATTCGGAAAACTTGATAGTTTGATATGGATATTTTGTCGGTCATGTGGTTTGGGTATATTGATATGTAATAACATGTTTTACAAGTTTTGAAATGGACATGTAACGAGATTTACTTGCAAGCCTATGCACTCACCGACTACGTTTTCGTAGTTGACACTTTTTATTCATGCTTTTCAGGAATTAGCATAAGCTTTGAGGAATTATTTGCATCATGATTATTTGCATTGCACTTTGGAGTCAAAGATCAAACCTTGTGATGGCAATAGAATCTGCCTTGATCATTGTAGTATACTAATTCATGTATTTGTTATATATTTCGTGGGCATAATATCTAAGTACGGTGGACGCACTTGTACTTGGGAATTGGCTCACATGCTTGTACATTTGTAAATTCTTTTATCAAATAAAGTTATGGTGAATGTTTATCTATTATCCTTTGCTGTGATACTCGACTTTTCTATACATCTCATTGTTCCGCCTTAGTTGGGGTGTTACATAAGCCTTGAAAGTTGATTAAAACGGCGAGTGTAACCGTCATAGTCCGCCCCCTTCATAGAGAGGCTAGTGAACTCTTTTTGCAATCTCCTCATTTCAAGTGGCGGGCAATACTTAGCAATCATCATTTGCTTGAAATCTCCCCAAAGTAGGGAGTTAGCAACATCAATCCCCAAACCATCCACCTCCAAGTTCCACCATTCAAGGGCATCACCCACCAACATGCCGGTGGCATAGGAAATTCGTTGGTTATAAGTACACCCACTCCTAGCAATGATTGCTTCGATTCTCTCCAACCACTCGAAACAACCGGTGGCTCCACCTTCTCCTTTAAACTCCGGCGCCCCACATCCCTTGAAATCTTTGAATGAACACCCTTGACGGTATTGGGAATTGTATCTTGGGTCCACAAAAGCTCCTCCACCATTCACATTCACATTCTCGTTCACCTCATCCTCCACCGCCGCCTCCTCAAGATGTGGCTCTTCATTAGCATTATTGTCATTATTATTATTATCCATCGTCGTCGTGACTCGGGCCACAAGTGTAGGCATGGGGGCGTTAATGGCTTGAGTTATGACCTCGGCCATCTCCGGGGGATTTCCACCTCCCCGGCCACCCCGCCCACCACGGCCACCACGATTACCACGACCTCCCCTATTACCACGGCCTCCACGACCACCTCTACCTCCTTGATTCTCTTTATCAACTGGCTCCTCTTGCTCATTTTGGCGCCTATAGTTAGAGTTAGCTCTCCTTGGTCTAACCATCTTTCCTGAACACACGTGTTAGATTAGCAAGTTAATTTCACATTTCACACACGAACATTCGAAATCAACCGTCATATAACAAACAATTCATGCCTAGATTCTCCTAAACCATTACAAGTACATATACTACTATGGGGATATTATCATGGCAATAAACTATGTCATCATCTTGTCGATCGCATTCTAACTAATTACACAATCTCAATTCAACCCACAACCAATCATTCAAATCAACATTCAAATATAACAAGGCAAGACATGAAACAAGGTGGGTAAAGTGTAATCCGAATCCAACTCCTACATCCAATCTACTAGGGGTGTTTGTATACAGGTGATACTAGCAGCTTTCCCTCCACACCCCTAATTAGGGCTGTAAACGGTTCGGTTCGGTTCGGTTCGGTTAGCTAGAAATTTCGAACCGTTTTTCGGGTTTCGGTTCGGTCGGTTAGTTAGAAATTTTGAACCGTTAATTTCGGTTACCCGCAAATCGGTTACCCGAAAAAGTCGGTTAATTTCGGTTTTATTTTCGGTTAACCATTTATTAAAGTTATGCTAATATAAACTTTAAGTTTTCAATTATAATAGTCAATTTACATTGTATTAATTAATTTTTCTATGTATAATAGTTATTTAACTACATTAACATTTTGTTTTATAAATAAATATACATTACATCTAATTTTGAATTACTTTTTTCTAACGTTATATTTATGCAATGCAAATTTCTATTTAAAAGTATCATGATTTACTACTTAAAATGTCTTCTATATGATATTACTAATATTTTTGATAAATATTTTAAACAAAGTTAACAACTTTTCTTAAAAAGAGTATATATATAAGAAAATTACTTAGAATATCCAAAACTAATCATAGATTGTGAAAGAAAGTTAGTAAAATTGTTAATATTTTAGGCAACAAATACAAAAACTTAGCTAAATAAATATGTAAATGATGTATTCATGTAATACATTTATGTGTAAATATACATATATATGATTATATGTAGGTATATATCAAAATTCGGTTCGGTTCGGTTAACCGCGGGTAATGAATATTGAAAACCGTAACCGAACCGTTACACATCGGGTTTTTTATTTTCGGTTTTTTCGGGTTTTGATTTTTTCCGGTTTCGGTTTTTTCGGTTTCGGATCACGCGGTTCGGACCGGTTTTTCGGTTTTCCGGTTCATTTCTTACACCCCTACCCCTAATATATTTGATGCATGTCGGGATTCGGTCCCGTTATACCCTTTGAGTATTGGTTGAGTTTGTATACAGGTGATACCAGCGGCTTTCCCTCCACCCAACCAACACTCATCAAACATACCGGTTTACCTACTATACTCTAATCCATGATGCCATTAACCTGAATATGACATCGGGTTGCCGTAGAACCGTTGATCAGGCATTTCTAGGGTTCCCTCCTGTAATACTAAGTTTACGTCATCATTTCACTTTGCTAGAGACAAACAATAAATGGTTCCAAGAATCCACACATAAACATACGTCACATCAATTCAACAATTCACGGTGTATCCCGACACTAGCACGAACATTGATCAACAAGTTATCAAAACTCTACAAACCCGATCAAACAACTCCACATTCCATACAATTCACGTTGCACACATAATTTCCTATCATGCATGCTAAGTATGAAGTGTTTATGCAATGGTTATAGTCTAGGTCAATCCACCTAATTCTCTACAACCACGACTCTGATACCATTTTGTAACACCCCAACAAGGCGGAATTATGGGGAATTATAAGAAAGCTCAGTGTGACATGGAAATTAAGTAGAGACGACTATATGCATTCAACGATTAGGGCAATCCATTAATAAATTGAGTACAAAAATACAAGTAACGGATCAAATAATGCATAAGGAGCACAACACCATTAATAGTTTACAAAAAGATAGTTCAAATGATGGCTAACGATCCTAAGCATAACCCAACAGTGGGAGCGATGAATCTCGGATCCAAAAAGTCAATGCCCATAATCCTATCACATGCAAGCTATCAACCAACACGTCTTTGATTAACCTATTCACCTGAAAAGTGTACTAAAACGCGTCAACATAAAGTTGGTGAGTTCGTAGGTTTTGACAATAAAAACAAGTGTCGGGATATCAACCGTTATTCATAATTCATCACAACACGATCATATAACCTCGATTCGATCAATAAACGATAATATAACCTCAATTCGGTCAATAAACGATCATATAACCTCGATTCGATCATAACACAATCATATAACCTTGATTCGATCATAACACGATCATATAACCTCGATTCGATCATTACATAATAACATAACCTTGATTCGATCATAACATAACAACATAACCTTGATTCGATCATAACATAACAACATAACCTTGATTCGATCATAACATAATAATAAAACCTCGATTCGATCATAAAATGATCATATAACCTCGATTCGATCATAACATAACAATATAACCTCGATTCGATCAATAAATGATCATATAACCTCGATTCGATCAATAAATAATCATATAACCTCGATTCGATCAATAAACGATCATATAACCTCGATTCAATCAATAAACGATCATATAACCTTGATTCAATCAATAAACGATCATATAACCTTGATTCAATCATAAAACGATCATATTGCACATATACAATCATACAAGCAACCCAAACACTAAGTACACTTTTCACCCCGAAATCATATAATGTAAGGGGCTACGAACTCACCTTTGCCAAGCGATAATAAGTTAAGAATGAGTTATAAGTGCTCAACGCTCGTCACGTGTCCTCAACCTATCATATTATATACATATATATATTAATACACACCGACACATTTCCATTGTATGTAATATATAAGTGCTCAACACTCGTCACGTGTCCTCAACCTATCATATATATATTATATACATATATATTAATACACGCCGACACATTTCCATTGTATGTACATTGCATTCAAGATTTAACTCCCGACTTTGGGTGACTACCATGACTCGATCAAGACACTAAAAAACTAGGGAAGGGTTTAAAGTGAAGCACGACTCGACCCAAGAATAAAAGAAGTCAAGCTAGGTCAAACAACAAAAAGAATAAGGGAGATGACCGTAAATTACGGTGGTGATCACCGTAATTTACGATGGTCCAAAAGAGGGTGGCGTAAAGTTACGGTAGAGGCGGCGTAATATTACGGTGGCTGGGCTTTGCCCAGCGTAAAGGACGGTTTGACCACCGTCTCTTACGGTGGCCTAGGAGTTCATATTTTAGCGTCTTGGTCCTTGATTCCTAACGTAACTCAGTAAAATTTGGCGTCTACTAAAAGTGGGGCACCGTCTATTACGGTCTCTAGGCCGTAACAGACGCTGGCTAGCTCAAACCAACGTCCCATACGCCACCACCTAGCGTACCAGATGCTCATCCAAAAGAGCACCAACGTACCAGACGCCATGGTGGGCGTATCAGACGCCACACCTGGGTCAAATTCACGAGCAGCAGCAGAAAATGAAGAGTCAAATACCCCCAAAGTTCCATAACCCTAAATTAACCTAGATAACGAATGGTTCATCTTCAAGACCTGTTTTGTAGCATAATGACTCTTAAATACACGTAATCCATCTTATGAATTCGATTTATAACACCCATCCAAGTATTAATTCGGCCAAGATTTACAACCAAGACCCAAAACCCTAAATTTTAACCTAAATTCCATTTTAAAACATTTAACCAAAAACCCTTCCATTTTGACCTTGAAATAAGTTCAAGAATATGAAGTAATGAAGTTTAGTTAGAAATTTACCTTCCAAACCTTCACAATATGTAAAAATCCGAAAATGACCCGAAAGAGGAGTTTTCTTGCACTATGAAATCCAAATTTTTGATATAATGAAAGGATGATAATGAAGATGAAGATTCCCACTTAAATCTTGTTTGAAACACAATTTTGGTGCATTTAATTTATAGAGAGAGAGAGAGAGAGAGTGAGTGTGAATTTTTCTTGCATTTACTTAGAGAGAGAAAGGAAGGATAGAATGAAATGGGTGGATGGGGAGGGTGTAAGAGATAGGGTTGGGTTGATGGGTTTGGGTCATGAGTCATGGGTATGGGTAAGGGTTGACCCAACCAAACACATTACTAGTTAAATTATACATTATCTAGCCTCGAACATTATATTAAATCGATCAACCGATAACACATTGCACCTTGAACACAAATTGGGCCACAATTAAACTCGATCAAATGTTAGTAACTAAATTAGTTAATCATGTCATACATAAATCACATAGTCAAACAAGTCAAATTTCGTAAATGTTACAAATATAAACCCTATAACCGGTTTACTTGTTTTAGAATCCAAGTATAACTCGGTTTACATAGTATTCTAGTCTAATACGAATATGTATTCTACATGTATTATAATCAGACTAATATTTTCTACAATATCCACCTTATTAGCGAATTTCCATGTAGCTTCAGCCGATACCAATACCTTGCAACTTCAACGAACGCGAGCCCTTGGCCCCTGGAAAAAATCTTCCAGTTATACCCACCCGGTTTGCACGTCCAGCTTCCCTTGATTGCTTCTTGTAGATGACTTTCTCCAAGTCTTGTCCCTTGTCTTTTCATCTACTTCCAATCAAGTTCCATGTAGTCTTTGTATTTACGTGCCTACTCCAAAAAGTCTTTTCCTTGTGCACACTTCTGCATTCTCCACTTTACAAGTTGCTACATCAATACTTGTTTTCCTAGACCGTGTAAACATCACGACTTGCTTTCCCCATCTGTTCAAAGCAAGTTGATCATGACGCCCTTGTGATGCTTTATGCCTAACCCTACCATTTTGATCATTCTTATACTCATGACCAACCTCGGGCAGCTCCACCTAAATCAATATATTTGTTAGCGCGTACACTCTGAACTATTTCTTTAGTCACTTGTACACCAAACGCTAATGCTTTCCCATCCAATGTAGACACATTGTATGACTCTAGAGTATCCTTGTAAATCGTCTAGCATCTTTACAGTGATGATGGGATGTCCACAAATCTCCTGTATTTATATAGGTAGAGAGACATCCTAGTTAGCCTAACCCTAATCTAGTAACAACTTTGTAGCCTCTTAGAACATAAACTTCTATAACCGGTTTACTTGTTTTCGAATCCAAGTACATCTCGATTTACATAGTATTCTACTCTAATACAAATATGTATCCGACATGTATTATAATTCGACTAATATTTTCTACCGGGTGTGGTATGAGTTTTGTGGTATAACTCACCGTACGAGATATTGAGAGAGATGTTAGTGTGGGCCATGTATCATTGTAATTAGTGTACTGTGTGTATTAAAAAGGGAATGAGGTGTGAGATGTAGGGGTGAAAATCCCAAGTTGTTTCTAATTTGAGTGGTCATGTTAAAAACATCTTGAATGTTAGATGAAAATCAATGGTCAAAGTTTAACGAACATCTTTGAATCTTGACTATTGATTTTTATACAAGGGTCAAGATTTCCCCAACTTAACTAGTTAAGTTAGAAAAACTTGATGGAATCCCCATCCGAGATGTAGTGTGGTATGGAAGTACCAACAAATTAAAAGAATGTCGTATGAAAAAAGTAAAAATGAGATGACATAAAAAGATTGGTTGAAATTGAGTTATGGGATGTAGTGTGAGAGGTGGTTTGCCATCGCCTTAAGATTTGTAGATATTTTGAAATACTAGTATAAGGCCTCTCTTTTTATTGTTATCTTTACCGTTATATTAACATCACATTATCTATAAAAAAAACTTCACTAGGTTGGTATGAGTAGCGTCATGCTATGAACACGTCTATTCTTCCTTAAGAACACCATTGTTATCATGGACAAGTATGGTAAAAAATTTTTTTACCACTTTCTAGATTTCAGGTCCCCTATGTCCAAAACTATATATTATAATTTTTTTGACAGGAAATGTTTAATGGGTTTTGCTAAATACAACATTTTTATACTTACTATAATATTAAAGGGTGTGAGTTTTTGATACGAAAGGTATAAATTCTTTTATGCACGTTAAATGCAACCTTAAAAACTGCATTTATCATTTCCATGTTTAATATACCTCAAATTATCAAAAATTGGATTTTGAATTACAGCAATTTGCGAATATTATCCCTTCAGATATTAGAAGAACCAGAGACTTGATTGCCAACCACATTTATGAGTCAATGGTAAGTCTACTTGACTTGGTGTTATTTCTATTTCTATACTTACCAATTGCCGTGGATTAGCCGTCGCTTTGACGCTTAAAAGTGTCGCTTATTCACAATCTAACTATTATATGTTTTTATTTTTGTGGTTACTTTAATATTATTTACTAGATTTTAGACCCATATAACGGGAGTATATAAAGGTTCTAAAGGTAAACAAACCTTAAGTAAGTTCATGACAAAGTCGTACTACTAAAATAAGAATAAAATTTCATTAAATTTTATTGTATTTACATTAAATTTCATTTATATTTAACTAATCATTACTCCATTTATAAGATAAAATATACTATTAGGATATATATTAGCTATTATTTTATTCTAAATTGGATATATATTAGCTTCATTATATTAAAATTATTGGTTAAAAAGTTTAAATTGGCGATGGAAAAAAATGTAAATTAAAATCAAAATTGAAAGTAAAAGTCAATTTAAGAAATTTAAGAGCTGTGATTGGTTAATAAGCTATTAGGTTTTAGTATATATAAAGATTAGATGATAATATTGGATATTTTTATTTTTATACACTGTACTTTATTGTGGTTGTTATTTTACGACGGTGGCGTTTATGTAAGTATGTAACTAATGTCATTTTTATAGTTATTTTAATATCATGTGTTTAATAATAACGGGTACTTTTATTCGTTTTTTATTTCACTGTGGTTGCTTGTTATTACCCGGTTTACACTGTTCGGCTATGACTATTTTCTAATTAACTTCAATTATATAATTACTTTGATATCACGTGTTAAATAATAACATATACTTCTATATGTTGATATATGTTGTGTGTTTATTATGCTAATTACCAAGAGATATTTAGATGTTGGTTTTCATAATCAAATTATTATTATTTAATGGTAAAAAAGTAACAAATATGTATGGTTGGTTATTTATGTTTAATAAAATGCATTCAATAATACAAACGTTATATATAATTTGTTGTGAATCAAAACTAAATGTGACAAAATCACAACAAACAAGGTTTTTAAGAGTTTATATGAATTATGGTGTTTTTATCTTAAAGATATTTAATTATTTAGAATAAGGGTTTAATTTGAAAATATTAAGATATATAAAGATGACATCATCAATGTTTAATTTGGATGAATAAAGAGTTATGATTGGTTAATAAGCTATTAGGTTTTAGTATATATAAAGATTAGATGATAATATTGGATATTTTTATTTTTATACACTGTACTTTATTGTGGTTGTTATTTTACGACGGTGGCGTTTATGTAAGTATGTAACTAATGTCATTTTTATAGTTATTTTAATATCATGTGTTTAATAATAACGGGTACTTTTATTCGTTTTTTATTTCACTGTGGTTGCTTGTTATTACCCGGTTTACACTGTTCGGCTATGACTATTTTCTAATTAACTTCAATTATATAATTACTTTGATATCACGTGTTAAATAATAACATATACTTCTATATGTTGATATATGTTGTGTGTTTATTATGCTAATTACCAAGAGATATTTAGATGTTGGTTTTCATAATCAAATTATTATTATTTAATGGTAAAAAAGTAACAAATATGTATGGTTGGTTATTTATGTTTAATAAAATGCATTCAATAATACAAACGTTATATATAATTTGTTGTGAATCAAAACTAAATGTGACAAAATCACAACAAACAATTGGGTTAACTTTCTAGTTAGTATAAATAGGTAACCATTCAACACCAAATGAATCACACACAATTATAAACTATATATAGATAGATGGGTATGGAGCTTTATAAGCTAGTTTTGTTCACTGCTGTTTTGATGTTGCTAGTCTTGGCCTCGGTATCCGAGGCCGGGCAGCTTGTGGTATATTGGGGTCAAGGTGGTAATGAGGGTGATCTTATAGATACATGTAACACTGGAAAGTATAATATAGTTAACATAGCTTTTCTCTCTCAATTTGGGAAGGACCAACCTCCTATGATAAACCTTGCTAGTCATTGTGATGCCCGGGTGCCCACCGGGTGTCAAAAGTTTAGCGATGACATCGATAATTGTCAAAGACAAGGGGTGAAGGTCATGCTCTCGATTGGGGGTGCCTCCGATACCTATTCATTGTCATCAGATGATGAAGCTAGACAAGTGGCTGATTAGATATGGGACAACTTCCTTGGTGGCCAGTCAAGTTCTAGGCCACTTGGTGACGCGGTCCTAGACGGTGTAGACTTTGATATAGAAAAAGGTGAGTCACATTATATCGCTCTTGCTAATAGGCTACGCGAACATGGTCAAGGTGGCGGTAAAAGGATTTATCTAACAGCAGCACCACAATGTCCATTTCCAGATGAAAAGCTCAAAGATGCACTTAGTGCCAACGTATTCGACTATGTTTGGGTTCAGTTCTACAATAACCCTATAGCTCAATGTGAGTTCAAATCCAACGATTTCGATAGCTTTATGAGGTCATGGCGTCAATGGGCATCCTCACTATCTTCTAGTGAGATATTTATCGGAGTACCAGCATCGGTGTCCTCTGAATGCGCGAGTAGTGGGTACATACCAGAGCAAGAATTGATTTCAAAAGTTATACCGTTTGCTAAACAATCTCCAAACTATGGAGGTGTCATGCTTTGGAATAGGTACTTTGATGCTATGAACGGGTATAGTGATGCCATTAAGACCACTGTTTAATTAATATATATGTTGCCCATGTAACAACATTAAGCATATGTATCTTTTCATCAATCTGAATAAACACCTTAGGGTCATGGTATAGACGTTATTGAGACTTAAAACTCATAAAAGATGGTATCTGAAGCTGATTTAATTTTGGGTCATGGTCCTTGTGATATGTGTAATGAGTCATCAATATATAAATCGAATGTTCAATCTAATATTTGAACATTCGATCGTAGTTACATTTCAGAATACTAATTCCTAAAATCAATATCCTAATTTATCACTTAATAACAGGTTAAAAGTCTTTTTGCGAACTTTTTTACTAGAAAAAAGGTTCAAATTCAATCACGGGAATACCCACTTTGGCGGTTACAAGCAGTAAAGTTGTGAGAGAAAGAAGAAATTGTTGATCTTCAAATTGTTTTAGTTGACATGAACTCTTCATCATGGCTGAACTTTTTTATTAATTTATCATTACCAACTTGAATGATTTTAATCTCAGACAATAATGACAATCAATATATATGATTGTATGAGATAGTCCTCTTGACAAGAAATTATATCTATATCTATAATACATAATAAAGCAACAACCTCTTTTTTAAAATCTCAATTAAGGAATTGAAGTACCTAAAATATTCATCTCCTTTATTCATTAATTTAAACATCTCTACCTAATATACCTATAATACCCTTAATGAAATAATTTACAACATAAATCCCTCAATCCTTAAAATAACTACACTACCTCCTTTAACATCAATTACTTTTACATTCACCACCATTGCCTCCCCCACCACCCATCACCGCCGCCGCCGCCACCCGTCGCCGCCACCACCACCCCGCGCCACTACCACCATTGCCGCGGCATTGTGCGGACATATGACTCGTATTATTAAGATTATTATTGTTTCTATTATATGGTTTCAACTTTGTCTTAGTAGTCTAGTAGATCATAACACAGGTAAAATTGCAAAGAAATTATTAGTTGGTTGTACCTTAATGTATGATTTCGACTGACTTTGTGCCTGCCTAATTTTAAAATGCTTATAATAGTTCCCAGCAACGCTTCTTTGCACAACAACGGCCATGGATATCAACTTTGTGGCAGATTGACAATATTTCTTTCTATGTCGATATTACAACATGAAATATTATTGCACATAGCTAAACTGGGAATTTTCGCTAAAAAAACACTTGGGTTAGGGATAGCACCAGACACATATACCTCTCACTGTCAGACAACTTCTTCCTATCCGCAAACATACAAATGCAAATGCAGGATATGAGACTTGCTCAACGTTTTATCATATACGATTGCAGATGCATGCGCCTTCCACTTTGTTTCGCGTCATCACTTCATCATACATGTAATCTATTAAAGCTGTATTGCAAGAATTCTAAACAGGAAATATAATTACTTGAATAAAATAAAGAGATCATTATTGTTAATTCCTACACAAGTTTATTTCTTTTACATTTTTTGCTAGATGCAGACCCATTTTCCTTCTTGGATCTGCATCTTCTATACATAAACCTTAATACGGTTTATGCAACACTAAGCCCTAGGAATTATTATACATCATAAAAAATTGAAATGTGCTCGAGATGTTTTGCAAACCCTAAAACCGAATAAATCAAAAACATCACCGCTTATTTCAAGTGTGAAAACAAATTTCATCCATGTGCATTTGGATGTTGCATGTCATATGGAACGTGAGGTACAGCTGCAGGTACATACTGCGGATCAACTATACCGGGTTGCATGCCATACATACCCTGGGGTACAGGTCCAGACCCATATTGTGGAACCTGAAATGTGCAAGAATGTTAGATTAATTTTTTATAAAAAAAAAAGTTGATTATTTGACAAATGTAATACAAGCCAACCCAAATAGACCCCTCTCAACCTGCACAAAACTTTTACCCATTTTGATCTATTACCCAATCCCTCCATATTGCTAACTCTAATATTTGATATTTGGCCCAAGTGCAAACTGAAATACAATATACACAAAATCAATTACGTACCTGATGTCCAGCGTATGGGGTAGGATATGCATTTCCACCATAACCCATATCATGGTTCACAAACCCTGCAGCATATGTGGTTCCTGTTCATACCATTCCATCCGTTTAAACAAAAAATATATATATATATAACTTACAATAACTGCAACTTTCTGGTTGGATAAGGTTTGAGAGAAGGGACTATTGTTAGTGAATACCTAAAATAACCCTCAGTAATGACAAACTAAAGAATCTTGTGGACTAAAGTAAAGGTATATTGAAGGTTAGGGACTTAATGAGATCAAACTGTTTTAGCAAATTGGGTAATGGTGTAAACACATTTATGTGGCATGATAAGTGGTGCAAGGAGGGACCAATTAGCAGACAATTGAATGGGGAGGACAGGTTTGATCAAAATGTTAAAGTTGCAGAAATGATTGTTGATGGTAAATGGAGTTGGCCTAATGGAAGGCAGGAATATTTTGAGCAGCTAGGCAGAGTTGAAGTTCCTAGATTGGTTGATAATATAGAAGACAAAAGTGTATGGATCACAAAGAGTGGGGAGGAAACTAAATATGCAGTTAGCAGGGTTTGGCTGGATACTAGAAGTTATGGCAGTAGGGTTGAGTGGGCAAAGGTTGTGTGGTTTCCTCAATGTGTGCCTAGTCATGCATTTATACTTTGGATAGCTTTGAGAGGAAGATTAAACACACAAGATAGAATGGCAAAATGGTACCCAAGTAAGGATTACAAATGTTTATTTTGCAACAAGCAGGAAGATTCTATAAGGCACCTTTAGTTTGAATGCGAATATACTGTTTGGGTATGGAATGAAGTTCTGGGGAAAGTTATCGGAAATGGGATACCTAGTAGATGGGAAGAGGTGATTAAATGGTTTGTAGAAAGTAAGTGTACCAAGACAGTATGGAACATTGTACAAAGAATTGCTTTAGCAGCAACTGTATATTGGTTGTGGAAAGAAAGAAATAGCAGGGTATTCAATCAAATTAGTATTACAAAGGAGAAGATAAAAGATAACATTCTTGAAGGTATAAAAATGAGATTGATAAGCCTTAAATTTAAAGAATGTAAAGCTTACGAGGATTTAAGGATGCAGTGGGATATAAGATAAAGATCTGCTCACATTGAAGATTTGAATGGGTGATACGAAAAGTTGATTTGTGGGTTCAAATGTGAATGGAAAATCAGATTGCAGGTTCGCTTTCATTGTGCATGACTGCTGGTGCATGAGGATTGTTTAGATATTTTGTTGTTTGGTTATGGATATATGTGATAGATTATTTAGATGTCTGTATAGCAAAAGATAAATAAAGTAGAATAGTATAGATGGATAGTATGGTTTGTGAATGATGGGTATGTTGTGTAATATGTTTTTTGTGATCAATAAAATAACTATTCAAAAAAAAAAAAAAGTTAATGTCAACGGTATCTGGTAACAAAAACTGATAGGCAAAAAGGCGACTTTGGGATTAAAATTCTGCCAAAAAATTTAGTGATGAACAGGACTAGTAAAGAGTTACCTGGAGTGTTTGTTGCAGCCGCAGCAGCAACTGCCATTGCTTTCTTCTCTGCATTAGCAAGTTCAGCTTTTAGCTTCTCGATTTCATGGGTCATAGAAATCTTACTTTTTTCCATTGCTTGGTTTTGTTCAATGTTACTGGCATACACCTTTTTTTCATACTCAATCGCAGCTCTGTTTGCATCACAATTAAACTAGATCAGAACTTCCAAACTCGATAAACTTGAGCAAAAGCATGAAAATACATGCATAGTACAAAAGTAGCAACAGACCAATGCGATGTACAGCTATGCATATGTACATGCATAGATCAGAACTTTCTCGTTAAATTAATGGACAAACAGCATAAAAAGTAACGAACTTTGGTCTGATTTTTGTTTAGGGTGAACAACTTCGTTTGCACTTGCATAAAGACTCAAACTTTAAGCCTCCATTTAGTGTAATCTTGGAGTTACTACACACCATCATTTTGACCGATAAACCGGTTCACGTTACCTGATATTTGAAAGTTCAGCCTTTGCTAAAACGTATATAAAGTCGGTTACCAAAACAGAGTTCAGACCAAGGTCGCTACCTTTATACGCAAATTTTCCTTGAATATATGAATATATAAATTCAATGAGGCATGTCAATATGTAACTTTTATGTTACAAAATTTTAAGCCAATACTTACAGACTGTAAATCAGAATCTAAACTGCGAAGTAAACTTATGAAAATGGACAATGCAGGTAGTGGCTTCATGGAATGTAACTAAACAGGTATGATTGAATGACACTACCACTTTCGTACATTTTTCCTTTCAAAATTGCAATTTACTGCTGTAGAAACTCTATTTTCATAACCAACATATTCAAAGTCCACACACAACCAGAAAAGAATAGTAGATTCATATTAGGTCGACTTATGGGAATTTTCAAACTCAGAATGGAATACATACGCAGTGTCATGATTATGAAGATCCAATATCCAACAAATGTTTGTCTGAGGGTGCATCACGTTCTTTCCAACCACTTAACTTCTTCTCATTTCACATTGGTGGTTTTACTAAAAACTTATATACAGATTACAGACCATACATGAATTTCTAGTTCAAAACTAATATTCCAACACCATTTTTTTAGAAAAACAAACTATTATCATTCTCAGGGCTTGTGCTCAATCTGTTCTGTCTTCTAAATACTCGTTAGCAATAAAAACTGAAAACCCAAATCAACCAATGTTCAAATTGATGGTTTTAAATGGTCACTTCTGATACAAACCAGTGAACAAATAAAACTGTTGAAACCAAAACACATTATCCACAAAAGAAAATTTAAAAACTATTTGACCAAAACGATGTAAACAGTTTATCAAACTACAAGTCTACAACTCTATATTATGACAAACTTGGTTCATGACAAAATTACAAAAATACTGCAGATCATAAGAATCTTACATGTAGTCTTATAAAGCATGGATCTTGATTATACGTCTTGGCAACTATAACTGTACAACATTCAGTGTCAGTAACGAAAACTCTTTGTACATAGACAGGGAGGATTTTTCTCAACTCGAGTGCTCATTGAATTGTGTAGTTGATCACCTGTTCATCAAAATTATTTCTGATTCGTCTTCTTAAGCTAAATATATAAAACTATTTCTAATAAAAAAAGTGTACTTCCCTGGAGGCAGGGTGGCATGTTTTGCGAGATAAATTAAATTATTTTTTCAAAACCAACATCATAATTTTCATTCAGTGGCTATAAAACTAGTCCTGATACACACCATGATTAAGTCATGCAATATTTCCTGAGTAGTCTTCATGTAAGAACCTCAAGGTAAGAAGGTTAGGGATAAAGGAATGAGCTGGTCTAGTGTAACACTTTGATGTACCAAAATCTTCAGATTGAAGCATCAGAGGGTAGCGTGGGAATCCCAGACAAATTCAGGCTATTACGTGACACATTGAGCTCCCAGAATCCTTCCCATATTTCTTACCTTATATTCACTTTTTACTTGAGGTGTGTTTGGCAAGAATCTTATTAAGGCCTTTTTAGACCTTAAAGATTTTGATTTTATAATTAAGCTCCTAAAAAGCCTACCGTGCAGCCTTTAGAAGGAAGCCAAACCTCCTAAAGCCTGTGAAAGAAAAGCTACTGAAAGTAACGTTTAAGAAAAATCATCTAACTAAACATACTTGCAAGCCTAACCCACATTGCCTATATACCAATTATCAGCATTTAACAACCAAAAACCTCCCTAATTACATAAATCACAAAAAGAACAAATAAGATTCGAGATTCTTACTTCCCTCTTTGAATATCATAGGGTAGCATGTAAAATGGGACAATGTCCACATACTATGCTTTGATGCAACAAAAGTATCATAGTAATGCAGCATGCTACGTTTGACACATCTAGTTCCCACAATCATTTTTTTTATCTTAAACTCCCCTTTACCTGATCTAACCTACATTGCCTATTTATCAATTATCAACATTTACCAATCAAGCATGCTCTCTAATCACAACATTCACCAAAAAAGTAATATACATACAAAACTAATAATCAAGACACTTACTTTCCTCTTTGAATTTCAAAGAATTGGACAGATTCCACACACTACACTTTGACGCCACAAATTTTCAAAGTTATGCATCAAATTTTACAGAATTAGACGGCGTCTAGCTCCTGGAATTCTTCCTACACATTTTACCATAAACTCCCATTTACCTAATCTAACCCACATTGCCCTTAATCAACAATCAACACAAAAAAACAATCAAGATTCTTACTTTCTTCTTTAAATTCTAACCCACATTGCCCTTAATTAACAATCAACACAAAAAACAATCAAGATTCTTACTTTCTTCTTTAGAATTCTAACCCACATTGCCCTTAATTAACAATTAACACAAAAAACAGTCAAGATTCTTACTTTCTTCTTTAGAATTCTAACCCACATTGCCCTTAATTAACAATCAACACAAAAAAACAATCAAGATTCTTACTTTCTTCTTTAGAATTCTAACCCACATTGCCCTTAATCAACAATCAACACAAAAAAAAAATCAAGATTCTTACTTTCTTCTTTAGAATTCTAACCCACATTGCCCTTAATCAACAATCAACACAAAAAAACAATCAAGATTCTTACTTTCTTCTTTAGAATTCTAACCTACATTCCCTATTTATCGATTATCAACATTTACCAATCAAGAATCCCCTAAAATCACAACAATCACCAAAAACATATACACATACAGATATAAGCAATAACAAACATTCTTTAATAAACTGCTATACAAAAAAACAACAATCAAGAAACACTTACTTTCCCTTTTGAACCTCATTACGCATCGAATCGATCTCTTCTCGAATCTCCAAAACCCGACTCCCATTAGCTCTTTCTTTCCCAATTTCCCCAACAACAAGTTCCAATTCCTCACTCAATTCTTTCCTCTCATTAAGCAGCTTAATTAAATCACTCTTAACAACACCCAAATCACTTTTCATCTCATCAATAATCCTAACTTCACTTTCCATCTTAATTGCTTTTTCGAAAACTTCCCTCACTTCAGCCTCTCTTTCTGCCTTTATATTTGCTGCTGCTGATGAAAAGTGACGTAGGTCTTGTAATGCCACAGCTAGTTCTTGCTTTAGTGCCACGTGTGCTGCTGCTAGTCGTTGGTTGTCGGATAATAGTGTCTGGATTTCGTGGGTTATTGTTGGACGATGGGTTGGATGACGTGGGGGTGATGATTGCCGGCGACTGTTGAGGGATTCCGGTGGGATGTAATTTCTTCTGGCCATTTATGCCAGGGTTGGTGTTTTGTTTTTTTTTTGTTCTGGGTTTCCGGTAAATGTGTGTATCTATAGGTTTGTTCGTGTCAGACTTTTTTGACCCAAAATAAAGATAAAAGAAAAACTCACAATCTAGCTTCGGTTTGGATTCGCAATCTGTACAAGTACTTTTATTTTTGCCGTATGTAAACAACGTAACAACTAACTTATCATTTTATCAATTAATTTTTTCCCTAAGTTATTTATCTACCACAATATTAGAGCATCCAATAATGGTAAAAAGTGTACTTCCCTGGAGGTCTCAAGTTCGAGGCATGTTTTGCGAGATAAATTAAATTATTTTTTCAAAACCAACATCATAATTTTCATTCAGTGGCTATAAAACTAGTCCTGATACACACCATGATTAAGTCATGCAATATTTCCTTCGTAGTCTTCATGTAAGAACCTAAGGTAAGAAGGTTAGGGATAAAGGAATGAGCTGGTCTAGTGTAACACTTTGATGTACCAAAATCTTCAGATTGAAGCATCAGAGGGTAGCGTGGGAATCCCAGACAAATTCAGGCTATTACGTGACACATTGAGCTCCCAGAATCCTTCCCATATTTCTTACCTTATATTCACTTTTTACTTGAGGTGTGTTTGGCAAGAATCTTATTAAGGCCTTTTTAGACCTTAAAGATTTTGATTTTATAATTAAGCTCCTAAAAAGCCTACTGTGCAGCCTTTAGAAGGAAGCCAAACCTCCTAAAGCCTGTGAAAGAAAAGCTACTGAAAGTAATGTTTAAGAAAAATCATCTAGCTAAACATACTTGCAATCCTAACCCACATTGTGTATATACCAATTATCAGCATTTAACAACCAAAAACTTCCCTAATTACATAAATAACAAAAAGAAAAAATAAGATTCAAGATTTTTACTTTCCTCTCTGAATATCATAGGGTACCATGTAAAATGGGACAATGTCCACATACTATGCTTTGATGCAACAAAAGTATCATAGTAATACTGCATATGGACTCTGCCTAATTTCACATGCTACGTTTGACACATCTAGTTCCCACAATCATTTTTTTTAATCTTAAACCCCCCTTTTTACCTGATCTATCCTACATTGCCTATTTATCAAGTATCAACATTTACCAATCAAGCATGCTCTCTAATCACAACATTCACCAAAAAAGTAATATACATACAAAACTAATAATCAAGACACTTACTTTCCTCTTTGAATTTCAAAGAATTGGACAGATTCCACACACTACACTTTGACGCCACAAATTTTCAAAGTTATGCATCAAATTTTACAGAATTAGACGGCGTCTAGCTCCTGGAATCCTTCCTGACATTTTACCATAAACTCTATTTACCTAATCTAACCCACATTGCCCTTAATCAACAATCAACACAAAAAAAAAATCAAGATTCTTACTTTCTTCTTTAGAATTCTAACCCACATTGCCTATTTATCGATTATCAACATTTACCAATCAAGAATCCCCTAAAATCACAACAATCACCAAAAACATATACACATACAGATATAAGCAATAACAAACATTCTTTAATAAACTGCTATACAAAAAAACAACAATCAAGAAACTTACTTTCCCTTTTGAACCTCATTACGCATCGAATCGATCTCTTCTCGAATCTCCAAAACCCGACTCCCATTCGCTTTTTCTTTCCCAATTTCCCCAACAACAAGTTCCAATTTCTCACTCAATTCTTCTCTTTCATTAAGCAGCTTAATTAAATCACTTTTAACAACACCCAAATCACTTTTCATCTCATCAATAATCCTAACTTCACTTTCCATCTTAATTGCTTTTTCGAAAACTTCCCTTACTTCTGCCTCTCTTTCTGCCTTTATATTTGCTGCTGCTGATGAAAAGTGACGTAGGTCTTGTAATGCCACAGCTAGTTCTTGCTTTAGTGCCACGTGTGCTGCTGCTAGTCGTTGGTTGTCGGATAATAGTGTCTGGATTTCGTGGGTTATTGTTGGACGGTGGGTTTGATGACGTGGGGGTGATGATTGCCGCCGACTGTTGAGGGATTCCGGTGGGATGTAATTTCTTCCGGCCATATTATGCCGGGGTTGGTGTTTTTTTGTTTTTTGGTTCTGGGTTTCCGGTGATTGTGTGTATCTATAGGTTTGTTTGTATCTATAGGATTCGCGATCTGTACAAGTACTTTTATTTTTGCCGTATGTAAACAACGTAACAACTAACTTATCATTTTATCAATTAATTTTTTCCCTAAGTTATTTATCTACCACAATATTAGAGCATCCATAAAAAAAGTTTTTTAAAGTTTTTTAGAGCATCCATAATGGTAAAAAGTTTTTTAAAGTTTTTTTATTTGTCACATCATTTATCTATTAACTTTAACATATAAAGAAACTATCTTTTTCAATGAAAAGTTTTCTCTAAAGTTTTTTTTTCTCTTGATTTATATAAAGCTTTTATTCAAAAGGTTGACCTATCCATAAAAAAAAATCATCCAACTCAATGATATCAAGCTTTTCTAAAGACTTTTTTTACAAAAAAACGCTTTTTATCAAGCTCCCATTGGAGATGCCTTTAAAAGAGTATCCGTCTAATGCGGCGGTGACGGTAGCGGTGTGGTTATTAATATAAAATTAATTGATGTAGAAAAGGGGCGTCTAATTATTTTAAGGGTTGGAGATGTATGTTATAGATAATTTTATGAACGAATTGCATTTTTGGTCCCTGAGGTATCAACAGCTTTGCAAGTTTGGTACAAATGTGTGAAAAGTAGTGAAACATATCCCTGTGGTATCACAACCGTTGCATTCTTGGTCCAACATTAACATTCCGTCCATTTTCAGCCGTTAACGCACCATGTGCTTGGCACGTGCGGGGTACTTCAGTAATTAACCCCTCCCACCCATATATATACCTAATTCCACCCCCAAAACTCATTCAATCGTAAAACCCCCAAATTACAAAATAATCTAAAACCCCCAAATTACAAAAATACGATTAACAACTTGCAATGATTCTTTGTAGTTGCGGCCATCCATCTACGATTCGCACCTCATGGACTGAGAATAACCCAGGAAGGCGATTCTATTGTTGTTCTAGAAAGGTAAGTGATTTATTATAGTCGATTAAATTAATCTGACCTAATTTTTTTTTCTTTGAATAATCGAAATTAGGGTTCAAGACATGGATTTATTAGTTGGCATGATCCACCTATGTGTAGAAGATCAGTGGAAATTATCCCGGGGCTGTTGAGATCAATGAACAGATTTGAGGAGGCTGCCAGAGCTAATGAAATTCAAGCAAGAAGATACAAAAAGTTTTTAGTAATAAGTTGGATTATATTTGTTGCTTATATGTATTTTAGATGAAATTAGCTAGCTTTTAGATGAAATTAGCTTGTTTTTGATTTTTTTTTGTTTTCCTGTATCTAATGGATGTAAATATTGAATTTGTAAGATATGAAATTTGCCTTGTTGTGTTCTTTTATTCCAATTGCAAGTTATCAGAATTGACAATTAGAGTCAAATTTCAATCAGGGACCAAAAAACATGTGAAACTAAGTATTGACTTTTTATAGTCAAACATTACCAATATTGACCATGAGAGTCAAAATTCCAGAAAACATTACCAAAATTGTGCCACATTTAGTGGCACTCATACATTCATTTAAGTTGCATTTCAGTGTTTTAGTACACACACATACATTAGTCTAAATAGGAAATAGGAAACAACAAACAAGATCAAATACTTAGTCTTTAATACACACCAAATAAGTTCAAAGAAAAGCATGAAACTAGTAAATCAGTTGGCAGTCTTGCTTGAACCAGCAGCTTTTGAACCTGCAGGCTTGTTCTTAGTTGCAGGCTTCTTCACTGCAGTCTTCTTTCTTCCATGACTTGAACCAGCAGCTTTTGAACTTGAACCAGCAGCTTGTTGACTTGGTCCCCTTGTACATGTTCTCTTGTTGTGTCCATCTTGCTTGCAATTCCCACATTTAGTGTAAGCAGCAGCCCTGGTAAGCTTTCCTTCCTTCACCAACTGTATCTCAACTTGACTCCTTCTTCTCTTTTTCTTAGGCCTCCTTATTGAAACCTTATGTTTTGGTGGAAGAATTGTGATGGGACTGTCAAACTTTGGCCAATGTGCCCTTCCCTTGGTAGGTCCAATTGTAAAACTGTACATAGTTCTCCAAGTAGCAAGCCAGTAAACAGGATCTACATATGACTCAGGAATGGCACATTGCATACCATTATTTCCCATGTCATTGAATGTAGCCACAACATGTTTACATGGCATGCCAGATAATTCCCATTTTCTGCATGTACATGTCCTTTCAATCATATCCACTACATGTTGATCTTGCCATGGACCAGCAACCTGAAACTTTGTACCACCATTCCAGATGATTCTGTATCTTTCAGCCTCCTTCTTTATCAACTCAAACATGGCAGCTGCATTGGGTGTTAATGGCCCAACAGCACTTTCAATCATCTTTTGTACCTTAGCATGTCTCTTCATCAAATACTCCCTTATATATTCTAAACACATGATTATAGGCTTCTCCCTACCATCTACAAGTTTTCCATTTACAGTCTCACACGTATTGTTCACAAGTACATCACAATGACATCTCCCTGTTATTTTTGACAACTATTAAGAAAAAACACAAAAAAAGTATGCAGAATTGGTCAAAATTATACAAGTCTTACCAGAAAAATGAGACCTAGCCCAGTGTCTTGGTGGAATTGCCTTCAACCACTCATATGCAGAATTGTTGACTGCCTTTAAGTCTTCCATGAACTTGGTAAATTCTGGAACTGTTGTTGCAGTGGCACACTTCCAGAGGAAGTCTTTGTAAACTTGTCCCCTATAAGTCAGCTTCATGTTCTCATATATGTGTTTCAAGCAGTATCTGTGCTCTGCACAGGGGAATAGTTCTGAAATGGCTGGAATGATCCCCTAAAACCCAAACAGTTTGTTAATTAGTAAATAGAGTATAATTAATAACATATACATTGTAAGATTATACTAATGCAAATAAGGTTGGTTATTGTACCTTTTGTCTATCACTTATAAAAGTGAAATTAGACATGTGATTCAGATCAAGATCTCCTCCAAGATGCTCAAGAAACCATCTCCAAGAAGCCTTATTCTCAGATTCCACAATCCCATATGCAAGTGGAAAGGTTTCATTGTTTGGATCTATTCCAACAGCAAGCAGTAATTGACCATTAGCCAAGCCCTTCATGAATGTCCCATCCAATCCCAGAAGATCTCTTCCACCAGCTTTAAAACCCTGCTTCAATGAACCCAAGCATACATATATTCTTCTAAACACTCTAGTGTTACTGTCTGGATTTGGTTCTGGCTCATAATCAAGCCTCACAGTTGTTCCTGGATTGGTTGCTTTTAATTCTAGAATATAATCTCTCAAAATGGCATATTGACTTGTGTAATCACCCATCAGTCTCTCCTTTGCCTTGTTATGTGCCCTGTATATCTTGTGCTTAGAGAATCCTATCTCATACTTCTGCTGAATTTGTTCTCTAAAATGACTTGGTTGAACTTTTGAATCTGGATGTAGTTGTTGTTGAATCTCTTTAGCCAAAAACTCAGAAGTGCATCTATTTAACACTCTAGCTTGTAGACATTTATGGTGATCTTTGTATGTTTTGACCACCCATGTCGTATCTTCTTTTTTACTAGACACATGCAACCTCCAAGGGCATTTGACCTTTTCTTCTTTATCTTTTTGAGATTCCTTTTCTTGTTTATCTTTTTGAGAAACCTGTTGTTTTTCTTTTTCTCTTTCCTTGTATTTGTCATTGACCATATCTTTAATAGCCTTCTTTGTAAACCTAATGCCGTTTGGTGACTGGGCTGGACTATGCAAACCATGAGGCCCAACCTGTTGAGATGGCCCAATATTATTAGTTGGCCCAACATTTTTATCCAAGTCTTTTTTTTGTTGACTACACCCCACATCTGCATTAAAAACAGGAATATATCCCTCACATATTACAGTAAATCTCTCTGCATCATTTTTGACAATTTTTAACAGTCTTCTGCTTTCAATTGAAAGCATGGTAACCAGCTCCTTAACTTCCAACTTAGTTCCAAATGCTTGGCCAGGATAGAAATGAACCTTGTTTTCTGGGTTAGTGTTGTGCTCCCTTCTCAACTGCTTCAAAGCTTTTGTTCTAGCATCATCCCCTGACTCTGGTTCACTATCAATATTATCATAGTTAACCCTCTCAACCTCCACATCATTGACCATGCTCTCATTTGGCTTATCCCCACATGCAACCCATTCTACATCAGCATCTACATTGTCTCTGAAATCTGTCATATCCACTTCCACCTCATTTATAATGTGTTCATTGTCCACAAAGTCACTGTCTTCCCCATTATCACTATTTTGCTCACCCTCAGTTGCATGTAAGATTATACTACCCTGCCCATGTAAGATTATACTACCCTGCCCATGTAAGATTATACTACCCTGCCCATGTTCTTCAACCTCAGCAGCATGTACACCAGTACCACTACCCTGCCCATGTAAGATTATACTACCCTGCCCATGTTCTTCAACCTCAGCAGCATGTACACCAGTACCACTACCCTGCCCACATTCTGTTTGGTTTGGTATACTATCATTGAAAAATGCATCATTGAAAAATTCATCATTTATACTTTCCACATTAGTACCCAATTCATTAACTTGCCTACTACCATCCCAATTTTCTCTTTCCACAGGGAACAAACTCTTTTTACATGGTGTTTGTACCCTAACCATTTTTTTCCTAGGACTGTAAGTCTTTAATGGTGTTTGAATCCTAACCTTTTTCCCTTTCTCAACATACACTTCTAATAATTTTATTAAAAACATTATAATGGTATGTTTGGTAAAACTGGCTGCTAGCTGGTGACTGTAATCTGGTAGCTATAGCTTTTTAGATGTATTTATGTGTTTGACAGAATAGCTTGAGCTTTAAAATAAAGTGTGTAAATGACGAAAATGGACAAAGTAAAAAAAAAACTTAATACTAAACACAATTATATATTTATATACATATTTTTTGTTTATCCTATCTTCTATATAATTTATTTAACTTTTAGCTCATGGTAATATTTGTCACACTACACTGAGTGCGGTATAATCTGCGTAGGACATATTTTATATGATATTTGAAATAAAAGGTTTTATCTATAATCTTTTATAAAGCAGAATGACTTTTTCTATTTTAATAAATTTAACATTTTTTTATACCCAAAATACTCTTAGCCTTAAACAACTTTAATATCTTTACTCCTTTACTCTTTTTTTACATTAATATAATCACACCTCTATTGTACCGCCACTACTACCACTACTGCCGCCACCCGTCGTCGCCATCACCGCCCCCGCCACCAACCGTCGCCGTTACCGCCGCTGCATTGCGCGGGTACTCCTCTAGTTATTTATTTAAGCATAACTATTAATAATGATGACAGTAACAAATTGGAAGTGCGTATGACATTCTCTTTTAAGTTTCAACCATACCCAACAAAAACAACATCGAAATTGCTAATAAAACTTTGAAGTAATTATTAGATAGGAGCTTTCTTAAAAGCTTTCAAAAAGCTTTTTGCCAAACATACCTATTGGATGAAGATTTTTAAATTAATAAATAAAGAAGAGAGATCATTTGAATAAATAAGGGTTGAAAAATATTTTTAGAGTATATTGGGTAGATCTAGAGTGCCGGTTGAGAAATAGTTAAATGTTGAAGGTAATTTAGATATTTTAAAATCTGAAAAACTAAAAAAAGATGAATTATTTGTTTTATAAGGAGGTACAGGGATTAATACATGCTCAAAATAAATACTTGTATTTGTTAAATTTATATTCAAAATTTTTATTTTTTATATATCATAAATAACAATTAACAGGTATAATTTTCAGGCCCACCCACAATGGAAACCTTTTCTATATTTTTAACCTGACACCTTTAATTATGATTATAATAGAGTTAATGACATAAATCGTCCCTGTGGTTTACCTAAATAGTCACATTTCGTCCTTTAAAATTCAAAACCTCAAGGACAGTCCTTTATAGGTGGATAAGGATCATGTTCGGTCCTTTGACTATTTGACCGTCAAGTGGTCTCCGTTAAACCCCCCACGTGACACCCACGTGAGGGGTACTCCAGTAATTTGCCACCCATAAAGGACTGTTCTTGAGGTTTTGAATTTTAAAGGACGAAAGGTGACTATTTAGGTAAACCACAAGGACGATTTATGTCATTAACTCATATATATATAACCCTACAAATAGAAAAAACCCTTAATTTTTTTTTCTTTCTCTCTCTCTCGTCCTGAAGCCTATTCTCTCTCACCCCATCACTTACCACTCCGGTCGGCCATCACCACTGCCCGCCGTCCGCCGTTGTTGGACCACCATCAAACCACTGTAACACCACAACTGCAGCCCACTACATATATATACACACAAACATATATTGCAAACATATATCTAGAAATCAGTATACATGTACATATATACATATTCATCATCTTCAAAACAAGATCCATCGTTCATCATTTATTAGTGGTATCGATCCCATAGTATAATAATCGATCAATCACCTAAATCATCACCTAGTCGTCTTCTTCCAATTCCCTTTCTGATATGGAAACCCCATATCGATCTTCGGCTGTGGTGTTGACATTTGATTTTCCGGCAAGGGTGGTTGTGGTGTTGGTAGCCGGTGGTGTTGGCGGTGGGTTTTGTTGGTGGCCGTGAGGTCGTTATGAAGATGGGGTTTTGGTGGTGGTGTAGGGTGTGGTCCAGTAGTGTGGTCCGGTGGTGAAAATCCGGTGATGGGTATAATTGTTTTTAGGGGCTTGCATCAGATTGTTGGAAACAAGGTTATTGATTTGTTTCATTATTTGATTATCCTTATTGAGAATTAGTGCTTTGTTTCTATGTGGCATTGTTTTTGTAGTAAGTGGGTTTTGTTCCAGAACTATTAAATTAGGTAATATGTAGGATTTTCTGGGTTCGAGTGGGATCACAAATGATTCTTGTTCTTGTGATGAGCTTAAAGAAAATATAGTAGTAAGGATGATGTTTTGAGAAAAAAAAAGCATTCTTCATAAAATTCGTAGTCTTTGTATTTTTGTATGAGTTAATGACATAAATCGTCCTTGTGGTTTACCTAAATAGTCACCTTTCGTCCTTTAAAATTCAAAACCTCAAGGACAGTCCTTTATGGGTGGCAAATTACTGGAGTACCCCTCACGTGGGTGTCACGTGGGGGGTTTAACGGAGACCACTTGACGGTCAAATAGTCAAAGGACCGAACATGATCCTTATCCACCTATAAAGGACTGTCCTTGAGGTTTTGAATTTTAAAGGACGAAAGGTGACTATTTAGGTAAACCACAGGGACGATTTATGTCATTAACTCTAATAAATAATTGTAATTTTTTTGTAGGCCCACATCTTCTAATTTATAACTTTAAATTTGATACATACAAATTAACTAGATTGGCACCTTAGAATAAATATTATAGTATGTTTCATATTTAATTAACATTAAATGGTAAAAAAAGATTTTTAAAAATTATTGATTAAAGAAAGACTTGAAATAAACTAGACAAATTATGATGCTAAAATATTTGATAAGATTATTTTAAAATCAATTGATATTGAAATTGTTTTTATTTTTTGGATGGCAAAACTGAAAGTTGAAATTTTAAATAATAATTCTAATACAACATATGAAACAGATTGAATCAATTAAGTAGTGTCAAAAGAATTAAGGACTTAGTTACAATTAAGATTAAAATTAATAGTTTAATTAGATGCCATGTGTCAATTAGAAAAAAGTTTGCTTCTTTTAATAATAGGAGAAATTTTAATGGCCATTATTCTTTTTATTATATAATAAGTGGTAGGGTCAGTTGTCATTTAAAAACTAATTGAAATTTTCTAAAGTTAATATCAATTTTACTAGTAAAGTTGATGATATTAACCATTAAATTAAAATTAACGATCAAGATTCAAATATGATTTTTTAATATTAACCTTTGATTTTAATCAAAGAGTCAAAATACCTTCGACTACGCTAATAAAGTTAAAGACAATTTGAAAATATTCTTATCTTTTAAAAACTCTCTATTCATACCCACAACAACCTTTTAGATAGGGTAGACAATGAATACAAATCATTTTTTTTTTGTTGAAGATAACATAATAAGAAAACCATATGAGGAAATTTTTTTATTTTGTGTGTGATGAAGTCGACAAAATTAAACTTCAGTAATTAAAGTTTTTTATCAGTTTATTGAGTTTTTAAACCTTTCTTTTTTATCAGGTTCTCCTCATGCAAGCTTGAATGATCTCATTCATCATGCTAGCAGACTAATTTCAAAACTACTCGCTTCACGAGCCTAAAATAAAGAGGCAAACTTCTATGACCAATAAAAGCCTTATATCAAAGATGAAACTTATGACTTCTTCATTGAGAGGATACATCATTAACTCATTATTTATATATAACAATTAGTGTTAGTGTAACACCCCAACAAGGCGGAATTACGAGGGTTACGAGATAAGCACAGCACGACATGAAAATTAAGTAGAGACAAATCTAAATGCATTAAAGGATTGAACAATCCATACAATTCAAATCAATTACAAGTACCGGATCAGACAAATGCATAAGGAGCACAACACCATCAAACGTTTACAAAATATAGTTCAAAAGATGACTAACGATCCTAAGCATAACCCAAAAGCGGGATCAAATGAATCACGGATCCATGATTAGTCCAAGTCTAATCCTAGCATGCAAACAATTATCCAATACGCCTTTGGTTCACCTGAAAAGTGTACTAAAACGTGTCAACATAAAGTTGGTGAGTTCGTAGGTTTTGATAATAAAAATCAAGTGTCGGGATATCAACCGTTATCGATATACGAGGATTAGAATACCTAATCACGTCAAAGAAACCCTAAAAGGGTACACGTTAGCACAAGTCATTACAAACAACGTCAACGTCTCATACAAATCGTCAATACATATATATAACATAATATATATAATAATAAAGTCATAACGTGGGTTCAACAACCCGAAAGGTGGCATGATCATACCGGGTGTGGATTCGTCAATCCACCGTCACGTCTTATATAATATAATATAACGTCTTATCGTCTTAAACATATATAAATAATATGGATTAAACAATCCATGTAACACCTTTCATTTAAAAATACGGGTTTCCAAAAATTTTTGCCTAACGGTGTTAAAATAAAGCGGAAGAACATTAAAAGTCCAAACCAATCAAAATCTGTTTGGTTTCCTTATTAGTTGGTGTTACTTATTCGTACCATCAAAACAAGTCTAAATAGAAACCCGTCGGCTGCCCAACACAAAACATCCGACTACATAACATGCAAACTTCATAAATGACAAGTCATAAATAAAAGTCTAGAAATGTGCAGCAACTATGGGTAGCTAAAGTCTTCATCAAGTAATCTACCCGTTCCTCACTCTTCTTCATCAACTACCTCAGCTAGCTAAACCTGAGGGAGCAACACATTTCAAAAGACAAGTGTTAGCTAACGAATTAGCTAAGTATATTAACACTCAAGTTATAAAACATTTGTCCATTTCAAACATTATGGATTTAAACACTTCATTAAGGCACAACACACATCAAACACACAATCACAACAATACTTCATATTAGGATGAACCACCCTAAATGTGCCTATCCTGCATTACTTCATTACACACATATAACCACATAACTGCTTTCTACATTAACTGCTTTACTACGTTTTAACTGCTTTACTACATTTTAACTGCATTACTGCATTTTAACTGCGTCAAATGTGTAACATAAGGTACACCCGACTAGATGACAACCATTCAGTTGAACATCAAACGTCGTTAAGGAATGGCAAGCCAATCCCCGAGTAATCCGTATGTACAAGACAAATGAGGGCGGGTCAGACCCCTCGTATTACTCAACTGCATCTCAATGACCATGTTGCAAGGAGCCACCCAAGCAACCTACGTCAACGCACTTAGCCGGGCTAGGGCAAGTACGGGTTAAGCTTAACACTTTCTTGCATCAAAGTTTAACGAGCTCGATCCTGCGTTATTTAGTTTAGGTGACTGCATTACCTAAACATTTACTACGTTTTAACTGCTTTACTACATTTTAACTGCATTACTGCATTTTAACTGCGTCAAATGTGTAACATAAGGTACACCCGACTAGATGACAACCATTCAGTTGAACATCAAACGTCGTTAAGGAATGGCAAGCCAATCCCCGAGTAATCCGTATGTACAAGACAAATGAGGGCGGGTCAGACCCCTCGTATTACTCAACTGCATCTCAATGACCATGTTGCAAGGAGCCACCCAAGCAACCTACGTCAACGCACTTAGCCGGGCTAGGGCAAGTACGGGTTAAGCTTAACACTTTCTTGCATCAAAGTTTAACGAGCTCGATCCTGCATTATTTAGTTTAGGTGACTGCATTACCTAAACATTTACTACGTTTTAACTGCTTTACTACATTTTAACTGCATTACTGCATTTTAACTGCGTCAAATGTGTAACATAAGGTACACCCGACTAGATGACAACCATTCAGTTGAACATCAAACGTCGTTAAGGAATGGCAAGCCAATCCCCGAGTAATCCGTATGTACAAGACAAATGAGGGCGGGTCAGACCCCTCGTATTACTCAACTGCATCTCAATGACCATGTTGCAAGGAGCCACCCAAGCAACCTACGTCAACGCACTTAGCCGGGCTAGGGCAAGTACGGGTTAAGCTTAACACTTTCTGCATCAAAGTTTAACGAGCTCGATCCTGCGTTATTTAGTTTAGGTGACTACATTACCTAAACATTTACTACGTTTACTGCTTTACTTCATTACACACATATAACCACATAACTGCTTTCTACATTAACTGCTTTACTACGTTTTAACTGCTTTACTACATTTTACACACATATAACCACATAACTGCTTTCTACATTAACTGCTTTACTATGTTTTAACTGCTTAACTATATTTTACACACATATATACTTCATTATACATTTAGGCTTTCAAGCCTCACACATATCACACAATAACTACATATAAGCAATAAATCAAAAATAGACTTAACGACACATTATGTTGACTTAACGACACTAGTCAACTGTTAAATAAAAAGTTTGGGATGTTACAATTACCTCCCCATAAAGAGGATTCCGTCCCCGAAATCACTTCGGCATCAAATAGGTGAGGATAACTTTCAAATCAACTTCCACTATAAATATGATTCCATCCCACCTGCACAAGCTCAATTAACTTCCTATGCAGCTTCTTTTACTTTTGGTCAAGGATCTCAACCAGACCAACTACAAACACTCCTTAACATCAATACACATATCTCTCCACGGATGCACATTGGTTTTATCTCAACCTATGCATCATATCATCGTATACTCACATCTTAATCCATGTCTTATATCACATCAACATAGACTCACCACTTAAACGTAACTTCATAACATATCTCTCCACGGATGCACATTGGTTTTATCTCAACCTATGCATCATATCATCGTATACTCACATCTTAATCCATGTCTTATATCACATCAACATAGACTCACCACTTAAACGTAACTTCATAACATATCTCTCCACGGATGCACATTGGTTTTATCTCAACCTATGCATCATATCATCGTATACTCACATCTTAATCCATGTCTTATATCACATCAACATAGACTCACCACTTAAACGTAACTTCATAACATATCTCTCCACGGATGCACATTGGTTTTATCTCAACCTATGCATCATATCATCGTATACTCACATCTTAATCCATGTCTTATATCACATCAACATAGACTCACCACTTAAACGTAACTTCATAACATATCTCTCCACGGATGCACATTGGTTTTATCTCAACCTATGCATCATATCATCGTATACTCACATCTTAATCCATGTCTTATATCACATCAACATAGACTCACCACTTAAACGTAACTTCATAACATATCTTGGCATACCACACATAAATTTGTCTCACATATTCATATTAGCACTAGCTTTACAACAAGCAATTCAAGATATAAGTTGGGAAGTTATTATTTGAAACCATCTTTTCGTTGAACCCTCAGCGTGTCAAAAGTAGTGTATCTTACCTCAAAGAAGCGCACGACAAATGATAACTACGTTACCGTGCAAAGCAAGTATTCCTGACCTCCTATAATCATTAAACGATCATTAGACAAGCTAATACCCACATCATTAAGGTCATAACTCAGACCTAAACACCTATAAACATGACCCATGACATTGCTTTATGCATTGGAGGTTTGATTAATACATTATGACTCATAGAATCCGACGAAACTCGACCTTCACTCACTAATTCAACCTTTCAGGAAACTTGAAATCAAAATCATCCTTTAAAAGCATTACCATTAGAAAATAGACTCTCTCACGATTCCAGGGATAGCTTATTTGTCAAAAACGGAGTTACGGTTCAAAAGTTATGGCCATTTGAAAATTCAGTCGCTGTTGCGCCGCAATGACTCATTGAGCCGCAACTTAACTCACTGACATCCCATTGCGACGCAACTATGTAGTTGCGCCGCAACTGGGTACGAATCAGCACATAAATCATCTTTAAACCTCCAAAACTTAACCAAACTCAACCCAAACGACCCCAACCCTTATGAACAACCTTTGAACCTTAAAATCCACCATATTAAGACCATAATGATGCAATAAAATCTTTGATTAACCCATACATGTTTTGCATCATAAAAACAATCGTTAATTCGACATCAATTGATCCTCTAAGACCTAGATCTGATTTCAAACGACTCATATGATTGAAAAGATCTAAAATTAATGATAATATACCTTTCCTACCTGTAGATCTCAAAGAGGATGCAATAAACTTGATCAAACACACTTGAATCACACGTTTTGAAGGATTTTCGGCTTGCAAATTGATGGAGGATGGCTAGAGGGCGGTTAGGGCTTAATTAAGAAGAAGAAAATCTGCAAATGACTCTCTAATGACAGCCCCTAAGTCCCTAAACCCGTTTTTTATTTTCCTCCTATGTCAAAACTAGTCCTTAAGCTTCATAATCCTTCATTACTAGCCACAAACTACCTTAGGGACTATATAAAACATGATTACTTCTTTAAATACCACTACTACATAGGCATTTAACTATATTTTACACACATATATACTTCATTATACATTTAGGCTTTCAAGCCTCACACATATCACACAATAACTACATATAAGCAATAAATCAAAAATAGACTTAACGACACATTATGTTGACTTAACGACACTAGTCAACTGTTAAATAAAAAGTTTGGGATGTTACAATTACCTCCCCATAAAGAGGATTCCGTCCCCGAAATCACTTCGGCATCAAATAGGTGAGGATAACTTTCAAATCAACTTCCACTATAAATATGATTCCATCCCACCTGCACAAGCTCAATTAACTTCCTATGCAGCTTCTTTTACTTTTGGTCAAGGATCTCAACCAGACCAACTACAAACACTCCTTAACATCAATACACATATCTCTCCACGGATGCACATTGGTTTTATCTCAACCTATGCATCATATCATCGTATACTCACATCTTAATCCATGTCTTATATCACATCAACATAGACTCACCACTTAAACGTAACTTCATAACATATCTTGGCATACCACACATAAATTTGTCTCACATATTCATATTAGCACTAGCTTTACAACAAGCACGATTTCCCACGTCTTACGCACTAGCATTACATCTAGCATGATTTCCCACATCTTACATATTACTTTAACATTAGGTACATTCATTACCTAATTAATCCCACATCTACTTCAACGTTTAATCTCACTAACGTGTACGTCTCATAGTGATTCATACGTGTATCTAGTGAACTAGACACACCATACATAAGTGCCACATATAAGTCATTTCGACATACATATATTCCCATAATACATTCAGCGAATACTATTCATTTGGCGATTAAGCCTTTCGAGCACGTACCCTTACTAACTTGCTATCACAACTCACATAATTCATTTGAACAAAGGGTCGTCTCTCCATAACTTTCGATGCATAACATATCCCTCCATAGAGGCTTATGGTTAAACCATATTACCCACTTTGCTCATAGTAAGCTTCCTTTGTTCACCACACAACCTTTAGACAATTTTTGAGCTAATCAAAACACTTCTTTAACAATTCCAACTTTATGAACTATTGTCTTTATGATCTTTGGCTCTGCACTTTTCCTTTCAATAACTTGTCGTATCATGAAATGACATCCAACACCTATGGCATAATCATTGTTGCATAAGAACACAACAATAAATCTCGAGGTAACATCACACAATCATATGGTTTTACCAAGTTTTCTAACTCATTCATTCTTCTTCCCATCAATCTAAGAGTGATAGGCATCACGTGAGTTCACCATTTTCCTCATACTTTGACAACATCTTTAAATTTTTTCACATAACAGCCATCTCGATTCAAACATTCAACCATTTACTTTCACACTTTAAGAGCACTTCTTGTTCATACATCTTTTCTTTCATGTCCAAGGAAATGGTGCAATAGTTCACCATGAAATACGCATTTTCCGGACAACTTTCCTACAAAATGCTCATGTCATATCACTACTTTTAACTTTCCACGCAACTTTGTCTCTTATTCCAAGGTGACATGACCACTCACTTCCGTCAGGGGACCATTAAACTCCTTGTATTGCCACCAAACTTTCGGTGTCTAGTCTTGGCTTTTAACCCAATCACACGTCAACATATAAAATTTACTACACCTTGTATCATAATAGGTCGTATCACACTTCAGGCGGCATCCAAATGAGCACGTCACTACGGTTCATAAACTTCCTCAAGTATAACTTTTGGTCATTTCGTTCTCGGATACCGAAATCTTACTTTTAGACTTATAGTTCCACGTTGGTTATTTATGAATTTTCAGAATCCAGTCACATAATACCAACATCTTCGTCTCTAGAAACATCACCCTTGACTGGCTCATTATAGACAAGTGCTTACCATAACCTTATAGTCATGGAATTAAACATTAAATGAAACCTTGTTCCTTTCAATTCTACGCGTCAGCTTCTACTTTAACTTTTACTCACTTTGGGCGAATTTAGAATTAGGCCTCTACTTGTAGAAAATCGTAGTAATGTTCCTTACACAGCATGATGTTCTTCATTATACTTAGAATAGATAATAATGTCATCACCGAACGTAATGACTGAACGGTCTAGAGAAACTTTAAACTTTATCCCTTAAGTTCACGACATGGTAAGGACCATTCGTAACCATGCAGGTACTTCAAGAAACTCAATAGGGTCATAACGAGCGTATGATTAACCTAAGCAGGACTTTCATCATCAACTTCATCATATGGTAGTACAAATCGTAAATCTATTTTATAGAAAGGAATAGAGTCCACAATCGAAAACGTTAACTTCTTCCTATAAGTGAGGACAAAACGAAAGGTGTCTTTGAATAAAGGTAGCACTCGTCACACATCAACAGAAGGTTCAACCTCACGATCGCAACGAAACCGAGAGCATCAATAGAACATCTCGAAACTACGGGTGGCCTCGACTTTAGAAGTATAATCTTTTCCTTACATAAGTAGATCACATAGGCGAGGAACATGATCAATTCGGAACCGAATGCTCCTGAAAACTTCTACTTCTTGTGATTTAAGAGACTGAAAATAACTTCATCATTATTATTCTTAACTTTTCTTAAGGGAAAACTCGTTATCTTGAGAAGCAGCCATACATAAAATTTTGTTCAACATAGGATCTCCACATCACCTTCACATTACACCGGCGAAGACAGTAAGCGATAGGACTGCTGGAAAGGTTCACGTGTTAGTTTACCATACATTCAGGCAATATGAGGAAGAATCTCCACCTGTAGATACTCGTTCCAATCGTCATATATCATCCCATAACGAAATCTAGACTAAGCAAGTCGTAAATCCAAAACAGACCAAAATATGCACAGTATGGATGGTGCATGCGCCTCGTAAATCGAGCATTTCTGATCAGTAACTTCCATGTGTTTGCACATGCCCCGCATAAACTTAAAACTCAGAATATGCGCCACATCCCATCTATGACCAGGAAAGATAATTTCAAACAAATCTAAGCGTCTTCCTTACACCCAAGCACAACTTTAAGACTTCGCAGCTCGAAGAAAATCTCACATCATAACATGGTGTTCAGAGAATGGAAGAGCTTCATGGTTAAAAGGTTCATTCATCCATAGCGTTATCTTCTTTACTTGCTTCAGCTTCATCATTCTTTAACCCATAGATACACGTCTACTCTTCACGTGGTTAATTATGCCACTAACCAGTGATTCCATCATTCCCATCTTCACTCCATTCAGATCAGCACATACACAGTCTCACAAACACACACATGTCGTGATACATTTACAATTACGTTCGCGACCGGAATTGTAACTGTATCCTTCCATACATGTGCCCGGTAACCCTTCTATGCGTCACCTACTTATAACCTTTCAAATATCCAACATTAACTCTACTTGCCAACTTCAAATCCATGTCCTTTAAACTAGTAGACTTAACAACATTGTCTACCAATCACTTTACTCCTCACGTACCTTTAAACTTCATTTAAAACTCAGTCCCTGTTGCGCCGCAACATACCACATTGCGCCGCAACTTATCTTCCCTGCTTCCCAGTTGCGCCGCAACCCACCCGTTGCGCCGCAATTCAAGCCCCAGTTGCGCCGCAACTTATAATCCTGGAAACTAGTTGCGCCGCAACTAGCCCCGTTTCTGCACCTCTTCGATCGATTAAACTCCAAAACAGATCCAAACGACTCCAGATCAAAGACACAACTTTAATACATATCATAGCACCGTCTTTTTGAGAATCATACTTCATATGCACATATATACTTTTCACTGATCTTCACACATTTCCACACACACGAGGCATCAATGTTATTAAAGTTACTACACGATGTTTACTCTCGACACATAAAGATTCACTACATAGAAATCTTTCCAGCTTCATTAGTTTGTACACCGGTCAACACAAGAATGGCCATACAAACACGCTCGCATCGTGATACACTTGCAATTATGTTCCGGACCATAATTGTAATTGTATCCTTTCACTTGCATGTCTGTTACCACATTTGTGTATCGCCTCTTTTTCCATCAATTCCAACTCACATGATTTTCAGCACACAAACAGCATCTCATATCCTTTGCGGTCCTTGTCACTAACCCCATGGGCTAGACAACGTTGATGGGATACCATTTCACCTAACTCTCCACTTCATTCACCTCAGCTACTTCACACATAAGTTATATCACACGTTTATTAAATTCAGTTAGGGAAATGGTACATTACCTCGGGGACCGTCTATGGTAGCAATAGGATAATTAGCGACGGAAAAGCGAGAAACGGAAGAATAAAGGCTAAAACACATATTCACATATCAATAAACAAGCATCAAATAGCCTTAATCCTACACTCTCACTCATCCCAACCCGTCCTAAAATACTTCATCTCAAAGCTAGGGATACCTACTTAAGCCTAACTTATCCTTTATCGATTTAAGTCCAAAAATCCTACGGTCATGGTCGAACTTTGGTTCACTTAAACCATTTCTCTGATACCAACTTGTAACACCCTTCATTTAAAAATACGGGTTTCCAAAAATTTTTGCCTAACGGCGTTAAAATAAAGCGGAAGAACATTAAAAGTCCAAACCAATCAAAATCTGTTTGGTTTCCTTATTAGTTGGTGTTACTTATTCGTACCATCAAAACAAATCTAAATAGAAACCCGTCGGCTGCCCAACACAAAACATCTGACTACATAACATGCAAACTTCATAAATGACAAGTCATAAATAAAAGTCTAGAAATGTGCAGCAACTATGGGTAGCTAAAGTCTTCATCAAGTAATCTACCCGTTCCTCACTCTTCTTCATCAACTACCTCAGCTAGCTAAACCTGAGGGAGCAACACATTTCAAAAGACAAGTGTTAGCTAACGAATTAGCTAAGTAAGATAACACTCAAGTTATAAAACATTTGTCCATTTCAAACATTATGGATTTAAACACTTCATTAAGGCACAACACACATCAAACACACAATCACAACAATACTTCATATTAGGATGAACCACCCTAAATGTGCCTATCCTTCATTACTTCATTACACACATATAACCACATAACTGCTTTCTACATTAACTGCTTTACTACGTTTTAACTGCTTTACTACATTTTAACTGCATTACTGCATTTTAACTGCGTCAAATGTGTAACATAAGGTACACCCGACTAGATGACAACCATTCAGTTGAACATCAAACGTCGTTAAGGAATGGCAAGCCAATCCCCGAGTAATCCGTATGTACAAGACAAATGAGGGCGGGTCAGACCCCTCGTATTACTCAACTGCATCTCAATGACCATGTTGCAAGGAGCCACCCAAGCAACCTACGTCAACGCACTTAGCCGGGCTAGGGCAAGTACGGGTTAAGCTTAACACTTTCCTGCATCAAAGTTTAACGAGCTCGATCCTGCGTTATTTAGTTTAGGTGACTACATTACCTAAACATTTACTACGTTTACTGCTTTTACGTTTTGGGCCCTTAAACGTGCACGTGTCATGGCAACTTAGCAAGTCTAGTGTTCTAGATGAGCAAGCCATACAAACATGCACACAACAACATATCTACATAAACTGCATCTCAAATCATCACAAGATACTACATATTACTTCATATCATAGCCCTTCATTATTCTACATACATACACTACATCATACATCATATCATAACATGAACTGCATTACATATCATGAGGGACTGCATTTCAGGTCTCAATGGTCAACTACATAACCTATATCACCTCCCGTGTAACCCCGAATACCAACAAGCAATTCAAGATATAAGTTGGGAAGTTATTATTCGAAACCATCTTTTCGTTGAACCCTCAGCGTGTCAAAAGTAGTGTATCTTACCTCAAAGAAGCGCACGACAAATGATAACTACGTTACCGTGCAAAGCAAGTATTCCTGACCTCCTATAATCATTAAACGATCATTAGAAAAGCTAATACCCACATCATTAAGGTCATAACTCAGACCTAAACATCTATAAACATGACCCATTACATTGCTTTATGCATTGGAGGTTTGATTAATACATTAGGACTCATAGAATCCGACGAAACTCGACCTTCACTCACTAATTCAACCTTTCAGGAAACTTGACATCAAAATCATCCTTTAAAAGCATTACCATTAGAAAATAGACTCTCTCACGATTCCAGGGATAGCTTATTTGTCAAAAACGGAGTTACGGTTCAAAAGTTATGGCCATTTGAAAATTCAGTCGCTGTTGCGCCGCAATGACTCATTGAGCCGCAACTTAACTCACTGACATCCCATTGCGCCGCAACTATGTAGTTGCGCCACAACTGGGTACGAATCAGCACAGAAATCATCTTTAAACCTCCAAAACTTAACCAAACTCAACCCAAACGACCCCAACCCTTATGAACAACCTTTGAACCTTAAAATCCACCATATTAAGACCATAATGATGCAATAAAATCTTTGATTAACCCATACATGTTTTGCATCATAAAAACAATCGTTAATTCGACATCAATTGATCCTCTAAGACCTAGATCTGATTTCAAATGACTCATATGATTGAAAAGATCTAAAATTAATGATAATATACCTTTCCTACCTGTAGATCTCAAAGAGGATGCATAAACTTGATCAAACACACTTGAATCACACGTTTTGAAGGATTTTCGGCTTGCAAATTGATGGAGGATGGCTAGAGGGCGGTTAGGGCTTAATTAGGAAGAAGAAAATCTGCAAATGACTCTCTAATGACAGCCCCTAAGTCCCTAAACCCGTTTTTTATTTTCCTCCTATGTCAAAACTAGTCCTTAAGCTTCCTAATCCTTCATTACTAGCCACAAACTACCTTAGGGACTATATATAACATGATTACTTCTTTAAATACCACTACATAGGCATTTAACTACATTTTACACACATATATACTTCATTATACATTTAGGCTTTCAAGCCTCACACATATCACACAATAACTACATATAAGCAATAAATCAAAAATAGACTTAACGACACATTATGTTGACTTAACGACACTAGTCAACTGTTAAATAAAAAGTTTGGGATGTTACAATCCATAACGTCTTCGTCATACATACGTATAATATAATGTGAACATAATGATCCATAACGTCTTTCGTTACATATGAATGTAAACAAACACGTATACACAAGCAAACAATTAGGTATTTAACGTCTCGTTTCATATCATAACACATTAAATCAACCGACAATCATTTTAACGACAAGTACACTTTCCACCCCAAATAAAGTAAATGTAGGGGCTACGAAACTCACATTTTCCTAATGATGTCGAGTTAAATGAGCTAGAAGTGTCCAAATGAGCGTCACGCGTCCAAACCTATTAATAAACACGACGTGTTTTACATTTCACGACTTTACTTAGGTTCTAAAATGACTAAGCACTTTAGACGACCACCGAGACTCGGTTAAGACACCAGAGGGGCTGAGGAAAAGTTTAGATTAAGGTTCAATGCGACTCAAGGACCATCGACCCAAAGCTAGGTCAAACAGAAAAACGACAAATGCGGGCAGGCATCTCAGACGCTCAAATGCAGCGTAAGAGATGGTGGTTGGCTGTGGCTCAGCGTCTGGCACGGTGGAAACCACCGTCTCTTACGGTGGTCTGGTTAAGCATATTTCAGCGTCTCACTTGGCGTTTCTTAACGTAAAACAGAAGGTGGGGTGGCAAATTTTGAGATTTGATGATGCAGGGCACCGTCTCATACGGTGGAGTGACCGTATGAGACGCCAAAGGGGAAAAGGCAGCTTCTTGGACGCCAAAATGTGCGTATCAGACGGTGGTATAGGGACAAGCAAAATTTTGGGTAAACTCAAGATGAAGAACACAACCCAAATCACCTAAAACTCATATTTTCGCATATACATCAGTTCGTGATGACTCAAAACCCCTTCTTGTGCATCGTTAAACATAAAAGGACATTAACAAACCCAAACCCCCTTCCAAAACCGACCCTTAATCATCAAATCCATGTTAAAAATTAGCTTGACCTAATTTATTACCCATAAAACCCTAATTTCGGTTCAAATGGGTTTTATCCCGAAACTTGACCAAAGATCGTTTATGTTAGACTAGGAACATGATTACAAACGTAACCAATTTTCAAAGATTTGACCCATAACACCAAACAAGTGAAAAATCAGGTTTTTGACCCATTTGTTCGTCTCAAACCCTAATTCGACCCATAACCGTTTTGACTTGAAAACTGACCCAAGAACAATTGTATAAGACTAGAGACATGATTACAAACATGAAATGATAATTATGAGAGGGATTTAACTTACCAAAATCACTTCCAAAGTGCCAAACCCGAAATTAAGCTAAAGGTGAAGATTTCTTGCACTTTAAATTCCCAAATTTTGATATGATGTAAATATAATGATGATGATAATAAATCTTGCACTAATCTAACTTGAAACACATTAAATGAAGAAGAGAATTTTGAGAGAGAGTGGGTGCAAGAGTTATTCTTGCATTTAGTGAGAGAGAGAAAGAGATGAGAGTGAGTGTGTGGATAAAATGGATGGAAGAGTGAGATGGGAGGATTTGGATAGGGTTGGGTCAATTGGGTGGTTCATGGGTCAATTGGGGTTGACCCGTGGATCACCCGATTACATTTCTAGTTGGATTAAAAGTCGTCTTACGCCATAGAATCGATTAATACGGCCACATAATCTCGACTAGCATAACACATGTCATAAATCATAAATTGACTTCAAATCATTTCCTTAATAGGCACAACGTCAAGTCAACGGGTCATAATCAAAGAGGCTTCACTAACCCGTGAAACTAATTTGCATTTAATCATATTTAAATCATGTAAATTACAAGTCAAATGAGTCTAAATTTCACAAATGTTATAGTTAGCTACACTAACACAACTTGAATTATATTTTACATTTCTTACACTGTCTTACATTTTTGTTAAAAAAAATAGGCGGCTACTAGAGACGTGACCTTTCCTTTGCCATTACATGTTTTATCCCCCTTTTCTTGTCTAATACGAGTATTTCATTTATTCTTCAATCTTCTTTTCCTCTTCAAATCTTCACTCTTAATCTATAATTATATTTTCTTCACATCCAGGTATCACTGTTGGTTTTGATTTCGATTTCTTCTTAAATTAGGTTTTCTTGGTTATTAATCCTTTAATAAAAATATTTAGTATAATTCCTTACTTATGATATACTTTTTTCTTTTTAAATTAAGTTTTTTTTCTATAACTGTAACAAGTGTAATAACTAATTTAAAGACAATGCTACAACATACAAACAAAATTTAGAAATTCTTTTTTCTATCCGTTCATGTTATTGATGGATACATCACTTTGTATCACATTTCTCATTTTATAATTTAGATTTTTTTTTATATACATGATAATATTATAGGTTAATAAATATTAGAACGAAATGCATTTTTGGTCCCTGTGATATCACCCCATTTGCAATCTCGGTCCAAACTTATGCAAAGTGGCGATTTTGGTACAATAAGTCGGACTTTTTGGCAATCTTGGTCCAAAGTTAACATTCCGTCTAATTTCTACCGTTATTGCGCCCATGTGCCTGTCACGTGCGGGGTAGTTTCGTCCCTTTAGTGTCAAAGGACTATTTTTGCAGCAACACAACAAAAACCGATTTTCCCACTCACCTTTTTATATACCTATCTTCCCCCAAACAATCATCATTATTACGAACAATCATCATTATCAACAATAATAGATCAAAAAACAACCGGATTTTTTTTTTCAATCTTAAATATTTTTTTAAGAAGTATAACAATGATATTATGATATAGATTAGAAAGAAGTCAAGAACAAAATGGAGTACATACCCACCTACAACAATCCTACCACCAACCGTCCAAAATGAAAATCCGGCCAAGAAGACCAACCATAAACCCAATAACAAGATCTCATGAATGTATTCAAGATCTGAAAACATATATATATAGTATATAGTTTGAAAGAGGGTTCTTTGGGTACCAAAAATGGGTGGTGGAAGATCTGAAGGCGGCGGCTGCGGTGGATCTGAAGGGCGAAGACGGTGGTGAATCTGAAGGGAGACGAAGACGGCGGTGGATCCGAATTGCGACGGCGGCCGATCTAAAAGGCGATGGCAAATTGGCAACGGTGTAGATCCGAAGGATCTCTAATTACATGAACCCACCACTTGAATGTTTTATTTGAATGATGGTTGTGCAAAAACCATCGGTTATGATGATGTAATATTCCGGCGAAAGTCATAATAAATCCGGTCAGATCTGATGTTGTAGATTGCTATCGGTGGTGGTGGAGTGCATCGGGTATGGAGTAGGGCTGTGGTGGAGTACATCGGTGGTGATGGAAAAAACGAGCACGATCACTGCCGCCGTAGTCCGCCATCTCCACCACCTTGTCATCAGAAAAAACAAGCAGATGGTGGTGATTTTAATATCGAGCCACCTTTCTTTCATTACCTTTTTTTTGTCTAGTGAAGGTTTTTTCTAAACGGTTAGGTATAAGGAAGGTATGACAAATTATCATCATGCAACCAAAAAGGAAAAGAAGATGAATCGGAAGTTTACAAAAGTGAAATTGCGAGATTGAACAGAAAGAGAAAAGACCAAGGAATGGTGGCTCGATTTTTAAGGATGACTAATTCTTCATGAAAGAAATGGATAAATTCAAACATTTATATCCCTGTTAGATCTGATGTTATTAAGAGAAATTCTTTTTTTAAAAAAAGAAATTAGTATAATTTATGTAAACCTTTGATTGTTCCAATAAGAAATTAGTGGAAAAATAATTGCAAAAATGGTGTTTGTTGGTGTAAAAGACAATGTTGTCCATCACATGCATGGCACATGGGGTCATTAACGGTGAAAAAGAAACGGAATGTTAACTTTGGACCAAGATTGCCAAAAAGTCCGACTTATTGCACCAAAATCGCCACTTTACATAAGTTTGGACCGAAATTGCAAATGGGGTGATACCACAGGGACCAAAAATGCATTTCGTTCTAAATATTATCTTATTCCAAAACCAATAAACAAATCGGCCTATTAGCTCAGCTGGTTAGAGCGTCGTGCTAATAACGCGAAGGTCGCAGGTTCGAGACCTGCATGGGCCATTTTTTATTTTTAATTAATTTTTTTCTGCAATTTTGAAGTAGTAATAAATTCACAAGTCCAAAAATATCCGCCAAATAAATTTCAAAAAAATGAGTAACAGCGAAACTATCTCTCAACAAATCTCTCTCTTTCGCTCACTATTACAATCCAGACGGTACGTATTCTATATCTATCCGATTGATAATTAACTATTTATTTTATATTATTTTAATCACATCGATTAGAATCAAAACGATGTCGTATAGTTGTTGTGGCTGTTTAGATTCGATGACGGAACTCTACGCATTCTGGAATCAGTTTTGATCACCAGAGACGTGAAATCGCTGCTCGAATTGCGTCAAATCCTGCGAGATTTCATCAGACATGAATCTATATCTGTCATTCGTAATCTCACTAACAGTTCTGTAGATCACAAGCTTATAATCCTTGATTTTTTCGTTCGTGCTTTCGCAATTATCGGCGATTCAGAGGTATTATTTCTTCAGTAGGTCCTTTTAATTATGTAAATCAATCATAAAACGTATCGGATATGTTTTGCTTTTGTATGTATCTAACTATGATCAATTACTGCTATATTTTATGTATTGACCTTTTATTAGTATGCATTTGACTTTAATTGTTAGCTATTGTATGTATCAAACTTTCAAATGTCGATATTGTATGGTTTGATTGTTTATTACTTATTAGTATGCCGGCGATCGTTTTACTGACTTGACAACTTATATGACCGCCACGCTACCAGTTTGGAACATAGATACATATATATAATAATAAATCATGACAAGTTGTATATATAATTATTCCAACACTTAGTTGTATTAAGTAAAATATGTTTTAATGGAAGATTGAGGGACAATTGAAGTGAATCAATAACTTGGCCCGATTCACTTGAATTAAAACTAGGTAGTGTACATGTTTGTATATACAAGATGTCAAAGCGAACTAGAAATGTCAAACTGCTATACCAAACTAACTGCTTGGCCGGGTGGGCCAATGTTAACCTAATTAACTAGCTATGCTGAAGTTACATAATGTGAAAATCGTGTAAAAAATGAACTTGTATGACATATTTGATATATTGACTGGGGGTCTTAATCTTGTTTTTTAATTAGATGGTTATTATGAGGTGTTCATGTTTTGCGGGTTGACATATGCGTCTAGTTGACTGTTTTCAGTTTTGTTATTTTCCAGAGTTGCTTGGCGCTAAGATATGAGGGATTGGCTCTACGTGAACTGCATTCTGTTGGATATCAGCAGCTCCATGTTTCATACGCAGAATGGCTCACGTTTGCTGAGCATGCCCTCGAGAGCAGGTTTTATGCCATTGCTAGAAAGGTTATCACTCTACTCTTGAATGTGACTTCATAAGAGCTTAAAGTGAGAAAATAAGAAGTTATCTTTTCTAATAGTTTGGATGTTTATTTTGTGGATCTTATATGTTGGATACGTGAATTAAATTGCTAAATCTTTATATCCACATCAGACCCCTGTATCCTCATATTTGTATCCTTGCAGCATAGCATATTAGCATGACATAAAGTTCTTATATTTACTGATTTGACAAACAATCAACATAGTTTATGATCATGGAATTACTGAAACCTAAATCTCAGTTAACGTTAGCTAATGGAATTTTTAATCTGTGTACTGCCACATTTTGCTCAATTAATGGAACAAGTGTTTTACTAATTTACTACCTTTTTCTCAACAAAAGTTTCAATGAGCAAGATAGCACACCTGGTTCTCTGTAACTTCTTAAGGAAGATGTGCAAAATGAAATCCCATTCCTGTATTCTGGCTAAAAAAAGTGAAACTGTCGTAGTCTTTAGCCATTACTGTATCATATTATGAGGAAACCAACTGGGTTGGATCAGTGGTTGGAGCCCTTACCTCTGGAGAAAGAGGTCATGGATTTGATCCTCATGCCCAGTAAGGCTGGAGGTCCTTTTCTACCTTTGGTAGAACTTGAAAGCAGCCTCTCTACCTTTGGTAGGGGTAAGGCTATCTACATCTCAACCTCCCCCATACACCGTCAAAGACGGTATTGGGACCCAAAACCCGTGGAAGACGGCATTGGGAGTTACTTTTTTTGTATCATATTATGAGGTGGATTGCTTGGTGTCCTTGGTTGCAGATGACTTTTTAATATCTGTGCTTGGCATATACTTTTGTAAGGTGTTTTCGTACTATTTATTGATGTCAATTTGTTCTGATATTTGGAAACATGAGATAAATTGCTTTAATTAAATATATTCAACGCCTTCTAGTATTTCTGAATTGGTTTTCTGGTATCTGTCATGTAAGGCATTTGAAGGTAGTTGCTGCAACTTATGATTTAATGGTCAACTCAAAGTCAGATTTTGGGATCTGAAGTATCCGTTATGGTTTTTATACAGTTATGCAGTCTGGATACATTTTTACGAATTCACCATCTCATTCTTTCCATTTGGCATCATCGTTCATACCTGCCAAGTCTCTGCTAACATTTTCATAAAAATAATATATTGCAATTAGAGTCTCATGTTTCAACTACTATCTCTATTCTGCTCACTACTATACTCAGCTTTGTTCCAACTTGCCGGTTTCCTACTTGCAGAAAATGTGAACTAAAGTTTGTCTGTTTGCTCTGAGGAAATTAATTCCCAAATCATCTCATATCTTTTAGGCGTGTGAGAAAGCACTTGAATGTGTTCCAACAAGTGATATGCTGAAAACTAAAGACTCAGAGGCACTATATGAAGACATGGAAGTGATTGAAAAAGTCAAGAGACTGAAGGACATTGCTACAGTCAGAGCTTCTTCACAATCTGGTATGTTCTATCCCCCCCTCTTATGCTTGCACTCTGGGGATGAACATCCAATGCTTATGGTTCTGGATTACAGTCAACTGGTTAACTGTCATATCAATAGAACACTTTATGATTATGTTCCTATTGCAACATTTGATGACCCGCACTTATTTTAGACATCTTCAAAACTTGGTGGATTTTTGTATGTATTGTTGAATTTCTTTACATGGGAAAATTGTGTTTGGTGATAAAATCTCATTGTTGAAGTTGTCTGGTGATAAATCAGTTCAGGCACAGGCAGTCAATTACTTGAAAAGGAAAGTAGCCGAACATGACAAAGTTTCTACGCTTGTTATGAAAGAAAAGCGGCTTTCAGCCAGCATATTGTTCAGGAATGGAATTAAGAAGCATAACACACGAAAACTGCAAGAGTTGCAAAGGCTATAGCCGATAATTATCAGACCACATGGCACCTAAGGCTCATATGCTTGTCCTTTACCTTGTTGTTATAGCATATGACAATACACAACCCTTTTTATTGCTGTAATTTTCTCTATAAACGTATTTAGTACTATTGTAGATAAAACCCAAATACGTAACATAGTTCAGTGGGTAATAATACATATATCAATGGCAACATTTACAGTAATCTGTCTCTTTTGTTCTGTTTTATTAGATAACTGGCTTTCAAATTGTGTGTTTTTTATATGATTATTACTCTGACATGTATCCCTTGCAACATTTCTTGATTACTAATGGATAGATGATACACTATCTAGGCAGTCCTTGATTGAACTAAATTCAGAGGTCTGTGTGATGGGAAATACACCACAATAGTAAACACAAATGCATAATTAACCCCAATGGTCGCAGTAGATAGGTGCCTTAACAACTTTAAATGGGGAGTGTTTGGGATTTTGTTTTGGAGAGATTATCTGATAGTTGTGTTTGCAAAGCCCAAAAAATCAGTAGAAAGTGTTTGACAAAAACTGATTATATGCGCTTTCATTGAGAGAAAGAGTTTTGGAAAAAACAGGTTTTGAGCATGTTTTATAAAACTTGTTTTGACAATGCAAAATCTATTTCAATATGCAATCCAAACACCATGTTATTCACCCTGTTTTTCTTTAGTTTATAATTTTCCCAACAATAGCCATCCAAACTAAATGCACCTGGTCCTGCACTCCTGCCTGTGAGTTCCTTGACTGTCCTGTTATCAAATTTCTGCAGTACAACCGTGTGGCTATGTTTCCTGTCCCTTTCTCATTAGTCATTACTATGGGTTACTGATAAGATATCTTGGTGGGCCTAAGTTTCTTTGGCCCAACTTTAATGTATAATTCAGGGTAATTTGACAAGCATTACCTGAAGTACCGAACAGGTACTTATTATGCACCATCTTAATCCAATCAACATTTTAAAGTACTTGCGTGTAGTACTCACGCAATGCAACGAGGTCAAACATGTTACAGTTGGCAATAGATGTTAGTGGTCGTGAATTTTCTTGCTTTGCTTCGTGACTCAGTTTAATTACAAGAATAAAATTAATAGTATTTGGTAAAATGAATTGTTATACGTTCAAAGATCAAGTCTGTTTGCTAAAGTCTGTTCATTAGGCTTCGTTTCTTTACGCAGAAAGTCTGTTTGCTAGACAACAAGTTTTTGTTTGTGTGAAGAAACATCTGATACTCAGTAATTAGCTATTTAACATTTTGGATAATCAAATGCGATTAATTACCCCCTATCTATGCCAGGGCCAAAATATAATTAGTATAAATTTAAAAGAGTAAACCTGCAGTAACAAAATAATATGGTCCCTTAATTAGCCCATGGAATCACAATCACATGCCTATTGCTTCTGTCACTTCTGCCATCTATTATTATTACAGTATTATTATTGTATTATTAGTACTCAGAATTTTTTACTTCCTTTCAGAAATTGTATGTAGGACATTTTGCAGTTTTGGAACTTTTTGAATAGAACTCTCTCTTCTGCATTGGAAATTCCAACCTCCTTCTGTTCCGGCAATTGGAATTCAGGTCTGTCTTTAGCTGCTCACTAAATGCTCTATGTTATTAAAACAATTACTCCCTCCGTCCCACTAGAAGTGTCCAGTTTTGAATTTTCAAAGTCTTTTTTGTGCAATTTTGACCTTAAGTATATTTGTTTGTGTTATATGATACTTGATGAAAGTTATATGAATTGATTGAGTTTTAAATGTGCTTTTATAAATACAACGTTCATCGAATTTTATATAATACAATTAAAAATATTTATGGTCAAAGTTATAAAACGAAGACTTTGAAAATTCAAAGTATGACACATATGATGGGACGGAGGGAGTATTTTTGTTGCTTTTATTTTCCAAACACATTTTAATACAATGTGCATCAATAAGTGATGTCCCAGACATAAATAAGTACCATTTGATGAATCTTAGAAATGACCCGACAAGGCGGTAGACAGACAGAGTTGATTTATCGGTCAAGACGTGTATATCAATACGCTAATTGTAACAGACGTCGTATACAATAAAGTATCATTGTTGACGACATGTCTCTCTTTCACTCGTCCGAGACGGTAGTCTTATCATATAGGAAGTATCACTAAAACTATAATACCTTTGGCCTAGCGCATGAGGTGGCCCATCGACCATAAGTTATTAGTTTGAGTCGTATCGAGGACAAATGTATGAATAATTGTGTGGTATGTGACATTTTCCTTGATTAAATACTAAAGTGTTACAATTTGACATAGCTAACTTGTTTATAGGTTGAAACTTGATACTTTATACAAAACTATATTTCATTTCTCCTTAGGATTGTAAATGAACCGAACATTTTCAAACATATATTTTGTTCCTAACTAGTTTTAAGGTTAAAATAGATATTCTAAATATTTGTTATAGAAACTATACTACTCTAATCCACAATAAAATGTAAAAACATATTTGTTTGGGAGTGTATAAATTCATCCAACATTCTTATCACTATATTCAATATATTAACTAAAAGCTATATCTATACAAATTCTCATACATGTAGTATATATATTTATATCATTATATTGGACATGCATTTGGTTGATATTAGTAATACTAAGATCTATGTGTAATGTTGTTATGGGAAGGTGGGAGAAAGTACGTTTTGTGGTGATGTTGGTCACTTTCACATACCCCATCATATATAAATTGTCAAAGATTGGATTCTTGTCTCTATTTGTGTTTTATTGGTAAATATATATCGATATATAAATATTGAGAAAACCATGCACATCCCCATAACAGAATCTTCCAAATCATCAAAAATGCATTCAATGTTTGCATTGGGAGGTCTCACGTTTTATATTTCTTCAAGACGGGGAAAGATGTCTGTTTTTTTACATAGTTTATTACAAACATCAAATTTAATAAAAACAAAACACAATGACTGAGGTTCTATTTTGTCTATTTTATACTAAAAGTTTGTTTAAATAATTGTTTAAAAGGTTCTTATCGTGTCTCCACCTTCCCTTCTTCCAAGAACCTACTCTTCATCTTCTTACTCACTATGGTTTCAAAACTTGATCAAGAACCCTGAAATGGACACCTACGTACGCGTTTTGTTAGCTAATAACAATACTTTAACCAAAGCTAGCTAGTTACCTGCACTATGTAACAAGATTTAAGTTTTTACCATGAAAAATGGTAACGGGCGAACCCTAGCCCCGATACCACAATTGGACACCCATCGAATCACCCCGAACTTGATCAATTTGTTTATGGGTCCAAGTTCAATCAATCCATAGAACGCAGTTTTTTGTATCTATATAAACATTCATGTTCGGTATAAAATGTCTATATAAACGAAAACTTTAGAGGCTATGACCCTCCCTTACCCCTTCACAGTTATGCTGACATGATACCGAGAATTTAAAGTATTAAGATAAAAACTACTGAAATTATAACAACGTTATAAATATATAATTTAGTATAAGTTGGTGTTGCTTATTTGTTAATTGCTATAGTTCATGATTTTACTAAATAACTATCTATAATATGTGAAATATAACTGAAGCTAACTATAATTATCATACATATGATTTTTTTTGTTTCATATGACATTACCTAACTGTTTTATTTTATAATTATTACTAGTTTTCTTCATTGATTTGAGGGATTTTGGGGTTTGAAACCAAGATAACGGTTTCTTTGACCAACGCATAAATAAGATGAAAAACTCTTAACAAATTTACTAAATTTGATGTAGTGGCTTGTAACTTTTTTTTTTTGAACTGCTTCTATCTCATCATCTTATTATGAATTTCTCATAAGGGAAATCATATGTTCGATCTACATATGATTTAATTATTAGTTGATCAGACACTTAAATTATTACGTTTGCTTAAATTAAACCACACAATTGGATTCGTTTTTGGGGTGGTTAGGCAGAGTATTGTTTTCAATTTCTTTAGTATATGGCCAATTTCAACGACAATGCCATCATTGAAGTTATGCCCATAGCACCCGACGGGTGGCGCTATGGGTGGTGTTTTGGTGCTAATTTTACCATTTTTTTTAAAGTGTAGTAGCATGGTTTTAAGCTAGGGATAAAGGCATGAGAGTGTAACCAACTATGACCAAAAGGCTATGTAATGTACCCATAACCAACTTTATTTTTTGGGTTATGCAATGTAAGCAACCTGCTACAATAGGTTTCCATCCGGTTTCCATCATCATCATCATCATCATCCTCACTAGTCCAACACTCGCCGGAAAAATTAAAATCGCGATAACTTTGTTGTTTCTTCGAATTAAGACTTGAAACTACCACCAATCGACTCAAAAATTGATCCCGCACAAACCCTGACCAAAAGTTTTCGAATCCAACACTCGCCGGAAAAAATGGTGATTCGCCGGAAAAATTAAAATCGCGATAACTTTGTTGTTTCTTCGAATTAAGACTTGAAACTACCACCAATCGACTCAAAAATTGATCCCGCACAAACCCTGACCAAAAGTTTTCGAATCCAACACTCGCCGGAAAAATTAAAATCGCGATAACTTTGTTGTTTCTTCGAATTAAGACTTGAAACTACCACCAATCGACTCAAAAATTGATTCCGCACAAACCCTTGGTGATGGTAACGGATATGGAGGCGGTAATGGAGTTGATGTTCACGCCGGCGGCTACAACTTCCGGCTTGCAACAGTATACCTTTAGATTTGGATGGTAAAGCAAAAGAGGAAGCTTGGTGGGATCCGAACCATGCCATTTATCCTTGGTATGTATTTTATTTTTTCAGCTGGCAACAGCTTGGTGGGATCAGAACCATGCCATTTAGATTTGGATGGTAATGAAAAACTAATATATCCTTTGATTGATTTTCACAGCAAATGAAATATGTGACAGATTCGCCGCCACTGGTTTCAATGCCAATTTGATAACATACTTAACAGAACAACTCAACATACATTCAATGCCAATTAATACATACGATTTGTGTTTAGATTTTGATATATAGGAATATAGGTTAACAAGGAAGATGATTGTAGCTTCAGGTGGCAATTTTTTAATAAAAAAGAAATAAAAATTAAAGTGGTAACCGGTAACTTGATGACTAACCGGTTGCTTACATTGCATAACTTAAAAAACATAGTTGGTTACACTAGATAGCAAGTCGAGTAGATGGGTACATTACATAGCCTTTTGGTCTAGTTGGTTACACTCCCATGCCTTTATCTCTTTAAGCTATTATGAAAAACAAAACTAGCTAGAAATAGAGCTAGCAAATGGTAATTTGTCCTATTGTTTTTCCTTCAATCAATAAAAAACACATAGACACTTGCATTGGTCATATGACAAATTCTGTGGTATCTAAAATCCAAAATTTTACATTATCCTAAGCCAAAGACAACTAGGGAAAGAGAGCTGTTTTTCTTGGAATAGAAGATTAGAAGCTTGGAATCATGTGGAAGTCATTAAATGCAGTCTCTCTAGGTGTTGGGGTTGTGTGATAGAGAGAATCCTTTTTTAGAGTTCAATAACTTACTTCTGAATATCACTAAAATTATAACATTATTATGTATTCAGAAGCCTCGTGAGAATCATTAAGTACAGGCTAATTTATATTAATTATGATGTGGGGTGAGGCTAATTAAATTATTAGGTCTTGCTTCTTAATCTAATTGAACCTTGGAATCTTTCAGTTTTGAATGGTGCATGTATTAGAGATTTTACTTCTCAATAAGCTAATTCGAGAATAATTTGCATATATACGTGATATATATATATATGAGAACAAACAAGTGTACCTCTTTATACCGAATAAAGGGAAGGCAACATATATTTGTCCTAAGAGAACTTATGATAAACATTTTCCCTGGTGAGATTAAGTATAGTTATACATAGACATACAAAAGTAGTTGTTATAAATAGAAATACAAAAGTGAAATCTTATAAATTTGAGATCCTAAAAGTTCTATACTTTTGTGAACAACAATAATCTTTTTCCATCTAAAATTACAGTCTTTAGATCGATTCAATTGAAAGAAAGTAAGATAATCTCGTTAATGAGAGACTCATGCCTTGTCATGTAAACCAACACGGTTCAAATTTTATCTGCTTTATCGTTGAAACATCCTTATGTATCATAGATATATGTATATGTATATCTTAGTGTTTGTAAAACAATTAGATTGATTTCATAATAATCTACATTTTGAACTTGGTTTGTATTTAAATTTTATAAGACTTGATTCAGCCTCATGTCGGATCTCGTTAACTGGTTTGCATTAACTGTTTGGTAGGTTGAGGTTTCTTAAAAAATTACTTTACTATTGTTATAAGTTATATATATATAGAACAAATTGCATTTTTGGTCCCTGTGGTATCACACCATTTGCAAGTTTCATACAAATGTGTGCAAGGTGGTGTTCGTGGTCCCTGTGGTATCACACAAGTTGCATCCTTGGTCCAAAACTAACGAACCGTTTATTTTTCCCCGTTAGTGAGCCCATGTGCCACGCACGTGATGGGCAATAGTGTCTTTTCATACAAACAAGGACAATTCTTGCAAAGTAACTCAAATTTTTATTTTTCTTTATTCTTTGTTCATATATTTACCACCACCATCATCATCATCATCATCAAAAACAACATATTTGTCTCCTCTAAAGTTAACAAGAAATGTTTTTTGTCAATTTTAAAATTGTTTTACAAAATACAACTATGATATAAATTAGAAAAAAAAGTACATACCCACCTACAAAACACAACAAAATCCGGCAAGAAGATCGGACGAAGGAAGCTCCGGTGAAAAAGATCCGGCCAAGAAAACTGCCCACAAACCCAATAACAAGATCCGACTACAAACCCAATAAAAAGATTTGATCATGAAGTTATCCAGGATCTGAAAACCTATATATATATAGTCTGAAAAAAGGTTATTTGGGTATCAACTATCAAGAATGGGTTGTGGAAGATCCGAACGTGGCGGCAGAGGTGGACCTCAAGGGTGACAACAGATCTGAAGGGTGGTGGCGGTGGTGGATACGAAGGGCGGCGGTTGTGGATCTGAAGGATCACTCACGATAGAGGAGATTGATTGAAGATTAATAATAATTTGGATTTGGGCGGATTGAAGTAAGAAATTAAAGTGATCGATTGATGGGGAAGAAGGATATTGTTTATTCATATACAGTCTGTCAGGAATGAAGGGGGATTTAACAGATTAATTAATGTAACTTTATTTGTGTTTTTGTGTAATTTTATATTTGATATAAAACTGAGTTTTTTTTTTGACAGTGATATAAAACTGAGTATTAATTGAGTTAGTTTGCAAGAATGGTCCTTGTTTGTATGAAAAGACACTATTGGTCATCACGTGCGTGGCACATGGGCTCACTAACGGGGAAAAATAAACGGTCTGTTAGTTTTGGACCAAGGATGCAACTTGTGTGATACCACAGGGACCACGAACACCACCTTGCACACATTTGTATGAAACTTGCAAATGGTGTGATACCACAGGGACCAAAAATGCAATTCGTTCATATATATATATAACTATATATATATATTTTTTTTTTTTTGTTCCTGTAGACATTAGAAGCCATGTTCATAGGGGTGGTGGGTTAGATTCCCTTTAGTAGTCTACTATTGTTTTGTTTCTGAGGATGTTTGCAAGCCAAAGTCATGTGACACTTTAATTGCTATTTGACTCTTTCATAGATAAAAATGATACCACTGTTAGTTGTGGTTTGACCCAACACCTTTCCTTTTTCTTATCAGAAATGTGTTGGACAACTTGTGTATTTGGGTTGATTAGAATTTGAAGGATCTGATATATATCACTTTAAATCAGATAACGTACGATTTTTTAAAAGTATTATTTTGATTCTATATCTCTAGGCAGTTACATGAATTTTGTTTTGAAATAACATAAGAGTTAAATTCTCTGTTTTTGTCTTAGTTAGTCCATGCCGATAAGTTCAGCATTTACAATGCTTGCTGATATAAATGAAAGCACCAAAGCTCATTGATATGGATCGGCACCTAAGTTAGACGCCACAAAGTGTGTTGCCTCAAGGACCCTTCAAGGGAGCACAAATTCCCTTTTACCTTCGCTATTCGACTCTGGTTTCATATGAACTTCCAACAAATCTATACTTTGCACAACTTAAGTTCCAACATTATGCTAAAATTATTAACAAAATGCAAGTATGAGATTAAAAGTTGATGGTATGCTTTTGTTCGGACAAAGTATGATAGAAAGTAGAAACTTTAACCAATACTAAGAACAAGGGCGGAACTTGAACAAATGTTTCGAAAGCAACCACAAAATCTCAAACGTCACCTCTCCAAATTGTTTAAGGTGTATGAAAAATTGTTATATAACCCAACACAAACTTCCATAAATTCGTGGATATCTTTCAAGTGATACATATAAATATAGATAGATACATTATCTTGGTCCATGAAAAGGGGGTGTGGGGAAGACTCGTAGGGTTATTTCTGGAATAACACTTCATCAAACAAATAGAAACAAGAAAAGAAAACTTAAATAAACATGAAATAAATTCCCAAAGTTTTTCAAGTATCCTTGTGAATGTCTTCCCAACCAACATTCACGTTAAACTCGATCATCTTTGTAATTGTGGGTCCAAGCTTAGGCTTTGCACACTCCCAAGCTGAAAGTAAAAGTAAAAGTAACTCCCAATGCCGTCTTCCACGGGTTTTGGGTCCCAATACCGTCTTCGACGGTGTATGGGGAGGTTGATATGTAGACAGTCTTACCCCTACCAAAGGTAGAGAGACTGCTTCCAGGTTCTACCAAAGGTAGAAAAGGACCTCCAGCCTTGCTGGGCATGAGGATCGAACCCATGACCTCTGTTCCAGAGGCAAGGGCTCCAACCACTGATCCAACCCAGTTTTTCTGAATAGTATATATAACACTTTCCTAATTAGCCAATACTCTTTGCTAAATCATATGCACGGATAATGATTGACATGGAGGCCAATCGTAAGAAACCAGAGTTTGATCCTTTGAGGTAATCAGATTTTATGAATAATTTGTTTTTGTGCTTACAGGCGGACATCTTATTGAGTTTAGTAACTTGGGACAACTAAGGACTCGATGCGGCTGAATTGACCAGTTAAGCAGTGACCTTTCAACAATGAGTCACTCCATATGGAATATCTGGGTGAGGCCTTTAAAAATACATATACACGGACACCTACAAATACATACTTATGCATATAACGTATAGAGGAGGGTTATTTGAGAACTCTTAAAAAAAAGAACTCAAGAACTCCTCTACACCCTTGGATAAAAAAAAATGGATGGACCATATTAAAACTAAAAAACCCCTCTCAACACTAGAAGGGTACTTTTGTCAACTCCTTCTTTTTTTTCTCTCTCTTGCTTTAATAGAATTCTTTCTAATTTACTAAAAAACTTTTATCTCACAAACCGTAAATCGTTAGACGAAAAGAAAAGCATGGGTAGTCTTAAAATTCGTCCTCTTTCATTAGAGATGCAATTCGACATACTTTTGACGACTTTTTAAATTTTTTTTTTTTTCATCACGTTCATCTTACACATGTGTAGGATGAACCTTTTAGTGGTTTCCACTTGTCCTACACATGTGTAGGATGAACCTTTTAGTGGTTTCCACTTGTCCTACACATATGTAGGATGAACCTTTTAGTGGTTTCCACTTGTCCTACACATGTGTAGGATGAACCTTTTAGTGGTTTCCACTTGTCCTACACATGTGTAGGATGAACCTTTTAGTGGTTTCAACTTGTCCTGCACGGGCGGAGCCCGTACGGCTAAGGGCTTTGCCCGTACCGTATCCAACCACCACCATCTCATGGATCTCCGCCCATCAAATCCAAACCATTCCCAAATGCGTCCGGCTTCCAACCCCTTTATAAATGCCTCGAGGTAGCCTACCGAGAAGGGCGAAGCCCCCCTGAACGGGCAACGCCCGTTCAACTAAGGGCTACCGCCCGTACCGTATCCAACCACCACCATCTCATGGATCGCCGCCCATCAAATCCAAACCATTCCCAAATGCGTCCGGCTTCAACCCCTTTATAAATGCCTCGAGGTAGCCTACCGAGAAGGGCGAAGCCCCCCTGAACGGGCAACGCCCGTTCGACTAAGGGCTACCGCCCGTACCGTATCCATCCGCCCTCTGAATTAAAAAGTCGTCGAAAGTATTTATGATGACCACTCTAATGAAAGAGGACAAAATACTAAATGAACCTTTTAGTGGTTTCCACTTGTCCTACACATTTGTAGGATGAACCTTTTTGTGGTTTCACTTGTCCTACACATGTGTAGGATGAACGTTTTAGTGGTTTCTACTTGTCCTACACATGTGTAGGATGAACGTGATGGAAAAAAAAACGAAATTTAAAAAGTCTTCAAAAGTATATCGAATTGCATCTCTAATGAAAGAGGACGAAATTTCAAGACTACCCATGCTTTTTTTTCCGTCTAACGATGTACGGTTTGTGAGATAAAAGTTTTTTAATGAATTAGATATTTTTTGATTTAATAAGAGGAGAGAGAAAGAAAGAGAGCTGGACAAGTTTTTCATAATGACAATCATGCCCTTCCTGATCTTGATAAATGAAGGGCTAAGATTGGTTCTCGCGTTCTTTATTTTTTAGTGGTTCTCAAAATAACTCACCCCTATATATATATATATATATATATATATAATATATATTAATATATATGTATATAATATACCATATATATATATATATATATATATATATATATATATATATATATATATATATATATATATATATATATATATATATATATATATATATATATATATATATATATATATATATATATATATATATATATATATATATATATATATATATATATATATATATATATATATATATATATATATATATATATATATATATATATATATATATATATATATATATATATATATATATATATATATATATATATATATATATATATATATATATATATATATATATATATATATATATATATATATATATATATATATATATATATATATATATATATATATATATATATATATATATATATATATATATATATATATATATATATATATATATATATATATATATATATATATATATATATATATATATATATATATATATATATATATATATATATATATATATATATATATATATATATATATATATATATATATATATATATATATATATATATATATATATATATATATATATATATATATATATATATATATATATATATATATATATATATATATATATATATATATATATATATATATATATATATATATATATATATATATATATATATATATATATATATATATATATATATATATATATATATATATATATATATATATATATATATATATATATATATATATATATATATATATATATATATATATATATATATATATATATATATATATATATATATATATATATATATATATATATATATATATATATATATATATATATATATATATATATATATATATATATATATATATATATATATATATATATATATATATATATATATATATATATATATATATATATATATATATATATATATATATATATATATATATATATATATATATATATATATATATATATATATATATATATATATATATATATATATATATATATATATATATATATATATATATATATATATATATATATATATATATATATATATATATATATATATATATATATATATATATATATATATATATATATATATATATATATATATATATATATATATATATATATATATATATATATATATATATATATATATATATATATATATATATATATATATATATATATATATATATATATATATATATATATATATATATATATATATATATATATATATATATATATATATATATATATATATATATATATATATATATATATATATATATATATATATATATATATATATATATATATATATATATATATATATATATATATATATATATATATATATATATATATATATATATATATATATATATATATATATATATATATATATATATATATATATATATATATATATATATATATATATATATATATATATATATATATATATATATATATATATATATATATATATATATATATATATATATATATATATATATATATATATATATATATATATATATATATATATATATATATATATATATATATATATATATATATATATATATATATATATATATATATATATATATATATATATATATATATATATATATATATATATATATATATATATATATATATATATATATATATATATATATATATATATATATATATATATATATATATATATATATATATATATATATATATATATATATATATATATATATATATATATATATATATATATATATATATATATATATATATATATATATATATATATATATATATATATATATATATATATATATATATATATATATATATATATATATATATATATATATATATATATATATATATATATATATATATATATATATATATATATATATATATATATATATATATATATATATATATATATATATATATATATATATATATATATATATATATATATATATATATATATATATATATATATATATATATATATATATATATATATATATATATATATATATATATATATATATATATATATATATATATATATATATATATATATATATATATATATATATATATATATATATATATATATATATATATATATATATATATATATATATATATATATATATATATATATATATATATATATATATATATATATATATATATATATATATATATATATATATATATATATATATATATATATATATATATATATATATATATATATATATATATATATATATATATATATATATATATATATATATATATATATATATATATATATATATATATATATATATATATATATATATATATATATATATATATATATATATATATATATATATATATATATATATATATATATATATATATATATATATATATATATATATATATATATATATATATATATATATATATATATATATATATATATATATATATATATATATATATATATATATATATATATATATATATATATATATATATATATATATATATATATATATATATATATATATATATATATATATATATATATATATATATATATATATATATATATATATATATATATATATATATATATATATATATATATATATATATATATATATATATATATATATATATATATATATATATATATATATATATATATATATATATATATATATATATATATATATATATATATATATATATATATATATATATATATATATATATATATATATATATATATATATATATATATATATATATATATATATATATATATATATATATATATATATATATATATATATATATATATATATATATATATATATATATATATATATATATATATATATATATATATATATATATATATATATATATATATATATATATATATATATATATATATATATATATATATATATATATATATATATATATATATATATATATATATATATATATATATATATATATATATATATATATATATATATATATATATATATATATATATATATATATATATATATATATATATATATATATATATATATATATATATATATATATATATATATATATATATATATATATATATATATATATATATATATATATATATATATATATATATATATATATATATATATATATATATATATATATATATATATATATATATATATATATATATATATATATATATATATATATATATATATATATATATATATATATATATATATATATATATATATATATATATATATATATATATATATATATATATATATATATATATATATATATATATATATATATATATATATATATATATATATATATATATATATATATATATATATATATATATATATATATATATATATATATATATATATATATATATATATATATATATATATATATATATATATATATATATATATATATATATATATATATATATATATATATATATATATATATATATATATATATATATATATATATATATATATATATATATATATATATATATATATATATATATATATATATATATATATATATATATATATATATATATATATATATATATATATATATATATATATATATATATATATATATATATATATATATATATATATATATATATATATATATATATATATATATATATATATATATATATATATATATATATATATATATATATATATATATATATATATATATATATATATATATATATATATATATATATATATATATATATATATATATATATATATATATATATATATATATATATATATATATATATATATATATATATATATATATATATATATATATATATATATATATATATATATATATATATATATATATATATATATATATATATATATATATATATATATATATATATATATATATATATATATATATATATATATATATATATATATATATATATATATATATATATATATATATATATATATATATATATATATATATATATATATATATATATATATATATATATATATATATATATATATATATATATATATATATATATATATATATATATATATATATATATATATATATATATATATATATATATATATATATATATATATATATATATATATATAAATATAAACTTAAACCAATTTAGGATTATTTTTTTTATATAAAAATTATAAAAAAATATATTTTTACCAAAGTTGACCCGAGTTTTGACCCGATCCGGCCGATTCTTGACCGATCCGGCTGATTTTTGACCGATCCAGACGAGTTTGACCGAGTTTTACAAGAGACCAAGTCGTTGACCGAGTTTTCACCCGATTCTAGCCAACTCGACCTGTTTAACGCCCGATTCCGATTCCGAGTTCCCGGCCGAGTCGGCCGAGTTTTACAACAATGATCACAATAGGCACCTCATCAACACCTCTTCCTCACTGCCACATCAGCTTTTCTCTCTCCTCATCTACCTCTTCCACACTCACTCACAATAACACTTCTTACAGACCTCTTCCATAACTTTTATTTATTTTATTTTATATTTATCCAAACAATAAATTAAACTTAATTTTATTTAAAATAAAACATTACAACTAAATTAAAAAACATTACAATTAAACATTAACTAAAAAAAAAGTACACCTAATACAATTAAAAATAAAACATTACAATTAAAAATAAAACATTACGATTAAAAATAAAACTACTCGTCGTCGGCCGTCTGGTCCTCCTCGTCGTCCTCCGAGTCGTGGCTAGGAGCTGCTGGAGCATAAAACTTGCTACCGAATTCTTCATCCAAGTATTGTCGATATCTCATATGTGCTTCCAAGTCCTTTCTCGACAAACCCGTCGGAATCGGTTTCGCCAAAAACTTCATGGCATCTCTAATCTCGGCCCGTCGCAAAGCATCTTGTTGCATTTGAACATAAGTACTAATCTTTTGAGCCGCTTCCGAACCCGATGAGCGGCCCGATGTTGCATCGGACGAACTAGACAACCTACGGCTAACGTTACGACCCCGTGGTCGCCTAACGGGGTCTTCCCCAAATAAGGCATCAAATGGGGTCGGGGTGGGGGTGTGGGGTCGCGCCTACTGGAACATCATCGGCGGTCAAATCTACCGCCGGAGCCGGAGCCGGTCGACTGCTCGTCGCGGCATTTTCATTCCAAAAGTTGGACAAGTTTTTAAGAAGGTCATAGCAACTCTGGTAATGCCAATATTTCTCCCGTGTTTGTTTCTTGTACAATTTCACAGCCGCGTCAGACACCTGTTGATGTGTCTCAATTTATACTTATTTCCCACATCCTATTTGGACGATTTATACTCGTTTTATAGTCGTTTATACTTGTTTTGTGGTGCGTTATGGTGTTTGCTAGTGGTTTCAGGTCTACAGCAGGTATATCATTCACAAATGGTAGAAAATGGCTTGGGAATGGTCCATATGCACTAACGGATGAACCATGATGGAACGAAGCTGAAATGGTGAAATCTGGCAGAGATCGCGACACAATACAGGGGATTCGAAGCGCGATGCAGCACAAAAGCGCCTTCGCGGCGCGAGAATAGAAGATCACGACGCGATAATAATCCCTGCATTCAAAAGTACCAGGTTTAGCACCCATCGCGGCGCGATCCGCAAAAACTTGATGTGTGGAATCTAGTTTAAAAATTTATAACAAGATTTATCGCTAACTAACTACAACACACGTACGGGCAGTGTACCCGTTCGTATGTAATATAGCTAACTGGCAAGACCAGGATCGAACTCGAGGACTGAATGTTGTACTAAAGATTGTAAAAATGTGAAACAAGTGAAAGGTTTGGTGTGACCGAATTGTCACTTTGCGTTTCTGAAAGCTAAGTAATTAACGAGTAAAATAAAGTACTCAACCGGATTAACGAGAGCACGAGAAAATAGTTTGAGTTGTAAACAATAGTTAACAAGCCATCTATGTCGAATCCGCTCCACAAAAAGTCTAGGTTGCATATAAGTTAAGCTCAAAATTCATTAATGTTGGTGATAATAATCGTGATAAGACAAAAACACAAACTGGTGCACCTGGTTTGTAAAATCGACTCAATCACCTAATCAATCCAATTTCTTGCAACAAGTGGTACCACCATCCCTATTACAATTCCTTGAACTAACTAGTTTGTTTGATTATTTAAATAACAAAGTAATTTCTATTAAACTTGTATCATTTGCTATCATACCATGACCTAAGCAAGAGTTATTCATAGACAAACAACTAAAATAATACTTGTATTCAACTAGTACCACTATCGAAGAACACAAATATCACCAAGAACACAAGATTAAGTAAAAGAAATCACTTCATTAAGATCTTGACAAAATGTTAAGTAAAACAAACTTAAATTCAAAATATTATGCAACCATAATGTAACACCCCAAAGATTTTAAGGTAAAAGAAATTAACCTCTTTTTATAGTTTTGACATTAAATTAAATTCCTAGTATTTTATTTTTGGATATGGGGTTAATTTAGTTGGAACTTTAGCGGATAGCGGGTATGTTATTACCAAAAAGTAGTAAGGGGCGTGACATCCCCATGATGTGCCAGTCATTTCAATTTCATGACTCACCTCCCATTTCAATATTTTGGCTAGCACTCCATCACCTATTACTTCTTCTTCCAATTCCATCTCATGCAAAGAAAATCAAAGCTATTTCTCTCTAAATCAAGAACAATAACTATCACCATCATTAATCTTCATTCAAGAATTCAAAAGTTAGGGTTTGTGGTGGAAGGTGGTGGTGGCCGAATTTCAAAGAGGAAAAGAGGGGAAGAAGAATTTTTCCATCTAAGTCTTGATTTAGCTTATTGTTGCGAGGTATTGATTTCCCCTAATTTAGTTTTTCATCTTTCTTTTGAAATTAGGGTTCATGGATGAACCAAATTGGGGTTTTTGCTAGAAAATGAATTATGGTTAATTTTCCCCAATTCCTTAGTTAACCTAGTTGTCATTGAGTTATATGTTGAGTTTGATTATGAAATGGATAAGTTCATGTGAGAATTTTAGTTAATGTGAAAAGATGAATTTTTGCTAGTTATTGAAAGGTGGATGAAATTGGTAGGATAAACTACCTAATGTTGTTGTTAAAGATGAAAGCAACTCAATGACAAATGGGTTGGGTTTTGGGTTTAGAAAGGCTAGTGATTGAGTATGGTTAGGTTAAGCTAGTCAAGTTGTGAATATAAGCTTATGCATTTTATGATATGATTATAGGTTGAAGCTTGTTTGTGCTTAATCGTTTTAGCATTGTTGTTCTAATTGCGGAGGAGGTGAGTATATTTGCATACTTTTATGTTATGTTGGTATCCATGTGTGGAAAGACCACCATGTTGAAGTTGATTATCCATGTGTGGAAAGACCACCATGTTGAAGTTGATTATCCATGTGTGGAAAGACCACCATGTTGAAGTAATTATCCATGTGTGGAAAGACCACCATGTTGAAGTAATTATCCATGTGTGGAAAGACCACCATGTTGAAGTGATTATCCATGTGTGGAAAGACCACCATGTTGAAGTTGATTATCCATGTGTGGAAAGACCACCATGTTGAAGTGGATTGTCCATGTGTGGAAAGACCACCATGTTGAAGTTGTTAATCCATATATGTGTTTAGGGTGCAAGGTGAGCAAATAAATGTGACATGACGATGTTATAGGTTACTTGTGATAGTCCTTGTACTTTGCCCTCCTTCGTAATCGTAATTGTATGCAAGTATATTCACTAAGCCTTTGCTTATATATTAGTTGTTTACCTTTTTAGGTAGTTCCGGGAGAAGGAACTAGTTGTTGATAAGCTTGAAGTTTTTGAAGTAAAGTTGTTGTCAGACTTGAAGGTATCTAGGTCATTCTTGTATGAATGGCAATCTTTTGGTTAGAGGCCTAGAAATCCCTCCTCTCATGGCTCTTGGTACATTTTGGTTTAAAAAGTATATTTTTGTAAAAGTCTTGTAAATGTTCAAGTGTAGAGCTTTTGGAAAGATGTCTAGTGTATGTTGGATGAAAATGGTGTCAAAATGGGTAAATGACCCATTAATGTTGAAAATGAGATTTGGAACAGGTTGATGTTGTAACTATGTTTAAAAATGTGTTTTTATGATTGTTGCCAATTCTGGATGGTGTTTTAAATGTTGGTCATGAGTTGAATGAATGAAAGTTTGGGTAAAAGTGTTAAAGGAAGAAGCTGGTTGCTGGATTTTGTTCAGGTCTGAGACCAGTGGGATCCCACTGCGGCGCAGTGGGAGGGTCTCAACCCCACTGCGGCGCAGTGGGGGAACTTTTGTCACGCAGGACAGTAGAATCCCACTGCGATGCAGTGGGAGTGTGTCGAACCCACTGCGGCGCAGTGGGTATCCTCTGTAAAAAAAAAAAAAAATATTCAGTTTTCGGTTTATCGAGTATGGTCCTTTCAAGTTGGTATCAGAGCCGAGGTTTAAGGGATTTAGGTATTCCCTCGTGTAGAGAGTGCCTAGACTTAAACCTTAGTTGAGACTCGACCTTAGGTAGCCGAAATTTTATATGGGACCGAAAGAGTGTTTAATGATGTTAGCTTATAAACTTGCTAGTATTAAAGCACAATAAGAAGCCGACCTTATTGTGGTTGAGATACTAACAAATTTATAAACTAACAGCAGCAAACCTTGGGACGGTTTAGTATAAAGTTATAGGTTTTGGCTTCTAGTCGTAGAGATAGATAGGTTGCGTGATTAAATCCGTGTTATCTACTCTTATTATAGTATGGCCGATTATCATAATGACGAAGATGAGCACAACGAACAGAATGAAGAAGAAGAGCCCATATTTGCCGATGATAGTATGGATATCTCGGACCAAATAGGGAGAGCATTGGAGAAGTATACTCCTCTTTTATTAAAAAGATTGAATCAAACTTTAGAAGGAGCTGTGAATGATCACATTGCTCAAATGATTAGAGAAGAGGTTGTGGTCAATGTGCAACGGGAGTTTGAGAAAAGAGATGCCAAAGATAAAGGCAAGAAGACTGAAGATGAAAGGGAGGTGGAAGTAACCGGGGAGAAGGTTTATAAGAAGAAGTTCACTTTTCGAGACTTTGAAGTGTGCCACCCACCTGAGTATCACGGTGATCGTGATCCCATCGTTTGTACTCGGTGGATATCGGAGATAGAAGGGGCGTTCCGCACTAGTCAATGCCCCTCACACTTGAAGGTCATCTTTGCGGTTGGTATGCTAAGGAACAGTGGGAAGAGATGGTGGGATGGTTTGTTGGCAATAAAGAAGGAAGCTTTAGATCATGTAGAATGGCCCGAATTCAAGACTATGTTTTTCAAGGAATTTAGATCGGAGGCCGAAGTGACTAAGTTGAGAAGCGAATTTCTCAATGACTGTCAAGGCACCATGAGCTTAAATGAATTCCGAGCTCAATTCTTGGATAAAGCTCAATTTTGTCCGGAATTTCTTGAGAACGATCAATTGCTAAAGGAGCAATTTTATATGAAGCTGAAGAAGAGCTTGAGGGAGAAGATAAGCCTACGTCAAATGGATTCTTTCTCCATGTTGGCGGATGTGGCTAGGGATCATGAGATTGAGCAGTCTAGGGTGGAGGAAGGTGAATTGAAAAGGAAGCATGAAGAAACGAACTCTCCTAACAAACGGTTTAGACAAGAGGGTAGCTCCGGTAACAACTCACATAGAAGAAACACCCCCTTTTGCCGTCAATGCAAGAAGAATCACTCAGGAGTGTGCAAGGCATCGGAGAAGGGATGTTATACTTGTGGGAAGCCGGGACACACTAGCCGGGAGTGCAAGTCCAAGCCTCGAAAACCTGTCATTTGTTTTAAGTGCTTCGGGGAGGGTCACATGAGAAGCTCATGTCCTAAATTGACCGAGGAAGAGAGACTTGAAGAGAGGAGAAAGGAGGCGGAGAGAAAGAATGTCCAAGCACATGGAAATCCACGAGGAAGATCCTTTCAACTCACGGTGGAGCAAGCAAGGAGCACGGATGATGTTGTCACAGGTACATTCCTTGTATATAATGTGCCTATGCGAATTCTCTTTGATTCGGGGGCAAATAGGTCATTTGTTGCAACTAGAGTAATTCATGTTATTCCCGTGTCAAAGTCAAGTCTAGATAATATTTTGCAAGTTGAGGTTGGTAATGGTAGGATGGAATTAGTGAAGGATGTGTATATAGGGTGTGAGATCAAAATCTCTTCGGAACTCTTTCAAGCCAATTTAATTCCTTTTCCGATGGGAGAGTTTGATATAATTTTGGGAATGGATTGGTTGAGTTCTTGTAACGCTAAAATCGCGTGTGATGAAAAGGCAATATATGTAAAGACCTCCAAAGGTGAAGATTTGGTGGTTTATGGTGATAGGAAGGAGCGTTCTATATCCGTTTGTACCTTTGCTCGTGCCAAACGCTATATGTCTCATGGATGTCATGCTTACCTTGCTCACATTGTTAATGTTGAAAAGAAACCTTTATCTATCGTAGACATTCCAATCGTTAGTGAATTTGCCGATGTTTTTCCCGAAGACTTGCCGGGTATTCCCCCCGAACGGCAAGTTGAGTTTTCAATTGATCTCATTCCGGGGGCTAACCTCATTGCTAAAGCTCCTTACCGTTTGGCTCCAACGGAAATGCAAGAGATGATGAAGCAATTACAAGAACTACTTGATAAAGGTTTTATTCGACCTAGTAACTCCTTGGGGCGCACCGGTACTTTTCGTTAAGAAGAAGGATGGAAGCATGCGTATGTGTATCGACTATCGTGAGCTCAACAAAGTCACCGTAAAGAACAAGTATCCTTTGCCTAGAATCGACGATTTATTCGATCAACTTCAAGGAACATCATATTTCTCTAAAATTGATCTTCGTTCGGGTTACCATCAACTCAAGGTACGTGATGAAGATATTCCCAAAACCGCTTTCCGTACTTGTTATGGTCATTTCGAGTTTGTTGTCATGCCTTTTGGTCTCACTAATGCTCCCGCGGCTTTCATGGACCTCATGAATCGTGTTTGTCGTCCCATGCTGGACAAGTCCGTGATTGTTTTTATTGATGACATTCTCATTTATTCCAAGAGTTCTTCCGATCATGAAGTTCATTTAAGGGAGGTGTTGGAAATTTTATGCAAGGAGAAACTCTATGCCAAATTCTCCAAATGTGAGTTTTGGTTAAGAGAAGTGCAATTTCTTGGTCACGTTATTAATAGTGAAGGAATTATGGTGGATCCGGCTAAGATTAATGCGGTGATGAAGTGGGAGCAACCTAAGAATCCGTCGGAGATTAGGAGTTTCCTTGGTCTAGCGGGCTATTACCGCCGTTTCATCCAAGACTTTTCCAAAATAGCTGCCCCATTGACCAAGTTTACTCGTAAGAATATCAAGTTTGAATGGAAAAGCGAACAAGAGATGGCTTTTCAACAACTTCGAGAAAGGCTAAGTCAAGCACCGGTCCTTGTTTTACCAGATGGACTTGAAGATATGGTGGTGTATTGTGATGCATCATTTAATGGCCTAGGTTGTATTCTTATGCAACGAGGTAAAGTCATTGCCTATGCTTCAAGGCAATTGAAAGAGCATGAAAAACGGTATCCTACACATGATTTGGAGTTAGCGGCGGTGGTTTTTGCTTTAAAAATTTGGCGCCATTACCTTTATGGAGTCAAGTTTACCATTTATTCCGATCATAAAAGTCTCAAGTACTTCTTTGAGCAAAGAGATCTCAACAATCGCCAACGAAGATGGTTAGATCTTTTGAAAGATTATGATTGTGAAATTTTGTATCATCCCGGGAAGGCTAATGTTGTAGCGGACGCTTTGAGTCGGAAGAGTTCTCATCATGCTCTAGTCGTTTCTCCCCTTTGGGTTTTGATCACCAATGACTTCTTCGATCAAATTAGAGAAGCTCAAGAGAGAGCCTTGCAACGAGATCCTAAGAAAGAAAGAATTCAAGGCCAAATACACTATTTTACCAAGGATTCTCGTGGCCTTACCGTTCGTTTTGGGAGAATTTGGATTCCTTTCTCTTGTGAGTTGAAACAAATTCTACTTGATGAAGCTCACAAATCCAAATATTCTATTCACCCTGGTGCTACAAAGATGTATCATGACTTGAAAGTAGAATATTGGTGGCCCGGAATGAAGCGGGATGTGGTGAAATATGTCGAAAAGTGTTTGACTTGTGCACAAGTAAAAGCGGAGCATCAAAAGCCTTATGGTATGTTGCAACCGTTGGAAATCCCCAAATGGAAGTGGGAAGAGATCACCATGGATTTCATCACAAAATTGCCCAAGACCCCTAGAAATCAATTTGATACTATATGGGTAATAGTTGATAGATTAACCAAGAGTGCCTTATTTCTTCCTATTCGTGAGGCATCATCATCTGAAGTGTTGGCAAAGATCTACGTAAAAGAGGTTGTAGCTAGACATGGAGTTCCCATCTCCATTGTTTCGGATAGAGACACTCGATTCACTTCTCACTTTTGGCGGAAATTTCATGAAGATATGGGTACCAAGCTCAAGCTTAGCACCGCCTATCACCCACAAACGGATGGTCAAAGTGAGAGAACTATTCAAACGCTTGAAGACATGCTTCGGGCATGTATAATCGATTTTGGAGGCACTTGGGATCTTCACTTGCCTTTGGTAGAATTCTCTTACAACAATAGCTACCATTCTAGTACTCAAATGCCGCCGTATGAAATGTTGTATGGAAGGAAGTGTAGATCTCCAATTTGTTGGGGAGAAGTAGGTCAAAGAGAAATAGGTGGCACGGAAGTGGTGTTAAAAACCATCGAAAAGATAGATGTGATCAAAGAGAGATTAAAAGCGGCTCAAGATCGGCAAAAGTCTTATGCAGATAAAAGGAGAAGACCGATTGAGTTTCTTGTGGGCGATCGTGTTTTGTTGAAAGTCTCCCCATGGAAGGGTGTGCTACGATTTAGAAAGCGTGGGAAACTAAGTCCCCGATTTATTGGCCCGTTTAAAATTTTGGCTAAGGTTGGCAAAGTTGCTTACCGTTTGGAGTTACCGGATGAACTTTCGGGAATCCATCCAACTTTTCATGTGTCACATCTTAGAAAATGCCTTGCCGATGAGTCTTCTTATGTGACTTTGAAAGAAATTGAGGTTGATAATAAGTTGAACTATGTTGAAGAACCTATTGCCATAGTAGAAGAAGAGCTTAGAAGAATACAAAATAAGACGGCAAGGACTTATAAGATTTTGTGGAAGCATGGTAAGATGTCCGATTGTACATGGGAGTCCGAGCATGACGTCCTAGTTTACTATCCGTCTTTGCATATGGCTTGGATCACGAGGTCGTGATCCGTTCCAAGTGGGGGAGAGTTGTAACACCCCAAAGATTTTAAGGTAAAAGAAATTAACCCCTTTTTTATAGTTTTGACATTAAATTAAATTCCTAGTATTTTATTTTTGGATATGGGGTTAATTTAGTTGGAACTTTAGCGGATAGCGGGTATGTTATTACCAAAAAGTAGTAAGGGGCGTGGCATCCCCATGATGTGCCAGCCATTTCAATTTCATGACTCACCTCCCATTTCAATATTTTGGCTAGCACTCCATCACCTATTACTTCTTCTTCCAATTCCATCTCATGCAAAGGAAATCAAAGCTATTTCTCTCTAAATCAAGAACAATAACTATCACCATCATTAATCTTCATTCAAGAATTCAAAAGTTAGGGTTGTGGTGGAAGGTGGTGGTGGCCGAATTTCAAAGAGGAAAAGAGGGGAAGAAGAATTTTTCCATCTAAGTCTTGATTTAGCTTATTGTTGCGAGGTATTGATTTCCCCTAATTTAGTTTTTCATCTTTCTTTTGAAATTAGGGTTCATGGATGAACCAAATTGGGGGTTTTGCTAGAAAATGAATTATGGTTAATTCTCCCCAATTCCTTAGTTAACCTAGTTGTCATTGAGTTATATGTTGAGTTTGATTATGAAATGGATAAGTTCATGTGAGAATTTTAGTTAATGTGAAAAGATGAATTTTTGCTAGTTATTGAAAGGTGGATGAAATTGGTAGGATGAACTACCTAATGTTGTTGTTAAAGATGAAAGCGACTCAATGACAAATGGGTTGGGTTTTGGGTTTAGAAAGGCTAGTGATTGAGTATGGCTAGGTTAAGCTAGTCAAGTTGTGAATATAAGCTTATGCATTTTATGATATGATTATAGGTTGAAGCTTGTTTGTGCTTAATCATTTTAGCATTGTTGTTCTAATTGCGGAGGAGGTGAGTATATTTGCATACTTTTATGTTATGTTGGTATCCATGTGTGGAAAGACCACCATGTTGAAGTTGATTGTCCATGTGTGGAAAGACCACCATGTTGAAGTTGATTGTCCATGTGTGGAAAGACCACCATGTTGAAGTTGATTATCCATGTGTGGAAAGACCACCATGTTGAAGTGGATTGTCCATGTGTGGAAAGACCACCATGTTGAAGTTGATTATCCATGTGTGGAAAGACCACCATGTTGAAGTTGATTATCCATGTGTGGAAAGACCACCATGTTGAAGTGGATTGTCCATGTGTGGAAAGACCACCATGTTGAAGTTGATTATCCATGTGTGGAAAGACCACCATGTTGAAGTGGATTGTCCATGTGTGGAAAGACCACCATGTTGAAGTGGATTGTCCATGTGTGGAAAGACCACCATGTTGAAGTTGATTGTCCATGTGTGGAAAGACCACCATGTTGAAGTTGATTGTCCATGTGTGGAAAGACCACCATGTTGAAGTTGATTATCCATGTGTGGAAAGACCACCATGTTGAAGTTGATTATCCATGTGTGGAAAGACCACCATGTTGAAGTTGATTATCCATGTGTGGAAAGACCACCATGTTGAAGTTGATTATCCATGTGTGGAAAGACCACCATGTTGAAGTTGATTATCCATGTGTGGAAAGACCACCATGTTGAAGTTGGATTGTCCATGTGTGGAAAGACCACCATGTTGAAGTTGATTATCCATGTGTGGAAAGACCACCATGTTGAAGTTGATTGTCCATGTGTGGAAAGACCACCATGTTGAAGTTGATTATCCATGTGTGGAAAGACCACCATGTTGAAGTTGATTGTCCATGTGTGGAAAGACCACCATGTTGAAGTTGATTATCCATGTGTGGAAAGACCACCATGTTGAAGTTGATTATCCATGTGTGGAAAGACCACCATGTTGAAGTTGATTATCCATGTGTGGAAAGACCACCATGTTGAAGTGGATTGTCCATGTGTGGAAAGACCACCATGTTGAAGTTGATTATCCATGTGTGGAAAGACCACCATGTTGAAGTTGATTATCCATGTGTGGAAAGACCACCATGTTGAAGTTGATTGTCCATGTGTGGAAAGACCACCATGTTGAAGTTGATTATCCATGTGTGGAAAGACCACCATGTTGAAGTTGATTGTCCATGTGTGGAAAGACCACCATGTTGAAGTTGATTATCCATGTGTGGAAAGACCACCATGTTGAAGTTGATTATCCATGTGTGGAAAGACCACCATGTTGAAGTTGATTATCCATGTGTGGAAAGACCACCATGTTGAAGTGGATTGTCCATGTGTGGAAAGACCACCATGTTGAAGTTGATTATCCATGTGTGGAAAGACCACCATGTTGAAGTTGATTATCCATGTGTGGAAAGACCACCATGTTGAAGTTGATTATCCATGTGTGGAAAGACCACCATGTTGAAGTTGATTATCCATGTGTGGAAAGACCACCATGTTGAAGTTGATTATCCATGTGTGGAAAGACCACCATGTTGAAGTTGATTATCCATGTGTGGAAAGACCACCATGTTGAAGTTGATTGTCCATGTGTGGAAAGACCACCATGTTGAAGTTGATTATCCATGTGTGGAAAGACCACCATGTTGAAGTTGATTATCCATGTGTGGAAAGACCACCATGTTGAAGTGGATTGTCCATGTGTGGAAAGACCACCATGTTGAAGTTGATTATCCATGTGTGGAAAGACCACCATGTTGAAGTTGATTATCCATGTGTGGAAAGACCACCATGTTGAAGTTGATTATCCATGTGTGGAAAGACCACCATGTTGAAGTTGATTATCCATGTGTGGAAAGACCACCATGTTGAAGTTGATTATCCATGTGTGGAAAGACCACCATGTTGAAGTTGATTATCCATGTGTGGAAAGACCACCATGTTGAAGTTGATTATCCATGTGTGGAAAGACCACCATGTTGAAGTTGATTATCCATGTGTGGAAAGACCACCATGTTGAAGTTGATTATCCATGTGTGGAAAGACCACCATGTTGAAGTTGATTATCCATGTGTGGAAAGACCACCATGTTGAAGTTGATTATCCATGTGTGGAAAGACCACCATGTTGAAGTTGATTATCCATGTGTGGAAAGACCACCATGTTGAAGTTGATTATCCATGTGTGGAAAGACCACCATGTTGAAGTTGATTATCCATGTGTGGAAAGACCACCATGTTGAAGTTGATTATCCATGTGTGGAAAGACCACCATGTTGAAGTTGATTATCCATGTGTGGAAAGACCACCATGTTGAAGTTGATTATCCATGTGTGGAAAGACCACCATGTTGAAGTTGATTATCCATGTGTGGAAAGACCACCATGTTGAAGTTGATTATCCATGTGTGGAAAGACCACCATGTTGAAGTTGATTATCCATGTGTGGAAAGACCACCATGTTGAAGTTGATTATCCATGTGTGGAAAGACCACCATGTTGAAGTGGATTGTCCATGTGTGGAAAGACCACCATGTTGAAGTTGATTATCCATGTGTGGAAAGACCACCATGTTGAAGTTGATTATCCATGTGTGGAAAGACCACCATGTTGAAGTTGATTATCCATGTGTGGAAAGACCACCATGTTGAAGTGGATTGTCCATGTGTGGAAAGACCACCATGTTGAAGTTGATTATCCATGTGTGGAAAGACCACCATGTTGAAGTTGATTATCCATGTGTGGAAAGACCACCATGTTGAAGTTGATTATCCATGTGTGGAAAGACCACCATGTTGAAGTTGATTATCCATGTGTGGAAAGACCACCATGTTGAAGTTGATTATCCATGTGTGGAAAGACCACCATGTTGAAGTTGATTATCCATGTGTGGAAAGACCACCATGTTGAAGTTGATTATCCATGTGTGGAAAGACCACCATGTTGAAGTTGATTATCCATGTGTGGAAAGACCACCATGTTGAAGTTGATTATCCATGTGTGGAAAGACCACCATGTTGAAGTTGATTATCCATGTGTGGAAAGACCACCATGTTGAAGTTGATTATCCATGTGTGGAAAGACCACCATGTTGAAGTTGATTATGAATGAAAGTTTGGGTAAAAGTGTTAAAGGAAGAAGCTGGTTGCTGGATTTTGTTCAGGTCTGAGACCAGTGGGATCCCACTGCGGCGCAGTGGGAGGGTCTCAACCCCACTGCGGCGCAGTGGGGGAACTTTTGTCACGCAGGACAGTAGAATCCCACTGCGACGCAGTGGGAGTGTGTCGAACCCACTGCGGCGCAGTGGGTATCCTCTGTAAAAATAAAAAATAAAAATATTCAGTTTTCGGTTTATGTTATGGCTTTCAACCATAACTAATTGTTTCACTTCATCTTCATAGATGTATAGAGATTTAGCTACTCATAATGAAAAGAGCTAAAGATTCAAATAAAAAGGAGAACATAATGTACCAAAATAGAGAAATAATCCAAATCGAGGTAACAATCGAGCTACAATCACTAAACAAGAGCCAAAATTAATCTTCAAGTCTTCAATGGAGTTGGAGTAGTGAAAACCCTTAGAACCCCTTCAAAAACGGCTGGAGATAGAGTGTGTGAGCTGAAGTATCCAAGATTAGGTTAAGGGTTTAGTGGTGGTTGGTATTTCTACCCCAGGAGAGAGAAAATTGACATGTCAGCTCGATATCGCCGCGATGGGTGCTATACCTGGTACTTTTGAATGCAGGGATTATTATCGCGTCGTGATCTTCTATTCTCGCGCCGCGAAGGCGCTTTTGTGCTGCATCGCGCCGCAAATCCCCTGTATCGCGCCGTGATCTCTGCCAGATTTCACCATTTCAGCTTCGTTCTTCATCATGGTTCATCCGTTAGTGCATATGGACCATTCCCAAGCCATTTTCTACCATTTGTGAGTGATATACCTGCTGTAGACCTGAAACCACTAGCAAACACCATAACGCACCACAAAACAAGTATAAACGGCTATAAAACGAGTATAAATCGTCCAAATAGGATGTGGGAAATATGTATAAATTGAGACGCATCACCTGTTTCTCATCCACCCCGCTTTGTCGACCGTGCTCGCTAACCTTCTTCAACGCCGCGCCAAATTCCTTAACACCCTTTTTAATCTTGTTCCATTTGCCATGTATTTGGCTCTTGGTACGCTTTGGGTATTTTGTTTCATTGTTGAACATCTCTACCACTTTAGCCCAAAACATGTCATCCGTCTGATTATTACCTACGACCGGGTCCTGCGACCAATGCACCCAACACTGTGCCAACAACAACGTATCATCATTCTCCCAATTCCTTTTCTCTCTCGGTCTTGTGGCGCGCCTTTTCCCACGACCCACCTCTACAACTTCATCTTCATCTTCATCATCGGCGGACGCGACACTATCCTTGTAGGGAACATTTTCATTGATAATCAATGGCGGTTGTGGTGGTCTTTGTTGTTGTTGTTGGTGAAAATCATACGCCATTTGAGCTTGTATTTGGGCTTGGGCTAACGCCATACGTTGAGCCTCGTTCCAATTATGACCCATAATTGGATTGTAGTTAATTTGATTGTAATACGGTGTTGAAAATGGGTTAACGAGGCAAGATGGTGGAGGACCCATTGGGGGCGGGTTGGAGGAGCTTGATGCGTGGCTTGTTTGGCCTTGGTTAGTTGATGACATAGCCGGGATCGGGTTTTCAAGAAAGGCATTCCAAAGATCGTTAAGTTGATTTTGGTTTTCGTTGTTTGACATGATTTTAGAGATGAAGTTTGTGAAAGATTTTTTGATAGTGTGTGTTTTTTTGTGTGAAGAATGGAATGAGTTGTGAAGAATGGGTTGTGAAAGAGTGGTATATAAAGAATGAAGATTAAAAAAAAAATAAACAAACTAGCCGTTTGTTTTAAAATTTTGAAAAAAAATATATTTTTTTTTATTTTGGCCGTTTCCCTTCTCTCTCACGCTCCTCTCTCTCTTGTTCGTCAACCCTCATCGATGGAACGAAACAGGCGGACGACAACCCTTGTCGACGAGCCGCTCACAATAGGCTCATGGTCGACGAGCCCATCGAAGCTCGGTCGACACGCCTATTGTGATAGGTCTTAGACAACATACTACGTTGTTTGGACTTTTTGATTCTTTAATTTGTGTGTGATGGAATAAATTGAAAGCTGAATGAAAAATACAAATGATGTCTAGATTAAAAGAACCATAGTGTATTTACCAACTATATTTTAACTACGTTTGAACTTTTGATTACATTTGGACCTTAAATACGTTTCAACGTACTACTATAACGTGACGACTTCTCCGTATATACCTTATTTTCTTCTCACTTATGTATGCTTTGTCTCACACCGAGAACAACCGAGTTTTCTGACTCAGATATACGCAACTTAGTCGGAGTATCTCTGTAACTATTTTCAAACTCTTTCCATTGGTCACCGGTAATATGTAGTACGTACATAGGGAGGTGCTAATTATTAATTAACCCGAAACCTCTTCTAAAGACATCAAATCGACTAACTAATAAGCCAGGTTAGTAAAGGTTTATAGCATGGTACCCGCGCAATGCGGCGGTGTTCGTGGCGGAGACGATGTGGTGGTGAGGGACGACTGTTGGTGGTAGAGGTGGCGTCGACTGGTATAGATAATTGATGTAAAAGGTTAATAGAGATATTTTATAAGATAAAGGACTGATAGTGTAATATAATCATTAAGAGTATTTTAGACATTTTTTCTTATGTAACTTTCAACATTGTGCTATTCTTTTTATAATATAGTATAGATAAGTGTTATTTCAAAAATAATTAGAAAACCCAGAATAACACAAACTTATTAAAAGGAGGAGTTTAATAAGCTAGAGTCAAAACAGGAACGTGGAGAAATATAGCTTCAAAACACGGGAAAATAAGTTCAAGGAATTGCATTGACATATATGCCCACCTCTCACTTGCCAAGGCGGTGGTCAAAATGTCAAATGCCATCATTTTTAATCCAAAATTACCATATTACCATTCCACATGGTTGGCAATGGATGGGCATGTATGTAATTTCCAAGTTAAAAAGGGACAATTATCAAACTTTTTCAAGCGCAAGCAAATCCCTTTTTTCCTCACACTTAATTTTGTTTTATCATTGAACTAATATTTTATTTGGATTTACTTAAATGAGCTGCCTATGGTTTCATACTTGATTCTGTATTGACTTTTATTTCTTTAAATATAAAGTTAACTTTGATTATACTGAACTATTTGATGAATCTAATTAACAAACGTAATGTGTAATTCTAGCTTCTTGTTAAATGTTAATGCAATAAAAAAGCTATACAATCAAAAAAGTTTTCATTGCTAGAACTTTTATATAGTGTGATATATGGAATTAAATTCATTCACAAACAAAAAGTAAATTTCTATTTGCAAAATCATAAAGTTAACTTTTTACTCACATTTATAACTTTTTTCATATGTGTCATTTATATGTGAACATATCTAAGTATAATTTTTTACAAACTTTTTTTTTGTCTTCATTTATTATGATTTGCTTGTGAATGAATAAAATCAAATGACATGTGATCTAATCATCTAAAACCTCACTATATAAATATGTAAGTATGTATAACAGTGACAATACGCATATAAATGCATATTCAATTTATCTACTTAAAATGCGATCGATCTATTTTGAAGAATTCCTAACATTCGCCATTATACAAAACCCAATGAAATCTCAAAGAAACACTTTAAAAGTTTAAACACATTAATATGTATATCTACTCATACATGTATCATCAGATTGCGTGTTTTGAAGATACATATATATAACATGCAATTAAAAAATTGTTAACTTTTTCCATTAAACTAAGTGCATATGTTCATTATATATAATTAACTAGTTTAATTAATTAAAAAATGTTTTGATTCATTCTATACAAGGGCATTATAAATAGAGTGGTGGCAAAGCTCATTCTCTTCCAAACTACACCTTTTATACCTTTTTGCACTTCTGGTCTTCTTCATTCATCTTTTTCATTTTGCAGCCTGAATTTGATTAATAAAACTTTCCATAGATTAATTTGCCAAAAATGGGATCAGGAAGCTCACCGTGTGCCTCGTGCAAGTTGTTGCGTCGTCGATGTGCCAAAGACTGCATCTTTGCTCCTTATTTTCCTCCTGATGATCCTCATAAGTTTGCCATTGTTCATAAGGTCTTTGGTGCTAGCAATGTTAGCAAGATGTTGCAGGTCTTTTTTTTCCCTCCTAGTACATGTCTATACATATGTCTAGTTCTATTATACGTATACATATTTGATATGTTCACCAAGTGTTGTCAAGAACAAAAAATCTTAAGAATTAGGGCTTCTTTTGGAGTTCAAATAAAACAAGTACTCGTAATATATATATATGGCATTTATATTTGTTAAGAATGTATAACTAGCATGATGTGGAAAGAAGATACATAATGGCTTAAACAAACCCTTTCTATATGTCATGATTTCAAAAATCTGTTTCAAATAAATATGAACAAATCATGAAACTTTCTAAGAGCTTGTAAACTGGTAATCTGGTGTCATGAAAGCGAGTCATCGATCGTTGCTTCCATCTATATGGATGTTAATAGAAAATTTTGAAATGGAAAGCGTATACAAAAGTCTCCTCTATATATCATATTCTCAAGAAATCTATTTGATTATTTAACCCGAAATATTAGACTTTAGAGACAATAATGCAAGTTTCAAGAAGTAACCTATCTTTTGTCAAAGGAGTATATATAGTTTACATATGTTTATAAATATGGTACAAATATCAACCTTTATTAATTTTGTTTGACCTAAGTTATATCCTTAAAATGAATGTTTGTGAAATATAGGAGCTCCCATTTCACCAAAGAGCGGATGCAGTTAGCAGTCTGGTGTACGAAGCAAACGCTAGAATGAGAGATCCAGTTTACGGATGTGTTGGTGCCATTTCCTACTTACAAAACCAAGTCTCTCAGCTACAAATGCAGCTTGCAGTGGCTCAAGCCGAGATCTTATGCATCCAAATGCAACAAGAGCCCGAGCTGCCTACGACACATCATCATCCATCCATGATGGATTGCGACGCTAAGTCATTGCTCTTGTCCGGGAGTAATACAGCTGATTTCGGTGACCAGATGCCACAGTTCTTGAGCTACACATCCAATAATAATGTAATCCAGGACCCTCTAAAAAGAGAGTCTCTTTGGACATAATTAAGTTTCCCATTTCTAGCCCTTTGTTACTTGTGTTAGATCTAAGTTTTCTAATTAGCTAGTTTTTATGAATTTCAGTTTCTGGAGTTTCACCAACTGCTTTTGTTTATTAATATGTTGCTTTTGGTGGTTTACTTCTTCTTTCCTATTTCATTTCTTCTTAATTAATATGTGCTTTTTCATTCTAATTAGACAATTTATTTATACTGATAATATTAGAAAATTTTACAGAAATTCAGATATATAATACTATCCATATTTGTCGAAAAGATATTATATGATTATCCATACATATAAAAATCTAGATTAAAAAAAAAGAAGATAAATGTGACTAATTTAGGAGTATATCTGAACATATAACTAAAAAACTGGTTAGAAATCAAAGGTTTAGTTTAAGTAGAAAATGACTAGAATTCATATATCAACATCATATTTTTAGGCATGTGTTTAGACATACCACTCTAGTTGCATATATCACTATTCACGATTTATTTGACAAATTATTTTTAGAAATTAAGATTTTGAAAATGAATGTAAATTACTCTATCGTACGTATATGTAGATTGATCTACGTTGTTTTTTGATTTCACATATGTACGTAACATTCAATCATAGAAAAAAAAATATGATTTTAAACTTGATATATGCTAAATATTTCGAAAATGATATATATTCTTTTAAGAATCAACTTATCTAATAATACATAACATCGTTCTCATCAAGGCATTGACAATTATTAGATTAAGGAACAACTTATCTACGCTTAATTGTTACACGTACATGTTGTATTATTGACATATATGAAACTTGCCACATAATGAATCATGCATGCTATATGTTGTGTTTAAAGTTTTAGATAAAATGGAATCATGTTCAAATGACAAAGTACATTAAAAATACATATATATTCTACGCTTAATTGTTACACGTACATGATACGTACATCAATATTCAATTATACTTAATCTGTTACACGTACATGATAAGTTATTGATGATATGGGTGACATATACATTAATATTAGTTAGAGAGAAATGGTCAACTCTATCATGTGATTTATAGTTTTATACATGTGTGCGTGTCTTCTTTTTAAGCTAGAATTATTTGAAGGGAAAAGGTGAATACTCCCCTTTAAGTTAAGTTTTTCCAAGAAAATCACAATATTGCCAACTTAACAGAAAGAAGTTGGTTATTTACCTAGCTTCACATACATGCAAAAACATTTCTTGTGAATTATAAAATTAATCAATAAACTGAAATGTGCGACTACAATGGGTAATTCAAGTTTTAACTAATATTCCTAACTACAACTACGTACTATCGTTTGTTTGTATTTCAATATATAATCAAGAGATAAAGAATATACCTTTATATATATAAAGGAATGTCATAACTAGTAGTAACGTTATATGCTTCTAGATTTTCCGACATTCACGAGTAAGTTATAGTCTTATACTTATAAAGAAAAGTGAGACACAAGAAAAAGGTTAGAAAAAAAAGTGACACAATACATTGCATAGATAGCTATTACGAGTAATTCATTTAGAAGCCAACATAACATATCTTATTTCACATTCGACACATATATAAGTTATTTTAAGAACCAGTAATTTGTGGAGTACGTAAGAGTAAAGTAGGGTTTTACTCTTGGCGGTGCCCTCTTATTTCTTTATACTTATGAAATGAAATGATAGCTTTGAGTTCTCATGTATTAGAGTTTGTAGGAAGTGTTTTGAAGAAAGTGTGTATAGAGTCAAAGGTTGCAATTTGATAAAAATAAAACATAAAATAATGACCGACTCTACTCGATCCCTCATGGGGGAATGGTCATTGTCGTTCGAAAAAGAGAGATGTGATTTCTTGTGATATGAGATTGAATTGACTTAAAATACATTTTGTTTTCATAAAAAAGTCTACATTGGTTGTATATGTGGATCAAAAATCTAGATGAGCTATTGACTTTTTTTTCGAAATCAATCAGATTCTTTTAAAAACATATTTTTGGTTAACTTTACAATTATAAATTGTCTTGAAACAACTTCTATTGGTTATATATTAATCTATGATTTTGTGTTAAAATTATTATTATTATTATTATTTTCTTGAATAGAGATATGATTGCTACGTACATCATACTTCTCTCTTACATTACACACGAGTAAGGTTGGGTATCATTAATTTTGATATACTTCATTTTGAAAATATTAGCCTAAAAATCTTCCTAAAATACCTTATGAATGTGACAAGTGGATTCCACTTAATTCTTTCCTAATCTCCCCCTTGAATTTTCACATGTCACCATCCAATAAATTATGAGGATTTTTAGGCTAATTAATTAGGAGGATTAATCATTCCCCTATTAAAAAATATCGATGTTTAGCTTATTGTATCGTTGGGTATGTACTGAATACATATATCGGCTTAATCGAAAAAAGCTGGCTGATACTGATGAATTTGTGACCTCACCTCAAGGCTTATGCATTCGTTCAAGTAGAAAGATTTAAAAGAACAATAAAAGCGAAAATGGAAAACAAAAAGAAACTTTTCTAGTAATCTGTTGCCCGTTGCCTTATTTCTTCTATGGATTTTGTTGGGCCTATTGTTTGGGCTCTATAAAGGAGGGAAAGAGAAAAGTCAGATGGCCTGTAGCCCTGTACAATACGTCAATACTTGAGTTAGTAATTACTTGCCTTTCTAAGAAAAATACCATACGATTTTTCTGATCTACATCAATCAAAAATTGACGAACAAAATTAGACATATTAATCATTATCTTAAAATGTGTACCCGTAATCATTAATTTGATGCATAATATACATTATTATAGATTGCACATAATCATTTCTATGATGCATAATGTATAATCATCTCGCTAATTATATATATGTGTATATGTAATTTTTAGAGCTATTTAAAATTTATGGGTTTGGTCATAATTCTCGTATATTGTCGTTGTAAATTTATGTATTTAGATAATTATAATGAAAAACAAAACTCTAATAAAATTGCCGTGTTCACGTATTTGTCACTCAAGGAGCTATCTCTCTATATAACTAAGAGAGGATACAAAAATGCTTATGTGTCACTCTTTTTTAAATGACAAGTAAGATTTTTGCTTATTTGAAATTTTTAGAATTATTTTAATTTTTTAGTTTAATATTTAATATCTAATATTAATTGTAGATATCTACTAAGTTATTGCTTTCTACATATACGTGTATATGTATATTTTTATTTTTATTTTTATAGATTTTAAGATATATATTAGGTAAAGATATAGTTAACTAGGCAAATATTTATATACAATGACATTTAATATTTAAAATAGATATTCATTATATTACATTTTTTTTAGATATATTTTATTTTTTATTACTTAATATTAATAATAAATGTTCATCAAGTTATATATTTTTTATAAATAAATATAGATTAGAAGAGAGAGGGGAAAGAAAGAGCTACTTATTTATTAATTGTTAGATAAAATAATCTTTATTAAATGTCATCCGTACCTTCACACATATCATTTTATTATACATGAAATTTTTAGTTGACAAACTTAAGTATTCAAATTAACTTTATCTTTTTTACATATCTTTTTTAATCTTTTAATTTATTTAATCTGTTTATATTAAGTTTTATAATAATGTGATGATATACATATATTAAATTGAGATAACTTTCAACTTGATGATAAATGTATTAAGTTACGAATAATACGCAAGATTAAATTTATTGTATATCTACAATCTTGAATAATGGACATAAGATATTAAAGGATTAGGTAATGGCTATTTACAATCTCTAATTATATTAATTGAAACTTACGGATTATGTAAGATATTTATAACTTATTCTTTAAGCATATTTTAAAAGTATTAAATCATATTATCTTTTATTACATTTGGTGGTCTTACATATAATTTGATTCATCATATGATAAAATGACACTTACTTAGTAATTTCTTAATACGGGTTATTCCCGTCCATCGGACGGGTATAATCTAGTAATGCCAATAAAGCATAAAAAATGTCAACAATAACTTTCAGACTTATAACGTGCATAAGAAATAGGGTTAAGTATCTCGGATTGTAAGTAACTTTGCAACTTTTTCTATTATGTGTATGCATCAAAAATTCTGAACATTGTATGTATGTATATCGCTAAATTGAACGCTTGATGTAAAAATGTATACGTGGCAACCATATGAGCTACCCACGTAGAAGTTTTTGATTGGTCAACGTAAAAATTTTACATTAAGTGTTCAATTTAGCGAGATACTTACATACAATATACAAAATTTTTGATACTTACATACAATAGCGAAAGATACTTACATACAATATACAAAATTTTTGATACTTACATACAATATAAAAAGTTGATACTTACATACAATATACAAAATTTTTGATACTTACATACAATATACAAAATTTTTGATACTTACATACAATATACAAAATTTTGATACTTACATACAATATACAAAATTTTTGATACTTACATACAATATACAAAATTTTGATACTTACATACAATATACAAAATTTTTGATACTTACATACAATATACAAAATTTTGATACTTACATACAATATACAAAATTTTTGATACTTACATACAATATACAAAATTTTGATACTTACATACAATATACAAAATTTTTGATACTTACATACAATATACAAAATTTTTGATACTTACATACAATATACAAAATTTTGATACTTACATACAATATACAAAATTTTGATACTTCATATCATATCAAAAATTTGGGTAATTTCAAGTGCAAGAACTTCTCATCTAGCTAATTTTCGGATTTGGCTCTTGGGTGGAAGATTTGGTAAGTAATTTCTAACTCAAAACCATCATTTAATGTTATTAGTCTCGTTTTTGGTCAACCCTAAGTAGTTTTAAGTCAAAAATAGGTTCTTAAAGCTAAATTAGGGTTTTGGGTGAAATTGGGTATAATTTGTTCTTGGATTGTGGAATGAAAGAGTTTTTGAATGACGGGTTTTGTCCAAAATGTGTTGGTAACATGATTAGTGGCTTCCAAATTGTTCCAAAATGGTCAAAACGAATTTTTGGGTCGAATTTGTGCAGGTTTTTAACGGCCGTTAGTTCTAAGGACTGTTCTTGATAACCCAGATGAACTATTCATAACCCAGATTCGTTAGTTTTTAACGCCCGTTAGTTCTAAGGACTGTTCTTGATAACCCAGATGAACTATTCATAACCCAGATTCGTTAGTTTTTAACGCCCGTTAGTTCTAAGGACTGTTCTTGATAACCCAGATGAACTATTCATAACCCAGATTCGTTAGTTTTTAACGCCCGTTAGTTCTAAGGACTGTTCTTGATAACCCAGATGAACTATTCATAACCCAGATTCGTTAGTTTTTAACGCCCGTTAGTTCTAAGGACTGTTCTTGATAACCCAGATGAACTATTCATAACCCAGATTCGTTAGTTTTTAACGCCCGTTAGTTCTAAGGACTGTTCTTGATAACCCAGATGAACTATTCATAACCCAGATTCGTTAGTTTTTAACGCCCGTTAGTTCTAAGGACTGTTCTTGATAACCCAGATGAACTATTCATAACCCAGATGAACTATTCATAGCCCATATCGTTAGTTTTTAACGCCCGTTAGTTCTAAGGACTATTTTTGATAACCCAGATGAACTATTCATAACCCATATGAACTATTTAAAAACCATATGTAAAGTCTTGATTTGTAAACATGTTATGTACATTGATAGGTTGTGGACGCGTGACGATTGAACGTTTATAACTCAATCTTAACTTGTTATTGCTTGGCAAAGGTGAGTTCGTAGCCCCTTACATTATATGATTTTGGGGTGAAAAGTGTACTTTGTGTTTGGTTTGATTGTGTGATTGTATATGTGCAATATGATCGTGATATGAACGTATATGATTGAATCAAGGTTATATTATTATGTTATGATCGAATCAAGGTTATATTAGTATCGAATCGAGGTTATATGATCGTGTTACGATCGAATCAAGGTTATGTTATTATGTTATGATCGAATCGAGGTTATATGATCGTGTTATGATCGAATCAAGGTTATATTATTATTTTATGATCGAATCAAGGTTATATGATCGTGTTATGATCGAATCAAGGTAATATTATTATGTTATGATCGAATCAAGGTTGTATGATCGTGTTATGATCAAATTATGAACGCTATCTTATATATACATGGTTAACGGTTGACATCCCGACACTCGTTTTTATTGTCAAAACCTACGAACTCACCAACTTTATGTTGACGCATTTTAGTACACTTTTCAGGTGAACAGGTTAACCAGAGGCGTGTTGGTTTATTGCAAGCTTGTGCTAGGATTGGACTTGAACTTTTATGGATCCGTGATCTATTGCTCCCGTTTATGGGTTATGCTTAGGATCGTTAGCCATCTTTTGAACTATCTTTTGTAAACTTTTAATGGTGTTGTGCTCCTTATGCATATTTGTGATCCGGTACTTGTATTTGACTTGAATTGTGAATGGAAATGTCCAATCCTTGTTGCATTTAGTATTGTCTCTACATAACTTCCATGTCGTGCTGATCGTTTCTAATAACCCCATGATTCCGCCTTGTTAGGGTGTTACATATTCGCACCTTATGGAGTTATCACTAAAACACAAAGTTAGTAACTTTCAATGTGTCATTTAAAATCTCTGTCATCAAATAATTACACTATTCTTGTCTTGTTTCAACTTTATGTCTTTGAAAGTATATGAAAATTGGTGTTTTCTTTAATATTTGAAAATTATATTAGCATAGACAGAGAAGGACCTAGAAAAATTATTTCAATTAGGGAAATTTGAAATGATAGTTTTACGAATTTGAAAATTGTATATATTCTCATATTTACTTTTTTATTGGAGAAAAGTTATAAATATATCTTTAAAATGAAAAATAATTACATTGTATTAAAATTGGGCTGGATACAGTTGCCCACACTGCTCCCATGCTAAATCTGTCCATGTATATGGACTTTTATCTTGTGGTGAAAACACGAAATTTTAGTTTGTTGTATATAATAATTGATGAAACTCATATGAACTGATTAAAGTTTAGATGTGTTTTTATTGATATAATTTTCCTCAAGTATTATATAAACACAATAATATATTTAAGGTCAAAGTTAATAATCAAAGACTTTGAAAATTCAAAACAAAATACCTAATGAAACAACAAATATTATATTAAGAGAAATGTCATGTTTAGTAAACATTGTTTACAAACTATTTATAAACATAATATTACAAATTGACTTGACATATGATCTGAGCCAATGGTATTAAAATGTTTTTTTTTTTTTTCATCTTGATTTTCATTGGTGGTGGATCATGAATTTATAAAAGTTTGTCTGTATGCTTGTAACAGTTTTCTTATATAAATAACATTTAAAAGCAAAAATAAAATAATGTACAACTTTAACTGGTTACCGTACTATGAACTCTTGTTGTTTCTCTTAATAAAGAAAAAAAAGTTTTAGATTTTAATGTTGATGATAAAAATAAAAAGAAGAGAGTGTTGAAATTACAACAATCTTTAGCTATCTATGACAACATATGCATTACAGAATTACACATTTCATGTATATATGTTATGAATGACTAAATTAAATTAGATTTATCACTACCCAACTAAAAATAATATAACATTCGTTAAAATATATGACAATTTTGACATAACATTCATTATTCATGTGCTCGTTGGATACACATGATCTAGACCAATAAGATAAAGATAAGGCCATATCACCCAACTAAAAAGACCAACCACTAGCTACGTAACCAAAGGCCCATATATTCACTAAATCCTTCATGCAAAATACTCCAAACTCATTAACATGAAAATGGGTCAAAATTCAGTGCTAAAATCTCCCAAGAAAGAAGAACACTTAGTTCCAGATTCCGAAGTTGACGATTTCTTCGAAAGCAGTTTATCTAGCTTATCCGATTTCAAGAGCATTTGGGGGATCAAAGATGAAGGATGTCTAGGAGAAGGTGTTATGAGTAGTACTACTACATATGATGAGATTAGTCGGGATCATTTGATAGAATGGGATGACTTCTCAATGAATGATGAAGATCAAAATTCAGGTGTTCTAAACGAAGACAACTTGGAACGCCGAGAGGAAAATAATATAGCAAATATGATTGGAAATATTAAAGATGAATTGTTTGGAGTTTGGAAAGAAGAAGATAATAAAGATCAATATGATGATGATGAGAATAAAATTTGTTTGAATTTGAACTTGAATTATCAAGAAGTTATGGATGCATGGTCCGATCGTGGTCCTTGTTGGACAAATGATTTAGCTCATTCGACTCCCAACAATGGCTATGTACGTTAGTCTCATTTTGATATTGCTACAACATAAATTAGCCATCTACAACAAATGTATAAATTTTATTATACAGTATAATGTATGTATTGTTGTAGATGACTAAATGTTGTTGTAGCAATATCATTCCTTTTTTTTTATATACAATTTTCATATGTTTTATAATATTTTTTCGCATTATACTTAGACACGTATAACTAAAGCATCTAGCGTTTAAATATGTTAAACAAAATCATATGTAATCATAATAGAAACTCCTTAATGATAATTTTACTATTATTTTAAACTCAAAACTTGATTTGATTAAATTAATTCTAGCTTTGAATGTTTTTAGATGGGAGAAGTGCCGGTGATGAAAGAATCCAGTGCTAGACGCGAAGCAAGTGTTCTACGCTACAAAATGAAACGCAAAAACAGATTGTTTACGCGAAAGATAAGATATCAAGTTCGAAAGCTTAATGCAGACATAAGACCAAGATACAAGGTTAAGTTATTGATATTTGAGAGTTTTTTTTGTTTTTTTGAAAGGTGTGGATCATTTGCTCGCAACAGAGGATCTAGCTTACGTTGTCTTAACCGGATCCGCGCTAGAGAGCCCCTCACCCTCAATACCTAGTAGGAAGAGAAACTCCCAACTAAACCGCCCGAAGGCACGACATTTAATTGGGATAAAACAATGCCCCCTCTGCAGGACTCAAACATGCTTCACTGGAGGACTTTATTGTGAAATTCCCTCAAATGTCCTTCCCATGTCTCGAACTCGAGACCTCCAGCATATAAAGCTGGTGCTCAACCACTGAGCTGTAATGGGAAGTACATATTTGAGAGTATTGATAGAATACTTCAAATCTATCTATTCTACATATAAGTTAATAATGTATGTTTTTAATTAAAGCCTATGTTTATGTGGCTAATAATTAGCTAAATCGTATATATAATTTCAAATCTAATTATAACTTGTTATGAATGCAGCTTATTGTGGTATCTTACTATCTTTTACAGGGAAGATTTGTGAGGAGGGAATCATGAGAAGATACTAATTAAAAAGGTCATGCTGGAAAATATCTACACAAAATATCTTGTTATAGAATGGTTGATATTTTTCACATCATATCGACATGCTTTGTGTATTGTCTTTTTCAATGTGCAGTTATGGACATATCTCTCTTTATGTATTGTGTATATATATTTGAAAAAAGAACAAAAAAAAAGGTATATTTCTTTGTGTATATATTATGAAGAATTGATCCGTTTTGCATGTTTTATTGTTTCCTAGCACCCATCTTTTGATTGATAAAGATGGTAAGCTAGTCTTTGTTTCGACAAACAAGTATGTTTAGTTATGTTTTTTTTGCTCTGAAAGATTTTAATGATATAGGTACTAGAAAAAAAAATGCTAAGTGATATAGGTTTAACTTTTTCTCAAATACACACAAATATCAAATTAGTATCTACACCACGATAAAATATTATTTGTCCACACTATTAAAAATCATCATTTTATTTACATTTAAAATATGTAATGAAATTTTATGCTTAAATCTGTGAAGAAATTCAAGTAACATTACAATTTTCACACTAAGTTTACAGTATTAAGACGGTATCTAATGTTCTCGCCCATTTATCCTCTTTTTTTATTCCAATTGATTTCATTTTTATTTTATTACCTCAAAGAAAGTTTCCTCTTTTGGCAATAGTTGTTTATTCAAATTCAGATAATAGTACTATACTAGTAGGCTCCTAGCAAAAAGTTAGATCAAATGGTTGAGGGTCTGTCAATGGGTTGATAGCCCAATGGCATCCCAGACCTCCAATGAAGGCTTGTTCCTTGGACAACCAGGGTTCGAATCCAAGGGGGCGCAGGTTTTACCCAAAATGGCATTCAATGCCGTAGATGTCGTGCCGTTTGGCGATCTATCCGGGGGTTTTCCCTGTGAACTACCGTGATGGCATCCTGCCCGGTGGGTGTAGAGACCACATATGGGGTGAACAAGCTCTGACCAAAAAACAAACGTTAAAAAAAAAAAATGGTTGAGGGTCTTTTTTATACCTTTGGTAGAGCATGATAGTAGTATCCTATTTTTTAAGTAGAGACACACAAAAGTCCGTAAAAATTTTATTAGGTCTTACCGTTTTACTTATTTTTTTAAGGTCGCGTTTGGTTCGCAGATTCTGATGGAATCTGATGGAATTGGAATTGAATTCCATTCCTTAGTGCGTTTGGTTGTTCAATGATGAAGGAATATCATTCCGTTAGAATGTAAACATTCCCTCATTTGATGGAATCTCCATTCCATGAGGATGGGGGAAGGAATCTCATTCCTTCCGTCACTTAAATCTTCAAAAATGAAAAACATTCCGTCAAATTCCATTCCATCAGATTCCAATTCCTTTAACAGATTACATTCCTTACAAAAACATTCTGTGAACCAAACGCGCCCTAAGGCTCCTAGCAAATATGATGGTTGGTTGGATTGTTGAAGTGCTTGAAGCGGGCCTTAGGAGGCTAGTCTTAAAGATTGCATCTTTTTCTTTTTGTACCAAGACAATAGGCCCAATAAATTAACAGCCCAAGAAGACAGCCCTAGTCAACCTGTTTGCCAAGAAGAGTTTCAGATCAATTTAAAGTGAATTAAACATGTTTTTGGGCATCATGACAATTTATGTAGTCATCCATGTCAGCATCATCTTTTTTTGACGAAAATTTTCGACCAACTTTGTACTTGATTTTCACACAATCACTCTGTGTAAACGACTAAACGGCCTAAATTGTGGTGGATAATTATGGTGGGTGTGATTAGCCATTAAAAGATCGAGTTTTAGGTTGGCGAGAGACGATGCTGAAGTGACTATGTACATGGATTGCTCCATCACCTACATATACTCCTAATTTCTTCATTATTTTTACTATCTAATAAAAAAAAATCCCTTTTTTAGTCTATGGCTCTGAGATGCAAATGAATTTGCAATAGAACATCCCCCAATCTTGGTGATCTCGATGAGAAAGCTATTATGAGTGAGAAATGACATCAGTTGTAAGCTCATGGATGTGTCTTTTTTAGTTGTAAGTCGCTATACTCTGTGTGTGTTTGTATAAAAGTTACAGTGGTGAAGAAAGGAGAGAGGCTGAGAGAAGGAGAGAGGCTGCAGTAGGGGTGTTGATCGGTCGGGTTATTCGGGTTTCGGGTTATATGGGTCGGGTTATTCGGGTTTGAGCCATGCAAAATGTGACCCATAAACCGAACCGAATAAAGATTTGGGTTTTGGGTTTCGGGTTAAATGGTTCGGGTTATTTCGGGTTGGGTTTTGGGTTAAACCCGAATTAACCAATTGAAAAGGTTTTGAAACAACTACAAAAATTTCCAATTTACAAAAGATAGTCAGTTGCACATTTACACGTACATTACAGTATTTTAGCTAAATAACATTCCAACATATGATTTTTGAAGTATAAGTATATCATCATAAATTCAAAATACAAAAAAAAACAAATTACGCATGATCAGAATATTAGAATACAAAAAAGTAGAGAGTACATGCATTATACTAGTCTAGTCCAAAAGAATGTTTCTTCTTGTCTCTTTAAGTCAAATTTATATATATTTTGTTACTTTAATGATCAAAGTACCAACATTTCTTGTTTCCAATTATACAATAACAAATGACATAATAATAGACAAAATTTATATATATTGAAAGATGTAATGGAGAAACAAAATTATAATGGTCGACTACTTCTAATATTCTAGTAACCATGCCATATTTATCATTATAATAATTGTATAAAAAATAAGAATAATTTATTCGGGTTAACCCGAAATGAAATTTTATCACCCACAACCCAAACCGATTAAATTTATATGGGTATGGTTAACCGAATAACTAACCCAAAACCTGAATAACCCAACCCGTATAACCCAAACCCATTTGGTTCAGGTCAGGTTATTTAGGTTTGGTTTTTTTCAACACCCCTAGGCTGCAGTGAAAGAAGATAATATAAAGATGCCCTAGTTGTGGACTTTTATGAAATTTTGGGCTGGAATGTGTTTTTTGGTAATGGTCCATGACCAAAATTAGTTAGACTCAAAACATATTTATCATATATGGCTCCCTAGTAGGGATGAGCCAAAAATCACAAATCCTGATCCCGTCCCGGTACCATCTCGATACCGGTCTTGAAAATTGGTACCGAATCCCGAATGAGACCGGGACCGGTACTTACTTTTTAGAGTTTTCGAAACTGGTACCAATCGGTACCGGGACCGTAAATCCCGAATAGTCCCGTTAGTCCCTTAATTCAGTTTCTTTTGGTTTAGGCTGGCAGCTGGCTGATGCAATAGGCTATTGTTTAATTGGGTTGGGCTAATAAATGGTGTAATATTGCTGCCATAGTACTATGCATTATAGAAGTAAAGTAAAATCACCCAGCATGTGGTGGACTAGTCTGGTGCGTATGGGAATCTGCCTTTGAAAGTTCCATTTTGTTTTTCTTTCTACTTTGACTCACATATACATCATATATATATATTCTGCATATATGAACAACCATCTCTAACCTTTATTATAGCTTGGATTTTTCCATCTCAATTCATGTTTCTTTCGCAAATCTCTTTCTCTATAATAGTTTATTTATTATTTATAGCTTTAACATGATATATCTATCAGTACCTTATAATTAACATGAAATTTGTGTGTCACCATATACACACAACAGATTCAAATTAATACAAGTACTTTGTTAATTACGAAACCACAACTCAAAATTCGGTGCTAGTCGGGGTTTCGTACCAAAATCTCGGTCTCGTACCGGTTCGGTACCAGTCCCGGTACCGTCCCATATGGGACCGGGATTGGTACCCACTTTTGGCCAATTTCGGGATCGGTACCGTCGGTACCAAAACCGGTACGGGACGGTACCAGTCCCATGCCCATCCCTAGTTATATTATACGACTATTAATATAACTAACTAAGGAACCATATTATAAACACAACAGTCATTGATGTTCACATTGTTTAAGTAATATTTTAAATTTATATTTGTTTTATTCTATTCATAAAGTATGATTATTGTTATTGTATTTATGACATTATCTAGTTTTTAATCTAGTCAAACCGGTGGACCTGTAAGGAGATCGGTTCGACATTTCGTCCATTTCTCGAACTTTGGAATAGTAATTTCTCGTCATCAAAACCCCCCTAACCAGAATTCCTGGCTCCGCCTCTGATCATAAACCTCAAAACACCCTTACATAAAACCAAACATCTTCACACATATCTATATTTCACAAATGTCTATTCATTAATTATACTATCCTTTTACGTCAACTACCTTTACATTAATTAGCACACCGTTAACGTCAAAATCACCTGTCGTCGTCGCTCTGCCGCCGCATTCTGCGGGTACCCTTCTCATGTATATGTAAATTAATAACACCTTTCTTGCCAATTAATTAATGTATATATACATGAAAAAACATACTTTCACTTTTGTTACACTTCTATGACCAATTAAATTTAATTTCCATCTATTAAGCTTGCAAACACGGCCGAATGATCAAAATGCCCAACCTTTAAAGCACGATGCAGTGTATAGAACAATCATCAATCATGTTCATTCAATCATTAAGAAAAGAAGTTGACCAAATGTTCTTATTTAGTAAAGAATTAATAGTTAAAATGTGTCATTTGTACTCATTCTTACATTAATGGTTTTTATTTAATATCGTAAACCATCAATTGATTATGTCCGTAAATAAGATATGTTTTTTTCTTTTTCTCACATTAATTGACGGTATAAGAAACCAAAATAAAAATAAAAAAAATGAGAATTGAAACCGTATATGGGTCCGGCCATCCACCCAAAAAAAACCCCATATATTTGTTTGGTATAAACCGACCATTCAATTCTTCCCATTATGATATCATCTCGTCACGCCAATAGTCCCGTATACACAACTACAACTACCCCTTATAAATACGACCTTACCCCATGCTCTTCTCACACAACCATATATCATCAAAAACTATCTCTATATATATATACACACACCAACAAATATACGTACATGTATACATGTATTTATATATGTATATATGTAAAAAGCGTGTGTATATATTGTAGATGGATGTTGACGAGAAATTTAAACAAAACAGTAGAAACGAATCTATAAAGCTCAGGAGGGATAGCGCCTACGTTCTCATGCTGTACTCTATGTATGCATGCATATGTGTACTAGTAAACCGAAGGCGCTGTCTATCCTGAGCCTCATGGCTTCTTTCTACTCCATCTATGTTGATATGGTTCCCTGGCCATGAAAACTATTACATCCGGTATTATCTTCTTTACTTCTATGAATAGAGATACATTTATATATAGCTATATTTGTACATATACAAACATTTTGTATGTTTTTACTTACCTTTAATTAAGTTCTTCTTTTATATGGATTTCTTTCTATGTATGTTTATTTCTAGACATTGTTTTTTTTAGTTATGAATATGGCAAACGATTTTTTGGATTGTTTTTTTTCTCTTCTAACTTTTAATTATGATCGAGCAGTGGTAATTAACTGGTAAGTTATTTTTATTTAAATGTTTGTATACGTACTTTTCCAGCTAATTAATACAAAATGTCTTTGTAATTGATGATTAAAAATAATTTCTTGGTATGTAGCCAATTCAAAGATGAGGATCTGGTCGTCATACGTACATAGAAGGACCTCTTAGACCTCACCAAACACATTTTTTTCCATTAACTGAAACAATAATTGCGAATTTTAATTTTTCAAATTTTAAAATCAAATGTTATTTTAGGACAAAGATTTAGACTTTCTTTATCAGTCAAAATTTATTAATATAAACATTAGACTTACTATTTGTAACTAAAAACATTTAATTAAGCTTAAGTTGTTATTAGTAATGGCTTATTAAATTATGTTAGATTCAAAATTATGATAAATAGTTGTTAGGTGTTTGGATGTTCTCATAATCAGGATCGCATGTTAATAGGTAAATATATTGGATTATTGGGTAGCTAGGAAAAAGGATTTCGAAATCAGTCAAAAGATACTCTAGTTAAAACACATATATTAAGTCAAAGATACACTTTCCCATATAAATCCGAACAGGAAAATCATCCGTCTACAGTCTACACAAAGTCCGTTAGAGCTGAACCAGCTTTATTTTAAGAGTGAGTTCATTTTTATTTTTATTTTTTTTGTAAAGGTGTGAATTATTTGTAACTGTCGGAAGGTCTAACATATATATTGCTTTAACCGAGTCCGCGTTATATAATTCACTCACCAAATAGATACCAATTTAAACCACTCGATAAGAAACTTTTATCACTCAGAGATTTAGATAAGAGAACTTACTTAGATCAATCATAGGTGAATATTAAATATTTGTTACCACATCCAAATATGTTTAGGAGTGGTCAAGTTTGTTGGGTTAAAAATTTTTGGTTGAATAGCCAAATAGCATCTTGTGGTGGAATAAGATCTAGGGCATAAGTATGATTGAATCTTAGGGGGGCGGGTGGGGGGGAAGAAATTTATCAACCCTCCCAAATTCCACCAATAAAATCACTCCAACTCAATTTAACCTTTCAACCCTCCCAACCAACCCTCCCAACCCTTTTTACTGGCGGCCGATAAATTCTCAACCCTCCCAAATTATTATTTTTTCTTTTTTCTTTTTTTAACTTAAACAATTTAACATTAAAACATAACATTTTATTTAATATTAAAAAACATAACATTACATAAACTAGAAAAATAAAAATACGATGCAACATTTTTTTAAAAATTAAAAAAACTACATAATACTAAATCAAATCCTCGGAAGAACTTGAAGACATTTTCAATTGTGAAAAGGTTTTTGGGTTTGAAGAGATATATGTTTTTGTTTGAGTTTTTAAAGTTAAATTGATAGATATATAGATGTAAAATAAAGAAAAGGGTTTTTTTTTTGAAAAACTGAGCCAACGGCTCTTTTCTTCTTCCTGGGCCCACTCGCAGACGCTCCCCCTCCTTCTCTCTCCATTTATCAACAAAGGGTATATAACCCTCCCATCAACCCTCTCGGCCATAAATTCAAAGGTGGCGGTGGTGTAGCCTCCGGTATGGAGGCATAAATTCTCCTACCCTCCCACCACTCCGCCCCCCCTTACAAAGAGGTTTTTTCCATATTTATTGAGCTTCCTCCTAATTAGTGTATTGGCATTATTACCTAGTTGGAATATCATCAGGTGATACCCTAGTAGCACAATTATACTTTAGTGGTCCGTCAGTGATTTAAATTTGCGTTTTAAACAAAAATGAATTTAATCAGTTCAATTTTAATACATAAATTATTATACTTTTATCCTTTTTCATATTTGTATTTGATTTTTACAATCTTCCAATTATATTTTTAGGCCTTTCTTCTAACATACGTTTAAAGCCTTTCAATTATTTTTCCTTTCCTTTGACATATACCTCCAATGATTAAACCATATTTTCAAAGATACTTCCTCAAAAAAGAAGTTATGTACTATATATATATTGATTGATGATAGTAATGGCTAGGGTTTTAAATGACCATGTTTTGGTTGCAGGGTCTCTTAAATGACTTGTGGATGTTGACTCCTTTCATAACTTCGTTTGGATCACGTCTTCTCTATATATATTTTATATTTTACTCCTCCATATCTTGATTCGAAAATTATTTCAACTTTGTCGTAACTTGTTTATACAATACATGACGTGTTGAGACCATGGAATTTATTTCCATCCAAATGGGACCTCGTCAACATATAAACATACATCAATTTTCTGATATAAATGTAAACTATGCTAAATCGTGATTAAGTGATGTGTGTGTGAGAGAGAGAGCTAGAGAGAGAAAGGGAGAAATGTAAATTATATTTCAAAAGCTTTAAAGGTGTAACCTTACAAATGGAGATTGGAGGGGTTTATATAGAGACAACATTTGCTCTAAACCCCCTCCTTAATTACAACTAAGTCCTTATCTAATTACAACATAAACCTTCCATACTTACTACATTAAATCAAGGACTATTCTATTACATAATTACAAAACTTGCACTAACAAAATAATTAAAGCTAACAATCTCCCCCTTTAGTGCAGTTTTGTGAAGGTTCATCGTCTAGTCCTTTTCTTCTTTCTTTCTTTGTCTTCTGTTTCTTTTCTTGGTTGACGATTCGGGTTTGTCTTGATGAGTCCTTTGATCATTGAAGGCCCTTTTCTTGTATTCACTGAACTTCTCTTTCCAGAGGCGCTTGGGAATGAAATGAAATTTCGGATTAGATGGTCGGTTGGGGGTTCTATGATATGGATCTTTAAATAAACGTGATGAGCCCATTTGTTGAAAATCTTCAATGTTGAGTAGACTTTGTAGCTTTCTCTTTGAAGACGAAGACTTGGGTTTCTTGTAGAATGCGGAAGCTTGGTATGAAGTGGGAAGCATGTCTTGGTTCTTACTTTACAGTCTTTTATCATTTGTCTTTTGCTCCCCCTCAAACACACAATTTTCTCAACAACAAACAATTAATCCAAAAATTGAATTTTCCTTTAAGCTCCCCCTCAAATTGAGCATAATCTACGGAGCAAATAATCAAACTATGCATTGTGCTCCCCCTCAAAAAGATAATCAATCTTTAGACTCTTCTCCCCCTCATGATGAACATGAACACGGTGTTCATCATGCAACAATGATTGATGTCCCACATGGCGAATGAAAATGTTTAATTATGAAGTAACGTCTTAAATAAACAGATTTTGAACGGGTTGTACACTGTTATGTGTACAAGCCAAATCACAACCACCTACTTGGATCCAGACGTTGGAACCCATGTAAGGGTGGGTCCAACTGGATATTTGAAGAGAGAAGTAGAAGGTTGTGCATAGTGAAACACTTTTTGCACACGAGGGTGAATGACTCGTGGTGCCAACTTAAACAACTCAGAGAGAGAGTATTTAATGGGAGTGCTTTTAGGTTTTGGTTTGGGTTTAGTATGAGAGAACCAGCCATATTGATCTCTATAACGAATGATTCTGGTGGTAGAATCCTTGAATATCTGGCAATGGCTGTTTATAGGCTTGAAGGGAGACCCGGTCTTGCGAGGTGTGTAATATGGGTTCATTTGTTTGAGGGTTTGATGAGGTTTAGGTAGAAGGATTTTGGTTTTGGTGGAATGAGGGTCTTTGGAGAATTTGGGAGTGGTATGAGCTGGTTTGAAAGATGGTTGTGGGTGTTTATTGTTTTGGTGAGATGGTTTGGTGTTGTGAGGATTTGTTTTGGTTTTGAAGGAAAGGTGTTGCTTGGTATTGGTTGATAATGTTGGGTGATTGTGGTTTGGTTGGGCATTTGAAGGAATGGTTTTTGTTTTAGTTGGAGATGGAGTGGTTTGGTTGAGAAGAGGTGATTTTGAAGCACGAGTTAAATGAGGATTCACTTGATTTGACTTTGTTGCAAGTTGAGTCTCCAATGACAAAGAATGAGCTTGAAGTTGTTGGATTAACTTCAAACATGTTCGCTCATTGTTCTTCGAAGAAGTGGACTTGTTTTGCAAATCACGATTGAGCTTATAAAGTTGTTGTTGCAAAACAAGTTCTTTAACTTGGGTTTCGAGGATGGTTTCAATGAGCTCTTTGTAAGAAATATCCAACTCATTGGTTAAATTGATAATCTTTGACTGCAAATGATCATTGTCTTTTTGAAGACTTTCCATAATTGGCAAAATGAGATCATTTGCAGATTTGAGCTCTTTGTTTTCAGATTGGAGCCGGTCAACTTCAGATTGAAGATATTCCATGGTAGACAAACTTAGAGCATTAACAGAGTAGAGCTTTTTGTTTTCAGATTTGAGTTGGCCAATTTCAGATTGAAGACTTTCCATGGCAGACAAATTGGGATTAATGGCAGATTTGAGCTCATTGTTCTCAGATTTGAGTTGTTTAATTTCAAGTTGAAAACTCTTGTGTTCTGTCATAATCGTTTTAAATGTGTTCACATCGACTTGTTTTTCCTCAAAAATAACCACTCCACATGGAAACGAACTGGTACAACACATACAAATGTGATTATCATGACGACGTATTTCTTCCCAACTTGGCTGTTCACCCATTAACAAATCTAACACCGTCTTAACAAACTCATTCGGTATAATAGTTGACATTTTACAGGGTTTCGGAATTATAGTACTAAAACAGGGTTTCAGAAATTTAGTACTAAAACAGGTTTTGGTAAATTTAGCACTAAATCAGGTTTTCATGAAATTCTTCACTAAATCAGGTTTTCATGAAATTCTTCACTAAATCAGGTTTTCATGAAATTCTTCACTAAATCAGGTTTTCATGAAATTCTTCACTAAATCAGGTTTTCATGAAATTCTTCACTAAATCAGGTTTTCATGAAATTCTTCACTAAATCAGGTTTTCATGAAATTCTTCACTAAATCAGGTTTTCATGAAATTCTTCACTAAATCAGGTTTTCATGAAATTCTTCACTAAATCAGGTTTTCATGAAATTCTTCACTAAATCAGGTTTTCATGAAATTCTTCACTAAATCAGGTTTTCATGAAATTCTTCACTAAATCAGGTTTTCATGAAATTCTTCACTAAATCAGGTTTTCATGAAATTCTTCACTAAATCAGGTTTTCATGAAATTCTTCACTAAATCAGGTTTTCATGAAATTCTTCACTAAATCAGGTTTTCATGAAATTCTTCACTAAATCAGGTTTTCATGAAATTCTTCACTAAATCAGGTTTTCATGAAATTCTTCACTAAATCAGGTTTTCATGAAATTCTTCACTAAATCAGGTTTTCATGAAATCCTTTGAAAACCGGTTTTACAACATAAATTAGAAGAAAAATGAAAACCGGAAGGAAAGCTGGTAGGAAAACCGGAAGGAAGGAAAACCGGTTTTACAACAGAAATTAGAAGAAAAATGAAAACCGGAAGGAAAGCTGGTAGGAAAACCGGTTTTACAACATAAATTAGAAGAAAAATGAAAACCGGAAGGAAAGCTGGTAGGAAAACCGGTTTTACAACATAAATTAGAAGAAAAATGAAAACCGGAAGGAAAGCTGGTAGGAAAACCGGTTTTACAACATAAATTAGAAGAAAAATGAAAACCGGAAGGAAAGCTGGTAGGAAAACCGGTTTTACAACATAAATTAGAAGAAAAATGAAAACCGGAAGGAAAGCTGGTAGGAAAACCGGTTTTACAACAGAAATTAGAAGAAAAATGAAAACCGGAAGGAAAGCTGGTAGGAAAACCGGAAGGAAAGCAGGAAAACCGGTTTTACAACAGAAATTAGAAGAAAAATGAAAACCGGAAGGAAAGCTGGTAGGAAAACCGGTTTTACAACAGAAATTAGAAGAAAAATGAAAACCGGAAGGAAAGCTGGTAGGAAAACCGGTTTTACAACAGAAATTAGAAGAAAAATGAAAACCGGAAGGAAAGCTGGTAGGAAAACCGGTTTTACAACATAAATTAGAAGAAAAATGAAAACCGGAAGGAAAGCTGGTAGGAAAACCGGTTTTACAACATAAATTAGAAGAAAAATGAAAACCGGAAGGAAAGCTGGTAGGAAAACCGGTTTTACAACATAAATTAGAAGAAAAATGAAAACCGGAAGGAAAGCTGGTAGGAAAACCGGTTTTACAACATAAATTAGAAGAAAAATGAAAACCGGAAGGAAAGCTGGTAGGAAAACCGGTTTTACAACATAAATTAGAAGAAAAATGAAAACCGGAAGGAAAGCTGGTAGGAAAACCGGTTTTACAACATAAATTAGAAGAAAAATGAAAACCGGAAGGAAAGCTGGTAGGAAAACCGGTTTTACAACAGAAATTAGAAGAAAAATGAAAACCGGAAGGAAAGCTGGTAGGAAAACCGGTTTTACAACAGAAATTAGAAGAAAAATGAAAACCGGAAGGAAAGCTGGTAGGAAAACCGGTTTTACAACATAAATTAGAAGAAAAATGAAAACCGGAAGGAAAGCTGGTAGGAAAACCGGTTTTACAACATAAATTAGAAGAAAAATGAAAACCGGAAGGAAAGCTGGTAGGAAAACCGGTTTTACAACATAAATTAGAAGAAAAATGAAAACCGGAAGGAAAGCTGGTAGGAAAACCGGTTTTACAACATAAATTAGAAGAAAAATGAAAACCGGAAGGAAAGCTGGTAGGAAAACCGGTTTTACAACATAAATTAGAAGAAAAATGAAAACCGGAAGGAAAGCTGGTAGGAAAACCGGTTTTACAACATAAATTAGAAGAAAAATGAAAACCGGAAGGAAAGCTGGTAGGAAAACCGGAAGACAGGTAACGGTCATAGGAAATTACTAAAAAAATAGATACATAACAAAAATAAAAGAACAGGTGAGAAAAAAATCCCCCCTCCAACCCATTTTAATAACCTCTGTTAAAAACGAATTTCATGCCTCATACAGCTCGGGCTGAAACCCGGGGGAAGTGTATGGGAGATGGAGAGAACTCTAATATTGTGACAAAAGAGCTCTGTGTCCATACAGATTTGTCCATTAGTAATGGAGATCACATTTGTAGAAAATATAGGTAAGGTCACTTGGATTTTCAATCGAAACGCCATTGTGTAAAACAAACCGACTTTCTGATTTTTCTTAAATTATTTCTAAACTTATTTTTGTTATCATATTGTATACTTTAATGTTATTATTGAACTTTAAAACTTAAAATTTTTTCTAAAAATATAACTAATTGATTTTTTAAGTGAATTGTAAATGTCTTTTTAAATATTCTTGTTAGCTAGATTGTAACATATTTAGTAGAATTTATAATATATTAAATAAATATAGAAAATTTAGAAATCACTAAACAGTTCAACCAGCCGTTTAGCCGAACTGGTTTCCTCTCCTTGGTCAGCCCGGTGATTAATCCGGTTTTTAAAACACTATAGAGCTGGCTTAATTAAACCATTTTGTGATTGATGCGTTGTTTTAAGAATATGATTAATCATTATAACTAAATAGGCTAAAAATCATCCTAACTATAAAATGATGACAAGTGTTATAATCAAGAGATTAAATTATAAAAGAGAATTAGTAGAATCCGTGTGTCACCATCTTATGGTTTTAGAATGATTTTTAGGCTAATTTTTAAGATGATATATCATTTTCCGTTGTTTTATTAATTACCCCGAAAGGAAATGAAACTCTTTGACCAAGATTTTGATAGACCCAGATTTTCTTTTTTTTTGGAAACGCGATATTGATGAGCGTCCATATTGTGATAAAAACCCCTATTTAAAGGCTTCATTTCAATGTCTAATTGAGTTAATATTCCAGAACTATCGGTACTTAATGGAGTCGTATGTTTACACAGGTTCACGGAAGATGTGAGAGAGGTAAATGGCATCAAGTGACTCAAGATGGAAGTCTATGAAGTTACAAGACACAAGGAGGTGATTCAGGAGCCGAACGAAGAAGTACGAGAAGCAGCAGCTGCTGCCAGCGCCGCTGGCCATGCCGAGCGACGCTGGGAGCCCATCCAGCGCCGCTGGGCGACCCAGTTCAGCAACCGACTTAAACACCTATTTAAGTCGAAGTAACCCTCAAAACCCGAGAGAGAGCCGATTCAGCAGCCCTAGCCGCCCATATTCAACCCTAGGTCGACTTTGCAGATTCCAAGGAGGTTTTGGAGCTTCTAACACCTCCCGATCTTCATCCTCAGCCTAGATCTACTCTTTTATTTTACTTTCAGTTGGTAAACAATGTCTTTCATCTTTTCAGACTTTGTTATTCCTTTAATAATGTCAGGCTAGTAGGCTGAATACTTGTTTGGATCAATGTGATCATGTAGACGTTTATTGTTTTACTTTATTTGTTAGAATCTGTTGGAGTGTGTTTTACTGTTTATCGTAGATCCATGTTTTACTATTTCTTCATATTATTATCGGTTCTATATCTGCATGTATTAGTTTAATTCTGATGATCGGTCTATAATCATACACTAGGATTAATACATAAGGATGGAAAACACTAGTCGGTCTTTAACTAGTTGTAAAAGGTGATTCACTTGTAACCGAGGGATCCAGAACCATAGTAATTAGGATGAATAGAACATGATGCTTAACAATGTCAGACGCGATCCTTTGACTTGGAACGAGCATTGTGGTCACTAGAGATAATTACTATCTAGTCATGGCTTAAGAGCCGGGTAACTAAAAGATGAACTAGTAACACAAACTTTAGCTCATTAATGCTTAAACAATGAATCTAACGAGAATTTGTTTATAGGGTAGTGTGAGTCTAGCGACAACACTAGTTAATTAGGCAAAGTGAATCTAACGAGAATCTGAGCCGTGATTAAGTTTCCAACAGACTAGCAAATGGGTAGGATAGTATTTGGTCGTACCATGAGATCGGAGATGCCAAACAAGTATTTTAATTTAATTACTGTTATTTGCTTTTTCAAACTACTTTCAGACTGAGCCTCCCGCTGAATAAGCGGTTGCGGCTTCTATTTACTTTTCAGTATTTTTAATTAGTTTAATAGGAAATCGTGACAACCCCACAACCGCTAGAATTACACATATTACTTAATTAGGTAAAGCAACGCGTCCCTGCGAACGATCCTGTTCTTATCACTAAACTATACTACATCTGACCGGGTCCCCTGTCCGTTAAGGTGTGTGTGTTTTTGAGATAATAACTTGTACAACATTTTTATAAATTTAAACACTAAAACGAAACCACCATCAAGTGTTTTGGCGCCGCTGCCGGGGACGCGACGCATTCTTAGTTTAGTAGTGGAGTTCGATCCTACTTTGTGTTTCGGCACGGAGTAGTTAGTTTTCAGTACTTAGGTTTTAGTCATTTTAGGTTTAGTAGTCAAATTAGGTTTTTAGGTCAAATTTGGGTTTAGTGGTAATTTCATTTCATTTTTAGTTTAAGTAGTTTAATTTTTCTTTTCATTTTTATATTGGTGCGTTTGATCTTTTTCTTGAGTTTTGCAGGATTAATTAGGTAGTTGATGCGTTTAAGATCGGGAACGGTTGTAAAGCGTTTCTCTACAAGCTTAGGTAAACTCAAACGTAGAAGGAGAAATAACACACCAATTCCACCACCCGTATTTAACCTAGAAAACCTTTTTAACTTAGATACCCCTTTAGGATCATCCGAAACACCATCCCAACCAAACTCACCTAGATCAGAAATGGACGAATTCGACCAACCTATGATGGAAAGGACGAGAGCCGTTGCACCAACACCTGGATCGACTATTGTCCCACTGAACTTAGGAGATTCGTTTTCAGTCAAAGGCCACCACCTTAAGTTAATCCAAGACAACCAATATGACGGCCGAGCCAAATCCGACCCCCATAAGCATGTAAGCAAGTTCACCAGTTTGTGCAAAATGTTCAAATATGGAGGAGACGTCACCGATGACGATGTGAAACTTAGCTTATTTCCGTCGTCTCTCACGGGAGAGGCACGTGCTTGGTTCGATGAGCTCGATGAAGGTACCATCACTACATGGAATCAACTTCGCGAACAGTTCGTCTCGCGATTCTTTCCCCTGAGTTTAGCTAGGAAAATGCTTCGAGACATCAAGGCTTTCAAGCAAGACGAGGGAGAATCACTAGTTGATGCATGGAAAAGGCTTAGGGAAATGATCAGAAACTGCCACGGGAATGGACTTAACAAGGACGAGATCATGGAAATTTTCTTCTATGGTTTAACTAAGAGTTTCCAAAAGGATTTAGACCTAGCCGGCGGTGGTAACTTTTTGTACAAGTCTACCAATGACGCGTACAAAATGATGGAGGATATGGTGCAAGCTAGCTTAGCTCGAGATATGGATGATAAAGACCGAGATAGGAGGACGAGAAGGACCGTGGCTAGCATCGAGAGCAACTCCGACAATGAGGTAATTCATGAACTTAAAGCTTTATCTAACCGTTTTTCTACTTTTGAAGATAGGTTGGACATTATGGACAAAGACCTCAAAGTCATTGCACACGGGTGCAACAATTGCGGAGGAATGCACTATACCGAGGATTGTGAAGAGGAGGCTACCGAGCAAGTCAATTATGTTCAGAACCAATACCGAGGAAGCTTTCAACGAGGACTATTTCAAAGAAACCCCGGTAATTCTAACTTTAATTCTAGTTACGCTAGAAATAACTTTGGTTCTTTTCAAAATAGGTGGCAAAGGAGTAATGGTCAACCCGAGCAACCAAAAGTAGAGAATGAAGTCAAGGAGGATCCAATTGTCAAGCTCACTAACATGATGGAGAAGTATATGGACATGAATGACAAGAGACATGACTCCTTGGCAAGCTATGCAAAGTCGCTCAATGAGAAGATAAGTAATCTCAATCAAAAGGTTGACGAAGGAGCAAGAAATCAACAAGTCGCAATCAAGGATCTGGAGAGAAGGATAGATAGATGGATTGAGCAGAATGCAAGAAAGGAGAGCAGCCCCACTCCAAGGCAAATCATCCAAGGCGGTCCAAGCTCAAACCCTAGCATGAGTCAAAAGTACCAACCTCCAATCGGACGAAACGAGAATGTGAAAGCCGTGTTCACTGAAGGTAATGACTCTACTGAGCTTTCTAATGATTTTTGTGAAGTGTCCAATTAGGTACAGGTCATACGGGAGCAAAATGAAGAAGAAACAAGCACAAACGCAAAACTGGAAACTGTCCAGGAGCCACCAGCGCCGCTGGCATCCCTCCAGGCACAAGCCAGCGCCGCTATGAAGACCCCAGCGCCGCTGGGAGCCCACCAGGTGCAAACCAGCGCCGCTTGCACCTTGACAGAGCCGCTGGGAGCCACCCAGTGAGCCCCAGCGCCGCTACCTACCTCCCAGCGCCGCTCCAGGCTCCGTCAGCTCAGATTCGCGCGAAACTTCGTTTTCAGCTGTATTTCAAGGAGATGTCGAGACCCAATTCTCTTCAAAATGCAAAATCAAAGATGGGGATGACTCGGATAGTAAGGATGAAGTTTCAGATCCTGAGGTACCGGATGACGGAACACAGCTACCGCAAGCATATGAAGATCCAGGAAGTTTTCTTATCCCCTGCACTATTAATAATGAGTATTTTCCGAGTGCATTAGCTGATTTAGGGTCAAGTATTAATGTTATGCCTACTGTGATTTATGAGAAACTTGCCCTTTGTTTGCTAAAACCCGTTAACATGAGCATTCGGTTAGCCGATCAGACTTACCGACAACCCAAGGGGATTGCCGAACGAGTCCATGTCAGGGTTAAGGATTTAGAATTTTGGACTGAGTTTGTTGTGCTTGATTCGGTGAGTGAAGTAGTGACACCCTTAGTTTTAGGCCGACCATTTTTGCATGCTGCGGATGCTACCATCCATGTTCTTAAACGTGAAATATCGTTGTCTGATGGTCAAAATAGGATTAGAGTGTCTGATTTAGAAGAAACGGATGAGTTGATTAGAGGAGAATGTCTTAGAATGGAAGTAATAGATGATGACCAAAACCCTAGTGGACAATTAGAAATGCAAATAAGTGAAAAGAACATAGAAACTAAACCTAAGAGAAAAATCAGCTATGAAAGTTTCATGGAATTAAAAGAATTAAAGGAGAAAGTAGATGAACAATTAAGAAATGGCCGAGAAGTAGCAAATAGGATTAGGAGGATCTTAGGAAATATTAAGTGGGAAGAGCGTGTAGCCAACCTAGAAAGAGACAAGATGAATGAGATAATGGCTAGAGAACCGAATGGTAAGTTTTATGGTGACCCTAGCATTTTTCAGATTCCTTGCTACATTAGCTCTAACTGTTTTGAGGATACCTACATAGACCTTAGAGCCACATCTAATATCTTGCCCTTAGGAATTTATAAGAATAACCTGAAGAAATATAAGAATAGGGTAAGATGGGAAGATTTAGAAATTAGGTTGGTAGGAGGAGCCAAGGTTTTAACTAAAGGATTTATAAGAGACTTAGTCATTAGGATAGAGGGATTAGATATCCCCGCTGATTTCTTTATAGTTGAAAATGATTCAATTACTAGAGATCACGTGATTTTAGGTCAACCATTTCTGCTTTCGGTAGGTTCATCAGTTAATGTGAAAGCAAAGAATATAACCTTGACCATGGGATACAATCAAGTGGTTTTGACTAAGGAGGACATTAGTAAGACCAACCCCTTCGGGACTAGGTGCAAAGCTAGGAGTTTTGCATGGGAACTTAAGAAAAGAAGAATCGAATCACATCTAAAAGACACATCTGATCTTTACATTCGATTTCCAACGGGTACCGGCCCCCGACCTACCCCGTATTCTTCCTCAACCTAGTTCCTAGGCCGAGTCCGGCTGAAGACTCGTTAAACTTAGCGCTTCTTGGGAGGCAACCCAAGCCGTATTTTTATTTTTATTTTTATTTTTATTTTTATTTTTATTTTTATTTTTAGGAATATGTGACTAATTGCAATTGAGTGATTGTTTTAAATTTATCATTTGTGATATATTTTATGAGTATGTTTTTAGATTCACAGATGCAAGCTTTCAATGGATCAAGGAAACAAGTAACTTATTGCAATCGTATTTTGTTTTTATTTTTATTTTTATTTTTATTTTTATTTTTATGTTTTAGCTTGTTATTTTCCATTTTGATATTATGATTGAAGTGTGCACGAAGTATATTGCTTTGTAGTCTGAAGGAAACCATGCACTTGGCCAAAAGCTAAGTGTGGGGGAGTTCAAGCATCGAATCATTGAAGAAATCAGACGTCGAAACACGTACAAGAGTCAAAAGCGCCGCTAGGAGACCTCTAGCGCCGCTGGGAAAGCCACCTGGGCTTCCTAGCGCCGCTCAGCCACTCCCAGCGCCGCTAGACCTGCACCAGCGCCGCTCACCAGCACCCAGCGCCGCTACCCACAAGTCCAGCGCCGCTACCTGCTTTGCCAGCGCCGCTCACAGCTCCGCTTTGCACACCAGATCGCGAAAAATCCAAAAAAAATCAGAAAAACCAAAAAATCCAAAAAAAACCGAAAAATCAGAAAATACCAAAAAGAAAAAAAGGTGGAGACGCATAAATGGATCACCATCAAATGGAGACGACGCAAGTTTTTGAAAGATTATACATCATTCAGGTGCTCCGCACATGCCATCTTCAACAACAATCATGCAACATAAGCCCGAGAAGTTTCGTTAATCCTTTTACTTTTCGTGTTTTTCCTATTTCCCTTTTATTTCTGATGTCTAGTACAACGAGGACGTTGTACAATTTAAGTGTGGGGGGATGGAATAGGAAAAACCCTTGGTTTAATTGCTTGATTTATCACAAGTTTTCTACTACTTAATTCATGCAAATTTTAAGTTTTTCTTGTGTCGGAAAACCATTTTGAGAATATAAGCTTTGCAAGTAGACAAAAGATGACGATAACTAAGCAATATTAGCTTTGGTATATGAACGGTTAGTTAGGACTGTTAGTTTAACTATAGATTTGTGGCTGTTCATTCTTCCAACTGGATTAGAGCTTAGACTGAAACTGTATGCGATTATGTTTGCCATAGCACATTTAACCGGACTTTAATATGCCTAGCAATTAGAGCTTTCTAGTCATTAGTATAGGTGTATTAATTGGACTTAATGATATTGATACGTCCCACGGTGTATCAATATACCAAAGTATATTGAACACAGAACAGTTGTAGAGGGGGGTGAATACAACTTTCTTCAATCTTTACAAACTTTTAACACAAAATGTTTTAAGATTCGGTTTACGAATATTAAGCAAGTAAGTAAAGACCAGGAATCATTAAAACAGTAAAGCAGTAAAGAAATAAAAACATTCTTGAACACAGATTGTTATTTTCAAATGTAATCCTTTATAAGAAATAATCTATACAAAGAATTACAGGGTTGTTGCGGAATAAAGATAGCCTATAGATATCTAAACAACCCTATGAAATGACAAACAACAATCAATAAGTTTCAGCTCAAGAGAATCAGCCCAAGCTGATCTCGTACATACTAAGCTGTGTGTAAGAGCAGAGAAACTTGTGTGAAGAATGATTCTCAGGAAATGCCACACATATGCAATCCATGAATGAGGCTTTTATAGGCGAAAGCGCTCCTTCATTAGGTGTCCGTTGCAGCTACGTGTTCTTCATTCAGTGGTTGATGAAGGAATAATCAGTCGTGCCTTTCATGGTACTTGTGGTCCCCCGCGTACTGACGCACATTCTTCATCTACCAATAGGAGTATGGACACGCATATGTAAAACAACCACCAACCTGGATCCTAGGAATCTTCCTAGTCACGTCATTTGTCCTTATCTTCAATCCAGGTTGTTATCTTCACTTGATTGTCAGACACAGATTGGGCCGTTTGTCAAGGCACCAATCCGCCTAAGTGTTTCCAAGCTGACTGTTAATCCCAAGCTGTCTTTCACTAACATCTTGGTCTTCTATCTTCAATCCTCCTCTTCGAATTGGACTGAATGCTAATACATTGTTGATGCAGCTTGAATAACACTTGCTTCCAAAAGATATTACAATTACAATTATGAAGCATGATCTGTGTCAGAGACAGATCGTAAGCTGTGTCAGCTTAGTCTGACCCAGATCAAATTACAAGAACCAAATATTACTAAGTGTTTATAGGTCAGATTTGTCATCATTAAATTTACAATTAACATTGGGACTCAACAATCTCCCCCTATTTGATGATGACAAAACCCAACTACACTTTTGACTATCAGCTTACAAAGAATCAAATGAAAATATGACTAACAGCTTGTGACCCTTTGAATCTTTTGGGTTCTTTTCAATCTGATATGAAATTTTAACCAAGAAACTAGATTGTACAACTGCCTTTGCATATATAGAGAATAAATCAAAGATATTACATGTTACATCACTATTCTCAAAGCATTTCAATAGCTTCTTGTTTAACCTCAAATGATGGAGCAACTCTCACATCTAATTGCCTATCTAACCCTTCATCAATAAGGAACTGCTCATACCCATTACCTTCTTCACTAAAGTTTTTGCAGAATCTGTATAAGGTAAATAGGTGCATAGATGGTACCTGTTTTAGTTCAGCAGTTGATCGTTGTCGTTGGACCGATCAAAAATATAAACTAATTACCAATAATTAGCTAGGGTAAGTAGAGTATCGTATCCACAAGGAATCATGGGAAAGTGTTGAACAAGTCACAAAAGTTGTTTAAACTAGACATAAACTTAAAATCGAGTTTTGTATTGATTTGATTAAACTAAAAATGATTGTAAACTTAACAATAGAATTTAATAATAAAAAGATAAGACCATTCTTATGATCCCAATTATGTTTTCAAAAGTATAACCTAACTTATATCCATTGGAAATCACATAGACATGATTCGTTTTAATGCTTGGAATGAATGAACATTAAGGACTAATTGATTAGGTTGTGATGATTCACTATAATTAAACCGAGTAATTGACACAACTAAATTATCTATTCAAAAATCAGATTACAAGTGATAAGAGATTCTTCCAATAATTAATGATTAACAATAAATTGAAACCAAAAGATAGATGGAAATCATTCAAGGTTAAAAACATGTAATCATTCATTCAAATCCAAACAACATTAGATGCAAAACACAATTAAGAATTAAACATCTAATCCAACATAAATATAAGAAAGGTTGAATACAATTGTCTTACATAATTATTCACATAAGAATGATCTAAAGAGAGATTAGCCTTCCATGTTCATCAATGAATCTTCAATTTGGATTGTCATCTCCATGATCTTGTGATTGAATGATGATTTTGGGGCTTGGGAATGGTGGATTGCTGCTCTAGATCTCAGGAATTAGGGTGTGTGTGTATGTTTTTTCGTAAGTCCTTATATACCCCAAGTTACAATTAAAACCCTTAAAATTTGACTTCTGATCAGTGGCTGGCGTAACCTACGCCCCATCTGGGCGTAAGGTACGCCCATTGAATTTCTGCCCAGCGTAACCTACGCCTGAACTGGGCGTAAGGTACGCTTGTTGTATCTTTGATCTTCACCTGGCGTAAGCTACGCTTGATGCCAGCGTAAGCTACGCCTATTGAACTTTTGCCTAGCGTAAGCTACGCCTATTCTGGGCGTAAGTTACGCCTGTTGTAACATCAGAATTCCAGAATTTCCAGATTTTGGTTCTTGAATCACTTGACTTGTTTCTTGACTTTGCTTGACCCGTTTATGTTCCATTTAATGCCAAGTTATCACCAAAGACCTGAAACACTTAAACAAACATAAAAGCGCCCTACTCGTCTATTAACAAGCACAAAGTGGTCCAATTTTATCCATTAAGATCATGCATTTTAGGCGTTTATCACATTCCCCAACTTAATCCTTTTTCGTCCCGAAAAAGTCATTCATCATGTGACAAGTCAATTTACAATCCTATAATACTTCCTATCACCAAAGAAACACTATATAAGAGTTATATCAATTATACATATTTGTAAAACTCAACCCTCAAGTAATCTTCAAAGTACACTTGGGCGAAACCAAACAATGCAAACCAAATCACATAACACAACCAACTCATAAGACTTACAACTATCAAAAGATTTACGACTAGCAAATAGAAATATATAAAGGTGCAATTAAACCTAATAAACCTCAAGTTTGCCACAACACTTGTATCACACTTCTCACAATTTGCACTCCCCTCGGTTCATATTTTAAGTGATTTAGCAAAAGATGTGCTAATATGTATATTTGAAGCTCACAACCTATTATTGCAACACTAAAAGTCATAGGCTAGTGCACAAATCGAACCAAAACCTCATAACACCAAATTATCACTTCGGCATTCATACAAGATTGGTGGAAATATGGAATGAAACACAGTAATGATTCTCTTTTGGGTGATTTACTAGAATGATTTTTGGAACATTTCACTTTGGTTCTCTTTTTGGTCAATTTACATGGATTTTCACTTTTGACCATATACTTTGACTTTTCAACCGGATATTGCAATTTTGACTTTGATTTTTGTTCTTTCTTTCAATTCATCATAAACAACACAACTTTGAACAATACTTGAATTTCATGGTGAAGTGAGGTGGAATATAGAGTGAATTGTATGATTGTTTTCATCATTTTAAGCACATAATCCGGGTTAAAGGTCCCGACACGGTAAGTGCACTAGTTCTAACCTAATGTACAATAATGGTTCACACAATATGATCATCACGAGAATTCAAGCTACGCTAACAATCTAACCAATCATTGACGAGGTTTTTTCTCTCATGAAATTGAAGGATATAACGGATATATAAAGTGTGATACATGCATGATGACTCACAATTGGCATATTACCCTTATTTGCACGTTTGTATATTTTTACTTGCTAACAACTCTATCAAGACGCTCATAAGTCAACCATATCATGCAATCTAATCTACACTACCTAGCCCCACTTACATGTACAAATCCAATCACAAGAAAATCTCATTTTACAAACATGTATAGCTAATATAACTCGAATATTTTGTCCCTAAGGGTCAATTTCATATCACAAGAAAGTAAATCAACATCTAAACTAGAAACATTATTGAAATTAACACACAAATTAAATCTACCTATGAAATTGAAAATGCCAAAACACAAAATAAACACATAGTCACATAGTCACACAATAAGAACAGAAAGATAAATGGAAGGTACCAATCACCGTCGTCCAAAGATCGACTCCATTAGGCCCCGATATAGAGATTGGGCCTCAAATGGATCAGAGGCTGCTGGTGGTGGATCATTCGAGCTCCCCTCAACCCGTCCAACACAAGAATGTCTCGGGAACCACTCAGAATCGTGGCTCTGAGGATAATATGGATGGGCGGTGGAAACATAAGGCTGCCTGTAATCATATGCAGGAGGAGTCTCCACATAATCAAGTCCTGCAATGTGGTCCTGGTGGTGGCGCACTTGCTCAAAATACTCAAACTGCTGTCTCCTATCCTGTTCATGAGCATATGCCATACCCAACTCATAACTCCTCCGCTGCACACCCTGCTGAGCAGTCATATCCCACATGTTCCTCTCATAGGATGTCCACTGATTATAATCACTAGGCTGCTCATAACCAAAACTCGGCCCAGTACCTCCTATCCCAGCTCCTAACAAACCATCTCTTCTTCCTTCAAAACCCCCTCTAGCTGCACTAGACTCAGCCCTCTCATTAGCACGCATTTCTTCCATCTGTGCTATCGCCTCCTCCCTAGTAACCCCAGCCTTAGGAGCTATCAAATACCCATTGGTTTTCAAATCCTTAAGGAGTTTAAACTGCGGATAATCCTGAAACTCCCACTCATTCCCTTTCAACAACCTCTTCATGGAATAAGGAGCATTACTCAAATACTCCATATTGGTCTCCTTTGGGACTACCTTGTGAATTTGGAGGAGACGGGCAATGAGTTTCGGGTGAGGAATGACAAGTTTGTTTCTTTTGTTTCTTGCATCCCAAATGTTAGACATTACAATTTGTCTAAACGATAAGGCTAGGTTTCCCGTGACCAAGGCATATAACACAAGAACATCATGGTGCCTAACCATGCTCTTGTCACTAGTTCGGGGGCACACATTCCAACTCAAAATTGACATAATTAACCGGGGCAGTGGTTTCAACAATGCACGCTCCATCCTAAAGGTTGTACTCAAATTGTCTCTTGTAACATCAAAAACCTCAACAAGCATATCAATCCAATTATTAGGTGTTTCTACCCCTGTTAAATACTTCTCAGCCACATAATCAAAAGCCCTCCCCGAAGTAGCACCCGTGTCAAATTTGGCTATCTTATCCAAGGTAGCAAAAGACATTGTTACCTTTTTCCCATTAACCGTGCCTACTAACTTAGAAGTCACCGGGGGGTTATTACCGGGAGTCAATTCTAAAGTACCCAACCAATTAATGATGCCATCTAAATAAATCTCAGCATGATCACCATTACTCCAAGTTAACACTTGTTTCCATCCCATTTGTTCAAATGCTTCAACCATCCCAAACCCCCTAAATTCCGACAAGACAAGTGTTCTTTCACCCAACAATTGATCCATCAAATTCTTGGCCTCAGCCATCTTTTCTTTAAACAAAATTAATTGCCATTCATCAGGTAAAGTATGTAAAGGTATACCTTGTCTCCATTCGGGTTTTTCGACGTCAACCTCCATCTCTTCACTCGCCTGTGGTGAGTTTCTTTCTTCTTCTGACGATGATGATTCCTCTTGAGCCAATTGCCTTTTCTTCTTGCTTGGTTGTTGACTAGATGAAGAATCACCTTTCTTGCTTAGACTCTTGATGAATTTCCCTGCTGCTTTCTTCATCCTATTGTCAACAAAATTAACCAAAAGCAACAACCCTTATCAATGGTTAGTAAATTAAGGCAAAATTAAGAAAAATAAAAATTAAATTCGAAATTAATCTTACTTTAATCTTACAAACGAATCTGAAATTGAACAAATAACGATAGGGGTTTTGTAGCTCTCGAAAAATTATGCAATTTGGACCCAAAAATTGTTGAAATTGATGGAGAATTGAGAGAGATATGGTTGATTGAATGGTTAGGGTTCTTGAAAAATTATTGGAGAAGAAAAGGATTTGAGAGAGAGAGAGATCGACTGAAATCAAAGAAGGTGAAAAATAATTCAGTTTGTGGTTGTAAATAAAAAGGGTTTTCAATTTTTGGATCTTTATTAAATAAAAAAAAATCGATCTGGCCCTGACCGTAACTTACGCCAGAAGATAGCGTAACCTACGCCCCATTATTTTAGACTTACCGTAACTTACGCCCAAAGACCCCGTAAGGTACGCCCCAGGGCCGTAGCTTACGCCCCCTGTTGACTTTTATTGACTTTTTTTTTTTTTAACTACAGCCACAAACAACTTTGTAAAACTTTATTTTTGCAAATGTTTATAAAAAATAACTCCCTTCCCCAACTTAATTTTCAAGCATAGGTGCTGAGAATTAAGTTCCTTGTGTGATTAAGCAACAAAAATAACTACACAAAATTAAAACGAAAATGAAAACGTACCGAATTTGAAGCTATAAACAAACAAACAACGGGTTGCCTCCCGTTTAGCGCTAAGTTTATTGTCCTCAGCCCGACATTACCTCAATTGATGTTCAAGCAACCTCATAGGATGGTGGACTTGAGATGAAGTTCACCATTTCCTTTGTAGCTCCATTGATGTCGGTTGCATCCAAATACGGCTTCAAACGGTGTCCATTGACCATTTGCTTCACACCATCTTTTGGATCTTCAATCTCAATCTCTCCAAACTTTCCGACTCTTGTGATAGTATAAGGACCCATCCACTTGCTTTTGAGCTTTCCCGGAAAAAACTTGAGTCTTGAATTGTAAAGCCAAACCTTTTGGCCAACTTCGAACACCTTCTTCTTCAATTTGGCATCATGAACCGCTTTCATCTTGTCTTTATAGGTTGATGCACATTCATATGCCTCATTTCTTAATTCTTCCAATTCGCACAATTGCAACTTTCTTTCTTTGCCTGCATTCTCAAAATCCATGTTAACGGTCTTAACGACCCATAATGCCCTATGTGCTAGTTCCATTGGAAGATGACAACCCTTCCCATAAACCAACCGGTAAGGAGTAGTGCCAATAGGTGTCTTAAAAGCGGTTCGGTAAGCCCATAAAGCATCATTGAGTTTGGTTGACCAATCTTTTCTATCGGGTCTTACCGTCTTTTGCAAAATTTCTTTAATTTGCCTATTGGACACTTCAACTTGCCCACTTGTTTGTGGGTGATATGGAGTGGCAATCCGGTGGTTTATGCCATACCGTTTGAGAAGTTTTCCAAACTGAAATTTTTTGAAATGAGACCCGTAACCTACGCATGGGATCGCCGTAACCTACGCATGGGATCGCCGTAACCTACGCATGGGATCGCCGTAACCTACGCATGGGATCGCCGTAACCTACGCATGGGATCGCCGTAACCTACGCATGGGATCGCGTAACCTACGCATGGGATCGCCGTAACCTACGCTCGGTCTGTTCTGGCCCTGACCGTAACTTACGCCAGAAGATAGCGTAACCTACGCCCCATTATTTTAGACTTACCGTAACTTACGCCCAAAGACCCCGTAACCTACGCCCGGTCAGAATCCTGAACTACTTGATTATCAACAAGCGTAACCTACGCATGGTTGGAGCGTACCTTACGCATGGGATCGCCGTAACCTACGCATGGGATCGCGTAACCTACGCATGGGATCGCCGTAACCTACGCTCGGTCTGTTTTGGCCCTGACCGTAACTTACGCCAGAAGATAGCGTAACCTACGCCCCATTATTTTAGACTTACCGTAACTTACGCCCAAAGACCCCGTAACCTACGCGGTCAGAATCCGTAACCTACGCATTGGATCGCGTAACTACGCCTGGTTGGAGCGTACCTTACGCATGGGATCGACGTAACCTACACATGGGATCGCCGTAACCTACGCATGGGATCGCCGTAACCTACGCATGGGATCGCCGTAACCTACGCATGGGATCGCCGTAACCTACGCATGGGATCGCCGTAACCTACGCATGGGATCGCCGTAACCTACGCATGGGATCGCCGTAACCTACGCATGGGATCGCCGTAACCTACGCATGGGATCGCCGTAACCTACGCATGGGATCGCCGTAACCTACGCATGGGATCGCCGTAACCTACGCATGGGATCGCCGTAACCTACGCATGGGATCGCCGTAACCTACGCATGGGATCGCGTAACCTACGCATGGGATCGCCGTAACCTACGCTCGGTCTGTTTTGGCCCTGACCGTAACTTACGCCAGAAGATAGCGTAACCTACGCCCCATTATTTTAGACTTACCGTAACTTACGCCCAAAGACCCGTAACCTACGCATGGGAATGCCGTAACCTACGCTGGTCTGTTTTGACTGCCGTAACTTACGCCATGAAGATAGCGTAACCTACGCCCCATTATTTTAGACTTACCGTAACTTACGCCCAAACAAGCGTAACCTACGCATGGGATCGCCGTAACCTACGCTCGGTCTGTTTTGTGCTGCCGTAACTTACGCCTGGTTGGAGCGTACCTTACGCAGAAAATGCCGTAACCTACGCATGGGATCGCCGTAACCTACGCATGGGATCGCCGTAACCTACGCATGGGATCGCCGTAACCTACGCATGGGATCGCCGTAACCTACGCATGGGATCGCCGTAACCTACGCATGGGATCGCCGTAACCTACGCTCGGTCTGTTTTGGCCCTGACCGTAACTTACGCCAGAAGATAGCGTAACCTACGCCCCATTATTTTAGACTTACCGTAACTTACGCCCAAAGAAGGTAACCTACGCTGGCCCTGACCGTAACTTACGCCAGAAGATAGCGTAACCTACGCCCCATTATTTTAGACTTACCGTAACTTACGCCCAAAGACCCCGTAACCTACGCCCGGTCAGAATCCTGAACTACTTGATTATCGCGTAACTACGCATGGGGAGCGTACCTACGCATGGGATCGCCGTAACCTACGCATGGGATCGCCGTAACCTACGCATGGGATCGCCGTAACCTACGCATGGGATCGCCGTAACCTACGCATGGGATCGCCGTAACCTACGCATGGGATCGCCGTAACCTACGCATGGGATCGCCGTAACCTACGCATGGGATCGCCGTAACCTACGCATGGGATCGCCGTAACCTACGCATGGGATCGCCGTAACCTACGCATGGGATCGCCGTAACCTACGCATGGGATCGCCGTAACCTACGCATGGGATCGCCGTAACCTACGCATGGGATCGCCGTAACCTACGCATGGGATCGCCGTAACCTACGCATGGGATCGCCGTAACCTACGCATGGGATCGCCGTAACCTACGCATGGGATCGCCGTAACCTACGCATGGGATCGCCGTAACCTACGCATGGGATCGCCGTAACCTACGCATGGGATCGCCGTAACCTACGCATGGGATCGCCGTAACCTACGCATGGGATCGCCGTAACCTACGCATGGGATCGCCGTAACCTACGCATGGGATCGCCGTAACCTACGCATGGGATCGCCGTAACCTACGCATGGGATCGCCGTAACCTACGCATGGGATCGCCGTAACCTACGCATGGGATCGCGTAACCTACGCATGGGATCGCCGTATCCTTTCTTTGCCTGCATTCTCAACATCCATGTTAACGGTCTTAACGGCCCATAATGCCCTATGTGCTAGTTCCATTGGAAGATGACAACCCTTCCCATAAACCAACCGGTAAGGAGTAGTGCCAATAGGTGTCTTAAAAGCGGTTCGGTAAGCCCATAAAGCATCATTGAGTTTGGTTGACCAATCTTTTCTATCGGGTCTTACCGTCTTTTGCAAAATTTCTTTAATTTGCCTATTGGACACTTCAACTTGCCCACTTGTTTGTGGGTGATATGGAGTGGCAATCCGGTGGTTTATGCCATACCGTTTGAGAAGTTTTCCAAACTGAATTTTTTTGAAATGAGACCCCCCATCGCTTATGATCACACGAGGGATTCCAAATCTTGAGAAAATGTTGCTTTGGACAAACTTGCACACAACGGTATGGTCATTGGTCTTGGTGGCTATGGCTTCTACCCATTTCGACACATAATCTACCGCCACCAAAATATAGTAATTACCAAAAGAATTAGGGAAAGGACCCATAAAATCAATGCCCCAAACATCAAATATATTAACAACTAAAATGGGTTGCATGGGCATCTCGTTTCTCTTAGTAATACTACCTAGTTGTTGACACCTAACACATTTTTTAACAAATTCAGCGGCATCCTTAAAAATGCTAGGCCAAAACAAACCACACATAAGAACCTTATAACCTGTCTTTTGGCCACTGAAATGACCTCCACATGCAAATGAGTGTGCATGAGTCAACACCTCTTGAATCTCCTCATCCGGAACACATCTTCTCACCAATTGATCCGGGCCAACTTTGAACAAATCGGTTCATCCCAAATGTATTGCTTGGCTTGTGCAAGGAATTGTTGCTTCTTTCTCTTGGCCCAATGCTCCGGTAGCTTACCTGCGGACAGAAAATTCACAATATTTGCATACCAAGGAACAACAGAAATGGTTAGTAAATATTCATCCGGAAATGTCTCATTGATCTCCTTGGTTGAATCATCATCCATAACTTGAATTCTTGACAAGTGGTCCACCACCACATTCTCACTTCCTTTCTTATCTCGGATCTCCAAATCAAACTCTTGTAGTAGCAAGACCCATCTAATTAGCCTTGGCTTTGCATCCTTCTTTTCCATCAAATGCTTAACCGCGCTATGATCTGTGTACACTATAACTTTGCTACCATAAATATAAGAACGAAACTTGTCAAGAGCATAGACAACCGCAAGCAATTCCTTTTCGATGGTGGTATAATTCAATTGGGCATCCGATAAAGTCTTGCTTGCATAATAAATCACAACGGGTTTCTTGTCCACCCGTTGTCCCAAAACAGCCCCAATGGCAAAGTCACTTGCATCACACATGATTTCAAATGGCATGGACCAATTAGGTGATTGCAAAATGGGGGCTTCAACCAATTTCTCTTTCAAGGTTTCAAAAGCTTTTAAACATTCATTATCAAACACAAATGACACATCTTTCAACAACAAATTACACAATGGTTTGGTAATGACACTAAATCCTTTTATAAACCTTCTATAAAATCCGGCATGTCCAAGAAAAGAACGGACACCCTTGACATTGGTTGGAGGGGGTAAAGTAGAAATGACTTTGATTTTGGCCCGGTCAACTTCCATGCCTTTACTTGAAATCACATGACCCAAAACCGTCCCCTCTTGAACCATGAAGTGGCTCTTTTCCCAACTTAAGACCAAGTTTGTTTCAACACATCTTTTCAAAACTTTGGTTAGCTCATTAAAACAATTATCAAAGGTTTGGCCAAAAATTGAAAAATCATCCATAAAGATCTCTAAAGAATCACCGACCATATCTGAAAAGATACTCATCATGCACCTTTGGAAGGTGGCTGGAGCATTACATAACCCGAATGGCATTCGCCTAAAGGCAAAAGTTCCATAGGGACATGTAAATGTGGTCTTATGTTGGTCATCGGGATGAATAGCAATTTGGTTGTAACCTGAATAGCCATCTAGAAAACAATAAAATTGCTGACCTGCAAGTTTTTCGATGATTTGATCAATGAATGGCAATGGGAAATGATCCTTGGAAGTAGCGGTGTTCAACTTTCGGTAGTCAATGCAAACCCTCCACCCGGTGATGGGTCGGGTTGCAATTTGCTCACCACTATCTCCTTTAACCACTTGAATCCCAGCTTTCTTAGGTACCGTTTGTGTTGGACTTACCCATGTACTATCCGAAATTGGGTAAATAGTTCCAGCATCCAACCACTTTAGCACCTCTTTCTTCACCACTTCACGCATATGAGGATTCAATCTCCTTTGAGCATCACGTGAAGGCTTTGCTTTAGAATCGGTGATTATCTTATGCATCACAATTGATGGACTAATGCCTTTCAAATCGGCAATTGTCCATCCAATGGCCGCCTTATATTCCTTGAGCACCTTAAGTAATGCTCTTTCTTGCATTTCTTCCAAATTTGATGCAATGATCACCGACAAAGTTTGTTTATCTCCCAAAAATGCATACTTCAAATGAGATGGGAGCTCTTTCAACTCAACTTGTGGTGGACTTTTAATGGATGGCTTGAGATGGGTGTCAATATGGTCCGGTAGACTCTCCACCAAATGAGTCCATGGTGGTCTACCTTCTTGAATTGCCATAATCTCCCAATCCTTTTCCTCCTTCTTCAATGTTTCACTATGCTCCAAGATTAACCTGTCAACCAAAGCACAATTCCCGTGTGTCTTCCTCATTTTCATGAGGAATGCACTCATCAATGACGTCCGCCATAAAGCATTCGTCACTAACTACGGGGTTAGGAACACTAGCAAAAACATTCAATCTTATCTTACGGTTGCCAAAAGTCATTTCAACCGTACCCCTTCTACAATCAATTAATGCATTAGCGGTGGCCAAAAAGGATCTACCCATGATGACATTGGGTTGCCTAACATTACCGCTTGGTGCAAAATCAAGTACCAAAAAGTCTACGGGGTAATAGAAGTCCTCCACCTTAACAATCACATCTCGGACAATTCCTCTAGGAAGTTTAAGGGACAAATCAACCATCACCAAGGTGGTGTCGACTTTTTCCAATGGTCCAAAGTCATATTGGTCATACAAACTTCCCGGAAGAATGCTCACACCCGCCCCCATATCCAAAAGTGCCTTGTTCATTTTGAAATCACCAACTTGAATAGTAATTAAAGGCGCTCCCGGATCTTGGAGTTTAGGTGGGAGTATACCCATCACAACGACACTAACTTCCTCATTTAAAACAATTTTCTTTGGAAGCTTATGATGCCGTTTTTGGGTACACAAATCCTTAAGATACTTAGCATAAGCCAGAACTTGCTTGATTATGTCAATAAGAGGTATATTGATTTTCACTTGTTTAAAAATTTCCCACATTTCTTCCTCATGGGACCTCTTTTCTTAAGTGTAGGCCTAAGTTTTGGATCAATCAAAGCCAAAGGAAAAGGAATGGTATTATCCTCCATATCCCTTCCTTGTTTTTCAGAAAATTTACCACTAGACCTATTATTTTCTACCTCTTTAAAAGACACTTTTTTATTTGATTTAGGTAGAACAAGTTCCGGTTCATGCTCACTATCTTCATTCTCATCAACATCCTCTACCACACCATCAACAAGTGATGATGGAGGCACAACTTTATTATCATAAACTTTACCACTACGAAGAAGACTTACATTGTTTATCTCCACATTCTTGACATTCTTTGAGCCACCACTTTGATGTTGTGGATTGATCTTCGTATCACTTGGTAGCTTCCCCGGATTCTTCCTCAATTCTGATACATCCTCCGCCAATTGCCCAACTTGCTTTTGCAAACTCTCAACCGTTTTATCCCGAATCTCATTCTTCCTATCCATCTCTTTCAAGTAATCCATAATCTCCGGGTTGACACATCATTACCTCCCGAAGGCCCACCTTGGTTAGTACCTTGTTGATGGTTCCTTGGGTAGCCTCTATTGAATCCTCCCTGATTTTGACCACCTTGGTAATTCCCTTGGTTGTAATTTTGGCCCTGAAATGGTTGAGATGGTGCCCCACTGTTTTGGTTATTTCCTTGAAAGTTCGGGTTGAGTTGGTTTGAAGAATTGCCATATCTAAATTTTGGATGATTTCTCATCCCCGGATGATAAGTGTTGGAGTTCATGCCATATTGCTTCTTCTCTCCATACACTTGATTCACTTTTTCAATTTGATCCAAGTCTAATGGGCATTGCAAAGCCGAATGTCCCAACTCATCACACATTTCACAAATCGGATAGTCTTGAGATACTTGATAAACATCCCGATTTTCAGCCTTCCCCAACTTAGCAAACTTTTGCTCCAAGGCTTCAAGTCTATCTTTTGTAGCTTGATCACTAGTTGATGAAGAGGCTATTGGACGTCTTGCTCTCCTATTCGATTGAGCTTGCCTTTTTGAGTTCACACTCATTTTCTCCAAGAATTCCCAATCAACATCTTCGGGATTTGTCAAGAAAGTACCATTGCTAATGGAATTCACATCTCTTTTCTCTTCCGATAACAAACCATCATAGAAAGCCGTGATCAATTCCCATTTAGCAATTCCATGATGGGGACATACTCTCAACAACTCATTAAACCTCTTAAAAGCTTCATAAAATATTTCACCCGATTGTTGCTGAAAAGTTCTTATCGAATTCCTTGCATCACTAGTCTTTTGCATGGTGTAATACTCATCCAAAAATTGTTGTTGCATTTCAGCCCATGAAAAGATACTACCCGATGGCAATGTCAAGAACCATGCTTTGCTTTATCCTTCAAAGTAAACTGAAAAAGAACTAGCTTAACCTCATCCGGTGAAAATCCTTGGCCTCCTATAGTACCACAAATCGCCTCAAACTCCGACAAGTGCAAGTAAGGCTCTTCCGCCGCCATCCCATGAAAACTTGGCAAAATACTCAAACATTGAGGTCTAACCTCAAATGCTCTACCTCTCAAAACTGGTGGAACTATAGGTGAAGCATTAACGGCTATGGCGGGTCAAAAATGACTATCAACTCCTTGTGGTGGAGGTTGATAGTTCATATTTGGCATGGCCCGGTTATGTGGTTGGTAATTTGGTTGGGCTACACGATGGTTAAAGCGAGGTGGTGGACCTTGAGGAAGAACTCTTGGTCCGTGGTTTATGTATTGAGGTTGGTTATATTGGGGTTGGTTGTATTGAGGTTGAGGATATCGAAGGTTTTGTGGTTGCTCATAATCTCCCCCATGGTTCCAATAATACCCATCCGAATTATTATCAAACCTCCCGTCATCCCAATGATTCACCCTATCATGAAGCCTATCATAAAGCGACCCATCCGCATCCCGTGATGCATCTCCAATATGAGTTGGTGTTCTAGGTCGGCTTGGAGTTGTGTAAGCACTCCTTATTGATGGGTGTGAGTTTCGTGGTGGAGTTCGATTTTGGTTATTTGGTTCAGGGTTGGTTTCTGGTGGAGTTATGGTGGGTTGGATGGTTGGTTGTGGATCTGGTTGATCATTCATGTTTACACGATGAAGTATCCGATTCCTTCTAGCTGCTTTCTCAATTTCCGGATCAAACAACAAAGGTGATGTCTTCTTGGAATACCTCGTATGCATACACGACCTATAACCTGCACACAATCAATACACCTAGCGTAATTCTGAAATACAAGAATGAGAAATGAAACAAACAAGCACTGAAACAAAACAAAACTAAGCTAAATATTTTTGGATTTTTCTGAAAATTTTACGAAACTAAATTAAAAACAAAATTTCAACACTTTGCACACCGATTCCCCGGCAGCGGCGCCAAAATTTGATCGTTGTCGTTGGACCGATCAAAAATATAAACTAATTACCAATAATTAGCTAGGGTAAGTAGAGTATCGTATCCACAAGGAATCATGGGAAAGTGTTGAACAAGTCACAAAAGTTGTTTAAACTAGACATAAACTTAAAATCGAGTTTTGTATTGATTTGATTAAACTAAAAATGATTGTAAACTTAACAATAGAATTTAATAATAAAAAGATAAGACCATTCTTATGATCCCAATTATGTTTTCAAAAGTATAACCTAACTTATATTCGTTGGAAATCACATAGACATGATTCGTTTTAATGCTTGGAATGAATGAACATTAAGGACTAATTGATTAGGTTGTGATGATTCACGATAATTAAACCGAGTAATTGACACAACTAAATTATCTATTCAAAAATCAGATTACAAGTGATAAGAGATTCTTCCAATAATTAATGATTAACAATAAATTGAAACCAAAAGATAGATGGAAATCATTCAAGGTTAAAAACATGTAATCATTCATTCAAATCCAAACAACATTAGATGCAAAACACAATTAAGAATTAAACATCTAATCCAACATAAATATAAGAAAGGTTGAATACAATTGTCTTACATAATTGTTCACATAAGAATGATCTAAAGAGAGATTAGCCTTCCATGTTCATCAATGAATCTTCAATTTGGATTGTCATCTCCATGATCTTGTGATTGAATGATGATTTGATGATGATTTTGGGGCTTGGGAATGGTGGGTTGCTGCTCTAGATCTCAGGAATTAGGGTGTGTGTGTGTGTGTTTTCGTAAGTCCTTATATACCCCAAGTTACAATTAAAACCCTTAAAATTCGACTTCTGATCAATGGCTGGCGTAACCTATGCCCCATCTGGGCGTAAGGTACGCCCATTGAATTTCTGCCCAGCGTAACCTACGCCTGAACTGGGCGTAAGGTACGCTTGTTGTATCTTTGATCTTCACCTGGCGTAAGCTACGCTTGATGCCAGCGTAAGCTACGCCTATTGAACTTTTGCCTAGCGTAAGCTACGCCTATTCTGGGCGTAAGTTACGCCTGTTGTAACATCAGAATTCCAGAATTTCCAGATTTTGGTTCTTGAATCACTTGACTTGTTTCTTGACTTTGCTTGACCCGTTTATGTTCCATTTAATGCCAAGTTATCACCAAAGACCTGAAACACTTAAACAAACATAAAAGCGCCCTACTCGTCTATTAACAAGCACAAAGTGGTCCAATTTTATCCATTAAGATCATGCATTTTAGGCGTTTATCAGCAGTCCTTTGAAACACCAAATTCCCTCTAGCATCTACAAAGTACATCCCATGTTCAGGCTCACTAATGAACTTCCCACATCTTGCATCTTCAACACCAGCAGGTAGAGACAGATTAAGATTATCAAGAATCTTGTCAATAGCACCAGAAGATAATTGTGCAAGCAACTCTGAAGGAGACAAGTTTTGGAGAAAAACTAAATGGTCACCTCCAGGAGCATCAATCCTTTCAAACCTTCTTCTTTTCTTCTTCAGTGGCTCAGCTGACTCATCTTCATAATCCATATCATATGCAATTGGTCTTGGAAGGCCAGAGATATCAATCTTGTACTTCACAATAGCAGCTAACTTCTTCTCAATGGCTTCCAAGACTGTCTCTTTGTGAACTCCAGACATACCAGTAATGATATTATGTAGTTCCACCCACTCTGTGTATCCTAGATCAAGCAGTTTGTCAAGATCATGGGTTTCCCAGCTGGTTTCATAACCTCTCCTTGTAAACCTTATGCTGGGAATGTTCTTTCCTTTTCGTCTTTTCAGTAGAACCTGGAGGATTGGTTCTGGATGCCTTCTATAATGGATCTTTTCAGTAATTTGTCTTTTCTCCAAAGCATCAAACCAATTATGGGCTTTCACACTTTCTTTCACATCTTTAACCTTCTGTGATGGTGTAGACTAGGCATGAGCACGGTCCTAAGACCGGACCGGACCGAACCGGACCGGCTTGACCCGAAGACCGACATGGCAAGAAAACCCAGACCGAAGCCCGGCCCGATACATGCTCGGGCGGTCCGGTTCGGTTCCGGGTTTGTCCGGGTCGGGTTCGGGTTTTTAAGGCTTGACCCGAAAGTGAAGAAACCATTGGTTTTGAACATGATTTTGTTTTGAAGATGACTCCACCATGAATTGTTTCTGTTCGATCTTTTAGATGTAAGTTAAAAAGAGAAGAAAGAACTTCTTTGCTGTGAATTGTTTGGATTTGTGCGAATCCATGTCTTTAATCTTCTTCAATAGAAAATTAACTGCTTCAAAGGATAGCCTGCTATCACGTACCCCCATTTTTGCTAGCTCTGTGTTTGTCAAGAGAAGATGAAGTTCACATATGGAGTTATACCTCTCTTTTTTCTTTGTGGATATTTTGTTGTGGGGCGATACATATAAATATATGGATAGACCGATAGATAGACATTTAAAAAGTAAATATGTGTGTGTTTGTGTTTGTTACTACTTTTTGTTTATATAAAAAGATAACAGAAAGAAAGTAATAGAGGAATTTGCTTGTTTATTTATAAAATAATAAATAAGTTACATGAAGTGGTTGATCATACAAACTTCCACGTATCCCATCTAGTAACCTTTAGATTAGTGCATTTCCCAACCTTTAGATTTATGTGCTTGGGGCTTTTCATTACTCCACCCAACACTTTTACTTTATCACCGGTTTTCAATATAAAAAAAAACACATTGTCTTTTATCTCAATCATACAAAATATATATGTGCTTTTTGTATCTATATCAATCTAAAAACGATACAAGATGAGCAGCATGGATGTTCAAGATCTTCGATCAAGACTACAATTAATATTCAAGACTTCAAGGCCTATTTCATTCATCTTCTTCCCACCTTTCTTTCTATAGATATAGTTTTTGTATCTATATATATGAGTGAATAGATGTAAAAAACAGCAGATACCTAACTCGTGATTTCGAAATGGGTATATAATTATACGATGTATAAGATTTCATGCCCGCTTTTCTCAAGTTTCGGTCTTTTCGGTTTAACCCGGCTTTTTCCGGGTTTTGGACCGAACCGGACCGAACCCGATATATCAATGAAATCCTAGACCGAAGACCGGACCGTTTGTGGCTCGGTCGGTCCGGTTCGGGCCGGTCTCGGTCGGGTCTTGATCGGGCTTCGGGTTTCCGGTCCATATGCTCATCCCTAGTGTAGAATGAACCACCACCTTCTTCTTTCCTTTGCTCACAACTTTCTTTTTGGAACCAATGGCTGCAAGATCTTCTTCATCTTCCTTATTTAATTGTTCTTGAACAGCCTTGGCAATTTCAGAATCAGACTTAGTTGCAGCAATTCTTTCTCTTTCTAATCTGTCCTCCTTAATCATTTTATATGCCACCTCAACTGTTACCCCAAGCTGTGGAGCAGTTTCTGTTGCAATCTCCCAATCCTTTTCTTTATCAAGTCAAGTTAATTCTCAACCACCGCTCTGATACCAATTGATACGTCCCACGGTGTATCAATATACCAAAGTATATTGAACACAAAACAGTTGTAGAGGGGGGTGAATACAACTTTCTTCAATCTTTACAAACTTTTAACACAAAACGTTTTAAGATTCGGTTTACGAATATTAAGCAAGTAAGTAAAGACCAGGAATCATTAAAACAGTAAAGCAGTAAAGAAATAAAAACATTCTTGAACACAGATTGTTATTTTCAAATGTAATCCTTTATTAAGAAATAATCTATTCAAAGAATTACAGGGTTGTTGCGGAATAAAGATAGCCTATAGATATCTAAACAACCCTATGAAATGACAAACAACAATCAATAAGTTTCAGCTCAAGAGAATCAGCCCAAGCTGATCTCGTACATACTAAGCTGTGTGTAAGAGCAGAGAAACTTGTGTGAAGAATGATTCTCAGGAAATGCCACACATATGCAATCCATGAATGAGGCTTTTATAGGCGAAAGCGCTCCTTCATTAGGTGTCCGTTGCAGCTACGTGTTCTTCATTCAGTGGTTGATGAAGGAATAATCAATCGTGCCTTTCATGGTACTTGTGGTCCCCCACGTACTGACGTACATTCTTCATCTACCAATAGGAGTATGGACACGCATATGTAAAACAACCACCAACCTGGATCCTAGGAATCTTCCTAGTCACGTCATTTGTCCTTATCTTCAATCCAGGTTGTTTATCTTCACTTGATTGTCAGACACAGATTGGGCGTTTGTCAAGGCACCAATCTGCCTAAGTGTTTCCAAGCTGACTGTTAATCCCAAGCTGTCTTCCACTAACATCTTGGTCTTCTATCTTTAATCCTCCTCTTCGACTTGGACTAAATGCTAATACATTGTTGATGCAGCTTGAATAACACTTGCTTCCAAAAGATATTACAATTACAATTATGAAGCATGATCTGTGTCAGAGACAGATCGTAAGCTGTGTCAGCTTAGTCTGACCCAGATCAGATTACAAGAACCAAAGATTACTAAGTGTTTATAGGTCAGATTTGTCATCATTAAATTTACAAATAACATTGGGACTCAACAGATATACGTGCTTGTGTAGGAACTAGTTCAGACGTATGGTTCGCCTTAATTCTTACACTATTTAATGTGAACTAGTTGCATACGGAGTAGGAGTATGAGTCATCTGGGGTCTCTGATAATGTCTATTACATGAATAATGTAGTAATCTTAAGAAAGGCAATCAGTAGATTAATTAAAAGAGTTCAAAGAACTAATAACGAGTAAAATCTATACGCATCAAGTTATGTCACTTTGTGCGTGGGGAACCACCGACCTGTCACCGCTGTCTTGATGTAAGGTATAAACTCTAACCATTAGTTGATTTATATCGCTCTGCGCGTGGGGAACCACCGACATGTCACTGCTGTCTCAACTATTAATGTAACATCCCAAACTTTTCAAGTTTGACTATTTGACTATCCCGTTAATTAACGACAGGTTCGTTAAGTTTATGTTCCCTAAATGGGATTATATGATTAAATGCTTATGCGTTTAATATAATATGATTAAAGTATGTTAAATGAAAGTAATTAAAGTAAAGTCATGAAAGTTAAGTGTTCGTTAAGTCGTTAAGTGTTCCGGTGAGGAAGTTAAGCCAAGAGAGTAACGTTTAAAGAGTCGAGGGGCTTAAGATGGAATTTATTGAGAATGGCCAGGGGTTGTATGACAATTAGGCTCCCCTAATTGCCATTTTTCCAGATCTGATGCGTGTGAAGAAAACCCCAAGCCGCCCCTCCCCTCTCTCAAAGCAATCCCCTCCAAGATTTATTCGTTTCGTGGTGTTTCGAGCAAGATTGGATTAAGATCTTTCATCCTTATGATCATCTACAGGTAAAATAGGTGATATTCCTTTGATTTCTGATCTTGTGAGTCTTATATGAGAGTCTGATCCAGGCCATGGGGTTTGGGTTGGGTTATAGTGCAAAACGTTTACCGATTTCATGTTATTCGGGTGATTAATTAAGTGATTTATGTTTGTAATGGATCAAGGAATCAATTGATGGTTTGAAGGCATCAATTGTGTCTTAAAAGAGGTCAATTTCATGTCTCCAGGTCGGGGTTAGGGTTTGAGATCGAATGGGAATCGTTTAAAGCAGTTCAAAAATCAGATTTGCTGAACAAGCCCCGATATGCGGCGCATGGGATTTCCATGCGGCGCATGGATTGGTCTGGATGCTTCTGATCAAGTTTATGCGGCGCATGGAAAAGCCATGCGGCGCATATTTAGGTCTGGTAGTCGTTTAGGATTGTTTTTATGCTCGTTTGACCCACAGACCTTATGCTTAGGCTACCTTATGGTATAGGGAACTTAGAGGGGTCTTTTGAAGCCACGTTTATGTTACCTATTGGTTATATGTTGCTATAGGTAGTTGGAAACACAAACAAGATGAATTAACCTTGCGTATTGCTTGTTGTGCTCGTCACGAGGTAAGATACACTACTTTGACACGCTGAGGGTTCAACAAAAACATGGTTTTCATATAATAACTTCCCAAATGATATCTTGATTGCTTATGGGTATTCGGGGTTACACGGGAGGTGATATGGGCTATGTAAATGACTATTGATGCCTGAAATGCTATCCCAATGATATGAGATGTAATGATATGATATGAAATGATATGTAATGCTTTGAGATGTTATGAAATATGATATGTAATGATATACGATATGCAATGACATATGATGTGTAACGATATGAGATATATGATGATGTACGTGATGTAACAATGTATGATATGTAATGATGCTTAATATGTATATGTGCATGTGTATATGTGAGATATGATGATTACATGGCTTGTACATCTAGTTCACTAGACTTTGTAAGTTGCCATGACACGTGCACGTTTAAGGGCCCAAACGTTAATAAGATGTGATGTGATGTGATATGTTATTAATGTTTAGGTAATGTGAACACCTAAACTATATGTGAGAAATGCTCGAGCTATTGATGTGAGAAGTGTTAAGCTTAACCCGTACTTGCCCTTGCCCGGCTAGTGCGTAGATGTGGTTGCTTGGGTGGCTCCTTGCAACATAGTTAACGTGAGATGAGTAATTCCGGGTAGGCCTAACTAGCCACCAATGTCTTTGAACATACGGACTACTCGTGGATCGGCTTTGCCTATCCTTAACGACAAAGATGGATTGCCGAAAGGTTTCACCATTGAGTCGGGCGTGAGGGTTGTTGTGAGGTCTTATGACCGCCCATACATAAACTTTCACCTAACGTGAGATGTATGGCATAAGTCACACATAATTTGATGTGAACGTGAGATATGATATGTGATGTAAACGTGAGATATGATATGTGATATAAATGTGAGATGTGATGTGAGATGTGTTTAGGCACAATTAGGATTGAATATCCTATGATGTTTAATGTAATGTGAGATGATGTTATGCTATGACTTGTGCCTTAATGATTATAATGTATTCTTTCAAATATTGAAATGGACAAATGCTTTATAAACTATGTGTTATCTTACTTAGCTAATTCGTTAGCTAACACTTGTTTCTTGAAATGTGTTGCTCCCTCAGGTTTAGCAAGTTATGTGATGGATGACGAATAAGAGCGAGGCATGGGTAGATTGATTCGAAGATGGCTATAGTTTACCCATAGTGGCTGCTCACTTTAGACTTTTGCATTATGTTTGGATATTTATGACTTGTATCGTAATGTGCTCGGTTACTTTATGTTGGGTAACCGATGGGTTTCCATTTAAACTTATTTTGATGATATGGCTAGTAACACCAACTAATAAAGAAACCAAACAGATTCTGTGGTTTGAACTTTTAAAGTTTACTTCCTTTTTCTTTTGACGCCGTTAGGCGAAAATTTTTGGAAATCCATATTTTTAAACGACGGGTGTTAGAAAAAGCATACATCGCTGACATACAAGGGGGATCCTGACTATAAGTAATATCATCGGCCTTACATAACACAACGCGTTTTGGGCGCATTAGCTGTGGATGAGAGGAGAACTCCACAGTTAAGCGTGCTCGGGCGGCAGCAATGCCATATGGGTGACCCTTCAAGGAAGTTTTCCCGAGTAACCAGAAACAAAGCCGTGAGCCTGCGGGCAAAGCAGACAATATTGTGTTGTGGTAAGGCGGGGTGTTACAAGTGGTATCAGAGCAACCCTTGGGATTGTTAGGAGTGTATGGCACACCTGCATAACTCAACGAGGACGTTGAGTTGTGTTGAGGGGGTGTGAAAGCATACATCGCTGACATACAAGGGGGATTCTGGCTATAAGTAATATCATTGGCCTTACATAACACAACGCGTTTTAGGCGTATTGGCTGTGGATGAGAGGAGAACTCCACAGTTAAGCGTGCTCGGGCGGCAGCAATGCCATATGGGTGACCCTTCTGGGAAGTTTTCCCGAGTAACCAGAAACAAAGCCGTGAGCCTGCGGGCAAAGGGGACAATATTGTATTGTGGTAAGGTGGGGTGTTACAATTAAAGATGATAATATCGTATAACTGCTTTAGTGTTTAGCTAGTAAGCATGACTGTAGTGTGAGAGTATGTCTAAGTAGTGACTCACAAGTGCACAAACGAATGAATGTAAATGCCTTGCTAGTAGCTAGTAGTTCTGATTGCTATACAAACCTTAATTAAGTGGCTTAACTAGTCAGCAGAAAGAAGTAAGATTGAGCTGTAAGACATGTGGAAGTATAGAACTGTTTTAGAGGTATTAACACAAATAAAAAGTTAGCTTTTAGTTTTGATTGACCAATTATCTTGCCTCCAGCTATAGCTTACTGATTTTGTCTAAAGCTTTCTCAAATCATTTTGCATGACTAATCTTTCAAATGTTTTTAATGAAGTAGAATAACTTTAACACTTAAGCTGTCCGCTCATCATTGTTTTATTTTTTTGGACTGTTTGCTTGAGGACAAGCAAAGACTTAAGTGTGGGGGTATATGATGAGCGTCCATATTGTGATAAAAAAACCCTATTGAAAGGCTTCATTTCAATGTCTAATTGAGTTAATATTCCGGAACTATCGGTACTTAATGTAGTCGTATGTTTACGCAGGTTCACAGAAGATGCGAGAGAGGGTAAATGGCACAAGTGACTCAAGATGGAAGCCTATGAAGTTACAAGACACAAGAAGGTGATCCGGGAGCCGAACGAAGAAGTACGAGAAGCAGCAGCAGCTGGCAGCCAAGCCAGCGCCGCTGGCCCATGCCCAGCGCCGCTGGGCGGCCCAGTTCAGCAACCGACTTAAACACCTATTTAAGTCGAAGTAACCCTCAAAACCCGAGAGAGAGCCGATTCAGCAGCCCTAGCCGCCCATATTCAACCCTAGGTCGACTTTGCAGATTCCAAGGAGGTTTTGGAGCTTCTAACACCTTCTGATCTTCATCCTCAGACTAGATCTTCTCTTTTATTTTACTTTCAGTTGGTAAACAATGTCTTTCATCTTTTCAGACTTTGTTATTCCTTTAATAATGTCAGGCTAGTAGGTTGAATACTTGTTTGGATCAATGTGATCATGTAGACGTTTATTGTTTTACTTTATTTGTTAGAATCTGTTGGAGTGTGTTTTACTGTTTATCGTAGATCCATGTTTTACTAGTTCTTCATATTATTATCGGTTCTATATCTGCATGTATTAGTTTAATTCTGATGATCGGTCTATAATCATACACTAGGATTAATACATACGGATGGAAAACACTAGTCGGTCTTTAACTAGTTGTAAAAGGTGATTCACTTGTAACCGAGGGATCCAGAACCATAGTAATTAGGATGAATAGAACATGATGCTTAACAATGTCAGACGCGATCCTTTGACTTGGAAACGAGCACTGTGGTCACCGGAGATAATTACTATCTGGTCATGGCTTAAGAGCCGGGTAACTAAAAGATGAACTAGTAACACAAACTTTAGGTCATTAATGCTTAAACAATGAATCTAACGAGAATTTGTTTATAGGGTAGTGTGAGTTTAGCGACAGCACTAGTTAATTAGGCAAAGTGAATCTAACGAGAATCTGAGCCGTGATTAAGTTTCCAACAGACTAGCAAATGGGTAGGATAGTATTTGGTCGTACCATGAGATCGGAGATGTCAAACAAGTATTTTAATTTAATTACTGTTATTTTCTTTTTCAAACTATTTTCAGACTGAGCCTCTCGCTGAATAAGCGGTTGCGGCTTCTATTTACTTTTCAGTATTTTTAATTAGTTTAATAGGAAATCGTGACAACCCCACAACCGCTAGAATTACACATATTACTAGATTAGGTAAAACAACGCGTCCTTGCGAACGATCCTGTTCTTATCACTTAAACTATACTACATCTGATCGGGTCCCCTGTCCATTAAGGTGTGTGTGTTTTTGAGATAATAACTTGTACAACATTTTTATAAATTTAAACACTAAAACGAAACCACCATCAGAAATATATTATTATTATACTAGTAAAATGCTATAATCAACGGTACATATACAGTTTAATAACAAAAATAAAAAATAAAAAATAATTTACAAGAAAGATAAATCATTCTATTGAGCATCGTTGAATACCACTTTCCTAACTCGATGTCTCATCCAAAGATAACCAAGGGACCCAGAATATAAGAAATCTTAGCCTTCTTGTGATTGAAGATCGAGTCGTTCCAGGCCTTCAAGATTGCCCAACACGACAATAAAATTACCGACTGCACCATAGACTTTCGAATCTTTGACCCATTAATATGGTTTTATGCAAGAAGATAAGATTTTTAGTTGAGAAACAATGATGGGTGACAAGGGCGGTACCACATGGGGGGCAAAGGGGGCCATTGCCCCCTTCGAAATTTAGATTTTGTCATGTATTTTTAAATTTTTCGTGGATTTTTAAAATTTTCTTATAGGATTGTAACATTTTGTCCCCTTTTAGATTTATTTTTCACTAATTTTTTAATTTTGCCCCCTCTGGAATTTTTTTCTGATACCGTCTCTGATGAGTGATAAATGATACCAAGCCTTTGTGGCAGTCCACAACTGACGAGTAAACCGACAACCCGTTAAAATGTGATCCAAAGACTATGAATCCTCATCAGTCATCACATAAAGGATAAAAGACTCCATTTGAACATTACGTCTCAATAATGGTAAGTTTAGAAAGTTCCATTCAAAAATCTTAATCTTAATACATATAGTATAACAATATAGGTGTTAAATGTATGGAATGCTAACGTAGTTGTCATTATGTATGTGGAACTTTTCATTGTTTTGGTTGCCTAACAAACTTTTTAAAATTTATTCACATATATGATCCTTAAAACTTTCAAAATTTGTATAGATATGGTGATTAAAAAGTATAAAAATTTGATAACCATATATGAACAAATTTGGAAATTTCACAACACTTTTAAACAATATATAATCGAAAGTTTGATGGTAATAATAAAGTATGATACACGTATTTAAACAAATTTAAAAGTTAGTTACACAGCTCGACCTATTAAAAAAAATTCATCGTACATCTATATATATGAAAAATATATGTTGGCATTTCATATCTATCTTTATCTCTAGTTATAAACTTATAGTCTATAGTTATATAATATATCTTGTTGCAAAATATAACAAATATAACTAAAGTTTTATTGATGCATGATAGCCCTTAGAGTTGTCAGTAAAAACTAATTTAGTATATTAAATTTGTACTTTGCTGTTAGAAAATTTAAAAAGTGATAATTTAATATATAATATATCTTCAGTAGAATACTCCCTCCGTCCCATATTAAGTGTCCACGTTTGACTTTTTGAGTCTTTTGCTTTCAACTTTGACCGTAAATATTTTTGTTTGTGTTATATAAAATTTGATATAACATATATGAATTGATTGAGTTTTAAATGTATTTTTCATTGATATAACTTTCATCAACTAATATATAACACAAACAAAGATATTTGCGGTCAAAGTCGGAAGGAAAAGACTTGACCAGTCAAAATAAGACAATTAAAATGGGACGGAGGGAGTAATAAGTTTATAAGAATGTCATTATCATTTTGTGTATAAAAGTAGTAAATAGTAAAACTATATATAATAGATGAAAATAGGTAGTTGGGTCTGATAAGGGTCCATTCAATCATTACAGCCATAAAAATAGTGAGGTGGAAATGTCAGATGCTTACCTCTTTTATTTGATGCGTTTTAATGCAGTAATAACTTGTACTCAAAGGCCGAGTATATGTACTGTCACTTGGCGGCTATAATACAGCTGAGTCAGCTGACCTCGTTTGTTTCACCTTTTAAGTTTTTTATTTTAACCAACTGTTATCATGGATAACCCAATAACAAATAACAAAAAATGACCCAACGTCCACACGCGCATCTAGCTAAAGTCCAAACCCATTATGTAACAATTCTTGAATGGAAAATAATAAATCCTCTTAAATATTATCCTAAAAACTCTCTAAAAAGTGACATGTGGTATCCGTTAATTCTCTTTCCTAACTTTGCCCCCTGATTTTTACACATGTCATCATCTAATAGTTGGGAGGATTTTTAAACTTTTAGTTTAAGAGGATCAGTATTCCCTTTCTTAAAATTAGTTAATGAGGTCCTTATATATATATATGACGGATCAAAAATTATGCTTAAAAAAAAGATAAATATTGAAGTTTAAGTGGTTAGACTATTATATTGTTTAGTTAACTTATGAATGGAAAGGAAATTTGAGGAGAGAGGAAGTTTTCCTTCCTAATCGCCTCAAAAATGAGGGGAAAAGTTTTGAAGCAAAAACAACTACAACTTCCCCCACTTCTCCACTCATTTCCTTTCCATACCATTTTAAAACTTAACAATGTCTTTGTTATTTTTTTCTTTCTCAATCCTTTCCTCTCCCTTTTAAAAAAAACTTAACAAGAGACAAAAGTCATCCTCATGTCGAGTAAGATTGGAAATCCTTTTCTACATTTGGTAGATACTCGAAGCAGCTTCTCAACTTTAGGCAATGGTAGGTATGTCTACATCCCACTCTTATTCAAAAACCGGTCGAACGCGGTATTGAGACCCAAATCCGTGAAAAACAGCAATGAATATTAGTTACTTTTTTAAACAGTAAGGTTGAATCAAATGGTCAACAACTTTGCAGTAAGGTTGAATCAAATGGTCAATAACTTTGTCTCCTCAACCCCCAACCAAACTCAAAACCCATAAAAGACATTAAATGTTATATGGGGAATGGATATAAAACACATTCATGATGTTTGTTTTAAGGAATTGGATTTGAGAATTTCCACAAAACATTGTAGATTGTATTACACCATATAAAATTGCTAATAAGGTTGGGATGAGCTTAACGAAAAGAAAAATTAGAAACAAAGGCACTTTGTCCGCACTAGTCATGTAGTATTTCTTTTCAACTTGATTATATACATATTTTTGGAAGGGCCAAAGCCCAATCTGTTGGAATCTATATACATATATTTGGAGAAGCCAGAACACAAATCTGTAATTTGACCCACCATTAGAGTCCAGTAATCCGACGCAAACTACTAATGGACTTACGATGCTCAACAACTTGAACATGGATGACGAATTTCGAGTGTACTCTTGGCCTTGTCCTTTGAAATGCCAAAAGTTACTTTTAACGAGCTACCACTGATCTGTCCAAAACCATCGTAAATGTTGTCCATCGGGTACAGTTGCATTTTCGAGATTAAAACAAAAAGGAAATGAAAGAGGGGGATTGGAAATGATAAGAAAGGAAAAGTGACTCTTCACTTTCTAAGCCATGTATTAACTTTTGAGTTTAGCATGACAAATATATATATATAACCTTTGTTCTAGATTGTAGAACATCTTCTAGTCACTAAATCTTGTGTCATGTGAAGGAAAAATCTAGATATAGAATCAAAGAATCTTGATTGACCTCTTTTGTATGCATCAGCATTGAGGCAGGTCTAATGGCGGAGCTTGAACCAACTGTAGTTTTCCTGGTCCATTCTCGACTAAGAAGCTCATACCGAAACCCCAAGTGAGATGTGAATCTAGGTGACAATGCATTAACCAAACTCCTGTTGTGAACAAATGGTTAATCTTAGTTAGATATAATGGATGGACCAAAAGACTTTTAATCTGGCTGTATCAAGGTAACCCATTAACCAAAAGGTTGTGCGTTCAGGTCCCATACTATGAACAAAGTAATTAAGCCCCACAAAATATGTGTGGATTAATTGTAACTAAAAATAATAATGTAGTGTTTAAAGCAGTGATTGTTATAGATAGATAAAAAAGTGTTGTGAATTTGTTACTACTCAAAATACTAATGTAGTGTTTAGCAGTTAATAACGTAAGCAGATCATAATACCTGGATTATCTGCAACGAAACGTATCACAGACCAACCTCCAACGGGAACATTAACGGTGTTTCTTCGTGGTGGGTCATAGAGGTTAAACTTGGCAGTATCTGTTGATGGATTGAAGTTGCCAAAACCTTGACCCACAATGTAGAATTCGTGTCCATGAAGATGAACCGGGTGATCTTCAGTTGAGATGATAGCAGTGCCTTGTAACACGATTTGTACTTGAGACCCAAATTTCAGTTTGTAGAGTTTAGTCCCAGAAACGGGCTGCCAAAGTGTACGAGGAACATTCCCAGTGTAGTTGAAAGACAGTGGTGGAACTGGAGGGAAGTCTGTGGTGAACACATTTGGTATCTTTTGGTAATGAGCTTGTAATAATGAAGTTGTTCGTGGTAATACAAACGATACGTTGTTCATGCTAGCAGCAAACCGTGTGTTATTTGGGCCTTGACAAGTTGGTCCAGGGTTGCAGTTCACTAGGCCTAACCCGACTACAAAAAACAGGTCCTCAGTTATATCAGTAGGAACTGAGACTTTGGAAGGACTCTTAAGCTGGCTGGTGAGCCCGGTTACAGTGGCTGTATCATTATAAGATGGTAAATTTGGTAAGATTGGCTTAAATGAGGTTCCCATTTGGCCACTGCATGGTGCGTATTTGTATGCAAGGATGGCAGTGGTTGTAGTTCTGTCAAATGGTGCATTTTGGGCACTTTCATATGCACGGGCTGCTATATAGTAGTATCCTGGATCCTGGTCTGCAACTAGAATAACATCGGTTGTTTGACCAGGCCCAAGCATTAGAGTTGTGGTTGTGAATGGCTTGGTGTAGAGTGCATCAGCTGCAACAACAGTTAGTTGGTGGTTCGCGACTGTAAAAAAGAGCTGTTGGTTCAGGGCCGAGTTGATCACCCTCATGAGAATTCTATCGCCACTTTCTACATAAAACTTCATTGTATCTGTGTAACAATATGAAGTACATTAGGCTCACGAGTAGATCTACGTAAATGACTAGGTATGCACGTGCATACTTTGGGTCCGGAACTTCATGGTAGCTTGAAAGATTTAAAAAGAAAAAAATCAGCTACAGTAGTACAATCTTGAAAACAATATATAGTTCATTTTGTTTTATGGAATCCTTGATCTGTTACCGATTAGAGTAATGAAGATTTGTTGAGCTAGGTTCTTGACTTCAACGATCCTACCTTTGTTAGAGCATCTGTAGAGGTCACCAGGTTGCCCGTTGATTGTATATGCATTGGAAATATCTGGAGCTCCTCCAGAAAATGTCGCCTGGTTTAGGACGCTGATAATATCACGATTCCACCATTGTCCTGTAAACCAAAAACACGAGTAGCATCTTTACTACCAATAGTAACATGTGTTTGCGCCCTGGGCTTGTTAACAATTTTGCTAATGCAGATCAATTGTTTTGAAATGCATATATGAATCACACTCATAATTCAAATTGTCTCAAGTGAGACTTGTTGAGCCACAACCTGTTGATAAAACCACTAGGCCAAAGGCCCATTAGTAGTAATGAAAACTAACCGAGTCATGTCAAAATATTTGTAAGTATAGACTTATTCATTTTGAAATATGTAACTTTTTTTATCAAAAACATGTACAACAACGTTTTACTACTACATACTATACATAGCGACATAGCGTGCACCTGTACTGCATTACTTACCAAGAAGAATCGGTATTTCTAGTTTAGGCAGTGGGTAAGGGTAAGAGGATCCAAGTTTCGGGTAAATGATGAGAGCTCCATAGACTGTAGCTCTTAGCCATTGGCTATGAGCATGCCACCATAATGTCCCTTCCTGCTTAATAATAGTGAACCGATACGTATAACTAGCTCCTGGCTGTATTGGACATTGAGTGACCCGGTCTGGACCATCTGCCCATGGTGTCCCAATCTGAAGAATCCCATGCCTGAGATAAAAGTATGTGGACATTCTAGGCAATAATAAACTCATATATAGTGGTTCCATATATATAGCAAGTAAAATATAAATCATCTTATATAAACGTTTCACTCACCAATGTATCGTGATGTTGTAACGAGCATTGTTCAAGACATTGACAACAAGCGTGTCTCCATTCCTAACCTCTAACGTTGGACCTGGGAACTGCCCGTTAACTGTAATAACATTCTTTGTTCTGCAAAGTCTTTTCACGGGTGTTTCTTGAACCTGTTTTCACTACTTATTAACAGAATTCCGACAAACATATCACCAATATAACGGAAAAGTATAATTTTTATAAGTACTTACAACAAAATCATGATATTGAGTTTCTGCAACTGTTCTTGAAGATAAAACAAAAAGAATGCCAACTACAAGGGCTATGAAGAATGTTGCATCCATTGGAAACTTATTTAGTTGTTAGCCTTAATTAGTCTTGATGTTAACCTTGACATGCTAAAAATGGTCTAGTTGACTAGAAATAATTTGGTGCACCAACTGGCTTACTTGGTTAAAAGATTTATACATTTTCTACTAATATTCTATATTTTGTACAGTCCAATCCACCTAAACCAACTTTCAACTTTTTTAATAAAAAAAGCCCTGTAAAATATAAGCTTTAGAACATATTTTATACACAAAAAATTTCAGTTTTCTCTTCTAGATCATGACTTTCCAAACTAAAAGCATTATGTAATACTATAATTTTTACATAAGTTTGACAGATGCACATAGATAATAAATTATGTTGCCTAAGAGTTTGAGGCAGTGGAAAAATGGAGTCGGGGAATCAAAGACTCGTAGAAGTATTGGGATTCTTTCTACAATTGGCGGTGATAGATTTACCACGATATATAACTTTTACTAGTCCTAATACCCGTACGATCTACGGTAGCTATATACATTGTATCATAAAAAATTCGAATATGCCTCATACATGATTCGTGAGTATGAAATAAATTGTGGTTAAAGTAAATCGATGATCGAAGTTAAATTATATAATAAACAGTAATGATAAATATAAATATATGTTTAGTTAGAGTTTTGGATTTACCTTAAATTTTTAGAATCACATCAAAATCGGAACTTGTAAGCATAGTAGATGATGGCAAATAGCCTTGTGATTTTGGATCGTAAACTCAAATTTTTGAAGTCTTCATGTTAATAACTTATTATAATTAATATAAGTAATAGGAGTTGAAGAATTGAGAAAGAAAAAGAGACAATTTATTAATGAGAAAACGATCAATCAAATAAAGTTATAATATCTTTTGTATTAATAAGCCAAGAGTTAGAGTTTAATTCTAAGTCTAATAAGGAAATTGAATTTATATACAACTAAAAAAGCTAATTTAACAAAATAAATTAATTAAAAGACACGTGTCGATCAAGGATTACGCCATGTGTCGTTTCAAGAACATGTCAATCCTGTTTTAGTTTATTGGTAGATAGCATACTGTACAGATATGATAAGTATATCATTACCCTACTACAACGTGTTAAGTTTAGCTCGATCATAAGATGGGAATCGCATATTTGATGTGGTAATACATATTACAAAAGTAAAGTAAAGTAACTCCCAATGCCGTCTTCCACGGTGTATGGGGGAGGTTGAGATGTAGACAGTCTTACCCTTACCAAAGGTAGAGAGACTGCTTCCAAGTTCTACCAAAGGTAGAAAAGGACCTCCAGCCTTGCTGGGCATGAGGATCGAACCCATAACCTCTGTCTCCAAAGGCAAGGTTCCAACCACTGATCCAACCCAGTTGGTTTGGTAATACATATTACATAATTTTTTTTTCGTCGAGTAGATTAACATGTATTGTCATTATTGAAAGAAATGATAATTAAAAGTGAAAGGTTTAGCTAACAAAGAACTTAAAGCTATGGTTAAACGTAAACATTTAATTAGTATCTTCACAAAAGCTTGAATGTTCATTAGTATTATTGTGTAATATTGGAAAACTTAATCATAGTTTTCGAGTAAATCATTATTAATAATGAAAAAAAAAAAAAAAACATAACTGAAAATAAAACTAAGCCGGGCCCTTAGAAAGCCCAATTGTCATCTACGCCCAAAAAACTAAAATGGGTGTCCTTACCCGAAAAAAGTGGTCCAAGACCATATTGATTCATTTTAAGCCGTTTCTAAGGGGAAAATGATTTTTGTACAAAAACTGAAAGTGTAAACCAAGACTATATATGTATATCTAAGAAATTTTAGAGGCTATAAAACTGAATAAAAAAAAGGGAAATGATAAACACATGGGCTATGTTTAACATGTTTTTACATGCATAAATGACTTGTACATTGAACATAATCACCCTCTATATTCATGATTGTATAACCTTCGATGCATGTAATCACGTATTAAACATAGCCCCAGACTATGTTTATTATTTCCCTAAGAAAATAGTTAATTAATATCAAAACTGAATAAAAAAGACTTACAAATTAAAGTCATTACATGCTTTTTGGGATGAAGTATACATTAACAATATAATCCTACATATATAACATAACATTAATAAAATTGTAAATGTTAAAAAGAAAAAAATTGTAAACGTTACACATATTTTTCTAACTTAATCCAATATTTAAGTATATTATATTATAATAATCATAAATATAAACAAGTTAAAGTGTGACCACACCCATGTGTACTAGTTTCATGCATCACTACAAAAACAAACATCCAAAGTGGTTCACACACACACACAAAAAAAAAATGAACCAAGCTGTTGCACCAAAATCATCTGTATAGTTGGTTTATGTCCCCAGGATTCTAACTTAATTCACTATTGACCCATAACCAACCCCATCACTCCAACTCTTATCCTTCCTATATATAAACCAGCCCGTTTTCGCAATCTAAACACAACACCACAAACCTTCATACTTCATTCGACAATACCCGAAAATTAAAGAACTGAAGCATCACACGACATTCGTGATGTCTAGTTCTTGTAGTCTCTTTTTATGCCTTTTGCTATCTTTTGCATTTGCTACATTTGCGAAAACGCACTACCATCAGTTTAATGTATGTTATGTTGTGTTATGTTAAGACGTTTTAAGTTATATGGTTTTTTAGGTGCATGGCTAATAAGTATATATTACTTTGGTTTGTCACAGGTTCAAGAACAAGCTGCAACAAGGCTATGTCGAACCCATAGAATTGTAAACGTTAACGGACAGTTCCCAGGGCCGACACTAGATGTACAAAATGGTGATAGTCTTGTTGTTAAAGTCACGAATGCCGCTCCTTACAATGTCACCATCCATTGGTATGTACTTATAGTTTTTATTTGTACTCCATTTTTTGTTATCATTTCGTGTTTAAATAGTTAGCAAAAGATATATATGACTCGATTGATCATGTTTATGGTGCTAAAATGATTTACTTTTTATTTCAGGCATGGAGTACGCCAACTGAGAAATCCTTGGGCAGATGGACCTGAATATGTGACCCAATGTCCAATCCGGCCAGGAGCAAGTTACACGTATAGATTCACCATAACAGACCAGGAGGGAACATTGTGGTGGCATGCACATAGCAGATGGCTAAGAGCCACGGTTTATGGTGCACTTGTTATCCGTCCTAAGTCTGGTTCTTCATATCCTTTTCCACAGCCCAAAGTCGAGTTTCCTGTTATTCTAGGTACATAAGTTTTAGTCCTTGCACCGCTCTAAATATTCATTTGTGTACTTTTCAAATTTAGTAAAGTTATTTTTTGATTGTTAATGATGAAACAGGGGAATGGTGGGATAGAAAGGTCATTAGTGTCCTTCGACAAGCATTGTTCACTGGTGCAGCTCCAAACATTTCAGATGCTATTACCATTAATGGACAACCCGGGGATCTTTTTAGATGCTCGAGCCAAGGTTACCTAATCATCTAAACTAACATTAAAAAAAGCCATTAGAAGAGGCTGTAGTTCGTGCTTTTCTAACGGGCTAGCCCAATTGGTTATTTTGATATATGCAGGTACTACGAAACTTGTAGTGAACCAAGGGGATACGGTCCTTCTGAGGGTCATCAATGCTGCACTCAATCAACAGCTCTTTTTCAGTGTCGCTAACCACATGTTAACTATTGTCGCTACTGATGCGCTTTACACAAAGCAATTTACAACCAATGTGATCATGCTTGGACCTGGTCAAACCACAGATGTTCTCCTGACCGCTAATCAGCAGCCTGGGCGTTACTACATGGCTGCACGAGCTTATGCAAGTGCTCAAAATGTTCCGTTTGACAACACCACTGCCACGGCTATCTTGGAGTACAATTCTGCTACTTCACGGCCAATTTTGCCACAACTTCCTGCCTATAACGACACAAACACAGTGACTGCGTTCTCAAACCAGTTAAAGAGTCCTGGTAGAGAAAACGTTCCTACTAAAATAGATGAGAACCTGTTTTTTGCAGTTGGGTTGGGGTTTTTTAACTGCACTCCTGGACCTAGATGTCAAGGGCCTAATAACACACGATTTGGCGCTAGCATGAACAATGTATCCTTTGTACTTCCAAGACGGACTTCTCTGCTTCAAGCTTACACACAAAGAATTCCAAATATCTACACAACAGACTTTCCACCTGTTCCACCTTTAACGTTTAATTACACGGGAAATGTCCCTCGTGGGCTATGGCAGCCTGTCAAGGGAACAAAACTTTACAAGTTAAAGTTCGGGTCTAATGTGCAGATAGTGTTGCAGGATACATCCATTTTTTCAACTGAAGATCATCCTGTTCATCTTCATGGCTATCATTTCTACATTGTTGGTCAAGGTTTCGGTAACTTCAATCCGTCGAGAGATACTGCTAACTTCAATCTTGTTGATCCACCACAAAGGAATACAATCGACGTCCCAGTTGGGGGATGGGCTGCTATCAGATTTGTCGCTGACAATCCAGGTAAACCCACATGATATGATGAATCTTTAGTCGGTAAAACATAATGTATTTTAAAATCATGAAACTGACAACAGGATCATGTAACAGGAGTCTGGTTTATGCACTGTCACATTGAAACTCATCTCGGTTGGGGTTTTGCAATGGCATTCATCGTTGAGAATGGAGTCGGTGAATCTGAAACATTACTACCTCCTCCTGCTGATCTTCCTCGATGTTAAGATCATTCTAGGAACAGCATCCGTTTTCTATGTTTGTGTGATTCGATTGAGTATACCATTAATGATATTACCTTATTTACTTTGCTTATTGAAGCAGAATATATATGTAGCACTATTGATAGATTTTGGGTCAGTCATGATCTGTTCAGTGCATATTATAGTGTGTAATTCATTTTTAAGAAGAAAATACAATGGATTTAGTCGACTAGTCGTTATTAATGCATATCAACTTCAAAATTTCATATATGTCATCACAACACAGAAATGATTTAAAAATAATATAGCTCTCTACATACAAGGCGGAGTAGATCATAATCTGGATGATATTAAGTGAATGATTCATCACTAAATTTCCAATTTCTCTACACAACCCAGGTCGCTAACAAGTTAATTAGATGGTGGTTCTGTAAGCAACCAATTGCATAGATAAAGATATAAATACATATGAATTTTGGTATTCATCATTTAAGGATGAAAACACAAACGGGTCATCACACTAATAAACGAAACTGAAAAAGGCAAACATAATAAGCAACTGAAAAAGGCAAGAAACGTCTGTATGTGTGTAAATGAGAGAGAATGAATATCACAAGTTGGATGGTTTGTATGAAACTCCCTCTTGACTTTTGCAATTTCCTCTTGACAAAGTAATCTTAAAGTCAAAGTTTGAAATGTTCTTGTAGGTCTCCTCTGCAATGATAACAGCATCTGACGGAATCATTCGGAAGTCAAGTAACGAAAAGCCTAGCACCTCTTTGATATAAGTTTCCTGGGATTTTATAAATTTGGCAGAGACTGATGGGTCTTTATCCAATGATTCAAAGTAGACCTCCACCGCGTCAGTGGGTTCAAGTCCAGACTTTTTCCTTAACTTCTGGATACGGTTAACGACTTCACGTGCAAAACCATATTCGATCAAGGCGTCATCAGGGCGCAAGTCCATTATAACCAAAACATCCTTAGATGCATCCATTTGCTCTTTTGTCAAACCATCAGGACGTTTAAATTCACGCTTAATTTTGATATCGGTGAGCTTTAAGCAGTGACCGGCAATAGTAACTTCCCCTGCTTCTTCAAATGCTAAAATCTCTTTTTCAGACATTGCCTTCACTGCCTCTTCAACTACTCTCATTGATTTTCCCAGTCTTTTACCCAAAACTTCGTACTTGGGTTCAGCACGCAAGGCACAATATACCAAAGGATCATTGCACGGGACAACAGATTTAACATTGAGCTCTTCTAACACATACTCTTTCAGTTCCCCAGTAATATCATCAAGAAACTCAGCATCCGAATGTACAACAATCATCTCCTTGAGTGGCGTTTTTAGAGGTTTATTGTGGTGTTCACGTAATCTACGTGCACCATCAATAACTGTCATCATTCTGTTAACACTTTGTTCAATCCGATTCCCCCCTTTTCCTTCAACTTCAGGAAAACTACAAAAATGAATGCTTTCCTCTGATCCTTCGTATACTTTCCTCAAGTTTTTATAAAGAACTTCGGTAAAGAAGGGTGTGAATGGAGCCATTGCTTTACAAGAAGTTAGTAGCACATGGTAGAGAGTCGAAAGTGCTGTTCTGCAGTCCTCTTCTCCAGTTCGGCCTTTCAATCTTTTCCGGTTGAATCGTACGTATATATTTGTTAAATTGTCTAAGAACTTCAAGAGATAAGGAACCACTGTATAGAGTCGATAAGCATCCATTTCCTGTCGAACAAAATGAACCAAACTCTGAGTGGCCGAGTTAATCCACTGATCAAGCACATTATCCGAGTTAAGAAGAGTGACTCGATCCAAAGGAACAAACGTTGCATGACCCTCCACCTCAAGTCTTTTTGCATTTTGAACAAGAAATCTATACGCATTGTACCATGGCAAAATACATCTTTGACAACACTATAGACTCCATCTTTTTGGAAGTTTAAAGTTTCTGCACGCACAACTGGAGAATTTATGATGTATAAACGTAGCGCATCAGCACCATGATCATCCATAACTTCCATAGGAGAGGGATAGTTCTTTAATTTTTTACTCATCTTTTTACCATCCTCCACCAAAACAAGGCCATTGCATATGAGATTCTTGAACGCGGGTTTTTCAAATAATGCTGTGGACAGGACCATGAGAGTATAAAACCATCGGCGGGTCTGATCTAACCCCTCGGCCACAAAATGTCCAGGAAAGTTGTTAGTGAAATATTCTTGGTTTTCAAAAGGGTAGTGGATGTATGCATATGGCATGGACCCACTCTCAAACCAGCTGTCAAATACATCCTCTACACGGTGAAGCATGCCAAATTCTGGACCACGTGGGCTGGGAATCGTGATATGATCAATTTTGTGACGATGCAAGTCAGTAACCTTCACTCCAGACCGCCTTTCAAGTTCTTCAACGGATCCAATCACTTCGACATCCACACCATCCTTACTAATCCATATGGGAAGGGGAGTACCCCAAAACCTACTTCGACAAATGGCCCAGTCTCTTGCGTTTTCCAGCCAATTATGAAAGCGTTTTTCCTTCACAAACGCGGGAACCCATCTTGTTTCCTCGGTGTTCTGCAGCAATTTATCTTTCAACTTCTCTACCGCAACAAACCAGCTGGGAACCGCTCTGTAGATGAGAGGTGTATCCGATCTCCAGCAAAAGGGATACGAGTGTTTAAAGCTTCCGTTTTTAACAAGCCTCCCTTTTTCCTTCACTGCTTTAATAATATCTTTATCCGCCTCTTTAACATAACGACCACTAAAATCAACGATCCTCTGAGTAAAGTGCCCGTCGTCATCAACTGGCATAACGAGATTTTCCCCCTTCTTGATTACATTGTGATTGATACAAACTCGGTAATCATCTTCACCAAACGCCGGTGCACAATGCACGATCCCAGTCCCACTATCAAACGTTACATAATCGTCTGCCACAACTCTGAACGCCGTTTCTTCAAAATCCTTGAAGTAATCAAATAATGGCACATATTTTTTACCCACAAGTGAAGATCCTAAAAATATATCCAACACTTCATAATTTTCTCCTTTTTTTCGCATTTGGAAGCTCAGATAACCGAGATTCAGAAACTACATAAACTTTCCCATCAGACTTGCTCTTCACCTTCACATATAAAAAACCCGAGTTGACACAAAGAGCAAGATTACTTGGAAGAGTCCATGGCGTGGTTGTCCACGCAACAAACGCGGCCCCATCTCGATCATCAACGATCGGAAAAGCAATCATAATTTCCGGATCTGAAACGTCTTGATAATTCGAATTAGGTTCAAAATTAGACAATACAGTTTTGCAGCCAGTACTGTACGGAATCACCTTAAAACCTTTATAAACAAGATTTTTCTTAAATAACTCAGAAAACACCCACCATACACTTTCCATAAAACTCGAATCCATCGTTTTATAATTGTTTTTAAAATCGACCCATCTTCCTGTCCTCGTAATCACCTTCTCCCACTCACTAACATACCTAGTAACAATACTCCTACATTCTTCGTTATACTTATCGATTCCGAGTTTTAAAACATCCTCTTTGGTTTTAATACCAAGTTTTAAGTCAATCTCATGCTCCACCGGCAGGCCGTGGCAGTCCCAACCGAACCGCCGTGTGACGTGGTGCCCCGTCACGGTCTGGTACCGTGTGACAATATCCTTGATTGTTCCAGCTAGAATATTGTAACACCCCAACAAGGCGGAATCATGAGGGTTACACAAATAGCACAGCACGACATGGAAATTATGTAGAGTAAAACTAAATGCATAAATAGGATTCAATAATCCATACTAACCATTCAAGAATGCAAGTACCGGATCACACATAAGCATAACCCTTAATCGGGTGTAATGGATCACGGATCCATGGAACCGTCCAAGTCCAATCCTAGAATGCAATGAAACATCCAACACGTCTTTGATTCACCTGTTAACCTGAAAAGTGTACTAAAACGCGTCAACATAAAGTTGGTGAGTTCGTAGGGGTAAGTAATAGAAATCAAGTGTCGGGATATCAACCATTAATGATATACAAAGATGAGGATACTTACCTCATCATCCAAACGTTCACAAATCGTCATAACAACGTTACGTTACAACTAGACGACTCATACACAATATACACGTTAAACAATATCGTCAACCACAGTGTTATGCCACAAATGTGGACTTTATCGTTATGCCATCAACATGGACTTAAATCGTTATGCCACAATCGTGGACTTAATATGCCATCAACATGGACTTAATCGTTATGCCACAATCGTGGACTTAATCGTTATGCCATCAACATGGACTTTATCGTTATGCCACAATCGTGGACTTAATCGTTATGCCATCAACATGGACTTATCGTTATGCCATCAACATGGACTTATCGTTATGCCAGAATGAACATTATCGTTATGCCATAGTCGTGGACTTAATCGTTATGCCATCAACATGGACTTAATCGTTATGCCATCAACATGGACTTAATCGTTATGCCACAAATGTGGACTTAATCGTTATGCCACAATCGTGTACTTAATCGTTATGCCACAACCGTGGACTTAATCGTTATGCCACAATCGTGGACCTAATCGTTATGCCATCAACATGGACTTAAATCGTTATGCCACAATCGTGGACTTAATATGCCATCAACATGGACTTAATCGTTATGCCACAATCGTGGACTTAATCGTTATGCCATCAACATGGACTTATCGTTATGCCACAATCGTGGACTTAATCGTTATGCCATCAACATGGACTTAATCGTTATGCCACAATCGTGGACTTAATATGCCATCAACATGGACTTAATCGTTATGCCACAATCGTGGACTTAATCGTTATGCCATCAACATGGACTTATCGTTATGCCACAATCGTGGACTTAATCGTTATGCCATGAACATGGACTTAATCGTTATGCCATCAACATGGACTTAATCGTTATGCCACAACGTGGACTTAATCGTTATGCCATCAACATGGACTTAATCGTTATGCCATCAACATGGACTTAATCGTTATGCCATCAACATGGACTTAATCGTTATGCCACAATCGTGGACTTAATCGTTATGCCATCAACATGGACTTAATCGTTATGCCACAATCGTGGACTTAATCGTTATGCCATCAACATGGACTTAATCGTTATGCCACAATCATGGACTTAATCGTTATGCCACAATCGTGGACTTAATCGTTATACCATCAACATGGACTTATCGTTATGCCACAATCGTGGACTTAATCGTTATGCCATAATCGTGGACTTAATCGTTATGCCATCAACATGGACTTAATCGTTATGCCATCAACGTGGACTTAATCGTTATGCCATCAACATGGACTTAATCGTTATGCCATCAACATGGACTTAATCGTTATGCCACAATCGTGGACTTAATCGTTATGCCACAATCGTGGACTTAATCGTTATGCCATCAACATGGACTTAATCGTTATGCCACAATCGTGGACTTAATCGTTATGCCATCAACATGGACTTAATCGTTATGCCATCAACATGGACTTAATCGTTATGCCACAATCGTGGACTTAATCGTTATGCCATCAACATGGACTTAATCGTTATGCCACAATCGTGGACTTAATCGTTATGCCATCAACATGGACTTAATCGTTATGCCACAATCGTGGACTTAATCGTTATGCCATCAACATGGACTTAATCGTTATGCCACAATCGTGGACTTAATCGTTATGCCATCAACATGGACTTAATCGTTATGCCACAATCGTGGACTTAATCGTTATGCCATCAACATGGACTTAATCGTTATGCCACAATCGTGGACTTAATCGTTATGCCATCAACATGGACTTAAATCGTTATGCCACAATCGTGGACTTAATATGCCATCAACATGGACTTAATCGTTATGCCACAATCGTGGACTTAATCGTTATGCCATCAACATGGACTTATCGTTATGCCACAACATGGACTTAATCGTTATGCCACAATCGTGGACTTAATCGTTATGCCACAATCGTGGACTTAATCGTTATGCCATCAACATGGACTTAATCGTTATGCCACAATCGTGGACTTAATCGTTATGCCATCAACATGGACTTAATCGTTATGCCACAATCGTGGACTTAATCGTTATGCCACAATCGTGGACTTAATCGTTATGCCATCAACATGGACTTAATCGTTATGCCACAATCGTGGACTTAATCGTTATGCCATCAACATGGACTTAATCGTTATGCCACAATCGTGGACTTAATCGTTATGCCATCAACGTGGACTTAATATGCCATCAACATGGACTTAATCGTTATGCCACAATCGTGGACTTAATCGTTATGCCATCAACATGGACTTATCGTTATGCCACAATCGTGGACTTAATCGTTATGCCATGAACATGGACTTAATCGTTATGCCATCAACATGGACTTACATGGACTTAAATCGTTATGCCACAATCGTGGACTTAATATGCCATCAACATGGACTTAATCGTTATGCCACAATCGTGGACTTAATCGTTATGCCATCAACATGGACTTATCGTTATGCCACAATCGTGGACTTAATCGTTATGCCATCAACATGGACTTAATCGTTATGCCACAATCGTGGACTTAATCGTTATGCCATCAACATGGACTTAATCGTTATGCCACAATCGTGGACTTAATCGTTATGCCATCAACATGGACTTAATCGTTATGCCACAATCGTGGACTTAATCGTTATGCCATCAACATGGACTTAATCGTTATGCCACAATCGTGGACTTAATCGTTATGCCATCAACATGGACTTAATCGTTATGCCACAATCGTGGACTTAATCGTTATGCCATCAACATGGACTTAATCGTTATGCCACAATCGTGGACTTAATCGTTATGCCATCAACATGGACTTAATCGTTATGCCACAATCGTGGACTTTATCGTTATGCCATCAACATGGACTTAAATCGTTATGCCACAATCGTGGACTTAATATGCCATCAACATGGACTTAATCGTTATGCCACAATCGTGGACTTAATCGTTATGCCATCAACATGGACTTATCGTTATGCCACAATCGTGGACTTAATCGTTATGCCATCAACATGGACTTAATCGTTATGCCACAATCGTGGACTTAATCGTTATGCCATCAACATGGACTTAATCGTTATGCCACAATCGTGGACTTAATCGTTATGCCACAATCGTGGACTTAATCGTTATGCCATCAACATGGACTTAATCGTTATGCCACAATCGTGGACTTAATCGTTATGCCACAATCGTGGACTTAATCGTTATGCCATCAACATGGACTTAATCGTTATGCCACAACGTGGACTTAATCGTTATGCCATCAACATGGACTTAATCGTTATGCCATCAACATGGACTTAATCGTTATGCCATCAACATGGACTTAATCGTTATGCCACAATCGTGGACTTAATCGTTATGCCATCAACATGGACTTAATCGTTATGCCACAATCGTGGACTTAATCGTTATGCCATCAACATGGACTTAATCGTTATGCCACAATCGTGGACTTAATCGTTATGCCATCAACATGGACTTAATCGTTATGCCACAATCGTGGACTTAATCGTTATGCCATCAACATGGACTTAATCGTTATGCCATCAACATGGACTTAATCGTTATGCCACAATCGTGGACTTAATCGTTATGCCATCAACATGGACTTAATCGTTATGCCACAATCGTGGACTTAATCGTTATGCCATCAACATGGACTTAATCGTTATGCCACAATCGTGGACTTAATCGTTATGCCACAATCGTGGACTTAATCGTTATGCCACACTCGACTTTGGACAGCCCATAAGACTTGTATAGGACTCCATAGGAGCCGAGGAAGGGCCCGATTGAAAGCTAAACACGACCCAAGTATAAGAAAGACAAAGCTGGGAACAAACAGGAAAGTGAAGAATGCAGAGCACCATCTCAGACGGTGCCCACCACCGTCCAAGACGGTGGTCCAGAAAAGTGATTTTTGGCGTCTTGCTGCTTGAACCCACCGTGCACAGAGCCATTTCAGCGTCTAGCATTTCTAGAGCACCGTCCCAGACGGTGCTAGGGGGCGTCCCAAACGGTGGAACACACCAGATCGTGCACCAGCAGCTCAAAGGAACCAAGAACGACCCATTTCGACCCAAAACACACTTTTTGACTTACAATTCGGTTTGGGAGGTTCAAAAACTCATTTCCAAGCTTGAATAAACATTAATGAACATAATTAGACGTAACCCACTCCTTTAATCCGATCCATAACAACACTTTTAGCTCCAAAAATTGTTCATGACCCATAACACATTCACAAACCCTAGTTTGACCTAGGATCCGAATTAAGAGGTTCCAAGACATATTTTTGGACAAAGTTTAACATAATTAACATGATTAAACATAACCCAACTTCTAAAATCATTTCATGACTTCAAATCAAGCTTAAATCCCTATAAAATCAACCAACCCTAATTGAAACCCTAAAACAACCCAAATTCGGTTTTGACTTGGAATTGACCCAAGAATTCTTTTTTGTGCTTAGAATCATGATAATAAACATTAAATGATGATATATGGACAAGTTTGACTTACCAAATCTTCCACTCAAGACCCGAATCCGAAATTAAGCTATTTATGGAGATTTTCTTGCATTAATGACCCAAATCTTTGATATGATGCTAAAATGATGATAATGGTGATAAATCTTTCACTAATCTAGCTTTAACAACAAGAAGTGATGGATGAATTTAGAGAGAGAGAGAGATATTCTTGCATTTTAGTGTAGAGAGGGAGAAAGAGAGATAGAGAAATAAGAGTGTGTGTAAGAAATGAATGGAAGGGATTGGGTGGGTGTTTGAGATAAGGTTGGGTCAAATTTGTGGGTCATGAGTCATGGTTGCACCCATGGGTTGACCCGGTCTCGTTACTAGCTTTTCAAATCGTTAACTCGTATCGTTTAGTATTGCCTCGCCAAATATGTGGTCAAATGACCCGTTAAGCATAATATTCGTCATTATATCAAGAAGTACGTCTAATTACGTCTTTTATCGAGGTCGTTAGTCAAATCACATCGTTAATTAAACAAGACAAAAATCACGGTTGTTACATCATTCCCCCGTTAAAGGAATTTCGTCCCGAAATTCGAATCTAACTAGACTCATTAAACAAATGGGGACACTTGGTTTTCATCGAATCTTCTCGTTCCCAAGTAACTTCGGGTCCACGTCTAGCTTTACATCTCACTTAAACGTTTGTATACCAAGTATTCTTTAGCTTATTAGTCTCTAGATCTAAGATCTCTATTGTCTCTTTTACGAATTTTAACGTTGTATCGACACGAACATCTTCAAGAGGCACTTGAAGTGTTGGATCCGTCAAACACCTTCCGATGATTACAAATATGGAGAACATTATGAACTCCACTCAAGTCTTGAGGGAGCTCCAATCGATACGCCACCGGGCCAATTCTTTCGAGGATCTTAAATGGACCAATATACCTTGGCCCTAACTTGCCACGTTTTACAAATCGAACTACGCCTTTCCACGGGGACACATTAAGCATTACAAAATCGCCCACTTCAAATTTGAGAGGTCGTCGTCTAACATTTGCATACTTCAATTGTCGTTTCCGGGCCATTCTCAACTTTTCTTTGATTTGTAAGATCACCTTGGTCGTTTCAACTACAATTTTGGGCCCAATGAGTTGGCTTTCACCAATCTCCGCCCAAGCTAGAGGTGACCTATATATCTCGATTGCCACCAAACTCGATGGCGCAAGCTCTTAAAATATCATCAAGCATTTGAATTGTTCTTTCACTTTGACAGACGGTTTGTGGATGGAACGCCTTCCAAAACTTTAAAGCGAATCGGGTATCCCGATTGGTTATAACGGAAATCGGCACTCAATAATTGGATACTACATCTTTGACGTACAACGTGCCATGGTGTCAAGTTTATCGTCTTCCCGGATGGCTAAGAAGCGTCAACCGGTCAATTATCACCCAAATGGTGTCCCGACCACTACTCGATCTAGGTAACTTCGTGATGATGTTCATGGTAATTCGTTCCCATTTCCACACCAGCGTTACCGGTTGAACTAGTAAACCGGGTGGTCTCTTGTGGTCGGCTTCTACTTGTAAACACGTGATGCATTCACTAACGTATCTTGCAATGTATTTCTTTATTCCTGGCTACCAATACAAATCTCTCGTGTCAAAATACAACTTGTCGGACCTCAGGTGAACCGAGTAGGCCGACTGGTGAGCTTCATTCATCAATTTCGTCTGAAGCCCACCAGAAACGGGAATCCACAATCGTTCAATAAAGTATAAACCGTCAACGTCTTGTCTTTCAAGTTGTTCTTCTAAGCCGTGTAATGCTTCCTTGATGAAGTTTTCCGGCCTAGTTGTCAATCTTTGTGCTTCAATGATGGAGTCCCGAACACTCCTTTGCACGATAAGGCTCATGGCTCTATTTCGTTTCGGTTTTACACGTTTCTTTCGGCTTAATGCATTGGCTACAACATTTGTTTTACTCGGGTGGTACCGGATAACACAATCATAATCATCGGCTCCGTCGGGCAAGCGTAAAATTGGTGCATCACACAACTTGTCTTCCAATAATTGGAAGGCTTGTTCTTGTTTCTCACCCCAATCAAATCGTCCTTCTCGTTAAGTCCAAAGAGTTAAAGGTTGGGCGATATTCGAAAAGCCCTCAGTGAGTCGTCTATAATAACCCGCCAAACCAAGAGATTGGTGAATCTCGGTTGACGTCTCGGGTCGTTTCTAAGTCTTCACCACTTCGTTTTCACCTGGGCCCACATGAATTTCTTCCTTGTTCACCACGTGACTAAAAAAGTGGACCTCTTCGAGCCAAATTTCACATTTGGGGGGACTTGCATACAAATTCTCTTCCCGGAGTAACTCTAAAACTTTCCGCAAGTGTTCCGAATGATCTTCCTTCGTCTTGAAATGAATAGGGATGTCATCAATGAAAACAATGATAAATTCATCGAAGTAAAGTGCCCACATCGAGTTCGAAAGGTCGTCTTGGAGATATCGTCTTCGTGGACACGCGATTGGTGGTAACCTGTCCGCAAATCAATCTTGGAAAAGAAACGAGCACCTTGAAGTTGATCAAATAAATCTTGGGAGAGGATAACGTGAGTTTATTTAGTTCTCTAAAATCGTTACACATTTGAAATGAGCCGTCTTTCTTCTTGACAAATAAAACCGGTGCGCTCCACGGTGATTGACTAGGGCGTATGAAACCCTTTTTCTTGAAGTTCTTTGAGTTGTGTGGCCAACTCTTGCATTTCGGTTATGGCTAAGCGATAGGGTGCTTGGCCACGGGAGAAGCATTCGGAATAAGATCAATACGGAAATCGAGTTGACGAGATGGAGGCAAACCCGGTAGGTCATCCGGAAATACATCCATGAATTCATTAACCACGGGCACAGTCTTCAATTCAATTTTCGTAATGTTAGCACTATATATTTTCCCATCTCATGGCTCGGTCGTCTCGCCTTGAAATACTAACACTTCACCATTTTCTAATGGAATTCTCACTATTTCACTACCGCAATCTATAACCGCATTCATTGCCGACATCCAATACATTCTCACAATCACGTCGAAACTACCGATATCAAAAGGATCTAGGTCTAGGAGGGACGGGTGATCACACAATTCTGAAGTACATCACAGATAACTTGGTCAGTTTTCGTTAACCCGTCACTTACCAATTCAAGTTCAAAGTAATATGACAACGGACTATGGCTAGCATCGATCAACGGTATGAAGTCATTGGAAGAAAGACTAAAATCGACCCCGGAGTCAAATTATACGGCGGCATATTGATTTTTGAGGAGAAATGTACCTACAATGACGTTAGGATCAACACGAGTCTCAGCCACAATTACGGCAAAAGTTCTTCCGCGGGGAGCAAGTTTTCGTTGAGTTTGTTGTTGTTGTTGGCCGATAAGGTTGGGGCACTTATTTCGGTGGTGATCTTGCCTACCACACTCATGACAAGTACCTCGGGCCATTGGGGAATTTTCGAGCATTGATCGGAATGGCATTCAAAGAAAGGCACGACGATTGGTGGGACACGATTTTGATATTTAACTCACTCGATTCTCCCACGTCCTTCACGATTACCACGGTCTCCACGACCACCTCTATCGCCTCTACTTCTTTGATTTCCTTGATCAACCGGCTCCTCTTACTCGTCTTGGCGCCTATAATTCGTGTTAGCTCTCCATGGTCTAACCATCCTTCCACAAACACACGTGTTGGATTACCAAGTTAATCCTCACAATTCACACACGAGCATTCGCAATTAACCGTCATATAACAAACAATCCCAAAAATTAGGCTATCCTAAGCTATTACAAGGGCATGCATCTCTACGGGGATATTATCATGGCAATAAACTATGTTATCAACATTTCGCATTCTAACTAATCACACAATTCCAACTCAACCACAACCGAATATTCAAATCATCATTCAAGTTCAAATATAACAAGGCAAAGCATCATCGTTTCATTCGATTCTAAATCAGTTCCACAATTTCAAACCATTTCATACAAATATATAAAGGGGTCAAGTCACTAATAAGGCAGGTAAAGCATAGTCCGAATCTAACTTCAACATTCAATACATTAAATGTGTTTGTATACAGGTGATACCAGCGGCTTTCCCTCCACACCGTTAATATATTGAATGGATGTCGAGACTCGGTTCCGTTATGCCCTCTAAGTATTGGTTGGGTATGTATACAGGGTGTACCAGCGGCTAACCCTCCACCCAACCAACACTCATTAAACATACCGGGTTACCTACTATACTTTATCCACAATGCGCAATCCACGAGATCATTAGCTTTCATATGACATAGGGTAACCATAGAATCGTTGATCAGGCTCTTCTAGGTTACCGAGTGTCATACTCCGCTAATGCCATCATTTCACTTTGCTAGGGTTAAACAATTAAAAGAAATTACAAGAATATACGTCAAATTTAATTCAACAAGCCACAGTGATATCCCGACACTAACACATACGTCAATCACGTCATCACACATCAATCAAGTCACCAAGTCATGTAAACCCTACGAACTCCGTTTGAACCAGTTTCACGTTTCATACAATTCACGTTGCACACATAATTTCCTATCATGGATGCTAAATATGAAATGTGGGTGCAATGGCTATAGGATAGGTCAATCCACCTAATTCTCTACAACCACGGCTCTGATACCATTCTGTAACACCCCAACAAGGCGGAATCATGAGGGTTACACAAATAGCACAGCACGACATGGAAATTATGTAGAGTAAAACTAAATGCATAAATAGGATTCAATAATCCATACTAACCATTCAAGAATGCAAGTACCGGATCACACATAAGCATAACCCTTAATCGGGTGTAATGGATCACAGATCCATGGAACCGTCCAAGTCCAATCCTAGAATGCAATGAAACATCCAACACGTCTTTGATTCACCTGTTAACCTGAAAAGTGTACTAAAACGCGTCAACATAAAGTTGGTAAGTTCGTAGGGGTAAGTAATAGGAATCAAGTGTCGGGATATCAACCATTAATGATATACAAAGATGAGGATACTTACCTCATCATCCAAACGTTCACAAATCGTCATATCAACGTTACGTTACAACTAGACGACTCATACACAATATACACGTTAAACAATATCGTCAATCACAGTGTTATGCCACAAATGTGGACTTTATCGTTATGCCATCAACATGGACTTAAATCGTTATGCCACAATCGTGGACTTAATATGCCATCAACATGGACTTAATCGTTATGCCACAATCGTGGACTTAATCGTTATGCCATCAACATGGACTTATCGTTATGCCATCAACATGGACTTATCGTTATGCCACAATCGTGGACTTAATCGTTATGCCATCAACATGGACTTATCGTTATGCCATCAACATGGACTTATCGTTATGCCATAATCGTGGACTTAATCGTTATGCCATCAACATGGACTTAATCGTTATGCCACAATCGTGGACTTAATCGTTATGCCATCAACATGGACTTAATCGTTATGCCATCAACATGGACTTAATCGTTATGCCACAATCGTGTACTTAATCGTTATGCCACAAATGTGGACTTAATCGTTATGCCACAATCGTGTACTTAATCGTTATGCCACAACCGTGGACTTAATCGTTATGCCACAATCGTGGACCTAATCGTTATGCCACAACCGTGGACTTAATCGTTATGCCACAATCGTGGACTTAATATGCCATCAACATGGACTTAATCGTTATGCCACAATCGTGGACTTAATCGTTATGCCACAATCGTGGACTTAATATGCCATCAACATGGACTTAATCGTTATGCCACAATCGTGGACTTAATCGTTATGCCATCAACATGGACTTATCGTTATGCCATCAACGTGTACTTAATCGTTATGCCACAAATGTGGACTTAATCGTTATGCCACAATCGTGTACTTAATCGTTATGCCACAAATGTGGACTTAATCGTTATGCCACAATCGTGGACTTAATCGTTATGCCACAACCGTGGACTTAATCGTTATGCCACAATCGTGGACCTAATCGTTATGCCATCAACATGGACTTAATCGTTATGCCATCAACATGGACTTATCGTTATGCCATCAACATGGACTTAAATCGTTATTCCACAATCGTGGACTTAATATGCCATCAACATGGACTTAATCGTTATGCCACAATCGTGGACTTAATCGTTATGCCATCAACATGGACTTATCGTTATGCCACAATCGTGGACTTAATCGTTATGCCATCAACATGGACTTAATCCTTATGCCACAATCGTGGACTTAATCGTTATGCCATCAACATGGACTTAATCGTTATGCCATCAACATGGACTTAATCGTTATGCCACAATCGTGTACTTAATCGTTATGCCACAACCGTGGACTTAATCGTTATGCCACAAATGTGGACTTAATCGTTATGCCACAATCGTGTACTTAATCGTTATGCCACAACCGTGGACTTAATCGTTATGCCACAATCGTGGACCTAATCGTTATGCCATCAACATGGACTTAATCGTTATGCCACAATCGTGGACTTAATCGTTATGCCATCAACATGGACTTAATCGTTATGCCACAATCGTGGACTTAATCGTTATGCCATCAACATGGACTTAATCGTTATGCCACAATCGTGGACTTAATCGTTATGCCATCAACATGGACTTAATCGTTATGCCATCAACATGGACTTAATCGTTATGCCACAATCGTGGACTTAATCGTTATGCCATCAACATGGACTTAATCGTTATGCCACAATCGTGGACTTAATCGTTATGCCACAATCGTGGACTTAATCGTTATGCCATCAACATGGACTTAATCGTTATGCCATCAATCGTGGACTTAATCGTTATGCCATCAACATGGACTTAATCGTTATGCCATCAACATGGACTTAATCGTTATGCCACAATCGTGGACTTAACGTTATGCCATCAACATGGACTTAATCGTTATGCCACAATCGTGGACTTAATCGTTATGCCATCAACATGGACTTAATCGTTATGCCACAATCGTGGACTTAATCGTTATGCCATCAACATGGACTTAATCGTTATGCCACAATCGTGGACTTAATCGTTATGCCATCAACATGGACTTAATCGTTATGCCACAATCGTGGACTTAATCGTTATGCCATCAACATGGACTTAATCGTTATGCCACAATCGTGGACTTAATCGTTATGCCATCAACATGGACTTAATCGTTATGCCACAATCGTGGACTTAATATGCCATCAACATGGACTTAATCGTTATGCCACAATCGTGGACTTAATCGTTATGCCATCAACATGGACTTATCGTTATGCCACAATCGTGGACTTAATCGTTATGCCACTAACGTGGACTTAATCGTTATGCCACTAATCGTGGACTTAATCGTTATGCCATCAACATGGACTTAATCGTTATGCCACAATCGTGGACTTAATCGTTATGCCATCAACATGGACTTAATCGTTATGCCACAATCGTGGACTTAATCGTTATGCCACAATCGTGGACTTAATCGTTATGCCATCAACATGGACTTAATCGTTATGCCATCAACATGGACTTAATCGTTATGCCACAATCGTGGACTTAATCGTTATGCCATCAACATGGACTTAATCGTTATGCCACAATCGTGGACTTAATCGTTATGCCATCAACATGGACTTAATCGTTATGCCATCAACATGGACTTAAATCGTTATGCCACAATCGTGGACTTAATATGCCATCAACATGGACTTAATCGTTATGCCACAATCGTGGACTTAATCGTTATGCCATCAACATGGACTTATCGTTATGCCACAATCGTGGACTTAATCGTTATGCCACAATCGTGGACTTAATCGTTATGCCATCAACATGGACTTAATCGTTATGCCACAATCGTGGACTTAATCGTTATGCCATCAACATGGACTTAATCGTTATGCCACAATCGTGGACTTAATCGTTATGCCATCAACATGGACTTAATCGTTATGCCACAATCGTGGACTTAATCGTTATGCCATCAACATGGACTTAATCGTTATGCCACAATCGTGGACTTAATCGTTATGCCACAATCGTGTACTTAATCGTTATGCCACAACCGTGGACTTAATCGTTATGCCACAATCGTGGACCTAATCGTTATGCCATCAACATGGACTTAATCGTTATGCCACAATCGTGGACTTAATCGTTATGCCACAACGTGGACTTAATCATTATGCCATCAATATGGACTTATCGTTATGCCATCAACATGGACTTATCTTTATGCCATCAACATGGACTTATCGTTATGCCACAATTGGACTTATTACTTATACGTAGTTATTGTGTGTTATGTGTGAGGCTTGAAAGCCTAAAATGTATAATGCAGGGTTTGTGTGTATATAATGTAGTTAAACGCCTATGTAGTGGTGTCTAAAGAAGTATATATGTTGTATATGGTCCATAGAGTAGTTTGTGACTAATAATGAAGGATTAGGAAGCTTAGGGGCTAGTTTTGACATAGGAGGAAAGTCAAAAACGGGTTTAGGGAGTCAAGGGGTGTCATTAGGTTGTCATTTGCAGAAAATTCATCCCCTAAACAAGCCCTAGCCGCCCCATAGCATTCCTCCATCAAATTGCAAGCCGAAAAGCCTTCCAACGTGTGATTCGGGTGTGTTTAATCAAGTGTTTTGCATCTCTAGTGTGATCTACGTGTATAGAAGGTAATATTTCATTGTTTTCAGGTCCTTTTGATATTATGAGTCACTAGGACTAATTATTGGATTATGGGGAAATCGTTTAACGAAGATTAATGGTGGTTTTGATGGATTTAAGTAATATATGGTGTAATTAATGGTTGAAATGCTTTGTAATGATTTGAATATGAAGGATTTTTGATGTATGAAAGTCATGTCATTGATTTAGAGGTTTTTGGATCTGGTTGGGATGTAATCGATCGACCTTGTGCAGAATCGCCTCGGGTTGCGGCGCAACTCCTAGTTGCGGCGCAACTCAATTCCAGAAGAATAAGTTGCGGCGCAACATAAGGTGTTGCGGCGCAACTGGAGGCTTGAGCTGCGGCGCAACCCTATGTTGCGGCGCAACTCACCAGTTTTCAGAAAATGTTAACTTTTGAACCGTAACGTCGTTTGACATGTAGATTAGACCTGAAACTAAAGTGAGTCATTATTGTGTGTGGGTCTAGCTATTGGCCTTAAATGACGTGAGTATGTAGCTTGTCTAATAATCGTTTACTAATTATAGGTAGACGAGCATAGTTGCTTTACCCAGTGACTAGTTGTTGATTGTTGTGAACTACGCCGAGGTAAGATACACTACTTTGACACGCTGGGGGATTCAACGAAAAGCTGGTTTCAAATCATAAATACTTCCATTTTGTATCTTTATATTGCATGTGGGCATATAGGGTTACATGGGAGGTATTATGGGTTATGTAGTTGACCATGAGACCTGAAATGCAGTCCCTAATGTAGTGAAATGTAGTATTGCTTAATGTAGTGTATTGTTATGCAGTTTATGTAGTATTACGAAGTATCTCTTTATGCATGAAATGTATAAATGAAGTTGATGTGTGGTATATGCATGCTTACATGGCTTGTACACCTAGCTCACTAGACTTAGTAGGTTGCCATGTCACTTGCACGTTTAAGGATCCAAACGTAATGAAGATAAAGTGTGTGAATGTCTAGGAATGTGTGTTACCTAGACCCTATGTGTGTGACGGTTTAGGAATGTGTGTTACCTAAACCATATGTGTGAAACCGAGCTCGTAAATATAATGCAGGGAAAGTGTTAAGCTTAACCCGTACTAGTCTTAGCCGGACGAGTGCGTTGACGCAGTTGTTGCTTGGGTGGCTCCTTGCAACATGGTCTTTATAATGCATGGCGAGTAATACGAGGGGTTTGACCAACCTCCACATACGGATTACTCTTGGATTGGCTTGCCATTCCTTAACGACGAAGTATGACTAGCCTTTTGGTGAAGCATCTAGTCGGGTGTGACTTATGTTACACTTATATGCAGTTAACGAAGATATGTGTGGTAATGTGTGAATAAAATGAAGGATAGGCACATTTAGGGGATTCCCCCTAATTGATATGAAGTTGATATGCAGTTATGTGTGAACGTGTGATGTGTGTTGTGTCGAATAAACTTGTCTAATGATGAAGATTGTTTTAATTGGACAAATGCTTTAATAACGTAGTGATATCCTACTTAGCTAATTCGTTAGCTAACACTTGTTTCTTAAATGTGGTTGTTCCCTCAGGTTTAGCTTGAAGGACTAGATGATGCAGAAATAAGAGTGAGAGTTGGGTAGATGCATGCAGGAGGACTTAGCTACCCATAGACGATTGTCTCTTTAGACATTTATTTACATTTTGTACTTGATGTCGAATTTATGTAGTATTGTGAACGGTTGTTTTGTGTTGGGCAACCGTTGGGTTTTCATTTTAAACTATTTGATGGTATTGCATGTAACACCAACTAAACGTAGAAACCGAACAGTTTTTTTATGGTTTTGACTTTTAAAGTCTTTTCTTCCGCAATTTGACACCGTTAGGTGAAAGTTTTTGAAAACCCATATTTTTAAACGTCGAGTGTTACATAAATCTTTCACTAATCTAGCTTTAACAACAAGAAGTGATGGATGAATTTAGAGAGAGAGAGATATTCTTGCATTTTAGTGTAGAGAGGGAGAAAGAGAGATAGAGAAATAAGAGTGTGTGTAAGAAATGAATGGAAGGGATTGGGTGGGTGTTTGAGATAAGGTTGGGTCAAATTTGTGGGTCATGAGTCATGGTTGCACCCATGGGTTGACCCGGTCTCGTTACTAGCTTTTCAAATCGTTAACTCGTATCGTTTAGTATTGCCTCGCCAAATATGTGGTCAAATGACCCGTTAAGCATAATATTCGTCATTATATCAAGAAGTACGTCTAATTACGTCTTTTATCGAGGTCGTTAGTCAAATCACATCGTTAATTAAACAAGACAAAAATCACGGTTGTTACAAATATAGCCGTAGTGAGGAAGCCCGGTGGCGAATGGAGGACCGTCGTAAAAGATGTATTCGGGTAAATTTTTGGTTTTTTCGAGTTGGGTTTCGAATGCTTTGATTTCTGTCCACCATTGTAAGATCTTTTCTTCGTGTTTTGGGAATGAGAAGTCTTTTCCTTCACATACGTCATCCATCGTTCTTGCAATCTGAAACAGAGCGGCGTTTATTTAGGAGGGTTTTGTTTTTTTATTGTGTTTGTTAAAGAATTTTAATATGAATTTCATTATATAGGTTTTGTTTAAGTTAATTGTAGTCCAAGGTCAAAAGAGGACCCATTAACCGACTCATTTAAGAAACTTGCACGCCAAAGAGGTTTTATCTAAAATTAAAAACTGAAAACGTCTTGAATTAAATCTTTGATTATGAGCAGATTTACAAACATTAAGTGGTTTATACTTAACAAGACGAAAGCTTGGGCGATGCAGCGGGAACAGTGGTAGCGGTGTGGTATTGACGGCGACGGGTGATGGTGGCGGTGTGGTTATTGATATAAAGCTAATTGATATAAAAACGGTAGTGTAGTTTTTTAAGAGTTGGGGGATAAATTTAGTAAATTATTTAATTAAGGGCATTTTAGGTATATAAGTTAATTATAAAAGAAAGCTTTGGAAAAAGTAAGGGTATTATGGGTTTTTAAAGGCTTAAAAGTTTTTATAAAGAAAAAACGGTTGTTTGCTTTATTAAGTATATAGATATTAAATTAAAATCTTGAATTAAATCTTTGATTATGAGCAGATTTACAAACATTAAGTGGTTTATACTTAACAAGACGAAAGCTTGGGCGATGCAGCGGGAACAGTGGTAGCGGTGTGGTATTGACGGCGACGGGTGATGGTGGCGGTGTGGTTATTGATATAAAGCTAATTGATATAAAAACGGTAGTGTAGTTTTTTTAAGAGTTGGGGGATAAATTTAGTAAATTATTTAATTAAGGGCATTTTAGGTATATAAGTTAATTATAAAAGAAAGCTTTGGAAAAAGTAAGGGTATTATGGGTTTTTAAAGGCTTAAAAGTTTTTATAAAGAAAAAACGGTTGTTTGCTTTATTAAGTATATAGATATTAAATTAAAATCTTGAATTAAATCTTTGATTATGAGCAGATTTACAAACATTAAGTGGTTTATACTTAACAAGACGAAAGCTTGGGCGATGCAGCGGGAACAGTGGTAGCGGTGTGGTATTGACGGCGACGGGTGATGGTGGCGGTGTGGTTATTGATATAAAGCTAATTGATATAAAAACGGTAGTGTAGTTTTTTTAAGAGTTGGGGGATAAATTTAGTAAATTATTTAATTAAGGGCATTTTAGGTATATAAGTTAATTATAAAAGAAAGCTTTGGAAAAAGTAAGGGTATTATGGGTTTTTAAAGGCTTAAAAGTTTTTATAAAGAAAAAACGGTTGTTTGCTTTATTAAGTAGTATAGATATTAAATTAAAAGCTAAAAAATTGATTATGAGCAGATTTACAAACATTAAGTGGTTTATACTTAACAAGACGAAAGCTTGGGCGATGCAGCGGGAACAGTGGTAGCGGTGTGGTATTGACGGCGACGGGTGATGGTGGCGGTGTGGTTATTGATATAAAGCTAATTGATATAAAAACGGTAGTGTAGTTTTTTTAAGAGTTGGGGGATAAATTTAGTAAATTATTTAATTAAGGGCATTTTAGGTATATAAGTTAATTATAAAAGAAAGCTTTTGAAAAAGTAAGGGTATTATGGGTTTTTAAAGGCTTAAAAGTTTTTAGAAAAAACGGTTGTTTGCTTTATTAAGTAGTATAGATATTAAATTAAAAGCTAAAAAATCTCGATTATGAGCAGATTTACAAAATTTGCAACAAAAACACAAAACCTTGGAATTTAGATCTGTAACTTCGAAATAAGCACACAAGTGACTTTTGTAACAATTACACACTACTAATCAATGATCAGAACCTAAAACGATCATCGATTTCAATTAAAACATAATCGAACAAAAATCCTACAAATTAGGTAAATTTCCAGAATGAAATTAAGTGCTTAATCCTCGAAATAGAATACAAAAAGTTGTAATGTAGCTTGTGGATCGTTCTGGTAAGCTAATTGAGCTTTGATAAGTAAAGACCTAAATTTAAGCAAGTGTTTGTAAATTGTTTGTATAAAATGAGTGTGAATTGTTACAATTCATTTAGTTGAGGGGTATTTTATACATGCTTTCTAATTTTAACTAACACCCCTCGACAATACAAAAGTTTACATTTACGAATTAAACATAATAAACTAATCAACACTATGTGAATATCCGATGAATAATTATATATCCTCCTAACAATTTCTCCTAATAATCCTCCTAATGTTTTCACTTATGTCAAGTGTAATTTACTAGTTCTCTCCTAATTTTATCTTTTGAGTGTACCACATGTCATGATCATATTGTTAGGACAATTTTTAGAAAGATATATTAGGAGTGATCATAGCAATTTCTCCCAATAATAACCATTTGTGAGTTGAGTTGTAATTTTTGGGTTGGTGATCATGACTCCTCAGCTTACCGTGGGGGCAAATCCCTCTTTATATAGAAGATTGTACTTTGAGGGAGAAGCTATAGAGTTAGGTTAAATCTATAGCTCTATGGGAAGATCTTGGATAAGCTTAGGAATACCCCTTTGACCGTCCGTGTATGGAGGTTTTTGAGAAGAGACATCACTTCCTAAAATACCAAGATATAGATAACATGAAAAGGATTTGTGTGCATCCTTCTGTGTGGTAACCGTGAAGGTTAGTCTTCATATCCTTTTCAAAGAATGCATCCCTTCGTGGGAGATTAGGTGGGGTTTAGGTGTGAAGCCTATGAAGAACAATTTGTTTATGGTTTAATGGGGTTGGTACGGAGGTGGAAGCTCAGTACAATGTATATCATCAATTATACATATAAAATTTTAGTCACTAAAGAGGACTAAAGCATAAGGTATCACACTTTCAAACTATATGCTTTAAGTTATTGCTAATAGTACTGTTGTTCAATTGTGGTACCAATTTGTTAGAATTATAAAATGGTGTTAAATTGTAAATTAGTTATTGTGGAAGGGGTTTTAGTATAAATAGGCTTAAATGTATATAAACCCCTTAACCACATCATTTGTAAAAAAGCCTTTCATTAATTCCATACATCCTTCTCTCTAACTTACTTTCTCTCTCTAGATCATCTTCAACCTCCCATCACCCTCACACACTCAAACACACTAAACCCTAGAATCCACCATTAAACCTCAATTAAGCTCAATTATATTGTTCTCAATTGGTATCAGAGCAAAACAACATATGTTGATCGATCCAGAAACTGATTCAGATCTGTTTTGTTAATATTTCAGTTCATTAATTCGTGTTTTACCAAATTTTGAAGTTTCTCAAAGTGTGGGTTTCTTATTCGATCTGTTTCTTTCTTCAAAACTTATGTTCGTGAGTTCGCAATTCGATTCTGAGTCTATCGATATCAAATTTGTGTTCTAATTCAGTGTTTAGAAGAAGATTTGGTGATTTTAAGTTTCTGAAGAAATAAGTCTGTGTGTGTGTATGAAGAAGAAATAAGTCTGTATGTGTAAATGAAGAAGATGAAGTTGAAATTCAAATTTTGTGTGTACAGACTTATTTTTTAAGTTTGTAGTCGTGTTTGGTAGTACAGACTTATTTTTAAGTGAGAATTGGTAGTACAGACTTATTTTAAGAAAGAGTTGGTAGTACAGACTTATTTTTGATCTTCAGGGGTACAGACTTATTCTTGGCTACAGACTTATTTTTGGTCTTTAAGGCTACAGACTTATTTTTGGTCTTTAAGGCTACAGACTTATTTTTGGTCTTTAAGGCTACAAACTTATTTTTGGTCTTTAAGGCTACATACTTATTTTTGGTCTTTAAGGCTACAGACTTATTTTTGGTCTTTAAGGCTACAGACTTATTTTTGGTCTTTAAGGCTACAGACTTATTTTTGGTCTTTAAGGCTACAGACTTATTTTTGGTCTTTAAGGCTACATACTTATTTTTGGTCTTCAAGGCTACAGACTTATCTTTCATTGAGTTGTCATCAAGTTTTTGAGTCAAAATGTCAACCAAACCAATCAAATTTGAACCAAGCTTTGGTTTATATAATTTTCATAGTAGTCAAAAGTGTTCATGTTTTCAAGGAAATAATCATGCTTGTGTTGTTCGAGTGTATCAAGAGTTTGAGGATGTTTCCAAGAGATTCAAAGTTCTTTGTGAAGAGCGTGCGTGTTTTGTGTCTGACATTAATGACTTGAAATCGATTATTTCTTCGTATCAGACTTCGGGAAATTTTGAGTCCATAAAGTTCAATGTGCCAGATAAGTTGACGACCATGTTCATTCAAGAACCCACATGGGATGAAATACGTGATCATGACGATGTTCGTTGTACATGTAATTTTGATCCCAGGAATGTCAATCAAAAACATGTTCCATGTGCTGTCATTCGTTTTCAAGAAAAATGATTCATGTATGAGACGAGTCAAAAACTCATGGAACAACACAAAAGTTTTTAACTTGAAATTGACCAACTCATGTCAGAGAACAAAGAGCTTAAATCTGCAAATGATCTCATTTTGTCAAATATGGAAAGTGTTCAAAAAGAAAATGATCATTTACAATCAAAGATTTTCAAATTAACAAATGAGTTGGACAATTCTCTCAAAGAGCTCAATAAGAATGTTTTGGACAGTCAGTCAAAAGAACTTGTTTTGCAACAAAAGATTTCTAATCTTAACAATGAGTTGCAAAATAAGTCCACCATTTTTGTGTGCAAAGAGCGAAACTTTCTCAAAGTTTTTGATCAACTTCGAATTGATGTGAGCAAGGTTGAAAAAGAAAGAACGAATCTTTGTGCTCAAATCAAGTGTTTTGAAGACAAGTGTTTGCAATTTCAATCAAACGAAACATTTTTGACAAAGAGAATCTCCGATCTTGAGATGGAACTGCAAACACAAACCAAAACTTTTCAATCTGAAAATCATTGTTCAGTATCTCTTGACCCACCCAAAGAAGTTGTTAAAGTTTGCTCTCAAACTGATTGTTCTTTATGTGAAGTCGTTAAAGTTTGCATTCAAACTGATAGTCCTATATGTGAATTTGTAAATTCCTCTGTGCAAACTGAATCTGAAGTTAATGAAATCATTTTCAAAGAAAGTCATGATGAAACCATTTCCAAACCAAAAACATGTTGTCACACTAAACCAAAAGCTGATGTTCCAAGGAGGGTTTACACGGGTAAATCTTCAAAACCTTTTGAAAGAAAGGTCTCTCAGTTTACTAATTACTCCTTGCAAAAGGGTAGGAAGTACGCTAAGAAACCAACTTTTGATGGAACAACTTCTTTTGTCTCTTTTCTATCCTTCAAGGATAATTCTGAACATATTTCGCAAGCCAAATCTCAGTTGACAAAATCAAAATGGAAACCAATTTTAAAATCTAAGTCAACTGGGTCAAAATCATTCAAATATTCACTTTTAGAGCTTTTTGATCTTGCACCAAAACCTGTGAAAACAGTTGTGCAAAAAGTGAATGATTTTGTTCCGAAAAATCATTTCTCAAATCAATCTCCCAAGATTGCAAGTTTCTCGAAGAAATCAAATGATTTTACACCGTTGCTTCCACGAAAAATCTTTTCAACTAAAACACCGGGTTTTAGTTCATCGTGGAATGCAACTTCTATTCATCAAATTGATGAGACTTACATTTGGTCTATTAACAAATCAAAAACCGTTGGGCCTATTCTCAAATGGGTTCCAAAGGTAATTTCGAAGTGATTTGATGAATAAGTGGCTTATGCACACTTCAGTGTATAACCCGTTCTAAAACCGTGTTTATAATTTTATCATTTTTAGAAAAATACAAAAAGATTTTCATTTTCTTATTTTTGAAAAAAATCCAAAAAGATTTTATCTTTTCATCATTTGTTTTATATATCTTGTCTTTTAGTTTCTCACAAAGTATTAGGATGAGATGCAAGGCATCGAACGCCTTTGTGTACTGCCTTTGTAGTCTCATTTGTAATATTTGTGAGCAACTTTCAAACTTTTACTCACCCTTTATATGCAAAAACTTTGTTCAAATCATGCATATATTTAGGGGGAGTTTGTTTATTAAACCAAAACTTCCAAGTGTTCAAACTCATTTTCCATTTTACAACACTTTGGATGATTTTCAAACCATTTTCGATCAAATTCAACGAAGTTCGGTGTTAGATTTGCACACGAGAGTTTAGGCCACTCATAAATACTCCATGATCTTGTCATCGCCGATGAGATCTAACCCCGGAGTTAAATTCTCAATTTTAGATTGTGAGGGTTTATGAGCGTGATGATGTTTGTGCAAATAGGACATGAGGGAGTAGTCGAAAAGTGAGAGGTTACGGTGAAATGATGATGTGAGAAAGGGCTAAAAGAAATAATTGCCCTTCCCAAAATTCTCAAAAAGCCGGGTCAACACGTTTCTATCGGATTTCATTTGTTGATTTCTCGATATTGAAGAAGACTTCATGGACCCAGTGAAGCAATGCACATCTTTACCTAACCACTCAAGTATTTCTTAACAAATGCTTGTTTATTCTCACGGAGATTTTCACATTTCTATCGACTCTTCATTTGGAAGACGTTGATATTGAAAAAGGGAGACACTCTGCTCCGGTCCCCGACTTCATTTGATCACTATTGAGTCTAGAGCGTACTTGAAATATCTTTTCTTTGCCTAGGACACAATGAGTCTTTATATGTCTTTGTGACATTGCATATATTTGTGATATTGCCGGAACATTCGTAGTGATATCATATTATTGATATTCCACAATGATCGAATGGAAATCCTACCAATGCTAACATCTTTTCCAACATTGAAAGTAGGTCTCACATTTTCATTTTATGAATTTGTTGAGTTAACGAGAAGTCTAAGTGACCTCGGATTTATTTTCCCAAAAGTCTTTGAGGATAGTAAGCCATGGTTATCGAACGCCTTTGTGACACTGACCATGAATTACATTCTTTAAAGCAATCTATCGGTTGAAAATCCATAGACCGAACCATTTAGAGATAAGCTTTGTGCATTTCTCGATGATAATGGGAAGTCCTAAAAATAGTAATCGTATTTTTAGGCCACGCCATTAATCCTTTAGATTTTTGGTTGTGTCAACGGATCATTTTTATCCGGATTTCATTTCTCTTCACACAAACACAAAGAACACAAACACCATTATAAAATCTTTTTCCAACAACGCAACCTCAAATTCTAGTTCACCAGTAGGTTCATTGGGAATTGGGTTGGGTTGATGTGCTTCCATGTTGGTTGTTTTCATCTACCGTTTATGCTATCAATCATTATTGTATGATGAACACGTTTCACATATTCATCATAAGGGGGAGAAATGATTAGATGATTGATTGATAGATGGATTTCAAGGTTATAGGTAGATATTGATTGATGATAATCGTTGATAATCGTGTTTGTTTGATTGTTCGAAAGCTCACATTAGTTTAGGTGAAGGGAGTGAATAATTATCGTGATATCTTGAGAGTTGAAATATTGTTTCGAGAAAGTTGAAAGATTGTGCCTAGAAGATAATATTCAAGATGATTTTAGTTGTGGAAAGTACATGGTCGATAATTGAAAGATTTGTTGGAAAAATGACCATTGTTTGTTGATAAGAAGAGTTTGAGATTGAATGGTTGATACTTGGATAGTTAAGTTTGTTCATTGTTTGAAAAGATTGTTCATTTGAGGGGGAGCAAGAGTAAACTCATGAATTGTTAAATCGAAATGATTGTTTGTTTGAGGGGGAGCAAGAAATTTGAGGATAATTCGTTTAGTTGATAAATTGCTCCAAGAGAGATAGTTGTTTGTTTGAGGGGGAGCAAGAATTAGTTGATCAAAGGATCAAATGCTCCAAGATGATTATGATTCAGAGACAAGTTAGATCAAGAATTGAAGTTTCATAGTCAAATAAATTTCCGCATTCCAAAACCAAGCTTCCGCAATGCCAAAAGAATTTAAAGTCAAACCAGGCTTCCACAATGCCAAGAGAATTCAAAGATAACCAAGCTTCCGCATCCCAAAAGAATTCAAAGAAACAAGTTCAAAACCAAGCTTCCACATGCTACTCAAAGATTCAAGTTACTTCTCCAAGCAACTTCAAGTTGAAATCAACATTCAATAGTTCAAGTTGTGAAAGCTCAAAAGCTACAAAGATTTCAAAGATGCTTCCAAAGTATTCAAAGTTGCAAGAGAAGATCAAGTTTTAGAAAGTCATCGTCACATATATATGTTTGTTGAGAAGATTCAAAGTCAAGGTTGATACAAGACGTTGAAGACAATGAGAAAGCTTCAAAGTCCAATTAACATTGAAGATTTTCAACAAATGGGCTCATCATGTTTATTTAAAGACCGAAGACGATGCAACATTTACAATTCAACACCAAGGGGGAGATTGTTAGAATTATAAAATGGTGTTAAATTGTAAATTAGTTATTGTGGAAGGGGTTTTAGTATAAATAGGCTTAAATGTATATAAACCCCTTAACCACATCATTTGTAAAAAAGCCTTTCATTAATTCCATACATCCTTCTCTCTAACTTACTTTCTCTCTCTAGATCATCTTCAACCTCCCATCACCCTCACACACTCAAACACACACTAAACCCTAGAATCCACCATTAAACCTCAATTAAGCTCAATTATATTGTTCTCACAATTGCATGTAAATCAAAAGAAGCCTTATATTGGTTGGGAAATCAAGAAAGGTAAAGAAAATGAATTGAATGCAGACGGATCTTGACTTCTTGAGTACGTGCACGACGCACGCGCAAGAAGGGAACCTTTAGAGAGATTGAAACATTATCTTAACACCGAACTTTGGGAAAAGCATCACTTTTTGAACTGGTGAATGGACATAGCTTGGGGAGCGAACAAATTTGTAACGTTGTAAGATCATAGAGGGGGTGATTTTAGCTTCATTCATTACAAAACTTGAACCTACACAATATCGAGCTCCATAACCAAAAGGAAGGAATGCTCCTGGATTGTTGTTCGTTGCTTTGGAAATCCCTTCCGAGAATCTTTCTGGTTTAAAGAAATGAGCATCTTCTCCCCATATTTTCGGGTCATGGTGAAGTGCTAATACAGGTATGTGTAATTTTATGTTTGCAGGAAGAACCAGATTTCCAACTTTTGTTTGCCTCCAAACTTTTCGGATTATAAATATTGCAGGAGGGTATAGTCTTAGTGTCTCATTGATTATCATCCCCATCTGTATATATACATGAATAATCACAGTTATATTACTAAAATTTAGTAAAAAATCATAAAAAAATTTGAAAATGGGATGATTAGATCAATTAGCCCCTTACTATCTTTAGTTTTGCTATCCCTTCTGAAGTTGGGTTTTGTTCACCAAATACCTCTTGCACCTCCTCTTCTCTTGCCATTCCGTGTGGACTCCGAGAAGGAGAGTAACCCACGTGAGCAAAAGACTAGTCGCGTGATGGGCGGCAAAGTAAATAGTTTTACAGTCATCAATAACATCATCTATGGAGAGCTTGTAACTTCCATCAATTTCATGATACGCCTTTAAAAGTCGTCCAAGGTAATCACCCCTCGAGTTATCTTCATCTTCTGAGGTTAACGTCTTCTCTCTGTTTCTTACGATCTGCATAATGTGATCTCGAACGGTAGCTTGCAATTTTTCAGATTCCGCATCATCTTTACTTTTGAATACCTTGCTGATAAATTTAGAAAGAATTAATTACAAAAATTGTCCGTGTGTTTTGTCAGAATTACATGTTTCATGATTACCTTTCATAAATTACGGTTTTGATTATTGAATTTGGAGCTCCATCAATAGCTTTGGTCCAAAAAACTTTTTAACTATAAGTGTTGAATTTTTGACCAAAACTGTTAGACTTTTGCAGCAAAAGTTTGGACGGAGGTCAAATGTCCGCGATCGAAATTTATGATAGGTAAGGATGAAACCCATAACTTTCAACAAACCACGTGGATGGTTTTTGTAATTAACTCATTTAGAAAATATGTATATATAGTCATTTCAAGGAGTCTGGTATCTTTCAAAAAGAAAAAGATGGACTAGCTAACTTTACCTAAAACCAGGAAGCCGGGTTTTATTAAAGTTTTTGGCCACTAATAAGAATAAGCCCCTGAGCAATTGAAAAACTTGCTTTCCCTCTTCATAGCTACTGCCAAAGGAGGTCCTAGAAATGACGTCCGACGACAATATTCTGAACTCATCATAGACATCCATCTCTTTGTTGTCGGAATCTTTCCATCGCTTAAGCATAATGGCAACACTTTCTATCATTGTCGGAACCATGTTCTGTAGCAAAACAAACAAGAAACAAGACTTAATTTGTTATCTCCATAACATTTTTCACTTTTTTCCATATAGCTAATTAAATAAAATAGGCGATAATTTTAGTTCAAACATTACTAAATCCTTGATAAAAATGTAACAAGTTATATGAACTTTACTTTCAACCCTTCGGCATGGAAAGCATGATTTGCTATTTTTCGCTGTTTAGCCCACTTGTCACCTTGAGAAACAAATAGACTTCCTTCTCCAATCAACTTTATAGAAATAGGATCCAAATCTTGTAACCCCATCGAAATCTCTCGGTTACTGATACATTCCTTGAGGAGCTCTGGTTCCGTCACAACTAATTCGGCTTCAGGACCATTCCAATAAAGAAAATTCTTTCCTGCATCAAAATAAATAAATAAATAAATAAGTAACACACAATGTCATTTTTCATGGGTTTTGGGTCCAATACCATCATTGATGGTGTACGAGGGAGGTTAAGATGTAAATAGTCTTATCTTTACCTAAGGTAGAGAGGCTGCTCGAAAGGACATCCAACCTTGATCTTTGTCTACAGAGACAAAGGTTCCAACCACTTGATCCAACTATTGGTTACTACTCCCTCCGTCTCGTTAAAAATGTCCAACCCATTAAAAGTGTTCAATTCGTCCCGCTAAGAGCGGAGCCCGTCAGGTAAACTACCTCATCACCGATCGCCCCAGTTACCTATCACCCCCACCAGCTATCTCTTATCAAAACCCTTAAAGGCGGAGCCTGTACCATAAAATAATTGTGAAAAGATTTTTTTATATTTTTATATATTTTTTTGTATAGGTTTTTTAAAAAAAATATAAATTGTATAATGTAAAAAACAAGGTGAAAGAAATAAAAGTATGACTCCGATTTATTCTTTTGTTCCCTTGGAATTAGGTGTTCCTCGGATAACTCACATAAATATATATAAACCAATGTTAAACTGGCTAAAAATTTGTAACACTAACCATATATTTGGAACCAAGAATCAAAGTGAGGCTGAATTCGCGGAAATATGTGATGTGATATATCCATGAGCAAGCTCATAGATTTATTTGTCATGATGGAAATTTCATTTTTATTTCCATATATTAAATTATAAGAAGGTCCTGTTATTTTTTGTGATCTGAATATATATTCTATACGCTTTGGAACCCACCAAAATTTATGAATGAACCTGAATAGAGAAAATATGACTATTGAGCATAGCAATAATCCTATCAGAATTTCCAAAGAAGTCACCATTTTGGTGGAGTATGTATATTTGTGTGCATATGAATGGTTAGCTTTTATAATTATATCAAGCATTAATGATTATGATTTTATTAGCAAATATTTTGTGCAGTTATATTTTTGTCTAACCTTTAGAAATATTTTGTTAAATTTTGTATCTAAACTCGAGATTTTAGTTAAGTTGTTCTTTTTAATTACACAGAAAATACATAAATATTAATTTTCAACAACCAAATTTAATTGTACTATAATTACATAAATGTCAACCTTCAACAACCAACCACACCACTTAATTATATTGCAAATTCATAAATGCCAACATTCAACAACCAACTACACCCATAGCTCTAATTATACTCCAAGTTCATAAATGTCAACTTTCAACAACCAATGCACCCTTTAATTATCGAGGAGTGTAACACCACCAGGCAAAAAAGTGTAACCCCACCAGAGGCATTATTAGCGGCGACGTCGCCGCTAATACTGCACCAGAGAGAGTATTAGCGGCGACGTCGCCGCTAATACTGCACCAGAGGATTATTAGCGGCGACGTCGCCGCTAATACTGCACCAGAGAGAGTATTAGCGGCGACGTCGCCGCTAATACTGCACCAGAGAGAGTATTAGCGGCGACGTCGCCGCTAATGCCTTGGTCGGGTTGACTTTTGCCTGGTGGTGTTACCCTGTGCCATACAAATTCATAAATGCTAACTTTCAGCAACCAACCACACCTCTTTATTCACAACTAGGCGGGTACTCATGCAATGCAGCGGCGGTGATGGCGGTGGGTGGCGGGAATAAAGGTGATGGGCGGCGGTGGCAGTGGTTAATAATGTAAAAGTAATTGATATAAAGGAAGGTGATGTAGTTATTTTAATGGTTGAAGGATGTATGTTATAAATAATTCATTAAGGGTATATAATAGTATATTATGTGAAAATATTTAAATTAGTGAACAAAAAAAAGAGTAGTTTAGTATCTTAAAGGCTGGAAGTTGAAAAAAAAAGAATATTTTGTTTAATATATGAGTAAAAAATGTCAACTTTGAACAACCAATTACACCCCGTTAGTTACACTTGAAATCCATAAATGCCAACTTTTAACAACAAACTACATCCCTTTAATTACGTTGTAAACATTTCATGACATGCTTTTAGTTATTATGTCACCGCACTACTCATAATTAATTAAAATTATATTCTTGATAATAACCTAATAGTGAAAAACATGTATTATAAAACTATTGGTTTATGTTTAGTTTTGATCTTGGTAATAATATGACTATAACGCTTAAAGCCTTAAACTCATAATAATAAAACATATGTGTGGTGTCTTAAAGTTTTCGGCCTGTTTTGTTTAAATTAGTCAAATGATATAATCATAATAAAATTAGAAATATAGATAAGTAAGTAAAAATTTATTATTTACTTATTTTTTTATTTTTTTATAACATCGTGTTAATTTGTTAGTGGTTCGAACCCTAGCAGTCATATCCAAGCGGGCAGTATGCTAGAGGTTAAATATTAGTATTAGAATGTTAAGTTTGATTTATTAATTGGGGCAGGGTTTACCCCTATTAAACGTTGTGCCTTCGGTCGGATTAATAGGGGTTTTCCCCCGGGTATTTGAAATAGGCATTTCTACTTTGAGGGAGCTCTCTAGCGCGGACCCGGTTAAGACAACATATGCTAGACCTCCCGTTGTCGAATCGCGACACGAAGTTTCCAATGAAATTCACCTTTCAAAAAAATATTCAAACTTAAATGTTAGTTTTCATAGGTTGATAATATTTTAAAACGTTACATATCCGGTTTTTATATGAATTAAATAATTTACTATTTTTAGATTCTCACTTTACAATTAAAATATTAATATTAATATTAATTGATTGAATTGTAGACTTATTTAAATCTGTTTACTTTTAGAACACTAGACGGATGTCTGTGCGATGCGGCGGCGATGGCGGGTGTGGCGACGACGGCAGTTGCGGCGACGATGTGCAGCGGTGGTGGTGGCGTGGTAGTGAATATAAATTAATTGATGTAAGAGGGGTTAATATGGTTATTTAGGGGTTGGAGGATTTATGTTGTAAATTATTTCATTAAGAGTATTATAGGTATATAGGTGAAGATGTTTAAATTAGTGAATAAAAAAGAAGGGTAATATGGTCATTTCAAAGTATTAAATACTTAAAATGGAGGGACAGTTTGATTTATATAGTAGTATAGATATAGAAAATTAGTAAATAATAAATAATCACAATAATAATAATAATAAAATGAGTTATCGACATAAATCGTCCCTATGGTTTACTCAAAAAATCACGTATCATCCATGTGGTTCAATAACCTCATTGACAGTCCTTTATAGGAAGATAATGTTCATGTTTCGTCCTTTGAGTTAACGACCGTCATCTTATCATCGTTAACACCCCCACGTGAGGGGTATTTTGATACTTTCTCACGTATAAAGGACCATACTTGAATTATTTTTCTCTATCACTTTTTTTTTCTATCTCTTCTTTTATAAAAACAATAGATATTCAATTCAATCCAATTAAACCATTATCAAATTAAACCAAAAACTTTACTAAACACATATATTTTTTTATAATTATATACTAGATTTTTTTTTCCTCCCAACCACAAAAGTAACATTCATCCACCCTCATCATCATCATCATATCCCTTCTTCATTTTCCAGCTTAGAGTACATCCACCGTCATCAACATATTTGATCGAATCTTCTTGTTGTATGTGAAAAACATAACAAAAAGACCAAAGTTTACAAGCCTGCCATTTATAGGCGTTGCTGCTACTGATTTTTTTTTTTTCCTTCCTTTGACTCTTTCATTGATATGTGATGCTACTACTGTAGCCGTTAAACCCACCACCGGTCGTGAACCACAATAACCCACTGCCACAATGCCACCGCTGCCGTGACGAGGAACCTACCAGCACCACACGATCAGAACCCCACCACCACCTCAACCGCCTTCACTAACGGATCGGGTCATATTCCACGAATCGGCGAAGTCAAAAGCAAAGTCAAACGTTGTTACGTGTGTATAACTTCAATGTTATGATTCACTTATTTGTTTTTAAATATTCATAGCAGTTTCTACTTTTTTTTTAAAAATATTCATAATAAAAGTTAATATTTTCAGTTTTGATCGTGTAGTTTATTATAAAATAATGGTCAATTGTCCACTTTAACAGTTCTGTTTATTCCCAACCGTTAAATGGCCCATGTGCTCCTCACATGAGGGACAATAACGTCATTCCACACATTTCTTGTTTCTTTCTTTAACTTAAACTATCTTAGTATCGATATCAATAAATTGTATCTATATATCTCTCGCAAACACACATAATTACACAAACATCTAAATCCTCAAATCAGATCTGTTGAAAAAGAAAATCCTCAACATCTAATCCATGTATATATAATATCTGTATTGTATAGATATATAGTTATATCTTTTTCTAGATCTATATAATGAAATTATAGATCTAGATCTATATAATGAGAGCCTTGTATTGTATCGTTAAACATCAAGGATGTTATTATTGTTAACAGATCTCAATGAAGAAGAAGAGCTCATGAAAGTGTACACCGAAGGTTTTCGGTGGCGGCTGTTGAACAATGATGGACGACCGAAGTTAGTTTCAATGATATTATATATATAAATAAGAAAAATAAGATCTGTTAATAATTCCGGCCATTAACTTCGGTGTACACTTTCATGAGCCGAGAAGTAGTCCTTTCATGAGCCGAGAAGTAGTCCTTTTATATATATAATATCATGGGCCATTTAACGGTTGGGAATAAACAGAACTGTTAAAGTGGACTAAGCTTGCAACTGAACTAGAACTCCAGGGATCATGGTTGCTAAATATCTTAGGGAGGGACTGCCGATGCAAAAAATGAAAAACCACAGGGACCATTCTTGCATTTAACTCTAAACGTGGTTAGGTGTAAAATACATAAATGCCCATCACGTGTTGCTCACGTGATGGGCTTAACGGCTTAAATCAAACGGATCCGTCAAGAGGGACCATGGTTGCAAGTGAAACATGCCTCCAGGGACTATCCATGCGAAAAAAAGATGAGAGGGACTGCCGATGCAAAATTTGATAAACCACAGGGACCAAAAATGCATTTAACTCTAAACATAGGCTAAATTTTGTTAATTGCGTCGTATAAACAACTATATGTAAATGTGATTAAGAAAACTGTTTTTACATTCTAAGTTAACTACATTATTCATCAATAAACTTTTAAAATGATATTTCACAAAGTATTCGTTGTTTAAACTTGTAACTTTAAATACATTAGATTAATTATGTCATCTTTTAAGGGTTTTAGGAGAATATTTAAGAGGATAATTAGAAAATTAATCACTTTTCATTAAGAATTAATAGTTTCTTTACTTCTTTATAAAACACATCATTTTCTTCCTTATTTAACTTTTTAGTCTTACATTACCCGTCAACTTTTGATTCTTTCTCAACTTAAATCTACGCAATATACCCTAAAGATATTTTCCTAACTCTTATCTACCCAAACTACCCATCTTCTTTATTTACTAATTTAAATATCCTCACCTAGTGTATCCATAATACCCTTAATGAAATTATTTACAATATACAACACTCAACTATTGGAATAATTACATTACCCCTTTACATTAATTAATTTTACATTAATAAACACAACGCTACCGCCGTCGCCGCCGTCAGGGCCGGCCCTGGCACTGGGCCAAGTGGGCGACAGCCTGAGCATAAAAAATATGGGGGGCGTCAAAATTTTCATAGGAGACTTACGTATATACTGATTACCAGCAAAAATAAGATGAAATGGAGGCGGCGGATAAAATTGCAGGTTCTTTGGTAAAGGAGAAGAGGATGACTTTGAACATATCTTTATTTAAGTCCTTCATATATGTTAAGTGTCATTTTTACCCCTAAACTTTAAGAGTTACGTATTGTTTACTTTATAAGTATCAGAAAGCCACCCCACCAAATGGGTTACGGGTGTATAACTTCAATGTTATGATTCACTTATTTGTTTTTAAATATTCATAGCAGTTTCTACTTTTTTTTAAAAAATATTCATAATAAAAGTTAATATTTTCAGTTTTGATCGTGTAGTTTATTATAAAATAATGGTCAATTGAAAGAAAAATAATTTAGCAAAATTTACACTTAAATGATTTCTTCCATATATTTGTCTAAAAACAATGGATTGTTTTAAAAGACTTCTTCCGTATATTTGTCTAAAAACAATGGATTGTTTGTCTAAATTTTTTATACAATGGGCATATTTTTACCATCTTGCTCGGAGCATCCGAAAACTCAGGACCGGCGCCCGCCGTCGCCATTATTGTCGCCGCATTACACGGGTACCCTTCTAATTTTGATATATATTTTGAATTTTACAAAATAATATATATATATAATATATATATATATAATATATATATATATATATATAATATATATATATATATATATATATGTAATATATATATATATATATATATAATATATATATATATATATAGGGTGAGATAAATTGAGTCCAGCTTAATTTGAGTCCAAAAAGGGTCAATGTAACTTACACATGTGTAAGTCGTGGTGGCGGTGGTCGCCGTCGCCGGAAAATCATGGTGGTGGTGGTAGGAGGTGGTTGGAATTTGAGGAGATGGAAGAAAATCAATTAGACTCAAAATAAGCTGGACTAATTTTATCTTTTCCCTTGAGTAAAAGATATATAAAATTATAATCTGAATTGTATACCATGTGTTGTTCGTAAATTGTGAGTTTGAAAAATGGTTAATCACCATTGTCTAACGTATTCTTCAAAAAAATTCATTTGTACAAACGTATTATTTCTATAATATACACTGGCAGCCAATGCTATTCATTATACAATATTCCATACTATCTTTGGCCATTTAGATTCGATAAACCACTTAACCATTTCATTCCAATCATATGGAATTCCATGCCCATTTACCTTATCTTTCACCTCCCGTCATACCCATTTTGAATTATCACAAGTTAAAAACAAATGCTCAATAGTCTACCTTTCATAGCTAACCATAGGATAAAAGCATGACTCGGAATGCATTGTGTAAACCAAACTACCTTTGTTTGCCTCACCTCACTGGGTATCCTTCCAGACATTATATAAAACTTATTCTTATCAACCCAAACTACTTAGGCTATTCTATCATCTCGTTCACACCATTCCCTTGGCCATCCCCAATTTCTATCATATCAGAAGTGCCTTGTGACTCAATTGGGCAGCATTAATAATGTTGCTAGTTACTTAGGGGACCTACGGGACACCACAAATCATGCCAAATTGAGGTATTGACCCCATTTCCCAATTTGCTAATATAATGTTTCCTTATCCTCTCCCTTCCATCAAAAATGCCTTTCCAACTCCAAAGCTGACTTGCCAATGTTTTTTATGTCTCGGTTTAAATATTTTTTTTGTATTACATTTGATATAATATATACGATTGGATTTAGTTTTAAATGTTTTTTCATTTATATATCTTTATACAACACAAACATACTGTTTAAGTCTTTTAACTTTGACCATAAATATTTTTGTTTGTGTTACACCTGATATAAAATATATGGTTGGATTGAGTTTAAAGTTGTTTTTCATTTTATCTTTCATCACTACTATACAATACAAACAAAATATTTACGGTCAAATAATACAAAAAGATCTTAAAAGTCAAGTTATGACATTTAAGATGGGATAGAGGTAGTATCACCCAAACAGGCTCATCCTTTTATCTCTGGTTATATATATCCATCTAACCGAAAGTGATTTTTTCCTTGTACAAATATTTCAAACGTGCTTAATAAAAAGAATTTCATTCCATTCAGAAAGAGATTTTAAGCCTAGCCCTTCATATTCCTTAAGTTTGCAAATATCCTTCTAATAAATATTTGGTTTCCCTTTAGTCAACGTGCCCCAACACCACATAAATCTATTGACGTTCTCTAGTCCAATGGCTATTCTTAGAGAGTCTCTCAATATCTCTTAGTTTTATATGGATAGTAATTTCTCAAGGGTATATGTGTTAGTAGTATTTTGGTTTCAAGAATTATAAAAGTAGAAAAGTCGGTGTTATAGACTCCGGGCTTTGCCAAATCACCTAAGACTGGTGTTGTTGGCTTTTGCTTACGTAGTCTGCTTTTGCTCAAGTCAGTGACCCTCTTTTATGCACCATTATTACCAAGTTCCCCCACTTCTAATGTGAAAAGTAAAGTCGGCGTCTAGAACACCGAACTTCAAATTCGCTTTATCTATCTTCGATTTTTAACTTTTATCAAGCCTCATTATGATATTCTATGGAAAGTTAATGAAGTTGTGTTGAATGAGTTTATGATAACTAATGATAGAAAGTAATAGTGAAGTGTTTTCTGGTAGGTTTTGGAATCGGAAGAGAAGAAGGAGATAAAGAACCATAACCCCACCTCTTTATCTCCTTCTTCTCTGCTGATTCTCAGACCTCTTCCATCACCAAGGAAAAGTTCACTATAGCTTTCCATCATTAATTATCATAATCACATTCAACACATTTTCATGATCTCTCCATAGATTATCATGATGAAGCTTAATAAAAGTTAAAACTGAAGATATGTAAAGAGAATTTGAAGACCGGTGTTTTAGACGTTGGCCTTACTATTCACATTAAAAGTGGGGGTTCGGTGTCTTGGTAATATGGTGCACTAAAGAGGGTCGTTGGCTGATGCAATGGTAGACCACGTAAACGAAGACCAAAATTGACAACGCTGGACGCCGGTCTTAGGTAATTTGGCAAAGCCCAACTTTATAACACCGACATTCCTATTTTTACAAACTTTCAAACCAAAAGTACTCCTAACACCAAAAACCTTTAATAAATTACTATCCATACAAAATTTTCCTCGATATCCTTGATAATTGTCTTATGAGTTATGATTTATTGATATCTGCATCGATCATAAAACAGAATTTATAAATTGCAGTCTACCAGCATAAGTGATATTTATTCTTGTAATAAATCCAACAGAAAATAGATCTTACAATAATATTTGTAAGATTATTATTATTATTATTTATTATTATTAATATTCAGAATTAAACAATACAATAAGAATCTAATCACCAGGATGATGATCAGAATAACAACAGAAATATGTATATCAAATTGATATACAGATTATTACAAATCGAATATAAAGAGCAGAAAAAGAGAGAATATATGTGTGATAGATAATGGGGTTAAGAAACCCTAATTGAAGCAGATGTGTATTTACATACACATTCAAGATTCATCCTTGAACAACATCAGTCCTTTATCTTCTGCATTAATCATTTCAGCCCCTCAACATCAACAACTTTAGACTTTTGTCACGAGCAGTCCCTTAACTTTATAATACTACAATTAAAACATAAAACTTAATTAGAATAAAGTTAAACTTGTTTATTTGAACATCCCCCCTCAAGTTTAACTTTGAACATATCCAGAAAACCAAGATGCCCACAAAGATATTGATGTTGTTTGAATGTAAGGCTTTTTGTAAATAAATCTGCTATGTTAGCAGCAGATTCAATTTTTAGAGGTTTAATAATGCCAGCAGAAATTTTTTCTCTAACAAAATGCAAATCTATTTCAAAATGTTTTGTTCTTTCATGAAAGACAGGATTTGTAGCAATTTGCATTGCAGATTTACTATCACAGTGTACAACAACAGGCAACATATTTTTATCAAAACCAAGATCTTTTAAAAGATTTAAAAGCCACATAATTTCACAGGTTACAGCAGCTAATGCCCTATATTCTGCTTCTGCAGAGGACTTAGCTACTGTAGTCTGTTTCTTACTCTTCCAAGATATCAAATTATTTCCCAGATAAACAGCATAACCAGTAATAGATTTTCTGGTAGATAAGCATCTAGCCCAATCAGAATCAACATAAGCTTCAAGTAAAAGAGGAGACTTACAACCTTTGATATGAATACCTTTTCCAGGAGCACCTTTAAGATATCTAAGAATTCTTAAACCAAACTGAAAATGCTCAACAAGAGGAGCATGCATAAATTGACTAAGACACTGAACAACATAACATATGTCAGGTCTTGTAAGTGTAAGATAGATGAGCTTACCAATAAGCTTTTGATAAACTGAAACATTCTCAAGAGGTTTAGAGTCAGAATTATGTTTCATAGTCATATTTACTTCAAGAGGTGTTTTGATAGGTTTACAACCTAACAAACCAAAATCATTCAACAATTCTAGACAATACTTTCTTTGATTTAAACACAACCCTTCATTGGTTTCCAAAACTTCTATACCCAAAAAATATTTAAGAACTCCTAAGTCTTTGATTTTGAATTTAGAATTTAAGAATTCTTTGACTTTATTTATTTCAAGAATATTACTTCCTGTTACTACAATATCATCCACATATACAAGCAAAGCTATGAAACCATTTTGATCAGATTTAACAAATAAAGAATAGTCACATTTGCTTTGAACAAAACCATACTCAGTTAAGGCACCACATAATTTTTCATTCCATTGTCTTGGTGCCTGCTTTAAACCATATAAAGATTTAACTAACCTACAAACTCTTTTATCACTCTTACCAAAATAACCAGGAGGTAACTGCATATATACTTCTTCATTAAGATCACCATTTAAGAAAGCATTATTGACATCTAATTGAAACAAAGGCCATTTATTAAAGACAGCAATAGTTAACAAAGTTCTTATAGTTACCATTTTAACAACAGGAGAGAATGTTTCATCAAAATCAATGCCAGCCTTTTGACTAAAACCTTTTGCAACTAATCTAGCTTTATATCTCTCAATCTCACCAGAGGCCTTGTATTTTATTCTATATATCCATTTACAACCTATGGGTTCTCTCCCAGGTGGTAAATCAGTTATTTCCCAGGTACCATTTCTATTTAAGGCTTCCATTTCATCATTCATAGCTTCAACCCAATGTTGATTACTTGCAGCCTCATAAAAATTAGATGGTTCAACAGTTTTATTCAGATTAGATACAAATGCATATACACCTGAACTCAAGTTAGCATAATTGACCACCTTGTTTAAAGGATATTTAACTTTGCCATCAAGTTCAAAGTCTTTCAATCTGGTAGACAATTGTCTATTTCTATTAGATTTCCTAAGACCATCATTAACATCTTGAGAAATGCCCTCAGAATTTATATTATCAATTTCTATCAGAGTTGCTTGCTCAACAGAATTCCTGGTAGTCTTTGGTAGACTGCCATAGGACTTCTGGAACTTACTGCCAATGATAGAATCAAGATTTCTGTCTTCCTCATCATCATTGGGACTTTCAAGGTTATTCTCATCATATGAAATTGGTGTATCATAAAGATCAAAGAAATTTAATTGATTTACTTCTTTATTAACAGAATCAACCATATCATTTTTCATTGTAAAAGGAAATATATTTTCATGAAATCTGACATCTCTAGAAAAAAACATAAGATTTACTTTCAAGACTAAAGAGTTTATAACCCTTTTTTGAATTAGAATAGCCAACCAAAATACATTTTTCTGCCCTAGTATCAAATTTATCAGAAATATTTAATTTTGTAGCAAAACACAAACAACCAAATACTCTAAGATGTTTTAAAGAAGGTTCAGTTTTAAACACCAATTCATAAGGAGTTTTGCCTTTTAGAATGGAGGAAGGAGTTCTATTAATAAGATAGGTAGCAGTTAAGACACAATCACTCCATAGATACAAAGGAATTCCCCCTGAAACATAAGAGACCTAGCCACATTAAGAAGGTGTCTATGTTTCCTTTCAGCTATACCATTCTGTTGAGGAGTATAAGAACAAGAAGTTTGATGAACAATTCCCAAAGAAGTGAACATAGAATGCATTTGATTATTAACAAACTCAGTACCATTATCACTCCTTATAGTTTTAATTTGAACATTAAACTGAGTTTTAATCAAAACCAGAATAGATTTTAAGTGATCATAAACTTCAACTTTAGATTTCATCATAAAAGTCCAAACTGCTCTAGTATAATCATCAACTATAGTTAGAAAATATTTGAAACCTTCTTTACTAGTAACTTTATAAGGCCCCCAAACATCCAAATGTATAAGATCTCCCAAAAATTTTGATTTATGTTCACTTAAAGGGAAAGGTTCTCTTGTTTGTTTGGCCTTATGACAAACATCACAAGGAGCCAAACTGTCAGAACCAAGATTTAATTTGTTTTTAAACACAGAGAGGGCAGGGTCAGCAGGATGACCAAGTCTTAAATGCCATAATAATTTTGACTCACAAGGAAGACTAGCAGAATTGCACACCACAGAAGAGCACACAGAATTATCATCATATATGTATAAACCACCCTGTTGATTACCAGTCCCCAGCAGATTCTTGTTTGGTAAATCTTGAATATAACATTTATGAGGATCAAAACCTACATACAAATTATTGTCTCTACATAACTTGTGAACAGACATCAAATTAACAGAATATTCTGGCACAACAAGAACATCAAACAAAATTGCACCATTTTTAAGTTTAAGATTTCCTATCTTTTGAACAACAGCACAAGTTCCATTTGGATGTCCAATTTTAAGATTTAAATCAGAAACATCAACTACATCTGTAAGATTTTCATCAGTCATGGTCATATGTTGATTAGCACCACTATCCATAATCCATGCAATAATAGCTTTAAGCACAAAAGAATTAAAATTAAACCAACTATTACTGCACATAGGTATACCTGCCATATTGGCACTCAAGGTAGAAGTGTTTTGAGATTCAAGCAAACCAAGTAATTTAGAGACTTGTTCTGAAGTAAGAGAAGGAACAGAGGAAGAACTTGAACTGATATTTGTCACAGAACCAGAAGAACCATTAGCAGAAGAGACTGCATTTGCATTGTTGCTATTAAACTTTCCTCCAAACTTATAACCTAGTTTAAAACATCTTTCAATAGTATGACCAATTCTATGACAATTAGTACATTTTAAATTTGGATTTGGAGGTCTTAAATTCCTTTGATTAGTATCATAAGTTTTCCTTGACTCAAAGTTGTTGTCAAAAGTCTTTTTAGAATCAAAAGAATTATTAGTAGATTTAGAAAATTTTTGATTACTGGAATTATACCCAGACCTAGCAACAAATGCAGATGCATTTCCAACAGAAGACTTATCATTTATCCCCCCTCTATGAGATTCCTCTCTAGAAACAACAGAATAAGCAGTTTTCACAGAAGGTAAAGGATCTCTAGTCAACAAATTACTTCTAACAGACATATACACATCATCAAGACCCATTAAGAATTGCATAAGTTTCATAAGATCAGCATGTTTTTGAAGTTCTCTAGCAGCAGCACAAGTACAAGGAGGCAAATGAATCATAGCATCAAATTGTTTCCATAAAGCAGAAAGTTTATGATAATAGTCAGACAGAGAAGATCCATTTTGAGCAAGACAATTAATCTTTTGATACAAATTAAAAGTAACAGATCCATCAACCTTATCATAAGTATCTTTAAGTTCTTGCCAAACAACACAAGCATTTTTAGAATAAATTTGACCTAGATATAATTCTTGTGAAACACAACCTAAAATCCAGTTAAGAACAACAGCATTGCATCTATCCCATTGCTTAGCTAAAATAGGATTATCAAAACTTTTTAAGCATGTACCATCAATAAATCCAGTTTTATTCTTAGTTTCCAAAGCCAATTCAATTGCACAAGCCCATACTTTATAATTTTCAGTTCCAAGCAATTTAAAACCAATTAAAGGTGTACTAGTAGTGTCACTAGCATGCAGATACAATGGATCACCAAAATCTAATTTACTTATCTTAGTAATCTCGAATTCAGTTTCAATATCAGATTCTTCATTATGCACAGAACGTGGAGGAGTATTACCCCCATGAACAGAACCAGGTGGAGTATTCACCATTTTAATCAATTGTAATCACAGAAATAGACAGATAATATATATAAAAACAGGAAAAAAAAATATTAACAGAGTAACAATCAAGAAGCAGATAATCACACAAACAGAGTAACAAGTAATCTAAGATAAACAGATAGAGAGAAACTAATTAGAAGCAAAACTGTGAGTCCCAAATATAGATGATTAACTAAACCCGACTGGCAAGTACAACTAATCTTGATGGACAAGTTAAGTTTACGATCCAGATATGGATAACAAGAAGCAATTGACTTAAAGTAAATAACAAGAACTAAATGGCTGAAACTATATAAGATATATATATGTATAATCAAGTATGTAGCATTGAGACACGTTGTTTCCTTTCTAATGTATTTGATTTATTGATATATAAACAAATACAAGGATTGTTGCGGAACAAAGATAAACACCCAAGTGTAAGTATCTAAACAATCCTGAAAAACAAGTGATCTAAATAACTTGGAAATACTCGTAAGTTTACTTAGAGTATTTCTCACAAGTTGCAATGCTAAAGTTTCAAGCTGTTTGCAAGTTGTGAGAAGACTTTGTATTTATAGACCAAGTCCATGATGATGTGGACAAGATCGTACAAATGTGGTTGTGAGTATTTAAGGAATTAAACCTAATTCCTTATGTGCTCAACTAGGAAGAGTATATAAGTCAGTTGATGTGACTTATAGTACTATGTTCCAAACCCATACTTTTACCTTGTACCTTTTATTAATAGATAAATCTATTAACTGGGTAAAGGTATGTAAAGTAAAAAGTCTTCCTCGTAATTAGTGTAAAGTGTTGTTAATACTTTATACTGAGATGCTTCAGTCTTCGATCTGGTAGAATCACTCTTTGCTCGCTTCTGAGATGATTCTCTTCTTCATACTTCAGTCTTTGACTTCAGAATGAATGCTTCAGATTTGCCTTGATCTGAACTGAAGTGAAGCTTCAGTGAAGGAATTCTGAGATACCTCAGAATTCTGTACAAACGTCTTCACTAAACTTCAAGCTATTTCTGAACAAATTATACTTGGTCGATTTCCGACCTAACAAATTCCCCCTATTTGTTCTGAAATAGTGCATGCATCTCAGACTTCTATCTATACATGTTTGTAAGTCTGAAATGCAAGTTTTTTTTTTGTTTAAGTTGTAAAAATTTTCTAAGTACATCTTATAGATCATTGATGTCTCAGAATTTTACTTGTGGTTTTCTAACTTAAACCTACCATCTACTTATTGGTTACAATTTGCAACATATATATACAAACTGAAATGTTTGTTACAAATGTAAATATATTACAAGTACATGATAAACTGAAAAGAAACTACTTCTTGGCAGGCCTTGAACCAGAAGGTGCCTCAGTAGGTTTTCTCTTCAGTGGAGAATGATCCTTCTTTGCAAACAATCTTCCTTCAATTTCTACCTTGGCCTGCATCTTTTGTTGTATTCTTGCTAACCATGCACCAATCAAGGTAGATTTAGGCTTCCCTTTCAGAATCTGGATCATCTCCCTATGCTCAGAAATCCCAAACTCGTGAACTGAAACTTGATTGTATTCTTCAGCTGCCCTACCTTCCCTTTTCACAATCAAGTCAAATAACTTCAATCCATCAGCCTTTGTAACTTCCATGTCAATGATTTTGGCTGGATGCGATCGATGGTTCATATAATGATCATACTGATCCTTTTCATGTTTCCTTTGGATCTCAGCAGCATCATCAGATATTGGTTTGAGTGAAGTAAAGACAACATCACGAGAATCTTTCTTTGCAGTCCTTGTTCCAGTTCTGGGCTTTGTGGGTGGTCTGGACAACTCTTTTTCTACCTTCAGAACTCCAGCCAGAATCTCTTTCTTCTTTATGGCCATTTCTTTTTCTCTATTTTTCACCAAGTCCTCAATGGACATTTTGAAAGTGAGATGGTCCAGCTTTTGTTCTAAGGGAGAGTAGTTTACCCCATATTCATATTCGAGCATTTCGACAATAGCCTTCTGCACTCTTGGATCATTTTTGATTTTCTGATATCTTTCTAGTGAGAGACCAAGAGCTGCAGCATCAATGTGATCAAGGGTTCCCATTTTATGGTGTTGAATCCTTTCTCTTTCCTTATTCTCTCCCCACATAATAAATTGATTAGAGACTTGCTTCTGCAAAGTCTCTAATTTCTTGCTATCAGCATTTGGATCATGAAGTGGGTAGCCTTGTTCATCAACGTTTTCACCAACAACCAAACCAGAACCCTTAGCATTTTTCTTTGTTGGTTCTGCCACCACTTGGGCCTTTCCCTTATCTTTCTTTCCAGCTTCAGATTCAGGTTTCTGAACTTGTTCCCCCTGAACTGAGGTGCTACCAGATTGTACCTCAGTTTGCTTCTTGGTTGCTTCGATCATTTCTTGAGTACTAGCCAGCAAACCAATAGGCACACCACTTCCCCCTTTGGGAATCTCTAAAGGCATCTTAGCATAAAGGTCAATTGAAGTTTTAATTGCCTTTAGTGGTTCCCAACTTTGTTGTTCTAGGCATTCACAAATACCCTTTGTCATTGTAGCAAACTGAGCCCTTAATCTGAATGAAGAACTAAGGTTCAGTGCTTCTTGATCTTTTAAGTCTTTCAACATCTTTCTATCTTCTTCAGTGAAAGAAGTAGGGGGAGGAGGAGCAATATCAGTTTCTTTCTTCAGAAGAGTTAGAATTTCATCTAACTGGTTGGATTGATTCTGAACTGAACCTTCAAGCTTGGACACTGAATCTTTTACTTCATTTACAGCCTTGTCCACTTTGTCATTTGTGTCTTTGGTCAGTTCAGCAATCATCATTCTAACTTCCATACAAACCTTCTCAGAAATAGATTCTGAAATCTGAGCAGTTAAGTTCTGAGTTAGCTCAGACTTCAGATTCTCCAAAATACCAACACTTATAGAAGCCCCAAGTTCTTTTTCATTTACACTTGGCTTCTGAACCAACTCATGAACTTCACTTCCAACAGCCATAAACTCTTGCTTCAACAGCTCAACACTAGATGTCAAGTTGGCAACAACTGAAGCTTGCACATCTCTCTTTGTTAGTTTGAAGGCTTCTCTGATTGCAGAGCTCACCTTATTGCAAGTCATCACCAACTCATTCAGCTTCCCAACTACTAGTCCTTCATTTCCAGCAACTTTGGTTAACTCAGTTCCAAGAAACATCTGAGCACCTTTCATTTCAGCAACTGAACTAGTATTGGCAGTTAGAGACTTGGTTAAATCCTCCACCCTAAGAATAAGGCTTTGGACTTCGGTTTGGGTTTTCTCTAACTGTGCTTCTACATTTAAAGGAGGTGGGGGTTGTGCAGAAGCAGGAGCAACAAATGGCAATTTACCAAGCCCTTTAAGTACATTATTGAGTTGTGTATCAGTTGGACTCTCAGATTCTGTTTCAGAATCCAAGTCCTTCTCTATTGGGGCATCATAATTGATAGGCGGTGGGATGTTGTGAATTTGGGGGTGAAGAAATTGAAGTGAAGGAGTAAATGAAGGATCGGTGACATAAGCAGGAGTAGTGCCTGGTGGAAAAATTGGATTTTGATGAGATGGTGGTGGTGGAACATAAGGCTCATTGTCTTGTTCTTGTTGGATTTCTGGGAGAGGAGGAGGGGCGTTTGCGAGGATGGTGGCTGGCTCAGAATCAGATTGATTCGCCTCCAATAATCCCTCGTCAAACTCAAAGTCAGCAAGAGAATCAAGATTCTCCTGAGGTAGCTCATCGTCATCCCAGAAAGCATTCACTTTTGCAATCTGGTCAGATATGCCCTGGTTTGGGTCGCTAGTACCCTCACCAGATTCTGGTTCAACAGCTGCAGAAGCAGTTGTATCGTCACCAGTTTTAACGATTGGCTCAACCGTAGTATCATCGCCAGGGACAATAGATATAGGAGCTGGACTTTTGATAATGTTCAGCAACTTATCTCTAGGTCGACTAACGGGTCCTACATTCTTTTGTAGCCCACTTAGTGACTTTTCTGAACCAGCTAGTGTGGCTGAAACAGTTTTATTAAATACCTGAAGCATAGCAGAAGAGAGTTCAGGCTCATTTTCAGTAGTAGATGCCTTTGAGAAATCTCTGCCATATTCAGGTACAGAAGCTTCAGGTCCAACTTCATTATAAGCTTCTCCAAGTATATCCATAAAACATAAGCTTAAAAATCTTGGAAAGGCGATATGCAGGCTTCTTTTTCCTTTTAATTTTGTAATGAGCTGAGAGAAAAGAATCTCAGCAAAGTCTGCCTGTATCCCATTCCAAATATAATACCCCATCTCAACTTGGGGTAGTGAAAGTTGGTCCAACCCTCCATGGTTGCCACCAAGACTTTCCACAATCTGGGTCCAGAAGAACCTCCAGCAATTGCCAAATCCAGACATAAAAATGTGTCCGGAGGTCTTCAAATTACCATCAGCATCCTCCATATCGCCATGACCGGTGGCGACTAGAACTTCCCTGAAATTGACTCCTTTGAGTCTTTTAGCAAACACCTGGGAAGGTTCGAGGTAGTTCAGATGAAGGGAATTTCTGAACCCCTCAAGAGTGATAACACACTTCTTGGTGCCCTCATTGAGAGTGAAGGAGATGGATTGTTCATCTTTACTCACCACAGCAGTGTACCAGAATTCAAGCAAGTATCGATGATACAATGCCTGAGGATTAGCAGTCAACGCATAATGGAATGGGGATTGCTCCCAGAAATTATTGATTTTTCCCATTAGCGTTTTGGATTTCACATTTAGTTGAGCCAAGAAATTGCTCATATTAAAACGAATTTGAGAAGGTGTGAAATTCTTTGGCCATGTGGCAGATGTTTTCACATCACTCGATGGAGTATATTTGAAATTGATGAGCGATTTAGGTTGTGAAGAAGATGATGATTTAGACATTTTAAGAATCGAAAGATGAAAGTGAAAGGAATATGAGGAGTTAAGGATTTGAGAGTGAAAAAGAGAGAGATTGATGATTGGAAAGTAAATGAAAAACGAAGTAAATGAAAGAATGAAAAAGGAATTTGAATTTAAGATGAAATATAAAATGATTTTCCAATTAAAAACAATTTCTGGGGTCAAGTCCGCATTTAATGCAGAGACGTTTGAGTGACCCCACCCTGCAACACTTTTTCAGAAAAAGTACTCATTACTTCCTCTTTTACGGCGCAACTTGTGTGACACATAAGCATGACCAACGTAAGTTGAAAACATAGTATGCAGTAGGTCACGTGTACACACAATTGACCAAGTATCAAAAATATCTTGAAAAGATTGATGTATTTCAGTGATGACTAAACAAATTCTGAGCATAGTCAGTTCCAAAAAGATCTGAACCATCTCAGTTAATAAAATTCAACTGAAATATTTTTGATTTTCTGAAGTGCTTCAGTTAAATACGTTTTTCTGAGTAAAAGGTTACCCCTCAAATGAAGGTTTATTTTAACGTTTGAAAAATATTTAACATTCCCCCTGAAGTGATGATCCATGAATTAATAAGTGCCAAGATAGTATCACAAAGGCGTTCGATAGCTAGGCGAGCAAAAATTACATGGATCGCTCAGACTGGTGAACCAGATCAGTGTCACTGAGGCGTTCATAACAAGATTACCAGTCTAAGGATTTAACATACCCAACTCACTGACTAGATGTTTAAAGGTTTTGACATCTAAAGGTTTTGTAAAAACATCAGCGAGTTGCTTATCAGTGGGAATAAAGTGCAATTCAATATCTCCTTTCAGAATATGATCACGAATGAAATGATACCTGAGGTCGATGTGCTTGGTTTTCGAGTGCATCACAGGATTGTGAGATATGGCAATGGCACTAGTGTTATCACAAAAGATTGGAGTCTTTGTGTAAGTAACACCATAATCAGTCAGCTGGTTTTTCATCCATAGAATCTGAGCACAACAACTTGCTGCAGAAATATACTCAGCTTCTGCAGTGGATAGTGATACTGCAGTCTGCTTCTTACTGGTCCAGCTTACTAATTTGCCACCCAGGAAATGACACCCACCAGTGGTACTTTTCCTGTCTATCTTGCAACCTGCATGATCAGAATCTGAATAACCCATTAGATCTAGACTGGAGCCTTTGGGATACCAAAGACCCAATCTGGGGACACCCTTAAGGTATCTGAAGATCCTTTTAACAGCATTTGCATGTGCTTTTCTGGGATCAGACTGAAATCTAGCACAAAGGCATGTTGCAAACATTATGTCTGGTCTACTTGCAGTTAAATACATCAGTGAACCAACCATACCACGATATTTTGTATGGTCCACTGGTTTTCCATGTGGATCAGAATCCAAAGTTAATGGAGCAGAAATAGGAGTATCTTTTGATGAGACTGAATCAAATTGATATTTCTTTAATAAATCTCTGACATATTTTTCCTGGTTTATGAAAATACCATCTTCAGTTTGTTTTACTTGAAGTCCCAGAAAATATGTCAGTTCACCCATCATACTCATTTCATACTCAGAAGACATGATTTTAGAAAAATTTTCACACATCTTCTCATTTGTAGAACCAAACACAATATCATCAACATAAATTTGTACTAAAAGGATATCACTTTTATCATGCAATATGAACAAAGTGTTATCAATTGCACCACGTTTAAAACCATTTTTAAGAAGATGTTTAGTAAGAGTATCATACCAGGCTCTGGGTGCTTGTCTCAGACCATATAAGGCTTTGTTCAGTCTGTACACCCAATGTGGTTTTTCTTCATTGATGAACCCTGGTGGTTGATACACATAAACGACTTCTTCTAGTTCTCCATTCAGGAATGCACTTTTGACATCCATTTGATAGACTTTAAATTGATGATGAGCTGCAAAAGCTAAGAATATTCTGATAGCTTCAAGTCTAGCAACTGGTGCAAAAGTTTCATCAAAATCTATTCCCTCTTCTTGTGCATATCCTTTTGCAACAAGTCTTGCTTTGTTTCTTATGATGTGACCATCTTCGTCCATCTTGTTTCTGAAGACCCATCTTGTCCCAATTGGTTCCTTCTTCAGGTTACTGGGACAAGGAACGAGTTCCCATACATCGTTTCTTTTAAACTGGTTGAGCTCATCTTGCATGGCTTCAACCCAGCTTGGGTCTTGCATAGCCTCGTCAATCTTCTTGGGTTCAATTAGAGATAAGAAGCTGACGTTTAAGCATTGATCGCTTGTGGCTCTTCTGGTCTGAACCCCTCTACTGGACTCTCCAATAATTTGCTCGATTGGATATGCTTTTGTCCATTTAGAGTATTGACCAGGATGAATACTGATATCAGTACAAGAACTTCTCTGAGTAACTTCAGGAGGAGCGTCATAAAATACATTTTCAGCTTCTTCTTCTCTAGTTCTCCATTCAGGAATGCACTTTTGACATCCATTTGATAGACTTTAAATTGATGATGAGCTGCAAAAGCTAAGAATATTCTGATAGCTTCAAGTCTAGCAACTGGTGCAAAAGTTTCATCAAAATCTATTCCCTCTTCTTGTGCATATCCTTTTGCAACAAGTCTTGCTTTGTTTCTTATGATGTGACCATCTTCGTCCATCTTGTTTCTGAAGACCCATCTTGTCCCAATTGGTTCCTTCTTCAGGTTACTGGGACAAGGAACGAGTTCCCATACATCGTTTCTTTTAAACTGGTTGAGCTCATCTTGCATGGCTTCAACCCAGCTTGGGTCTTGCATAGCCTCGTCAATCTTCTTGGGTTCAATTAGAGATAAGAAGCTGACGTTTAAGCATTGATCGCTTGTGGCTCTTCTGGTCTGAACCCCTCTACTGGACTCTCCAATAATTTGCTCGATTGGATATGCTTTTGTCCATTTAGAGTATTGACCAGGATGAATACTGATATCAGTGCAAGAACTTCTCTGAGTAACTTCAGGAGGAGCGTCAGAAAATACATTTTCAGCTTCTTCTTCTTCTTCCTGCAGATCATGACTTGCATCATGAAATTCTTCAGAATGAGGTTGCTCAGTGGAGCCTGATATCAGAGGAGAAGCAGCATGTACATCTGATCCAATAGTCAGTTCAGAAGGTAGTTTGAAACTGACTGGAGGATAAAATGGAATGTTGCTAGGTTTGTTTAATACTGGTTCTGAACGGAGATGTTCAGAAGCATGTTCAGGTGACTATTCAGTTTCAGCAATAGGATCAGAATCACCAAAACTTATTGGACTTTCTGAGGGTGGTACAGGAATGGAATTTTTAAAAATTGCAGAATTGGATTCATCAAAGGTAACATGAATTGACTCATCAACCTTTTCAAGTCTCTTGTTAAAGACTCTAAAGGCTTTGCGATTTGATGAATATCCTAGGAAGTATCCTTCATCAGCTTTTGCATCAAATTTTCCAAGCTGACTTGAATCATTCAGAATGTATACTGGACACCCAAATACATGGAAGTATCCAATATTAGGCTTTCTATTTCTGAGTACTTCATAGGAGGTCTTCTTGTGTCTTTTGACATAAACAGATCTGTTCTGAGTGTAGCATGCAGTTGCAACAGCTTCAGCCCAGAAATTCTTGGGAAGACCTGATTCATTCAACATACTTCTAGCAGCTTCAATCAGCGTACGATTCTTTCTTTCTACAACACCATTCTGCTCTGGTGTGTGGGCTGAGGAGAAGTTCTGAGATATGCCAGTTTCAGTGCAGAAGGACTCCAGAGTGGCATTTCTGAATTCAGTGCCATTGTCACTTCTGAGCTGACAAACTTTTCGCTTGTGCTTGAGCTCAATTTGTTTGATGAGAGCAATGATTTCAGCAGCAGCTTCACTTTTGGATCTGAGGAAAATCACCCAGCAGTATCTTGAATATTCATCAACGATGACAAGGGTGTACTTCTTTCCTGCTCTGGTCTGAACATTCACTGGTCCAAAAAGGTCCATGTGAAGCAAGTGAAGAGGTTCAGTTATACTAAAGCTTTGCTTTGTCTTGAATGAAGCTCTTTTCTGCTTACCCATTTCACAACCTGGACATGGCTTGTCTTTATTGAAAGACATAGAGGGTATCTCATCAACAAGTTGTTTTCTAGACAACTTATTGATGTTCTTGAAGTTCAGATGGGATAATCTCTTGTGCCACAGCCAGTTTGTGTCTTCATCTGCCTTTAAATAGAAACATTGTTCAGAGGTAGAAGGATTCATATCAATGACATAAATGTTTCCCTTCTTTGGTGCAATCAGTACCACCTTTCCATCCCTGTTGAATATGGTGCCTTGTGAAATATCAAATAAAACCTTGAAGCCATCATCACACAGTTGACTGACACTGATCAGGTTATATTTCAAACCGTTCACATATGCAACACGTGTGAATTTGACTTGACCATTACTCACCACACCATATCCCTCAGTTTTTCCATTACCATCATTTCCAAAAACTATTGGACTTTCTGAGGGTGGTACAGGAATGGAATTTTTAAAAATTGCAGAATTGGATTCATCAAAGGTAACATGAATTGACTCATCAACCTTTTCAAGTCTCTTGTTAAAGACTCTAAAGGCTTTGCGATTTGATGAATATCCTAGGAAGTATCCTTCATCAGCTTTTGCATCAAATTTTCCAAGCTGACTTGAATCATTCAGAATGTATACTGGACACCCAAATACATGGAAGTATCCAATATTAGGCTTTCTATTTCTGAGTACTTCATAGGAGGTCTTCTTGTGTCTTTTGACATAAACAGATCTGTTCTGAGTGTAGCATGCAGTTGCAACAGCTTCAGCCCAGAAATTCTTGGGAAGACCTGATTCATTCAACATACTTCTAGCAGCTTCAATCAGCGTACGATTCTTTCTTTCTACAACACCATTCTGCTCTGGTGTGTGGGCTGAGGAGAAGTTCTGAGATATGCCAGTTTCAGTGCAGAAGGACTCCAGAGTGGCATTTCTGAATTCAGTGCCATTGTCACTTCTGAGCTGACAAACTTTTCGCTTGTGCTTGAGCTCAATTTGTTTGATGAGAGCAATGATTTCAGCAGCAGCTTCACTTTTGGATCTGAGGAAAATCACCCAGCAGTATCTTGAATATTCATCAACGATGACAAGGGTGTACTTCTTTCCTGCTCTGGTCTGAACATTCACTGGTCCAAAAAGGTCCATGTGAAGCAAGTGAAGAGGTTCAGTTATACTAAAGCTTTGCTTTGTCTTGAATGAAGCTCTTTTCTGCTTACCCATTTCACAACCTGGACATGGCTTGTCTTTATTGAAAGACATAGAGGGTATCTCATCAACAAGTTGTTTTCTAGACAACTTATTGATGTTCTTGAAGTTCAGATGGGATAATCTCTTGTGCCACAGCCAGTTTGTGTCTTCATCTGCCTTTAAATAGAAACATTGTTCAGAGGTAGAAGGATTCATATCAATGACATAAATGTTTCCCTTCCTTGGTGCAATCAGTACCACCTTTCCATCCCTGTTGAATATGGTGCCTTGTGAAATATCAAATAAAACCTTGAAGCCATCATCACACAGTTGACTGACACTGATCAGGTTATATTTCAAACCGTTCACATATGCAACACGTGTGAATTTGACTTGACCATTATTCACCACACCATATCCCTCAGTTTTCCCATTACCATCATTTCCAAAAACTATTGAGGGCCCCTCTTGCACCCTATATTCCTCTAGCAGGGTCTGATAACCAGTCATGGTTCGGCCAGCAGCACTGTCCAGAAACCATATATTCTTCTTTCGGTCTCCCTGCACACAAACAAAGATTAGTTCTTTTTGGGAACCCATCTTTGGATGGGTTCACTAGACTCTCCCTTAGCAGTCTCAGATTTCTTTGGTTCATAAGGAACAGAAGGATCAAAGGGGATTTCAGTCATTATTTCAGATGACAGAAAAATAGTTGGTTTGATGGGGTTTTCAACCTTTTTCTTTTCAGATTTCTTCTTGGTTTGCTTAGAAAAAGGTTTTGTGTTTTGTTTAGGTTGAAGAGGAGGAGTTTCAACATTTTTTAAACGTGCATTACAGCTCTGCACTTGTCTAGCCAATAGTTGAAATTGACTTTCTAACCTTAACAAAATTGATTCTTCATTAGACATCTGAGCCTTACCTGAATCTGAGGTAGATGGCTCAGTGGGGGAGAAATTTTTCTTCTTCTTTAGGTCTTTAGAAACCTTAGATGAAGTCTGAGGGAATGGCTTTTTGGATTTAGCCTTTCTTTCTGAAACAGTTGTCTGAGCTGTTTCAGATTTACCCTCAGATTGTTCCTGGGCTTTATTAGTTACAGTTTTCTGCTTGCCAACTTTAGGAAAAATGATTTCAGGTTTTATTTCCTTTGGAAGAGCATCTAAATCAGTGATTATAGATGCCAAATGAAGATCACCAGACTCATATGCTGCTCTTTGTGATGCAAAAGTATTTTTAATTGCAGCATCTGGCCTTGGTGCTTTCATCCAAGATTTAATAATTGCTTGTTTCTTTTCAGATTTCTTCTTGGTTTGCTTAGAAAAAGGTTTTGTGTTTTGTTTAGGTTGAAGAGGAGGAGTTTCAACATTTTTTAAACGTGCATTACAGCTCTGCACTTGTCTAGCCAATAGTTGAAATTGACTTTCTAACCTTAACAAAATTGATTCTTCATTAGACATCTGAGCCTTACCTGAATCTGAGGTAGATGGCTCAGTGGGGGAGAAATTTTTCTTCTTCTTTAGGTCTTTAGAAACCTTAGATGAAGTCTGAGGGAATGGCTTTTTGGATTTAGCCTTTCTTTCTGAAACAGTTGTCTGAGCTGTTTCAGATTTACCCTCAGATTGTTCCTGGGCTTTATTAGTTACAGTTTTCTGCTTGCCAACTTTAGGAAAAATGATTTCAGGTTTTATTTCCTTTGGAAGAGCATCTAAATCAGTGATTATAGATGCCAAATGAAGATCACCAGACTCATATGCTGCTCTTTGTGATGCAAAAGTATTTTTAATTGCAGCATCTGGCCTTGGTGCTTTCATCCAAGATTTAATAATTGCTTGTTCTTTTCAAGGATGGATTTTAATTCTTCCTTTTCCAATTCTAAAGTTGCAACCATAGACTGATAACTTTTTAGAGCCAATTGAACATCTTTCAGTTCTTTTAGTCTGGCATGACTGGCGTTCAGTTCAGAAGCATTATTTTCAAACATTTTTAGGCTTTCTGAACGCACTGTCTCAACAAAAGAGATGTCAGCCTCTAAAAGAACCAAAAGGTCCAGTTTGTGTTCCTCATTATTTTCAAAGCCAAAATTACTGACCTTTTTCATTACAATATCCACCCAGCGACCAGATTCAACATCGGATTTGACCAAATGACCTTGATCTTCCTGTGCCATGAAACACATGTCCCTAACTTCTTCTTCATCATCAGATGATTCATCAGAATCTTCCCATTTTTCAGTTTTGGCAATCATACAACTGTTGCTAGAGTTGTCTTGTGCCAGAAGAGCCATATGTGCCTTTAACTTCTTGTATTTGGCCTTATAGCTGTCATCAGATTTCTGAAAAATAGAATGGTTAGGAGCAGATTGTGATGATGATGGTTGACTAGATCTGCATTCCTTCATGAAATGTCCTTTCTTGCCACATTTAAAGCATTCAAGATTGGACTTGTCAATAGAAGCACTGGAAGCAAAGGGTTTGCCAGATCGATTTGACTTGGCCTTAAAACGATTGAACGTTTTAGCCAGCATGGCAACCAGATCATCATTGTCATTCTCATCACAATCATGAGTAACATTACCAGAGACACCAGTTTTTAACATTTCAGAAACCATCTTCTTCATCGAGTCAGAAATGTCACTCTCAGAAGATAGTAGAGCAGTGCTATGAGGTTCAGAATACTGAACTATACCAGAACTGGTAGAAACATGATTCTTGGCATCTTGCTCAGCCATAGCTCTCTCAGCTTTGTTCTCTTCAGTATATCTGAAGGCTCCATAAAGGGAAGCAAGAGTGTGACTGTGCAAAGTTTTGCCTTGTCTCAAGACCAAGATTAAATTTTCCCATTTGGAAGGTAAAATGTCACAAAATTTTTCCAACAAAATTTCTTTATCTTTGGTTACACCCAGGGCTTTCAGTTGATTTACCAGATTTATGAATCTGATGTAAGTTTGAGTTAAGGTTTCCCCAGGGACAGCAAAAAAAGACTCATATCTTTTGTTTAAAGCAACTTTTCTTGTGACAATTGTCTCATTTGTGCCTTCAAACTGTGTCATTAGTTCCTCCCACATTAATTTGGAGTTTTCAAGTAAAACAAGAGTGGGCATTAGGGTTTCAGGAACTGCATATAAAATCATATTTTGTAGCTTAGTGTCAAGGTCTACAAGTTTATGATCTTCCTCAGACCAATGATCCTTCTCCTTAGGTGACTGCCTAGGAGTCCCATCGGTATTTCTGACAACAGTAGAAGCATTCATGGGGACAAAGGGTCCTTCTTTTAAGATATCGGGCAAATGTCTTTCAACACCAGCAATATACTTTAGCATGCAAGCTTTCCATGTTTGAAAGTTTTCACTGTTCCCATCAAACTTGGGAACAGGATTGTTTGGAAAGTGTACGTGTACATTGTGAGATGGTATATTGTTGTTGATGACAGGGGGTGGAGTAGTGTTATTAGGGTCAGGACGTTCTTGTTGAAAGTCAGCCATCTATGTAGATCAAAGGTTAATGAATTGATATAATTCAACCTTAAGGCTCTGATACCAATTGTGAGTCCCAAATATAGATGATTAACTAAACCCGACTGGCAAGTACAACTAATCTTGATGGACAAGTTAAGTTTACGATCCAGATATGGATAACAAGAAGCAATTGACTTAAAGTAAATAACAAGAACTAAATGGCTGAAACTATATAAGATATATATATGTATAATCAAGTATGTAGCATTGAGACACGTTGTTTCCTTTCTAATGTATTTGATTTATTGATATATAAACAAATACAAGGATTGTTGCGGAACAAAGATAAACACCCAAGTGTAAGTATCTAAACAATCCTGAAAAACAAGTGATCTAAATAACTTGGAAATACTCGTAAGTTTACTTAGAGTATATCACAAGTTGCAATGCTAAAGTTTCAAGCTGTTTGCAAGTTGTGAGAAGACTTTGTATTTATAGACCAAGTCCATGATGATGTGGACAAGATCGTACAAATGTGGTTGTGAGTATTTAAGGAATTAAACCTAATTCCTTATGTGCTCAACTAGGAAGAGTATATAAGTCAGTTGATGTGACTTATAGTACTATGTTCCAAACCCATACTTTTACTTTGTACCTTTTATTAATAGATAAATCTATTAACTGGGTAAAGGTATGTAAAGTAAAAAGTCTTCCTCGTAATTAGTGTAAAGTGTTGTTAATACTTTATACTGAGATGCTTCAGTCTTCGATCTGGTAGAATCACTCTTTGCTCGCTTCTGAGATGATTCTCTTCTTCATACTTCAGTCTTTGACTTCAGAATGAATGCTTCAGATTTGCCTTGATCTGAACTGAAGTGAAGCTTCAGTGAAGGAATTCTGAGATACCTCAGAATTCTGTACAAACGTCTTCACTAAACTTCAAGCTATTTCTGAACAAATTATACTTGGTCGATTTCCGACCTAACAAAAACACACATTAACAGACAAGAAATCTACAAATATTAACTTCTCAAATAAAAGATTGTGCAGAAAATAACTCTTAATCTCACAAGAGTGCCAGTGACAGGATTCCTAACCTCTCGTATGAAGGCAGGTCAAGTATTAGCACAATTGTTTTTATGAGAAATAAGAGAGAAAAATTTGATATATATATATATAAAAAATTAATTTGAGAAGAAAATATAAGCAGATAAAAGCAATTAATAAGAGATAAAGAGAAAGAGATACAATACAGCGCTATAAGCTGATGGTAGAGGAACCCTAATCCCTCTCTTGATTCACTTAGTCAAGAGAAGCAATCAGGATCTGAAATCAAAATCAGAAAACCCTAATTTTCCTTGATTCACTTAGTCAAAGGAAAAATTAGGCAAAACAACCAGAAACACAGCGGAAGAACTTAGATCGAGGTTTCCAGATGAAACCCTAACTTTTACCAGATGAACAAACCCTAAAATCAAAAATCTAGGGTTCCGAAGAGAATACGCCCTAGATCTGATTAAATCGAACAATAATCGAATCAATAACCACCGATTAGGGAACTTGGCTTTGATACCATGTAATAAATCCAACAGAAAATAGATCTTACAATAATATTTGTAAGATTATTATTATTATTATTTATTATTATTAATATTCAGAATTAAACAATACAATAAGAATCTAATCACCAGGATGATGATCAGAATAACAACAGAAATATGTATATCAAATTGATATACAGATTATTACAAATCGAATATAAAGAGCAGAAAAAGAGAGAATATATGTGTGATAGATAATGGGGTTAAGAAACCCTAATTGAAGCAGATGTGTATTTATATACACATTCAAGATTCATCCTTGAACAGCATCAGTCCTTTATCTTCTGCATTAATCATTTCAGCCCCTCAACATCAACAACTTTAGACTTTTGTCACGAGCAGTCCCTTAACTTTATAATACTACAATTAAAACATAAAACTTAATTAGAATAAAGTTAAACTTGTTTATTTGAACAATTCTCCCAAAACAATCCTTGATTCCAAGCCTTTTTGTTATTAAGGGAACCCCGAGACACCTAACAGGTAACTTTCCCTCCTTAGACTAAGACATCTCCAAAACTTGATCGTTTATGTCTTTCTTTACATTATCAAAAAATATTGAACTTTAACCTACATTACAGCTGAGAACACTTACTAAACTCAGTAATATCATTAGCATGGGAATAATTAACATTACCTGAACATACGCCCAATAAGTCATCCTCAAAACACATATGACTATATCCAGCCCTTCCTGTCCCAAATGGAATTTGAAACCACCATGCTCCTTAATCCATATTTTAAGTATCAAGGTAAATACTTCCATGACTAAAGTAAAAAGATAAGGAGACATGGGGTCCCTTCCCTTAAACCCCTATCCCCATTGAACTACCTTTTAATCCAGTTCTACAATGCTTCTAGCTTCATTACATATTGAAATAATCTTGCTTCCATAAGGTGACCTCAGAGCTTATTTCATAAGGTTATCTAGGGTCAAACCTGACCCTAGATATTGTTATCAATCTAATGTTTTTTATGCATTTACTACTTTGTAAGTCTGCACATTGAGTTGTGCCCCTCCTTACCTACATGAGTTTTGCTTATCACCAATTTCCTTAACTTTGAATGATGATCTCTGCCATTTGATAGCAGGTAGTCGCTTATGGCTACCACATCTAAAAAACCCTGAGAATTTGGTCATAACCTCAATTTATGTGGGGATGGACTCCAACTAATTACCATGAGTACCCAAAAAGTGATTGTCTGAAAGTACAATACACCCAATAGTAAAGTAGCAAGACCTTATGAGTTAGATAAATTTCGATGCACTTAAGGTAAATCCTTGCCCCAACTTAAATAGGAGTGTTATAATTGCTTGCTTTTAGTTTATTTAGTTTAGTATATACTTCTAGTTATTGTACATAGCTATCTCCTTTTCTACCCTTGTAACTTCTATATAGTAAGGTTTAAGCGCACAATATTTATTTTGTTTTTTTTAATATAAACCTGTTTTGATTAACTTGTGTAACTATGTGTGTTTGTGTGTGTATGTTTGTTTGTTTATTTTGGTGTATATTATCAAGAATATGTCAATAGATAGACAGACAAAAGAATAAGCTTTCCGATTGTGGTTTCTCAAAGTAAAACGAAAAAGAGAATTCAACGCTCAAAGCTCCAAACCGATCAATCAAATCACTGTCGCATTTAGTATACAAGAACACATCAACTTCTACATATAAACTGATGAATCATTCTAATTTGTTTCTGTAGAACAAAAGAAAACTTGCACACAAGTATACATGGATACCAAAGTATGATGAATATGAAACCTATGAACATTTCTATGCACTTATGCTCAAGTAATTAAGCAAAAGTGAAAAAGGAACAAAAAAAAACAAGAACTTAATGATGCCCAACAAACGTAAACGTTGTGTGATGAATTTAACATTGAGGCAGATCAGAAGGAGGAGGTAGTAATGTCTCGGATTCTCCAACTCCATTTTCAACTATGAATGCCATTGCAAATCCCCAAGCTAGATGAGTATCTATGTGACAATGCATCAGCCAAACTCCTGTAAAGATCATCCAAAAATTAGTGTATCGTGTTTTGAAGACAGAAAATCATGGTCTAGAAGATTATATATGTTCTTTTTGTTAAAGATTTGTAATGTCGTGTGAGTTTGTTTACCTGGGTTATCGGCTATAAATCTGATGGCTGCCCAACCCCCAACTGGGACGTCGATTGTATTCCTTTGTGGTGGATCAACAAGATTGAAGTTAGCAGTATCGCTTGAAGGATTGAAATTACCAAAGCCCTGACCAACAATATAGAAATGGTAGCCATGGAGATGGACAGGATGATCTTCGGTTGAGAAGATGGAAGTATCTTGAAGCACGATTTGCACACTTGAACCAAACTTTAGCTTGTACAGTCTTGTTCCCTTAACGGGCTGCCACAGCCCACGTGGGACATTGCCCGTGTAATCAAATTGCAAAGGTGGAACAGGGGGGAAATCTGGTGTGTAGATATTTGGAATCTTTTGTGTGTAAGCTTGAAGTAAAGACACTCGGTTTGGAAGTACAAAGGATACGTTGTTCATGCTAGCACCAAACCGTGTGTTATTAGGCCCTTGACATCTAGGTCCAGGGGTACAGTTAAAGAAACCGAACCCTATTGTGAAGAACAGATTGTTGTCGATTTTAGTAGGGACTGATACTTTACCGGGACTCTTTATTTGGTTTGAAAAAGCAGTGACTGTGTTTGTGTCATTGAAGAATGGAAGTTGTGGTAATATTGGCTGTGAAGTGGCAGATTTGTACTCTAAGATAGCTGTGCCAGTGGTGTTATCAAACGGGGCATTTCTAGCAGTTGCATAAGCTCGTGCAGCCATGTAGTAGCGTCCAGGCTGTTGATCAGCAGTCAGGAGGACATCTGTGGTCTGACCGGGCCCAACCATAATCACATTGGTGGTAAATTGCTTGGTGTAAACAGCATCAGTGGCAACCACAGTTAGTTTGTGGTTAGCGACGCTGAAAAAGAGTTGTTGATTGAGTGCAGCATTGATGACCCTTAAAAGAACTGTATCGCCTTTGTTCACTGTAAGTTTCGTAGTAGCTGCATAGCACAAACAAATACATTCAAAAACAATAAATTGTTATTACAACTAATGAGTTTTTTTTTCTAAATTTACAATTAGTATTTCAGATAGCTATATAACCTTGGCTGGAGCAGCGGAAAAGATCACCAGGTTGCCCATTAATGGTAATAGCATCTGATACATTCGGGGCTGCACCACTGAATAATGCTTGTCGTAGAACACTTATCACTTTTCTGTCCCACCATTCACCTGTTTCATAATTAAAAATCAAAAAAATGAAAAATAACTTCACTGAATCAGAGAAGTACACAAAATTAATGAAAATTGAAAGCGGTGCAAGGACTAAAACTTATGTACCTAGAATAACAGGAAACTCGACTTTGGGCTGTGGAAAAGGATATGAAGAACCAGACTTAGGACGGATAACAAGTGCACCATAGACCGTGGCTCTTAGCCACCTGCTATGATCATGCCACCACAATGTTCCCTCCTGGTCTGTTATAGTGAACTTGTATGTGTAACTTCCTCCTGGCCGGATTGGGCATTGAGTCACAAATTCAGGTCCATCAGCCCATGGGTTTCTCAGTTGGCGTATTCCATGCCTAAAAAAGACAAATGAACCATTATATCATCAATATTATATGTTTCTAATTAACGATGCAATGCACATAATTAATAATGAGTACCAATGAATAGTGACATTGTAACGAGCAGCATTTGTTACTTTGACAGCAAGAGTATCCCCATTTTGTACATTTATAGTTGGTCCTGGAAATTGTCCATTAACGTTCACGATTCTATGGTTTCTACATAACCTTGTAGCAGCTTGTTCTTGAACCTGGGACAACCAATGTAATTAGTATCAGTCATTATTAACTAGTTCTAAAAACATTGACATTCAAAAGACAAAATAAGATAACACTAATGAACACACGATGGTACTAAACAAGACATACTTTGAACTCATAGTTATGTATTTCTGCAAATGTAGTAAGGGCAAGCGAAAGAAGAAGGCTAAGCAAGAGAACCCGAGTGATCAACATTATAAGTGTTTGTGTTTTTGAACACTTTAGAGTGAAGGTTTGTTGTATGCTTAGAAGGTGATAAGGAGTGGTTTATATACACAAAGATGGTGCTGAGGTTTGGCTATAAGTCAATAGTGAAGTAAGAATCAGAAGAAACTTGGTTGATTTTGGTGCAACTACTAGGCTTATGGTTTTTTAAAATGAAATGAAGTGGCTAGGAGACTGATTTTTGTAATAATGTATGGAACTGGTACATATTTCTGACAGAATAACAAGGTAAATGGTTAAAAGTTGTTTGGTCAAAAGGGTATGTATAATATGGGTCGAGACCATTTGGACTGGGTCAGGTCAACCAACAAAAAGATTCGATTAAACCATTTGCTATTTTTAGCTAAACTTATGTTCTTACCAATTTTGGTTAGTTAAAAGCTATTAAAAAGGCTAATTATATGGGAATGTAATGAACTTTGGCTGAATTAACCACTAGGTGGTGGTCCATTGGTTGGCCATGTGTCTCCTAAAAGGGTAAAACTCTTTGGAGGTCACAGGTTCAATAGATCCTTAAAAAAAAATATTTTAGTGGCCATATAGGCTCACCTGTTTTGATTCTAGACTCGCAAAGTGAGTCATCTCGCAAAGTGAACACACCCTTGATTACCAAAATAAAAAAACTTTGGCTGATTTTTTATTATATAAAAACGAACTTTCAAAACATTCTTTGATGTAAAGAACATCTAAGTCGTTACCATTCGATGTAGAACTTAAAAACTTAAAAGATTTTTCGTTAACTTTTACATTATACAAGTTGAATTTGACCCGTTTGGAGTTGCCTTACTCACAAATATATTTTACATTATACAAGTTGAATTTGACCCGTTTGGAGTTGCCTTACTCACAAATATATTAGTTAAAGCCACAATTGCACAAGAAGAAGAACGAAATAGACACTGACACAATGACTCGACTAGATTCAAACGAGATGCATGCCAAGTCTTCCAAAAGTGTTTTTCGAACCTATTGAGCCAAAACAAGCACATAAAACTATCGATCCTCGCTCATGGTTACCAAAACATTCGGTTTCATTTTAACCACAAATGATTCATCATGAATGTACCTTTTGTGTTCAATATGATGTTGGATATTTTAGTGTAATTGGATTAACTTGTTTTGATCATTATTGTCACAATAAAACATCATTTAGGCTTGGAGGTGCGGAGTGCACGCCTATCTGAATTTATTATGACCTGAAGCCCCTAAGGTCCGGGGAACCGGGGGCAGCGCCCCTGGGAGCGGGGTCCAAGGGGCAGAGCCCCTAGCTGGGGTCAGCATGGAAATTTTTTATTTCCATTAAGTTGTTATGGTAAAAATCCCTCCGAAAATTTATTTTTCGGAAATTGAGGGACTATTTTTGCCAAATTCGAAACCTATGTAATTAACTGTCTAAAAGGCAGTTAGTGGGCCTAATTGATATAAACACCCGTTCATTTTTTATGGTCGACAAATTCTTTCTTGTTCTTCTGGTTCAAACGCTCTCAAATAATACATACAGAAAATTCTTAATTCTCTAAATTGTATCCGATTGAATAGTTTAGGTGAACCGCCAAATTGATTCAATCTAAAAGTGATTACACGTCTTTCATAGATTGTTTTATCCTGTTATCTGTTCGTTATTTGCGAAATTCCCCAACATATGACTTATGATTATGAGTTTATAATCAACATTTAGTAAATTAACATACTAAATATGTAACAATTAACAGATATAAAATATCCAATTTTGGATTGGTTTGGGCCCTATTGACCATCATTAATTAGTAAACATTGAGGTTATGGTTAGGATTTGGTGTAATGGGGTGGAGAAATGGGTTCATTTCTACATGTGGTTGGTTCACTACCTTGTACTTCTCAACAATTTAAGGAAAATCTGTCTCCTCCTTACTATTTATATACAAAGTCAACATCATTCAATAAAAATCTGCAATAATTGATCTTTTACTTTAAAATTAATTTTGTGTACCATAGTTGTTTAACTGTGAAGAGCATTGACCATGGCAATTAAAAAAGGATGCTTGATAGTTTATGTTTTCACAAGTAAATTAGTATTATGACTAGTAATGGAGTTTATAAAATTTGCGAAGTGAGGGCAAAATATATACATTTATGGTAGACTAATGGGGTGCAAACATCCACACACACTACACAATTATTCACACGTTTGCCGGCGTCAGGACTTGAACCCACAATTTTTGTTATTGAAGCGTTTTAATGTCTATTAACTCAAGAATTTACGGAAGGTAACTTCCGGTGCTATCTCTTCAGTCTTTTTGTTTTGACTGCTTATCGTGCACGGCTGCACCCAAAGATCCCCTATTATGGTTTTTTATGCTATACAAGTGGCTAGTGGGAGTGGGGGTGTGATTTCAAGATTAGGTAATGATAAGATGAATATCATGATTAGGCAACTGGTCCTAACCATAAGATGGTTTTGGTTTAACTACTAGCTACATATAAAAATATATATTTGTCATTGTTACTTTCAATCACTAGCTACTTTTGAAAGTACAAATCACCCTTTATCTGCTACTTCACAAGAGTAAACATAATACCAACAAAATAAAATTGTCATTTTTAGCTCAAAATACTTGAGTCGAGGGTCAACAGTATACACTACATCTGTTACAAAGGTATTGTTGAGGAAATGTCTTTTCCTGATGAAATGCAAATTGGATTCGCAGGACAAGATAAGGATAACTCGTAACTGGAAACCCCTTTCCAGCTTGTTCGTTAGTGCAAAGAGAACCACGCTGTTGACGACTATAAGTCACCAGGGAGGTGAAACAGACGTACAGAATATGCAGACAATCTTGTAGTTTGTTTTGGACCTGACTGCAATCAGTATGGATGCCAAGTTTCTTATAAATTTGTTTACTACTGAACCATCAAAGAGGAAATGATAAAGCTGAATGGCATGGTTGCCCAAGCTTTTGTTTCAATTCATACCTAGACGCAAGCAATTGTAACCATTTGATGCAATATACCCTTGAGTAAGAAGAATTTTAAAGAATACAAAATCAGACAATGTGAATAACCGAAAACCAATATCTAACTTTGAAAGAACAAAACATGAAATGCAATCAATTTACAACAAATTTTGAGAGATTATGTAGCCAAAATTTCTGCTCATACAAAAAAGCCTGTGAAACCTAAAATAAAACCTCGAAAAAACGAAAAACAAAAACTCAATAATCGTAACATCTAGTGTACAAATATCGTCAACAAGCATGCCGTGCACTCATATTTGGAGTTTCAGTGCCAGCAATGCCTTGGTTTTCGACTCACAAATACTAAGAAACTCGGCCAGAGCAGTTCCTTGTGCTGTTACTATCTTACGTGCAACATCCACATGACTCCATGACCTTAGTGCCCGAGAAATCCTCTCACCGACTTCCAAATCATCAACCGATGACACCAGATTTTCAAGTACTTTGACTACTTTTCCAGGCCCATCATCGCTTTGTTCTATTTGAAGAGACAAAAGCAAGGAGTCAACATCTCCATCAACTGGCTTATTAATTTGTCCATTTAACCATTTAGTAACCAGATCTATTGTGTCAATTAGTGATGAGACTGAATCCTTGATGGCATGTGAGAGTTGAGTGTTTGACTGGTCAGAAGACCCGCCTTTCTTCTTCTTTTTTCCTGATGGAAGAGATGCCCGGACACAAGATTGAATAATGAGGCTGTGCCATGTTAATGGCTCCGTCACTAACTGAATCAAAATGGAAAGGTCGGTTCCAGGGGAAGATAGCAACGATTTTGTGGAATTTATTTTTGCAGAAATGCATTGCTCTAACAAAGTACATAATACTTGCCAACTAATAGGGAATATGTATCCATCTGAAGTATTTGCCTTGTGAGAATTCAAGTTCCATGCATTCAAAAACACAGCAAAGTTCATCCAGTCAATCAGATTTGAAGAAACATCCTGTTCCAAAAAATAGATACAAAGTTAAATCATCCTTCATTCTTACTATGCAAAGCCTCGAACATATCAAAATGCTCTATATGAAGTCAAGTAGATCTTCTTAGACTAATGATGACTTACATGTACAAAAGGCAACTTCAACATAACTTTATGAAATGATTCGTATTGTGTGTTATGTCTAATGGGTCAGGTAAAGTTAAAAAACTGGCTAGAAAGAATAGGGGTAAAAACCACCTAAAATGTACTTTTCATACACAAAACCTCCTAAATTATTATATGTTAAAATTTTATTGTTAAAATAACATAGTATGCGTGATCATATTTGACACCAACTACTAAAAAATAGTATAGTTTCATGAACATATTTGACACACCGGACATGATTCAACCCGCATCAAAAATGAAAAATAATTATTACTAAATCTAAAGAAGATTCCGGTCGACTTAAATGAACTTAAAGATAGTCAGATAAATAAGTAACATATATTAATACAGGTTTAACAGAAGTAGAAAGACAATTAATGGTATCTTACCTCAAAAGATTTTTTACCAGAAGAAACAGCAACAACAAGTTCTGCTGCATCCTGGAAGGAAAGCCCTACAAATTTTGCATAGGATTCAAGCAAGGACTTGAGCTCTGAGGAGTCTTTAGAATCGAAACCGTTGATGTTGAAATTTCCCTTAATCGAAGATGAGGCACATTTTATTGACAAATAGATCAACCGTGGAAGTAGTGACCTTTTCTCAATAGTTCTCATAACCTTTTCTTCTGTTTGTTCAACTTCATCCCGCTGTAAATAAAAAATTAAAAAACCAGGATGTCAAGTATCTATTTATCCTAGAATGAAATATAATTTCCTTTAAACTTAGTAATTACTTAATGGAAAAAGAAAATGAATGAGTCTTCATACCAAGTTTTCCTTAGGATAATATGAAATCTCCTCGTATGGTTCTGCAAGCAAATTCACAAATAAAAATTACCCATCTTTGTTGTGGTTACTGTGAAAATTGACCAAATCTATGCAACACTTGTATATATCTCAACCAATTAGAATTTCCACTCAGATTGATAAGGATAGAACAAAAGTTTTACCAGAAAGATAATTTTTGTCAAACGATGGGGTCCACCAAGGTCGTAACTTTAGATCTTCATTATAAGTCAACTTCTTTGACCGAATGTCACTTGAAACCTCAAGAAAGTCACTTCCATAATTCAGGCTTCCAAGTACAGACTAGAAAAGGAAGACAAGGATCATTTTAACATTGCCAGTTTGCCACATGAAAGCTGAATAAAACGTGAAAGTGGGAGGTGAGATTATACATACTTCTGCTTCTTCAAAGCTATCTGCTTTCCGCTTTAATTCTAGTATTGACCTTTCAATCTTTGCAGTTAAATACTGATTGGATCGTTGTAATCTCTCCTTAAATTGGATAAATTCAATTACCTACATAAGATTGTACGCCATTAGAGTGTTTACGACTTGCATAAAACAAGCAATAAATACAAATCTAATGTAATGAACACATACTTTTGAGTAATTTCGATGACGATATGCAAGAAAAGTAAGATCTGCAGATTCCTTGAAGTGATCATCCATGAATCTTAAGTAACCCTTCAAAAGCTCATTAGCATCACCCAACAGGGATGACGTTAGCATTTGGGGAAAGATATGATGTGACACGGTTTCCAGGAGGATGTTCTTTACATCCAACGATTTGTACCTACAAAAAAGGGATATGAAAATCAGTATCAAGACACCTATAGTTCTATACTTCTAATCCTACTACGCTATGAAATATCTTACCAGTCATATGCTAACGGAAGAGCATTCCAATATGAATACAAGTGTATCAATAAAATCTTGTACTGCCACACATATCTACAAAAAGAAAAATGTTTAGTAGTCGATGATATTGTTCAGGACTTCAAGCAATTAAATGTTCAATGATAGCTTGGATTTTTATTTTCAATAATAAGTAGACAATCGAGGAGGAGAGAATATTAGAAGATGCTGAAACCTTCGAACTGTCAAACCAAGTTCCAACACCATAATAGCTTCCAACAGATAGCCAAAGTTTCTGGTACGCCAGAATAACTACAACAAAAAATTAAAAATAAAATACTTTATCAATAACTGATTGAAGTGACATGATAAAAAAAATAATAACATACAAATATATAGACAAGCGAGATACCTGAACGAGCACATTGCATGTCATGGATAAAAACTCTTCACCATGCATACTTTCTTGTACATCCAGGTCCTTTGAAAGCGGAAGGTTATGACAATACATTTCGGTCATTTGAATTGCAAATCCGACAAGGTCTGTGCAGAAAAAAAGTAGGTGTGTTGAATCGCAAAAATATATGAAAATGAAGAGGCGCTGATATAGCAAATATATTCGGAATTAGTAGGTTTACCTTTGACATGAAGTGAGGATGTGTCACCTATAAGTTCATGTATTTTAAAGAAAGTTATATGTTGCCCAAGAACACTTCTTGAAGGGGTAGAGGAAGCAATGATTTTAACCAAATTTTCAAGTAATTGCTTTTTCATGTCACCAGGTAGCACTTGAAGGAAGACCTCCATGTCAGCTGTGAAACTGGCCAAATGACCAAACCTGTTGTGATGAAGATATAGCTTCAGTAGATAAAGTTGTGTTAGGTATTTAAATAAAAACATGATCATCTGATTATACCTGGAAAAGTATATAACAAGATTCTCCATGAGTTTGTCAGCATTACCCTTTCCATATATCAACTTCCTCCTTTCAATTTCAAGATTTGCCCAACCTGGGCCTCTTATAGAATCACTACCTACTTCTGTCATTAGACTTTCTACAAACTCAGAAGCCCGTGATATACGAGAATCAAACACATCATCAGCCAAGTGTCTATGCTGGCAGCCCATCAATGTTGAAACCTGAATTGATGGGCTATTAGAACCAGTGGGCAAACTGCAGTCATCTTCGAGCAAACAACCAAAATAATGAAGGAAGCACTCCCAATCATCAGGGCTGCAAGCAAAAATAATCAATAACTTGCAGAACATACACATAATACAGCTATGAAGGATGACACAAGCAGATGTGAAGGTGTACCACAATTTCAATAATTTCTGAAATATATCTGCTGCTCCACCATAATCACCTGCCCGAGCAAGAAGCCTCCCCTGTCAACTTGTAAGTTAAAGAGCACAAGTATATAAGATATGCAACCACATGATACTACTGCCAGTAATAGCCGTAGCCTTTTGCTACAGTACAAAGTGAAGACGCAATTAATTCAAGATTTCACTAAGCGATTATTCAAGTAAAATTCACTAGTGAAGTATTTTGGCAAAAGCAGATGATACTTTGATTACTTTAGGAGCAACAATGTGTTGAATTAACCAAGAGCTTACACAAGTCAGTAGAGGGGACAAATGGGCAACTTGGGTAACAGGTCAATCCACCTTCAGGTTGATAAATGTCGGTTCTGGACAAGCAGGGGTTAGATTGAGCTGACGCAGAAAAAACTACTACATTTTAAATATATGGTTAATGTGTCAATCAGGATTAAAAATGAAGTTAGGCTATTGGAGTAATGCTCCAATATTTTGAGATAATACGATTAAGAATTAATTAATCAAATATACACTATGGATTACTTTGAATATATGTTTGACCCATATGATCCAATTCCATGTTACCCTTTTGGCTAAAAATTTTTATATAGCCCAATTCCCCCATCAGTCAAGCACAGACGCCGAAGGATAATATATATGATACCTAATCATATTGTTAAAATCTACGTCAAATTAGCCAATTCCTTCATTTATGAGCTTGAATGTAACTATGAAAGGTGATAATGATAACAGGCCCAAATTCTATGAACAGGTAACTCTAATATACCATATAATCAGCACAAGGTATTCCTTTTCTCCAAATAAAATCTTTGAGTCTCCAGACACATTGATTATTAATGGATTATGAATTGCTACTAAGCATGTTCAAAAATCAAAACCATAGTAACAGCATTGCCAACTTATTTTCTGTTTCCTTGGTTGTGTTTGAAAGGTAAATAACCCAAACGAAAAGAACGCTTGACATCTAACTACACTTACAAAATACCTAAATCACTTGACCCAGTTTTTGCATATGTTAGTGATATATACTAAACTTACTGGGAATGATACATGTGTTGATAAATTGACCTTAACGTAGTTTGAGGTTTCATGCCCAATAAACTACAGTGTTTATCATTCTTTTCCATTACATCTTATTCATAGAACACAAATGATCTTGTCAAATGCAGTTAAATATACTTTACAACAAAAATAGAAGATAGCATAAACTAAGAATAAAAGAAGCAGATAGTACCTGCATCCGTAGTTTATCAACTTCAATCATTATGAGTGATCCTAAGCTCCCAGAAAGGATTTCTAGAGCGTCCCCATATTTTGCTTGCTGTTCCAATAGAGAAATATATACACTAAGAGCTGCATCAAATACCATCAAATACAAACTATCAACTGTATGTATTTTCACACAATTATCAATGACAATAACGATAACAAATAAAACTGCACCTTCAGGCTCATGCAAGCTATGCGAAGCAATGTGCTTTTTAAGTAAAGCTTCAGCTAACTGCAAAAGCTTCTCTCCCCCGTCGCCACAAAATACCTATTAAAACCAAAAATCTTTAATAACATGAATGACCAAACATATGTTGAAATACAGTTCGACAATAAGTACAAACCTGCAACTGAATGCTACAAACTGCCCAGAGCAAGAACCGCTCTTCCCAAGCGATTTTATACATTTTAATGGCTATCTACAACAAAAAGAAAGACAAAAAAAAAAAACTATAACATCCACAACTACATAAATGCTGGAGGAAATTGTAGGTATGAAAATATTTTGGGATAACATCAACCTGTTGTTGCTTCACAAAAGAATATTCCCGAACATAACAATTGAACAGTCCCATCATCAGTTCCAAATTGTTCGGAAACTTTCCGCATGCATACTCATAACAACTAGTAGCCATGTCCACTTATGATGTAAATACAATATAAGTATATAATTAGATTAGATAAATTTTATAAGAGACAGATAAACAGATTATCTTAGAAATACTAACGATGATCTAGCCGTTGAAAAACAATCTGCAATGTGCTTAGTGTGAGATCATCAATCAAGAACGAGTCATTCTTATACAACAGATCTTTAGCGTCGATACACACAGATAGTGCTTCGTCCAATTTACCCATTCTCTCCAAAATAAGAGCCTTAAGCGCCTGCATCACGTTAAAAAAGACAATATTAATCACATCTATTCTTACAAAATCAGCAGAAGTTAAATAATGCTTTCTACTATTAATGTTACCATTAAGTTTTGATCACCATACTCAATACTCTGCTGCCATTCTTTATAATATCAACTTTGCAGTTACTTAAACTTTAGAACATGATCGATAAAAACTAGTAAAGTTGGCGGTTTCTAGTCTAGAGGAACTCCTAAAAATGGGTAAATGGATGAAGTTTTTCTCATTTAGAATTGACTCCAAATATATGATGTATGTTATGCGCAATTGGCAATGGCATTATGTAAATCAATCCAAAAAAATGAGCATTAATATATCCTCCTAAACTTTAGCCAAAAATCCGTCCACTTAAAAAAAAGGCCCCCGATCATCCTCTCCTATAGTAATGTCATGTGTCCATTAGAAAGACTAAAGTTTATAAGGAAACCATTTCGCTAAAAATACTTGAGGATCTCTCCTACACAAATTCAAAGTTCAAGATGAAAGCACGAATAAGTATTTTATTGTCGAAGTACAACAATTCCAAGAAGATTGTTACCTATTATCGTTATATATTACAATCATTATAGACAAATTGAAATCTCGTAAGACCATTTGCTTGATATGAGGCTATACGCATTATTCAAAGGAGTACATCCAGAGTGTAATGCATACAAATTGAGTTTGAATGATGCTCGGTTTCCAAAAGCCTTTCCTAGCGGCCGGTTAGATCATCGACAACCGACCAAACTTTTGAAGATCCCACCGCGTCACAAGAATACTATGATATTATATCCAAAAACACTAAAAATATCCTACTTTCAAAAAACCTATCATTTATACAAAACTACACTTTTCTATTGAAAATAAATAATAATAAAAATCAAACTAAACTTAATTGAATCCAGATTTCACTATAGAGCAAAAATAAATCTTAAAAAAAGCTATAAATATAAATAGTGTCACTAAAAAGCTACATTTCATCAACAATACCACATAAATAACAAATCTTAATAATTAAATATAAAAACTAAAACAATATCTATACATATACATATAATATATATATAAGAAGACTTACAAGAGCGTAAGAAGAGCTGGGGAATTTGGAGAGTAACGAAGTGGAGAGTTTGAGAGCGTTTTTGTATTGACGGGAATCGATGGCGTCCCAAACTGGACGGACACGGCGTTCCGGTATGCCGCCGGCCATTCCGAATTTTAATGACATTATTATTGTAATTAGGGTTTTTGATAACGGCGACTGTGTGTGTGTTTGTGTAAAGGTCAAAGGGGAAAATATGTTTTTTTTTGTTGTTTGTTTTTTGGTTAAGAGAGAGAGATAACGGAGTTGATAAACGGGGATAACTGAAGTTACAATAATTTCGTTTACTTTTTACGACTATAAAAAATAAAATTTTTTTCTAAAAAAAAAGGTACAATAGGGTACTCTCATTTGGAAAATCACGTTAGGGCGCGTTTGGTTTACAGAATGTTTTTGGAAGGAATGGAATCTTTCAAAGGAATTGGAATTTGAAGCAATGGAATTTGACGGAATGTTTTTGATTTTTTGAAAATTCATGTGACGGAAGGAATGAAATTCCTTCCTCCATCCCCAAGGAATGGAGATTCCATCAAATGATGGAATGTTTACATTCCTATGGAATGAGATTCTCTCTTCTTTGAACAACCAAACGCACTAAGGAATGGAATTCAATTCCAATTCCATCAAATTCCATCAGATTCTGTGAACCAAACGCGACCTTAGATTTCATCATTCCACCAAAGCTTTGTTCGGATAGACTAGCTTTAGCTTTTAGTTTGAAACTAAAAGCTTCAAAACTAAACGCTGGATGAAGAAGCGTTCTAATTTGGGCTGGAGTTGTCCAAAATTACTTATAAACCCCTGGAATTAATTAGTCATGTCCCTAACCCTATAATTAAACTACTTTATCACAACCTCTTCTCTTCAATACGCACACACAAGCATAGGTGTTCTTCTCTTACGGTATTTCTCTATATAACTAAGAGAAGATATGAAAATGCTTATGTGACAACCTTTTTTAGATGACAAGTAAGATTTTTACCTATGTGTCAAATTGTTAAAATTTTAGTTTTGGTGTTATTTTAAAATTTAATTTAATATTTTATATTAATGTTAGATATCTATTACGTTATTTTTTTTAAATGTACGTATATCCTATAAGATAAGATTTTAAGATATAGACTATTGGCAGAGATATAGTTATCTAGGCAAAGGTTTATATACAATTTAATTAATATTTTAATATTTAATATTAACAATAGATATTCATTCCGTTATAATTTTATTTACATATACATATATCTTTTAAGTATTCAATATTAATAATAAATGTTCATTATGTTACACATTTTTTTATCTCTCTTTTATAGACAAAAATTATGTTTTGTTTAGGATTAAAAAAAAAATGTGTTGTTTACATATTTTTGATATAAAAAATCTTATGTGGTACATTTATTTAGATGACAAATATGATTTTTGCTTAGTTGTTTTTTAAATATATATAGTAATATTTTTTTCATGCAATGTAAATTATTAATTACTAAAGAAAATTCTATACTTATCTCTTTGTAATCTATCAATTTATTTAATCTCTTTTTATTTAATGTGTATCCATAGTTAATTTATTCAATCTCTTTATATTTAATGTAACTAAAGTCTTTGATTGTCAACTAAAGGTTTTGCTTATTTGTTATTTTTACTCTTTTTAGTATTTTGTGATACTATTAATTAAAAGAAATACTATTTAAGGATTGTATGATGAATAAGAACTTTCAGTTTGCATTGAAATTTATCTTATGTTGAAGATTCATTTATGAAGTATATTTTATATACTTTATTCTTTGATTTCATTTGTTGCTACATGATTCCATTTAGACACTATTAAAAAACAAGTCCATTGATTATATGTTTAATTAATAAGTTTACATTTGAACACATTGCTATAATATTATAGTCTTATGATTTTAAATTTAAAAGATTAATTATTTATTTTTAACAGATTTTTGTAACGATTATTTACCATGCAACACATGGGACTAATCTAGTGTATGTATGTATGTGGATGAAAACTTGTTCTGACTTTTGTTGCTTCCTATTACAAATCTGTGCAATATTAATTGGTTTGATTTTGATATGTACGTACGTGATTATTATATTTGGCTATCATGATCATCATCATCACATAATCATGTGTTCTTAGTTTGTATGGTATATTATATGCGTCTTTAATGGATTGTTTGTATTGAGAGTTGATCTTTAAATAAGCTTAGAAAATACTCACCGCAGAAGCACATGTATGTGACACAATGCATTAATAAGTGGGCACCGTCATTGTCATTCTTCTATATAGATTAGGCCGAAATTGTAGTTTGATAACAGTTAGTATATATCTTGAACAGAATGCATGAGAAGAAGTTAATAAGAATTAATCAGATAAATAATGAAAACAAAAGTGATTACGAGTACAAATTTACAATTGCTAGATGGCCGCAACCACTTAAATTTCTTTTTTTTTTCTATCTTGGAGGGTATAGGGCCACTTAGGATGGAAATTTGCTATTCATAATGTATTATTTCTAGAGTAATATACAGATGTTATACAATTCGTTCACTTGAATTTTAGTAGTTATTTGTCATCGGTGTTTTTCAAATGATAGATGGCCAAACAAAAGGACAAGGAAATAAGAGAAAATTGGCCAGATCCATGGGTTTTGTCTTTGTGTGGCTTCTTGAATGATTATATTACAAAGCATGGTCGAAGTTCCACCTTTAAGTGGACTGAACTTCAGCCTGAGTTTGAGAAAATAATTGACCACACATTCATTAGTAGAGGAGCATTAAAGAATAAGTATGATAATATGAAAAAAGATTACAATCTTTGGAAATCACTAAAGAATGGGGAAACCGGACTTGGATGGGATGAGAGCACAAAGACGCTTATTTGCTCAGCAGATTGGTGGAAAGAAAAAATTAAGGTAATTAACATATGGAAACTTTTAAAAATATAATATAACTCTTATTATACATTTACTTATAATGAAATCTTACGCTTAACCATTATATTATGTAGGAGAATTCTAAATATAGAAAACTAAAAAAGAAGCAACCATCGATGGAACTACAAGAAGCATGGGATCAATTATTTGGGGATGCAGTTGCGAGCGGGGTAAATTGTGTTGCATCTTCTATGGAACCGAGTCATGTAAATGAGATGTCCAGTGAGAACCTAGAAGATGATGGGGTACATGTTTTTCAAGCCAACAATGAATACTCTTCTCGACTTGAAAACCTAGAAAGGCAAGAGGAAGGATTCTTTGAAGGTTTTTTAGATGGTGTAAATGGAGGGAGAACATCATCATCAAACCAAAGTGGGGTTATAAAACAAGGTAATAAGCATACCAAAATGAGTACCAAACTTAAACCCGCTAAGATGAAGCGTAAAGGTAGAGAGTCATCAGGAACTACAATGTTGAAGGAACATCTAAGTCAAAGTAATGCTAATCAACAAGAAATTATTCAATTACTAAAGTCAGATGCTTCGAGTGTGAATCAAACTAGTAAGTTCAGTATTGAAGCTGCTCTAAGCGTAATTGGACGTATGGTAGAGGAAGAAAAAATGATAGAAGGTGATAATGTTTGGATGTTTGCTATGGATTTATTGGAAGATTCTGTTAAGAGAGAAATGTTCATGAATCTACCGAATGTTAATCGTAGATTGGATTGGCTTCACCATAAGCATAAGCAAAGTTACATCGACTAAAGCGTATTTATTTAGTAGTTAATGACTTGTCATGAGAACATTTTGTGTTTCTTTTATTACTTTATGTCGTTTTGGTTAAATAACTATTCTACATGGATTATTTTGTTTAAACATGGAGTTTTAGTGAGTTATCTTTTATGATATTTATGTTTTTATATAATTAATTTTTGGATGTTATTTGATGCATTTGTATTATAAGCATGCGTTTATTGAATTGATTTTGCGTATAGGATTACTATGGATAGTGAACCAAGAATGAATTTAAAGAAGTTGCTTTGCATAAACTCTTTCCTGGATTCATGCTCCACAAATGATCTAGTTGCTGCACACTATTATAAGTATATGTACAAGGAACCATGCATGACATCATCCCAAACAGGAGAGATTTGGATGAATGAAGTTTTAAATGGCAATCCTATACGATCTGTAAATGCTTTTAGAATGCATCCGGACGTGTTTAGAAAATTATGTGTTGAACTAGAGTCAAATTATGGTTTACAGTCAAGTGATAAAATGACAACTCTTGAGAAATTAGGGATATTTGTTTATACACTTGCGTTAGGGGTTTCTAATAGGGATGTGGGTGAGCGCTTTCAACGATCCGGTGAGACGATAAGTAGAGCATTCCATGAAGTTTTAGAGGCGATAACTGGTAGAGGTAAAAGTTACCAAGGTTTAGCTCGGGATATTATTAAGCCAAAAGATCCATGTTTTCAATCCATACCACCTCAAATAATGAATGACCAACGATACATGCCGTATTTCAAGGTGCGAACTTATTTGTGTATTGTTTTTTCTGGTTTTTAAGATGTCATACTATAAGTTAATAATTTATTATATTTTTAAATATTTTGTATAGAATTGCATTGGATGTATTGATGGTACACATATAGGGGCGTGCATCCCTGGGAGTCAACAACTACCTTATATAGGTAGAAAAGGAGTACCTACTTTCAATGTAATGGCAACATGCGATTTTGATATGTGTTTTACATTTGTGTCCGTTGGATGGGAGGGTTCAGCACATGACACACGTGTTTTTCTTCACGCAACAAACACATCCTCAATGAATTTTCCAAAGCCACCTGATGGTAACTAAACTCATACATAATTATGTTATTATTTAATTATTAATTTATAGATTATTATAGGCTTATTATTTTTATGTTTAACGTTTTCACAAGGTAAATACTATTTGGTTGATAAAGGATACCCGGATAGAAAAGGATATCTTGTTCCATATTCTAAGACAAGATATCATCAATCTCAATTTCAACATGAGCCGCCAACAAATAAGAAAGAAGCTTTCAATCGTTGTCATTCATCTTTAAGAAGTCATATTGAAAGGTCCTTTGGAATTCTAAAGAAAAGATGGAAAATACTTGATTGCATGCCCAAGTATAGCGTGAAAACTCAAATTGATATTATTATGGCTACATTTGCATTGCATAACTATATTCGTAATAGTTCTCAAGAAGACATGATGTTCACAGTGATGGAACAACATCCAAATTACATACCGAATGACGAACTTCGTGATGTTTATGGGCATAGAACAAACTTCGAAAACTCTTTTGAAGGAACGTCTAATGAGATGAAACATACTCGAGATGAGATTGCTGCTTTAATATGGAATGCACGACGTCGTTGATTTTTTAATATCTTTTTATGTTTGCATTTGCTTTTAACTTCTTCTTTTTTTAAGTTACTTATGGTGACTTTTTTACTTTATAATATTTTGTCCTTTTTTGTCATTTTACACTATTAGATTACAGCTACAACTAACATGCCAAACATCTCTAAAAAATAAAAGCTCCTGCTAACAGCTTTGATTAAAAGTTACAGCTTGCAGCTCCAACTAAAAGCTACAGCTTAAGACAGATACAGCTACTTTGGCCAAACATACCCATATAGTTTATATTGACTTCTGATCTTTCATTATGTTCTCATGAGGATTTGTAAGATAGTGGTAAAATATGTTATATAGATAACTGCATGTGCCCACCTTACATTCACCTGCATCGAAGTAGCAAATCAACTTAAACTTGACATGCATCCTACGGAATTGAATGAAAAAATATGTGTGTTGTTGCTGATGATATAGTACTAGTATTGGTTTGTATGAAAACGACTACAATTCTTGATAAAGCAAAACACTTGTAGTTTGATAACACTCTTCGAAACGTCTAATGAGATGAAACATACTCGAGATGAGATTGCTGCTTTAATATGGAATGCACGACGTCGTTGATTTTTTAATATCTTTTTATGTTTGCATTTGCTTTTAACTTCTTCTTTTTTTAAGTTACTTATGGTGACTTTTTTACTTTATAATATTTTGTCTTTTTTCGTCATTTTATATATAAATATATATATATATATATATATATATATATATATATATATATATATATATATATATATATATATATATATATATATATATATATATATATATATATATATATATATATATATATATATATATATATATATATATATATATATATATATATATATATATATATATATATATATATATATATATATATATATATATATATATATATATATATATATATATATATATATATATATATATATATATATATATATATATATATATATATATATATATATATATATATATATATATATATATATATATATATATATATATATATATATATATATATATATATATATATATATATATATATATATATATATATATATATATATATATATATATATATATATATATATATATATATATATATATATATATATATATATATATATATATATATATATATATATATATATATATATATATATATATATATATATATATATATATATATATATATATATATATATATATATATATATATATATATA
>CM067169.1:109353103-109455603 GCA_034093135.1 Erigeron breviscapus | reverse complement strand
ATATATATATATATATATATATATATATATATATATATATATATATATATATATATATATATATATATATATATATATGATTTCGAGTCAAATGAGTTGTGGGTTGGCAGGTTAAATGGATTGATGGATTGACCTGTTAATTTTTCTTTTTTGTATAAACTCAAAATATATTCGGGTTGACGGGTCGATCTGTTAATTCAATGGGTCAACCGGAACCCAGTCCGAAAAAATCAGGACAGTGGGTTGACAGATTGATGGATTGAGATTTTACAACCCTAACGATTCTTTTTTTTAAGTGTGTTTTACATGAACTCTAGTTTGTACGGAGACAAGCACACATACATAGAATTTAAGATGTAAAATAACATCTTCAACACACTTTATTTGGTTGTGATGGAGCTTCTCAAACCTTTCCATATCTCTTTTAGTACATAATTCGGTTTTTACAGGCTCTAATACTCTGTTTATATACATTTTCCAAATCAGTCCACAAGATCCTAGTGAGCCTCTTCTCACATTTCACCACTGTAGCATCTTCATCTTTATATTGCACGGTTCAACCATGTGTTACACCAAGATATATTTTTACATTGCATTTAACCTCGACTTTGGCTTTTAAAGCAGCCTCACACTCTTTGATCAATTCCGGTGGAGATCGTTGATCGATCTCAGCACCCTTGATATCATCTAAAGTGACAAATGTAGGATGCAAGAGTGCAACATCTTGTATCAGCATCCTTTGCTTGCTCTCTAACGACCTTGGCACCCCAACAAAAACATGTAGCCCCAACTTTGGATATACCATTTTCCTCTATGAGCCTAGATATACGGCTTCACAAGTCCAACTGCTTTTCTGGTGCATGATTATTTATCCAATCTTGTATGTTACTTTCACGAGTCAAGGGGGCACCATACAAGAGATCAGGAACAACTACATAATATCCCACAGATATAACTTTGTTTGAAAGTTTCCTCAACTTTGGAGTACCATAACCATAAACAACTACATAATATCCCACAGATATAACTTTGTTTGAAAGTTTCCTCAACTTTGGAGTACCATAACCATAAACAACTACATAATATCCCACAGATATAACTTTGTTTGAAAGTTTCCTCAACTTTGGAGTACCATAACCATAAACAACTACATAATATCCCACAGATATAACTTTGTTTGAAAGTTTCCTCAACTTTGGAGTACCATAACCATAAACAACTACATAATATCCCACAGATATAACTTTGTTTGAAAGTTTCCTCAACTTTGGAGTACCATAACCATAAACAACTACATAATATCCCACAGATATAACTTTGTTTGAAAGTTTCCTCAACTTTGGAGTACCATAACCATAAACAACTACATAATTACACTATGTAATAATTAAACAACGACGTAAAATTGTAAAAATAAATATATACTTCACAACAAAAATAGAAGAAAAAAACGGATTTGTAGATATTAACTTTGAAATACTACAACTATCTAACGATTATTTTACATTCTTTTTTTTAAGTGTGTTTTACATGAACTCTAGTTTGTACGGAGACAAGCACACATACATAGAATTTAAGATGTAAAATAACATCTTCAACACACTTTATTTGGTTGTGATGGAGCTTCTCAAACCTTTCCATATCTCTTTTAGTACATAATTCGGTTTTTACAGGCTCTAATACTCTGTTTATATACATTTTCCAAATCAGTCCACAAGATCCTAGTGAGCCTCTTCTCACATTTCACCACTGTAGCATCTTCATCTTTATATTGCACGGTTCAACCATGTGTTACACCAAGATATATTTTTACATTGCATTTAACCTCGACTTTGGCTTTTAAAGCAGCCTCACACTCTTTGATCAATTCCGGTGGAGATCGTTGATCGATCTCAGCACCCTTGATATCATCTAAAGTGACAAATGTAGGATGCAAGAGTGCAACATCTTGTATCAGCATCCTTTGCTTGCTCTCTAACGACCTTGGCACCCCAACAAAAACATGTAGCCCCAACTTTGGATATACCATTTTCCTCTATGAGCCTAGATATACGGCTTCACAAGTCCAACTGCTTTTCTGGTGCATGATTATTTATCCAATCTTGTATGTTACTTTCACGAGTCAAGGGGGCACCATACAAGAGATCAGGAACAACTACATAATATCCCACAGATATAACTTTGTTTGAAAGTTTCCTCAACTTTGGAGTACCATAACCATAAACAACTACATAATTACACTATGTAATAATTAAACAACGACGTAACCAATTTCTTAAAGAAAAATGTTCTAATTACTTACCCAACCTGTCAGAGTTTTTGTTACCTCTATCGAAAGCTATCAATTTCCTGTAGGCTTCTTCTATGGTCCCAGACTCCCACATGGCAAATGGAACACATTTTGTTCAGAGGATCTCATCAGTCAAGAGGATTGTAACAGTCTTTTGAAATAATCTAAGAAACCGATCAAGCATATAGAGAAATAAGCCTCAGGATATCCGATGATAATGCATATCATATCATGTTAATAGTTATAACAAAAAATATTAATTTATGACTAAATATCCAATAATAATGCAAACCTCAGGATTCTATCTTCCTTATGCATAATGAGTCGACACCTTCAAATTCTTAAAAGTGCCTTTCAATGTTAATGATGGGCTAATGGCAGAACTTTTGGTGTGTCACTATATACTCGTAACATCAACATCAAGATGTATATGTCAATCAAAAAGATCAAGTTACATTTGTAGGAGGGGATTATTAGGGAGGTTTTTCGAGAGTCCTGGGTTTCATCCGAGGCATGCGTGGTTCGAGCTCCGCATACTGCCCAATTAAATGTCACTGTGGTGCCTCGAATGCTAACTGCTAACTACTGACCACTAACTCACGGTTAAAAAAAAATTACAAACTTAAGCAGGGTATCGAACTATCAATATGCCTTAATATGATTTAATCAGATATATATTCCCCCCAAAAAAGGTTCTTGTTAATTGTGAATGATAAAATAAGATATTCAAATATTACTTCCTCAACCCTTTAATATGACGAGTGGTTAAATTCTCTAAAAATCCAATCAATCAAGAACAACCAAATGTACGGATCAATATATTGCAAAACATTTTTTGAAAGTTGACCAGAAACATAAACCATTGTTTTTTAATTTATGCATTCCATCAAACAACTTGTTAGCATGAAACACAAACCTTTGTTAACAATGATTACATGATTGTGAATATATAGGTTTGAATCACACATGAATCAATGCATAATAAAATACATGTAACGATTGATATATTGGTATTTTTCAGTCAGGGGCAACAAGTGGTATAATTCTCCAATTAAATCAGTAATATAAATGAATGACACAATCTTTGAAACATAAATTATATAATCCAACTCCCTTTTCTTATAAAATGAAAAATATAGAAACACCTTATAAAACTCATATAATGATCCTCGATCATCTCAAAACAAAATAAAACTGAAATATAAACCCTAGAAATTAGGGAAGAAGGAAAAGAAATAGTGATGAAGAAAGAATTAGAAACGGATTCTTACAAGATTATTGCTTGATTAATTTTGTATTTGGTTCCATGTGTATTGAGTTTGTATTGTTTTCTTATTTATCTTTTGGAAGTTTTGGGTCCCAATACCGTCTTCGACGGTGTATGGGGGAGGTTGAGATGTAGACAGCCTTACCCCTACCAAAGGTAGAGAGGCTGGTTCCATGTTCTACCATAGGTAGAAAAGGCCCTCCAGCCTTGCTGGGCATGAGGATCGAACCCTTGACCTCTGTCTCCAGAGGCAAGGGCTCCAACCACTGATCCAACCAGCGTTTGTATTTTTGTATTGTTAATTCTTATTTATCTTTTGGAGTTAATTGCATTTTTGGTCCCTGTGGTTTGTATGTTTTGGCAGGTTCAGGACCTTTTCAGGTTTCATTGCATTTTTGGTCCCTATTTTCGGAAACCTTTTGCAAATTTGGTACAAATTAACGATGGTTGTTAAATGAAGCCGTTAAGTGCTGTTAGAATTAAAAATGGTTTTTAATTGTCAATTTCTAAAAATGTAAGGGGTATTTGTGTCAATAATGTTAGTCAAAAAGTTTGTCCTGTTAAAACAATTTATTTCTTTTATTGCTTTTACATCCATTTTTTTAATTTAAAAAAAAGAAATTTTTTTTTCCTGCAAACTTCTCTCTTCGATTCCGTTTTCACGTTGTCAAATTGATCTGAAAAACATCAGGTTTTGTTCACGGATCGATTCCGGGCATATTCATATTTTAAGTTTTCCGATTAATTGAGATATGTTGACAGTTAATTTTCCGGCGAATTTTCCGGCAACGTGTTTTGAAATAATAATAGGCTAGGGTTTGTGCGGAATGCAAACCTGAGCATTTTGGTACCCGTTTCGTGTTTTATTTCGTAAAAACAAAGGAGAAATCGCAAATTTAAGTTTTCGGCGAATGGCCATATTTTCCGGCGACGGTTTCTGAAGTTCATTTTGGTCATGGTTTGTGCGTGGTGGAATTCTGAGTCGATTGGTATCAGTTTCGAGTTTTTACTCGAAGAAAGAAGGGAGAAATCGTGAATTTCGTTTTCCCGACGCGTTTTGAATTTTCCGGCGATCTGTTGAACATTCCGGCCGACATTGTTTCTTACATTTAGTGAGCTAAATTACAAAACTTTCATTTATAGAGCTTGTAAATTTTTTTAATTTATGCATTCCATCAAACAACTTGTTAGCATGAAACACAAACCTTTGTTAACAATGATTACATGATTGTGAATATATAGGTTTGAATCACACATGAATCAATGCATAATAAAATACATGTAACGATTGATATATTGGTATTTTTCAGTCAGGGGCAACAAGTGGTATAATTCTCCAATTAAATCAGTAATATAAATGAATGACACAATCTTTGAAACATAAATTATATAATCCAACTCCCTTTTCTTATAAAATGAAAAATATAGAAACACCTTATAAAACTCATATAATGATCCTCGATCATCTCAAAACAAAATAAAACTGAAATATAAACCCTAGAAATTAGGGAAGAAGGAAAAGAAATAGTGATGAAGAAAGAATTAGAAACGGATTCTTACAAGATTATTGCTTGATTAATTTTGTATTTGGTTCCATGTGTATTGAGTTTGTATTGTTTTCTTATTTATCTTTTGTTATGGAAGTTTTAGTTAGTAAAGGGGAGAAGCCGCCACCGGGCAACTTTTTAAACGATCTTTTATTTTGGGATCCTCTTTTATCAAAGATAAAGATATTATGTTTAAATATATAATAATACGTATAACCTTTTCAAACTTACAAGTTTGGGATAGCCGACTTCGATATTTGAAGAAGAAATAAAAGGAAACTTTTTCTTTTCGTGAACGGTAAATTATATGTATTTTTGGATATAAAATAGATAGGTATAGACATATAGTAGTTGCGGTTGAGTAATAGGTTTGGTAAATTGTTACAACAACTACTTTGGAGATATATACACTCCCGTAATAGTCAAGAAGGCTGGAGGTGACTTTACTACCATCCTAAAATGTTTGGCTTCTCTTGCGGGGACAAACCACATTTTGGAACTCAAGTCCAACACTTACTCTAACCTTGGCGACTATAAAACATTTGATTGTCTAAACATAATAACGTCTGAAGCTGTTGAGTTGGAGAATCAAGACAAACAGGTGCATCCGTGAACGAAACTCCAAAAAATAATGTAACTCGCACATACACAAATGGGAGTTACCGTATCTACAACTACTAATGTTGTCTTTATGATGTCGTCTTATTTGGTTTCAAACCAAGGCGTTTAAATAATATGGCCCGTGTTTTGCTCTTATCAATAAAACTTCATTCTCCTACTCTCTGCCAATAATATTGAATATATATAGCCAACGACACTGCTAAAGTATTCATCATGCTAAACAAACACGTAATGCAACACCCAACAAATCAACGCCATGATAAAGAATGTACATTTATCAAAGACGTCCGTAAGACGAGCTTTTCCCCCTCGTATTTATAACAACATAACCATCATCGAAGACTTTAAAGACAAAACTCAAAAATAAACATAGCCAAACAACTTTAAATATATTTATTATTTACACTCATGTAATAACTTTAAAATAAAAAGTTGGATGTTGTTTTCTTTCACCAAATGTTCAAATTCTCCGAACATATTATCCATCTTCCCATTGAATACGTTTTTTGAACCAACTTCATCTAAAAATTGATTAGTAACTACGTTTTTTTCCAACCATTTTGCAATTTTAGCAGTTAAAGTCTCAAGAAGAGTCTAGTTTGTTGTAATTTTTGTGTATTTCTAGACTTGTACCTTTCTCACTAGCATCTTGCTAGTGGAGTTTATGTTTAATATATAATACGTATAACCTTTTCAAACTTACAAGTTTGGGATAGCCGACTTCGATATTTGAAGAAGAAATAAAAGGAAACTTTTTCTTTTCGTGAACGGTAAATTATATGTATTTTTGGATATAAAATAGATAGGTATAGACATATAGTAGTTGCGGTTGAGTAATAGGTTTGGTAAATTGTTACAACAACTACTTTGGAGATATATACACTCCCGTAATAGTCAAGAAGGCTGGAGGTGACTTTACTACCATCCTAAAATGTTTGGCTTCTCTTGCGGGGACAAACCACATTTTGGAACTCAAGTCCAACACTTACTCTAACCTTGGCGACTATAAAACATTTGATTGTCTAAACATAATAACGTCTGAAGCTGTTGAGTTGGAGAATCAAGACAAACAGGTGCATCCGTGAACGAAACTCCAAAAAATAATGTAACTCGCACATACACAAATGGGAGTTACCGTATCTACAACTACTAATGTTGTCTTTATGATGTCGTCTTATTTGGTTTCAAACCAAGGCGTTTAAATAATATGGCCCGTGTTTTGCTCTTATCAATAAAACTTCATTCTCCTACTCTCTGCCAATAATATTGAATATATATAGCCAACGACACTGCTAAAGTATTCATCATGCTAAACAAACACGTAATGCAACACCCAACAAATCAACGCCATGATAAAGAATGTACATTTATCAAAGACGTCCGTAGGACGGGCTTTTCCCCCTCGTATTTATAACAACATAACCATCATCGAAGACTTTAAAGACAAAACTCAAAAATAAACATAGCCAAACAACTTTAAATATATTTATTATTTACACTCATGTAATAACTTTAAAATAAAAAGTTGGATGTTGTTTTCTTTCACCAAATGTTCAAATTCTCCGAACATATTATCCATCTTCCCATTGAATACGTTTTTTGAACCAACTTCATCTAAAAATTGATTAGTAACTACGTTTTTTTCCAACCATTTTGCAATTTTAGCAGTTAAAGTCTCAAGAAGAGTCTAGTTTGTTGTAATTTTTGTGTATTTCTAGACTTGTACCTTTCTCACTAGCATCTTGCTAGTGGAGTTTATGTTTAATATATAATCTTTCTGCCGTTCAAAAAAAAACTACGTATTATATGTTGTGTTATGTGTCGAGGAAAAGTTCATATTTAAGTTAACTTTGGCCTTTTATTTTGTTTGATCAAAGTACTATTACCTATTTGTTTATTTTGGTTATAACTAGTAAGATGTATAAATATTTATAGCTGAAATATATTTAGAGAGGAGAACTAGTAATAAAATGATGATTAGTTAGATAAGAGTTGCTTTTAAAAGCATGTCCATAAGATTTATTTAATTTTCAATAACACTAATTTTTCCCCATATGTCACATATATAATAAAGTGACATTTTTTAACTTTTAAATATCCCAAGTAAAAAATCTATTGTTTATAATAAGATATAGATGAGAACATGTGAGAAGTTAGTCGAATGCATAATAAATAATTAAATATTATATATTCAACAACGAACACTGTTCAAACTATTCATATTTAAAAAATTGCGAGAAGTTGATGATATATAAATACTTTTTATATGTTGAGCGACCAAACGTTCTTATGAAGTTTGATTGATATGATTTTTATAAGTCTTCAAATAATTTTGTATAAACTAACATATAAGTACAAGAGAAATAGCAAAATGTAACGAGATAATCCAATTGAAGTATTGAACTTTAAAACATTTGTTTTATGACATCAAATAAAAAACCATCACTTTTGATGAAATGTTAATATGTTACTAGCTAATCAATCCGGGTGAATACTTAAGCATAATTAGAAAATTAGAAATTTAAACATTTTATAAATGATAATACTTATCGACATTGCTATTACTATATACGAATGAATAGATGAGAAATGTAAATCCAAGAGATATGTGGTATGTTTGGCACAAAAACTTTAAACTGAGGTTGTGGCTAGGGGTTTGGAGATGGAGGTTGTAGATGGGCTAGGAGGCAGGAGCTGGGGCTTCTAATTCAACCATTCTTACACAAACTTTTATTTTAATACCTTTCGGGGCTTTTAGGACCTTTTTGGGCTGAAGCTTTTTATTTCAAAAACATATCCAAACATGATTATCATTCAAAAAGGGGCTTATTTTTAAAAGCTCATAGCTTTTAAGCTCCTAAAAGCCCTTAAAAGCCTCTTGCCGACCAATATGCAACAATACGAACCTTCTAACGCATTATAAACTCCTACCAACTAAACGAAGTTATTAGGATCCAAACAACACATAAATGGCAAAATGGGATGATCAAGTTAAATAAAAAAATCAACACAGATAATTTTTCAAAGAAATAAAATGAAACAAAGAAATAAAATTAAGATAAATAAAATTGATTGACAAATTCTATGAATTGCTTTGTTTGATAATAACAGAAAGTTAGAGTATTGAAAATAGAATTGTGGGTAGAAATTACTTTTTTTCTTTACGCATGCGATCAATACAAGAGAAGTTGTTTTCCTAATAAATCGATTTTACATACAATGACGGAACTTAGAGGGGCAGAACTCAAGTAAATATAATATACACCTTTATTAGAGGGACTAATATGTATATGAAAATTATTTTTGAATAATATATAAGAAAATTAGTATTAAAAATAAAAACTTTTGGAGGGGCTGGAATCTCTTTGGCCCCTTAAATGTTCCATCCTTGTTTATTGTATAAGAAAAATGCTAACATTCCAAGTTGCAACCAACCAATATTTCTTACTTTTGTTAGTAACCTAATTACTCCTAACTCTTTGAAGTTTATGCTCAAAATCTTGTCTGATAACAATTTCGTAAATCTAACCACCACAATTGGTGTTTGTCTGGTCATAAAAATTTGCCTACATGCTTAAATTCTCTAGTACTTAATTAAGCACTCCATAGTAAAACTTACACAAAATAGAAACATTACTTAAGCCCTCCATTCATTTTACTTCAGATATATATCCAAAACAAAGAACTACTCGTTCTCAAAGTGCACGATGCCAAAAGTTTTCTTTTGTTTTCTTAACAAAAACCCGATAACATGACCTGTATTGATAGTGTCTATAATCATAACCCATTTGCTTATATTGATAATCATACGTAACATACATGTAATACTAATATTAATAAAAGAAACGAATTTTTGCAGCTAGTATCCTTTTCCTGCAATCCTTCTCACTGTAGATTTTCTTTCCACAGTTGCATCCATTGTTTTCTGAAAGCTCATAACCAACAGTGGTTTCTTGTTTTCTTCCATGCTACTTCTTAACGAATACCTCTGTGTAGTCGTCGCCATTACCTCTCCCCTTTACCATCAGTGTTGCCATCTTTCTTGTACTCCTCGTATTTTTTGACTTCCCCTGTTGCTTTCACTAACGGTGGGTCTTTTTGTCAAACGAAAGTACGAACACTATAGATGAATCTGTAGTTGCAATAAGAGCAGAGCAAACCAGCAACAGGTAACCAGGGATTAAGTGTAGCCATACTAATGAAACAGATAACAACGAAAAACATAGACCGACCAAAGGTGATACTATGACCAAGTCGACAGTAGTCCAGTATCAACAACCCAAAGTAGCCTACTCACAAGTGCGTCCACATGTGTTTTATGACACGAACCATTACCAACTACGTCATAAGACAACAACAGAACCATCAGTTAACCACCCTAGAATTTACATCACCCTACCTAGTTCAGGCTAGCCCATTTGTCAGGTTCAGTTTATATAGACTCGTGTAGAAGAGGCAGTAATCTGGTATGGTTCAAGGTTTAGAAGAAAAATTAAATATGTATACCATATCAGTCTTTTGAGCAATTAAGTACAAAAACAAAAATATTACTATATAAAGATGGAAGCCAACAAAATTACTTTCCAATTATTAAAACAAATGTATGAACGTAATCATGGAAGGGAATCGAAAACAAAGAACCAGTAGATGATGCCTTTCCAGTCTTAATTACCAACGATAAACTGATGATGGATGAAAAGCAACCAATGTCGAAGTACATAAAAATTGCCTAGATTTGACGACCATGTTGTGCTTAGGATTTGGAGAATTTCAATTTGTTTGGATGTGATGTGTAACCTGCACAATATAATAACAATGCCATCATCCTTTTTAAACACCAAAGCTTCAAACATACCATAGAAATATAAAATTACCAAACATCCTAAATTCTTAATAGTATACATTATATATTAATATATGTCATTCACCAATGAATCAATAAGCAAATTAATCAACAAATTGCTCCAAAGCAAGCGCCTGGAAATTTTTAAATCACAAATCAATAAAAACTACTTTTTTGGCAAAAGAATTAAAAAAAGAATGAACCCTAAAAATGAAAAATCAAAAAAACCTTAATTGAGAATACCTGAAATGGATTGAGAAAAAATACCTAAAATGGATTGAGAAAGACTATATCCTTTGACATTCACCAACTCAAATAAAAATTCTTTAAAAAATGAACTAAAATCAGGATAAAGATGACTCATACTTATTTTCAGTATCATTAAGAAAATCGGGGGCTTAGTATAGTAAAAAATCAAAGTTTTTGTGATTTCATTGATGATGATGATATTGGGAATTCTTGAATTTTATTTCATTTTCATTTAGAATAAACGAGAGAAATTAAGTACCGGCGCGATGCGGCGGTGAGATTGGGGTGATAGGTCATAGAGTGTGATAGGTCATAGAGTGTGATAGCCAAATGCCTTAGCCGTACGGGCTCCGCCCTCGGATTTAAAAATTCGTCGAAAGTATATCGAATGACATCTCTAATGAAAAAGCATGAAATTTTAAGAACACCCATATAATTTTTATAATTTATCGATGTACGGTTTTTGAGATAAAAGATTTCGAATGAATTAAAGGAATAAAGGGTATGTTTGGCAAAACTAGCTGCTAGCTGGTAGCTGGTGGCTGGTAGCTGGAAGCTGTTAGCTGTAACTGAAAGCTGGAAGCGGAAGCTTTTTAATATATTAAAGTGTTTGGTAGAATAGCTGGAGCTTTTAATAAAAGATGCAAAATGACAAAAATAGACATAAATAAAAATACTTAACATTAAACATATAGATTATTGCTTTTTAATATTAAACATATATATAACTTATTTCTCGATTAAATACTATACATAACAAAAATCAACTTGTTTCCAATTTATATTTTAAAAAACCCACCTTAACATATACATAAAGAAAATACAGTGCAACAAAAATTTTCACATCTACACTTTACTTGTTTAGTATGTTAGAGATATTTGAATGACAATTACCTGCCTTTTCTCACATTCTCACGTAATGAAATAAGGGATATTTAAGTAATTAGAAAACCAACAGCTAGGAGCTTTTGTAGAACGCTAGGTAGAGTAGCGTTTAGATAAAGAGCTTTTCACCAAATATTAAAAGCTTGTAGCCTTTCTAACCAAACGAAGCTTTTTATTAGTTAGGAGCTTTTTCTCAAAAGCTTAAAGCTTGAAGCTCCTAAAAGCTCCAAAAAGCTTCTTACCAAACATACCCAAAATGATTTATAAGGGAGAGAGAAAAAAATGAGTGGTTAAGATTTGAGGAGAGAGATGAAAATGAAAGTTGAAAGTTAAAAGTTGTGGGGCATTGATGTATGATATATCATGCATTATCATGTGTACATTGTTGAAATTGAAAGTTGAAACCTTATTTGCTTTATAATATACGAAGGAAAGTACCCGCGCGTTGCGGCGGTGAGATGGTGGGAGTGATAGGTCATAGAGTGTGATAGCCAAATGCCTTAGCCGTACGGGCTCCGCCCTCAGATTTAAAAATTCGTCGAAAGTATATCGAATGACATCTCTAATGAAAGAGCATGAAATTTTAAGAACACTCATATAATTTTTATAATTTATCGATGTACGGTTTTTGAGATAAAAGATTTTGAATGAAGTAGAGGAATAAAATGATTTATAGAGGAGAGAGAAAAAAAAAATAGTGGTTGAGATTTGATGAGAGAGAGAAAAATGAGTGGTTGAGATTTCTTCTAAGGGTATTATGAATAAATGACAGAGGTATTTTAGAGTTTTCAATTACTTAAAGTTGAAAAAATGAAGGAACAAATGCTAGTTAAGGAAAGGGGATATGCTACCACTTGGCATTTTTTTAAGGAAGTTTATTATTGGGATCCTCTTCTATATTTCTATATTATAAAAAGAATACTCTCATGTTGAAAGTTACATGGGTTAATTGTCTAAAATACTCTTAATGATTATATTACACAAACAGTCCTTCGTTTTTTAAAATATCTCATTAACTCTTTACATCAATTATTTACACCACTAGAACTCCACCACCAACAGTCGCCGCCACAACCACCGCCGTATTGCGCGGGTACCGTGCTAGTTTATCAAAAAGAAGATTATAGATCAACTTCATTGTTTACATCATATACATGTTAAATGTTTTTTCAATCTCAAAACGTCATTTGTGGTGTAGTCAAATACGGGTCAATACGGTGTTGAACACATAATGATCCATGGCCCATTCATAGATATTTTTTCTAATAGTCCACCTATAATACACTATTTTTGTTTGATAGTTTCACTAATTTGGTCTATTAAAGATATGTTTGGCCCACCATATAAGGTAGTTAAGATCAAGGTTGTAAAACTCCTCCGAGTTGCGCTGAGTACTCAAAATAAACTCCTGACTCCCCACCTCGCCGAGTCGAGTCCGAGTCACGAGTTCTCCAACCTTGATACGGACAAAATGATGATGAAGCATGAATCTATCAACTAATCTAACGTTTAATTTTCAAGTTTGAACTATTATGCTAATGTTTTTAAACAATTATGTTTAAATTTGAAGTTTGGAATATATTTTTTAAGTTTTATTACATATAATTTCAAAAATACTTATGTTTGTATATAAAATTCCAATCCGAGTTCTCCCCGAGTCGAGTCTGATTCTCAAAAAACTCCTGACTCCCCCCCTCGCCGAGCCGAGTCCGAGTCACGAGTTCCCCAACCTTGGTTAAGATACATGAATCATTGTTGTGAAACAAAAATCATAAAACACATCGAGTACTTCAATGATTAAGAAAAGGAAAATGATAAATCTTCTTCAAGATTGGCCTAAAAATCCTTCTAAAACTATAAGAAGGTGACACATGGTATCCACTAATTCTCTTTCTTAATCTTGCCCTTATTAAAAGAATTTTTAGGTTGTTTAGTTAGAGAATTAATCATTTTCTAAAAAAAATTATAATTCGGCCATTGTATATGAGAACAAGTCCACAAAAGTATGTTTTATTCTTGTCAATGTTAAAATTATGTTTTATTCTTGTCAATGTTATATCTACTCTAACTTTGTAATAATTTGTACTTATAAGGATCCATCGTATCATTTTCTTTTTTGGTAGGGATATTTAATAAGCTGAAACGTGTTTGAGCCCTCCAAAGGTTTATGCAAGGCTTAAGCTCGACTTCATAGTTTAATAGGTTTCACGATGCCAGCTTAACTCAACTTGAACAAGGTTTGTAACTTCAACTCGAACGTTCGAGATATTTAAATTTAAAATTATATAAAGATCTGAATAACATCTATCTATTTCCTTAATAACGAATCTTTTATTACTGATTATCTATTGCTTATTTTGTTTTTAGATTTAAAAATTTTAGGATCGATTTATAGGGTTTTTGGTCATTGTATTGATTATTATTGAGTTTATATGAAAATTGACATTTTGTCAAGAAAATCTCATAGTTTCAAATTAATGGGCATATGTGTCTCTAAGAAGTAAGACCACAACTCTCAATCTTGGGTGAATGCCTAAATCTTGTTGGCTTAGTAGGAATAATAACTTTTAGTTTATTTCAATCTATATATAATAATGGGTTATTAATATGAAAATTTAGTGGAATGAAATTTAGAGTTTTTTATGCCAATTTAATATGATAAAAAACATCATAATGATAAGTTTATAACATATATGAAACACATACAGTTTTATCTTATTGAAAAAATTTGGAGTGGAGACTGAAAAATATGCAATCATATAAAAATGATAGGAAAAAATAAAAATAAAAATGAAAATGTTAACTGTCCAAGTCATCTTCCTCCTTTATTTCCCCATCATCAATCAAACCCCATCTCAATCTCCTTAACTTTACTAGTTTTTTATTTAAAAATAAAATAATAAATAAATTATTTCACACAGAATCCGCGTCTTCCGTGTACTTTCTCGTGATCTCAACTCCCTTCATTCATTTCCACACCCACTTTCACTTGCCCTAAAAAATTCTCAAACTCCCCAACCCAAAAATTAAAATTCTCACAAATTAAAACAAAAACCTCACAAAAAAAAAAACTCACAGATTCAAAATGACAGAAAACGGCGAAGAAAAACTAATCGCGGTGGCGCGTCACATCGCGAAAACATTAGGTCACACCGACAACGCCATGGCTGACGATATCCTCCAAATTTTCTCAAATTTCGACGGACGGTTACGTAACAAGCTAACGGAATCAGATGACGGTGATCATCATCAGCGTGATTCTAACAAGCAACGTCTTGATCAGATAATCAAATCGTTAGATCGTCAGATCTCGAGGTATGTTGTTATTGACCGTCCGATCTGGTCTGATTCTAGTGATGCAATTAGTTTTTTAGATATTGTAGATGAGTTAGTTGATGTTGTTAGAGAGTATACTCCTCTAGGTGTTTCCGATAAAGGCGTAACCGCCTGTTTGGATCGCGCTGAGGATTTGCTTCAGCAAGCGATGTTTCGGTTAGAAGAGGAGTTTAAGTTGTTGTTAGATAACGGATATAATGTTTACGATAATGATAACGATAACGAAAATGATGAGGAAGGAGTGAATGATGAAAACGAGAATGAGGAAGAGGATGATGAGTATGTTGAGATTCTGGTTGCGCATCCTGTTTCGGATTATAATATTGTGATAGATGCGTTGCCGGCTGGTACGATTAAGGATTTACATGAGATAGCGAAAAGGATGGTGAATGCAGGGTATGGGAAGGAGTGTTCGTTAGCGTATAGTGTGTGTAGGAGGGAGTTTTTGGAGGAGAGTTTGTCGAGGTTAGGGTTGAGGAAAGGGAATGCGGTTGTGGGGACGGGTTTGGGTGATGAGGATGATGAGGTGGAGATTGATAAGTGGATTAAAGGGATTAATATGGCGGTGAGGGTGTTTTATCCGAGTGAAAGGAGGTTGTGTGATCGGGTGTTTGGGTACTCGTCTGCGACGGCCGCTGCGGCGGATTTGTCGTTTATGGAGGCGTGTAGCGTTTCGGCTTTGGAGTTGATTAATTTTGCTAATGGGATTGCAGTGGGGAGTAGGGCACCGGATAGGTTGTTTAAGATACTTGATGTTTATGAAGCGGTGAAGGATTTGATGCCGGAGATTGAGGTGCTGTTTGCTGATCAGTATTGTTTGTTTATACGGAATGAAGCTATTGGAGTTTGGAAAAGGTTAGGTGAGTCGATTAGGGGAATTTTCATGGAGTTGGAGAATTTAATTCGTCGTGATCCGGTTAAAGCTGCTGTTCCTGGTGGCGGTCTTCATCCGATTACTCGCTACGTGATGAATTACCTTCGGGCTGCTTGTTCTAGACCAACTTTAGAACAAGTTTTCGATGAAAATGTTGCACCACCGGTGGGGGTTGATAGATCATTATCTCCATCATCCCCGTTAGCAGTACAAATGGCTTGGATTATGGAAGTTTTGGAGGGTAATCTAGAGGCAAAATCCAAGATTTACCGGGATCCTGCTTTATCAGCGGTTTTCATGATGAACAATGGAAGGTACATCGTTAAAAAGGTTAAAGACGACGAATTGGGTTCACTTCTAGGAGATGACTGGGTTCGAAAACACTCAGCAAAAGTCCGGCAGTATCATGTGAATTACCAAAGAAGTTCATGGAATAAGATACTGAACGCGTTGAAATTGGACAACAATAACTTATCTCCTAATGTTGCTTCCAAGGCCATGAAAGAGAAGCTTAAGCTATTTAATTCTCAATTTGAGGAGATTTGTAGAACTCAGTCGACATGGGCTATATTTGATGAACAGCTAAAAGTGGAATTGAAGCTTTCTGTTGGCGGAACTTTGCTTCCTGCTTATAGAACTTTTATAGGCAGGTTTCATAATATTCAAGATATTGGTAAATATGCAGAGAAACATGTTAGATTCAATGTTGAAGATGTTGAGGCTCGGATTGATGGCTTGTTTCAAGGGACTGCTGTATCTGGAAGTGGTCGGAAATGAAAAGTCAGCAAGTAAGCCACTCTTGTTTTTGTGTTTCTTTGGAACGAGTCTAGTGTTGTATTATACTGTCTTATGTATGCATAATGCTCTAGTATAGTTTATGGATGTTGTTGTATGCCATGTAACATTTGTTAAGTTTTGGTCATTTGTATGTGGTTAACGTTTGATCCATCGATGCCCAAGTATTAAATTGTTAATGGAAACTACTCTTTTTCTGGTTCTTTAAAAGTGCTTGTTTGTTTGGTATTTACATATTAGTTTTGTGGCAACAAGAAACTAAATTTAGCGATGATATTCACTCACTCTTGTTTAGAGTGTAGTTTTCCATATATGTCTTGTAAATCAGATGAATTATATAATATGCATAGAATTAGTAAACAATTTCATGTACTTTCTACAACTTGCTGATAACTTGTTTTTCGAGAAATTCAAGAATATAATGGTAAGCTTTTTCACTAGGATGAATGCTATCAAAAAACAAGTAGTCTGAACTGTTGTGACACAATGGAGTTAGCGGGGTGCATAAAGGTCCTGCTTCCAGCAACCCTGTTCCACAGCATCCCTGTGTGACTTCACGAAAACCTGAAGCCAATACTCTCCAAGTCACAAACTCTTACTTATAGGCCAATAAACTAACATAAAATAGTAAAGTATAGGCGTACCATATTTTTTAGGACTCTTAATCATATCCATTATCGGTGTGTAGATGTCTGCGTAGAAGATTCTGCTTCCTTGAAGAGATCTTTGGGTATGAGCCAATAGTTCTACAAGTCTTTTGTTATAGACCCGAGCATCCACATTCTGTTCCTCCACACACGTTCCATCTAAGTTCGCTGTAATTTGTACTGGTAGACAACCCATAGGTGGAAGACCCGCTATTATTAATGTCCGGCAGCCAAGATTGTAGAGTTCCTGCAATTCACCCAAGTTACAAAAACTTGTGGGCTAGGATAAATCTGTAGTGTTACAGACACAATACATAGATTCTTTTGGACAGGTTTGGGTTGGTCTAACTCTAGTCCTTGTATAACCTGTTATGGCTAAAGAATAGACCTGTTTAGGACCGACTACCAGCTTAAAGCCCTGTCCTCTAGGGCCCAGCTTAAAGTCTTGTATTAGATATCAATAATATTTTTATGTTAATAACTAACAGCATTTATACATGTGCATCTCGGTACATATTTTTTAAACTCTAAATAGTGATAGCTAACTGAATATACGAGTATTAAGTAATAATGATAATAAAAACATGATTTTAGGATTAGTCTCTAACGGGGCCTGACCAACCCGGTCATCGAATAAAATATGCAGATTAAAGGCAGACCGGTGGGGGCCTAACCAGTTATATGAGCGGACCTATATCAACTGGATCATGCCTTTAACTGTTTGTGCATCTCTACACACACCGACACACGTGTGTGTGTATATTTATACACACATCACAGTATCACACATAAACAACAGATAATATAACATGTAATATGTAATGTAATATGCTATTATATATGAAATGTAATTTACTACTCCTACGCATCATATGTAATGTAATATCTACTATATATAACATGTAATTTACTACTCCTACGCAACATATGAGTAGTAAATTACATGTTATATATAGTAGATATTACATTACATATGATGTTTGATGTATAACACACAAAAAGAGAGCACGAGGAAGAGGAGAGAGGACCTTAACAAAGTCATGGAGTCTTTGTAAAATGAATTCTTGGTACTCATCAATGTCGAGTAAAACACTCCTTGTGGGGATGTCATAGAAGTTGAATAGGAAGTCGTTAGTACCTGCACTTACAACAACCAAAGCACCACCTATTATTCTGCGTGCCTCTTCTATCCCAACGATCTTGTTTAACCTTTGACCATAATTCTTGAAATACTCTATTTGTTTAGACATTGGCACAACTCCTCCAATATTAGCAGTAAAGGCATCGTATCCAGTCCCCCCTGATGCAAAACTGACACCTGTGCGTAGCTCATAGGACGAAAGATCTGACTGTAGGAAAGGAGGAACTGTTTGCTTTATCCCTAACAAAGTCCCCATGAAATCGACTACTAGCTTCCCGTTTGAAAATCTTCCTGTAGGAATGTGTCCCGGGAATTCTTTTCCATAGGGGTAATGGTTAGCTTGAAAAGGCGTAGCGATATAATTATTATTGCCCGTATCAACAGTTGAATCACCAAATATCAGAATGGCTGGAAACTTGGTGAAGCTTTTGCCTCTTGTAACCTGCAGTAGTAGCACGAAGAAAACCGAAAGACGAATCATTGATTTAGTGAGTATGGTAAAACATATCATTTCTAAATGAATCGGTAGAAGGCTATATATAGAGTCTTTTTGGATAGCTGCTAAGTTATGGTATTAATGTTTTGGAGTAGAAGTAAATTATCTAAAACCCCAAAGGAAACATGAATCATATCTCTGCAAGTGACTTGTACCATGAGCAATAGAAATGGGACCTAATCTTTAGAAACTGATGGGATGATTTTTGTGGCCTTCAAAATTTTGAAGGAAGAAAAAGCATCTTATTATAGCAAATGATGCTATAAGTGGTTGTACCTTTGGTTTATGCACTTAAATATAGATATATAGATATAGATATATGATACAACCATGACTTGGTTCTGCTTGTGTGAACTCTGCAAGTCATATTACCATGTGATTGCCTCCTATTTGAGCTTTTATTCACATTAAGTGCCTGCTGATCTCAATGACTTTCTGCTGGGTTCTTAATAGAACCAATCAGAAATCATCATCACACATGTACAGGAGGTGGTTGGTCATTTTATGTGTTCATTTATTTGGTCTATCTAATAACCTGCCTGATCATAAATACTAATAGCTCGAGTTTTTGTTTTATGGATGGATTCAAACAATTCAATATACCTTATTTAGATCTTGTAGATTCTGCAGTTTTTATATCTAGACGTGTTCAATATATTATTATTACGAGTTTATCAGATATTGGCTTCCCGTTCGGAAAGTGGATCATAGTGATGTCACTGTATATCGAATCCTTGGAGACTGCCTGAGACTTGGTGTAATTAACTTGATACATTCTCTAAGTTTGGAGACTGCTTGAGACTTGATGTAACCTAACAATTACATTTTACTAGTCTTAGTGATGATCTTTTGAGAATATCTACGAGAACTGTTATCGATATATCAAAGCTTTTTTTGATAAAATTAAATAGCTCAGAAATAACTATCTAAACTGTATTCAAATAAAACAAGCCAAATTTGCCACGATCCACAAACAATATATACACTATATATAGTTAACAACAAATAACATGCAACACTTACTTAAATATGGAACAAAAAACATTATAAGATAACCAATACAATTCTTATAACATTGAACTAGAATCATTATATGTTTTGAGCTTATATATCATACCTCGAATATGTGAAAGTTGGATTTAGTAAAGCTCAAGTCTAGTTTGAACTCAATTTATTCGACAAAAGTTCGACCCCTTTCCAACTTTAACTTATGTAGCTTGCATGTTTGGTAGCATTACACACTATAGGAAACCTTTATCTATTATGTTTTGAGTTGCTTAACTTAAAACTATACGTGACAATTCAGTGAATCTGTAGGAAGTTGGTATTCAAACCAATGAGATACTCAGTTGACTGGAAATCAGAGCCGGTCCTGAGTTTTTCGATGCTCGGGGCTAGACAGTAAAAAAATGCCCATGTAAAAATAATATTGAACAAAGACATAATTCAAAACCTAGTTAAGCTAGACTTATTCTCGCATCAAGCCTCACTAAATACATAAAATATACAAACTTAAACTAACATGAGTAAATAAACTTTGAATTATAAGCTTCATATATTAGATCACTATTAGCTAAAATGTTAATCTTAATACTTATTATGTATTAGAATTGTTAAGCAATGAACCATTATGTATAAGTGACTCATCATTTTGTAACCCACGTATATGTATTAGGATTTTGATAAGTTTAAATTTTCTATAGGTAACTTGAGAGAATCTCATCCCGATAAGAATACACAAGTTGTTGTTTAAATTGGGAAGAGATTCCCTCAAGTTGGCTAACATGAAATCTTGGCCCTTGAATTAAACTCAAGGGTCAAGATTTAAAGTCCATCTTTAAATCTTGATCATTGATTTCAATCCAAGGGCCAAGATGTTTCCAACTTTGATCAATCAAGTTGGAAACAACTTGAGGGAATCCCCTCCCGTTTAAATTTATATAATGTCATTAAAATAAACATTTAGTGATAGAATCTAGCTATTGGTATACTTCTTACTTAGCTTTTGATGTATCTTGTTTATATAGTTTCTTTTATAAAAAGAACTAAAGTTTTTGGAGTAAGAGTTATTAGTTCTCCAATATATGAACATTTAAAACTTAATAATGAGTTTATTTATTTTTTTAATCGACATGAAATAATATTCTTAGAGTAACAACATAACTTATAGTTTTGAAATACATAATGAAACAACGTACATAACTTATTGTTCTGAAAGATATAGTGAAAATAACATTGGTAGTTGGCATTAAAATGAATATGTATTTTGTATAAAAAACAAGGGCCACTAAAAACAAATCTAAAATAATACCATGGCATTGTCTTCAACATCCAACATCTGCGCCTTTCTCCGCCATCAACACCTACAGATTTCTTTTCTTTTTCCTTCTTCTTCTGAACTTTTCCAATTATTACTAGAATAACATACTTTAATGACTAAATAAATACAGAATAGTTTGGACCGTTAGCTTGTTGCCCCCTAAGATTGTGATGCTCCGGTAGGTCGCCCACTTGGCCCACCCCTAGGGCCGGCTCAGTCTGGAATCCGACTCTTTGACAAGCACTACAAATTGATGAGTTAATTTAGTGTTACCGTCTTCAATCCAAACACGGTAAAATACTACTTGTATAAAATAGCACTGTTCATATACAATATGCCGACTTGTCGAGAATGTACACACAAAAGTTTCAAGACTAGCATAATATTTCCCTTGTTCGGATTATTGGAAAAGGACTAGTCTTTTGACTCAGATGTAGACGACCTAACCGGAATATCCCATGGTCATTTTCAGGTTTTTTTCCAAGCCACAGACCACCTAAAGATATTACATAGTGACTGTTAGTATATGATCACGTAAAAATGAACGTATGTCCAGAAATGATTTAAGCCTACGGGGTCACACGTCTCGACACAAATGTATTTAATATTAATTAATATATTTAATGTATTTAATTAATATGATCACGATTTCAATTAACGATGGTCGTTAAAACTAACGGTTACTAGCTAACGGCGTTAGTTAAGGAGGACTTAATTGTAATTTGATAATTAAATTAAGTATTCTAGATTATTCTAGAATAGGGGGCCGGTTTGTTAATGGTGTTTTAACCCATTAATATTAACTTGTTTTTCCTAATCTATATCAAATACTAATCCTAGTTTGTATCAAACATGAAAAGGGTTTAGAGTAAATATAAAAAGGGAAAAACAAAGCTCCCCCCTAACTCTTCTCCTCTTTTTCTCTTCTATTTTCGGCCGAAGTCACCAAGGAAAAAAGGTTTTCGGTTTTAGTTGTTTGACAAATCAAGGAGAGAAAGCAAGTGTTTACGGTTCGTGATCAAGTACTAGCATACGTACATCCGTGTGTCGTGTGTGCAAACGTAGAGGGATTTACTTCAAATCCTCATAAAGTTTCTTACTTTATTTTTCTTCAAATCAAAGGTACATGTTTCTATCTTTGGTTAATTAATTAATTACATAGATTAATTTTCCGCTGCCTGCTTTGTGATTTAATTTGATAATTTGTTATATAACCCAACAGACGAGATTCGACCCTAAGATCTCTTGTGATTTGTAAGCTGTAAGAACCAAAGACATTATATATCTTTACTATGAGGCCACCTTGGTGATAGTAGCTGCTTTTAAAGACAAATGAATTATTAACAGAAAGGTAAGTTCAAATATACAATCGTAAAAGGACACATCTTTTAATAAATAATAATGCTTTTTGTATGAGATAGTTAATTTATTCAATTCGTATTATCATAAAGGACATATTCGCTAATAAATTATGCTTACTGTACTGAAGTTTCGATATCATATATGAGTTTGTTATTTTATTGTAAGTATTCATAACCATATATATTTGTTTTAACATAAGCTAGTTGTATAAACAAAAATAACGGTATTTGTGTATTATCCCACTTAATTTACTCCCACACTTTTTTTTTTCAAAACACACTTTTTATCTAAATCATAACTTTTTCATACCCGACACTCTTGTAAATTTTTTTTGTTGGTTAAGGTATCTGACTCGTTTTGTGAATTGACGAATCCCAAGGTGACCACTCGCAAAACTTGTAGTAATTTTTTTTTTTGGTTAACGTATCTGACTCGTTTTGTGAACTGATGAATCCCAAGGCGACCACCCATTTGCGAGTACCCGAACTTCTGAAGAGTATGTATATTGCTCCTAAAGTTCAAACTTGTGAAATTGGGTATCATTGAGTTGTATATCCTCAACGTATTCACATATTTAACTCATATCCAGTCGAAATGATATATGTATGATGCCGATTTTGATCAAAGTTGTGACTCAATTAAAACTATATAAAATCACATATGTGCAAGTACCAGACGATAGGGACATAGGGTACGGTTCTTTCACGGGTGCTCTAATACCCATATGAGTTAAATATTCATTTTTGATTATAAAAAAAACGAAATAAGTCATATAACCTTCCAAAACAAGTAATATTTAATAGAAAAATTATATAAAATCATTTTTGGACCTTTGGAAATAATGCAGAATGAAGGTAAAGACAGAGTTTCACACGTTATTCGAACATTATTATTTTTGTAGAATAATGTTAAAGATTCAAAAGCACAAACTCTCATGCATAGTTTTGTATTATTAAATTAGCAAATTCAGGTAATTTATTTATCTATCTATATACAAGGATCTAACAAATCAAATTTTGTTATTTATCTATTAATCGGTATTGGCGAGTTCTCGAAAACAATACGATTCATGACATGTGTTTTCTTTGCGCATTCTACAACATACTTTAAGGTGATGCCTTTGCTACATGTTAATTTGTAGTAAGTATATGAGATATCATGGGCTATGGAATTGATGACATACCCCTAACTTTGATTTTCACACCAATTAATTATTCTTTTCGAACGTTATAGAATTCAGAATCGATTATTGTTATCAGGTTTGCAACACATCCATAATAATGAGGGGTGAGCATCAATAGGTTTGTATCGGTTTGGCCCAAAACCGAAAGCTAAATGACCCAAACCGAAACATTAAGGGTGCGTTTAGTTTAAGAAAATGTTTTCTAGTTTTCTATTTCCAATTTTTCTAGAAAATGAAAAGGTTTTTCAATTCTAGAAAACCCCTTGAAAATTTTGAAAACGCGTTCAAAATAAAAGATGCAATTTTCATTTTTCCATTTTAAAAAACTAGAAAACATGTTCAAATTCACTTGTTTTTGTTTTTGTTTTCTATTTCTCCATCTTATTAGCTTGGAAAACAGAAAATAGAAAATGGAAAACAAAAAAAGTAGTTTTCTAATTTTAGTTCAAAAAGTGGAACAAGGATTTTTGTTTTCTTGGAAAATTGTTTTAGGAAAATGCAATTTGAACGCGTTTTCTGTTTTCCTTGTTTTCTTGGAAAACAAAAATGGAAAACAGAGGTATTTTCTTGAACTAAACGCACCCTAAGTTTTTTTAAACTAGAGACATTTAGAATTTTAGATTCAACTTTTGATGGGTTTGGTTTTTTATTCGGTTTTTTATTTCTTTTTTAATATTTTTAACTGAAAGGAAACATACAGTTTTTAAACAAGTAATATGAAATTTTTTTACACACTTTTAATAAAAAACCACAACTATGCAAGTAATTGACAAAGTAATAACAAAAATGACTAAACTTCAAGGTATAATTCTTAGTAGTTGAATACAAAAACTAACAAGAGTATTGAGAGATAAGTAGAACTAATTCTAAAGTATATAGATGGATACTTACACAATGCAGCGGCGATGGTGACGACGGGTGGTGGTGTAAGTGGCGTTAACGGTGTGGTTATTAATATAAAAGTAATTGATGTAAAATGGGTATTGTAGTTAGTTTAAGGGTTGAATGACGTATGTTGTGAGTGATATCATTAAGGATAATATGAGTATATTAGGTTGAAATATATATATAGATAGGGGTTGGAAGAGATTTTGAGGGTATTTTTGGTAGATGTAATGTAGGCATGAGCATATGGACCGGAAACCCGAAGCCCGACCAAGACCCGACCGAGACCGACCCGGACCGGCCCGACCGAGCCACAAACGGTCCGGTCTTCGGTCTGTGATTTCATGCAACTTCGGTCTTCGGTCCGGTTCGGTCCAAAACCCGGAAAAAGACGGTCCAGGACCGAAACCCGAGCAGCGTCCAAATGAGTCTTTATTATGTATGGGCTTTAGTCATTATTTGTATTTCAGCCCACAAGCAGCGTCCAGGAGCCAGGAGAAAGTCGAGCGTTTGACAATTGATACTAATATTCTTTTACTATGTTTTATTTATTATATAATTAAATTAACAAATTGAAAAGAAAGTAGGTTTATTGGGATTATTAAAAGATAAAAAAGATGCCTTTTACTCTTCTTCAATAATTCTTTCAAAATCATAATTCATCCTCTGATCCTTTTTCTTCTTGATTTCGATTACAACTTACAATTTACAAGGCTTCAACAATCAAGATTCAAGAATGTCTAAATCATCATCATCCATGGTAAGTTATATGCAAAATTCACTTAATATATGTTTCTTCTTTAATATTAATTCCGAAAAAGAGGCTACTGTGATTCTATTGTAATTGCAAATTTGCAATCCATGGAATTTCGGTCAGGAAGATTTTAGCCCAGCACTCCAGCAGGTTTGTTTAGGCCCATTTTTTGATTTTTTTGTTGCATTTCGGTCTGGCCCAACAATAACCGAACCGACCCGGTAAAACCAAGAACCGGACCGGACCGACCGAGCCACAAACGGTCCGGTCTTCGGTCTGTGATTTCATCCGGTCCGGTCTTCGGTCCGGTTCGGTCCGGTCCGGTTCGGTCCGGTCCGGTCCGGTCCGGTCCGGTCCGGTCCGGTCCGGTCCGGTCCGGTCCGGTCCGGTCCGGTCCGGTCCGGTCCGGTCCGGTCCGGTCCGGTCCGGTCCGGTCCGGTCCGGTCCGGTCCGGTCCTCGGTCTGGATTTCATGCCACTGTCGGTCTTCGGTTCGGTCCGGTCCGGTCCGGTCCGGTCCGGTCTTCTGACCGTGCTCATGCCTAATGTAATGTGTGGGTTGATAATGTGTTGAAAGATAAGAGTATTTGGGATTATTAAAAGATAAAAAAGATGCCTTTTACTCTTCTTCAATAATTCTTTCAAAATCATAATTCATCCTCTGATCCTTTTTCTTCTTGATTTCGATTACAACTTACAATTTACAAGGCTTCAACAATCAAGATTCAAGAATGTCTAAATCATCATCATCCATGGTAAGTTATATGCAAAATTCACTTAATATATGTTTCTTCTTTAATATTAATTCCGAAAAAGAGGCTACTGTGATTCTATTGTAATTGCAAATTTGCAATCCATGGAATTTCGGTCAGGAAGATTTTAGCCCAGCACTCCAGCAGGTTTGTTTAGGCCCATTTTTTGATTTTTTTGTTGCATTTCGGTCTGGCCCAACAATAACCGAACCGACCCGGTAAAACCAAGAACCGGACCGGACCGACCGAGCCACAAACGGTCCGGTCTTCGGTCTTGTTCGGTCCGGTCCGGTCTTCTGACCGTGCTCATGCCTAATGTAATGTGTGGGTTGATAATGTGTTGAAAGATAAGAGTATTTTGAATTATTAAAAGATAAAAAAGATGCCTTTTACTCTTCTTCAATAATTCTTTCAAAATCATAATTCATCCTCTGATCCTTTTTCTTCTTGATTTCGATTACAACTTACAATTTACAAGGCTTCAACAATCAAGATTCAAGAATGTCTAAATCATCATCATCCATGGTAAGTTATATGCAAAATTCACTTAATATATGTTTCTTCTTTAATATTAATTCCGAAAAAGAGGCTACTGTGATTCTATTGTAATTGCAAATTTGCAATCCATGGAATTTCGGTCAGGAAGATTTTAGCCCAGCACTCCAGCAGGTTTGTTTAGGCCCATTTTTTGATTTTTTTGTTGCATTTCGGTCTGGCCCAACAATAACCGAACCGACCCGGTAAAACCAAGAACCGGACCGGACCGACCGAGCCACAAACGGTCCGGTCTTCGGTCTTGTTCGGTCCGGTCCGGTCTTCTGACCGTGCTCATGCCTAATGTAATGTGTGGGTTGATAATGTGTTGAAAGATAAGAGTATTTTGAATTATTAAAAGATAAAAAAGATGCCTTTTACTCTTCTTCAATAATTCTTTCAAAATCATAATTCATCCTCTGATCCTTTTTCTTCTTGATTTCGATTACAACTTACAATTTACAAGGCTTCAACAATCAAGATTCAAGAATGTCTAAATCATCATCATCCATGGTAAGTTATATGCAAAATTCACTTAATATATGTTTCTTCTTTAATATTAATTCCGAAAAAGAGGCTACTGTGATTCTATTGTAATTGCAAATTTGCAATCCATGGAATTTCGGTCAGGAAGATTTTAGCCCAGCACTCCAGCAGGTTTGTTTAGGCCCATTTTTTGATTTTTTTGTTGCATTTCGGTCTGGCCCAACAATAACCGAACCGACCCGGTAAAACCAAGAACCGGACCGGACCGACCGAGCCACAAACGGTCCGGTCTTCGGTCTTGTTCGGTCCGGTCCGGTCCGGTCCGGTCTTCTGACCGTGCTCATGCCTAATGTAATGTGTGGGTTGATAATGTGTTGAAAGATAAGAGTATTTTGAATTTTTTAAAGATAAAAAAGTTTAAAAAGAAGAATGGTCGTTTGTTTTATAAATGAGTAAAGATAAAGATATTGTAGCTTAACTGAAAGATTAACACTCTAGACTAACTAGAAGAAAAAAACTTATACATCCAGCCGCTAGACGATTCACTGCTGAAGAACAAACCTAAGGGATCGTTGATGAGTTGTTTAGAGTAAATGCTTTCGTTTACAACAAATACTAACTTATGAATGCTAAAACTAAGTACATTTTTCTTTCTTGACCTTGTCTTTTATAAGCCAACTTGTAATGGTTTCGAGGCTTCTTGGACGCTAATGACGACATTTTTAACCATTTTGGTGAAAAAGAGCTTATAGAGTTAATTTCACAAATCGCCCTTGTGGTTTTATAAAAAAATCACGTTTCATCCTTTAAACTTCGAAATGACACTGGTAATCCTTTATATGCGGATAATGGTCACATTTCGTCCTTTAATCTAACGGACGTTAAGTGGATATCGTTAACCTCCTCATATGCTTTTCATGTGAGGGTGTTTGTGTCTTTTCCCACCCTTAAAGGACCATTGCTGATAATTCTTTCATTCTTTTCTCCTTCTTCTAACTTCAAAACCAGATCTTTCTCTCTCTCTCTCTCTCTCTCTATATATATATATATATATATATATATATACACACACATATACTAGTGTAAGAAGAAGGTTTTAAACAGAATCCTTTAAAACTCTAGCCTCACCACCGCGCGTAATCCCAATCGGGTTTCCAACAAAATCATTGAAAACTCTGGCCACCACCACCGCGCGTAATCCCAATCACGTTTTCAACAAAATCATTCAAAACTCCGGCCACCACTACCGCGTGTATTCCCAATCGGGTTTTCAACAGAATCCTTCAAAACTTCGGCCACCACCACCGCGCGTAATCCCCATCGGGTTTTCAACAAAATCATTCAAAACTCCGGCCACCACCACTGTGTGTATTCCCAACCCGCAACAAAATCAATGAAAAACGTCGGGCACCACCACCGCATGTATTCCCAATCGGGTTTTCACCAAAATCCTTCAAAACTCCGGCCACCACCATCGCGCGTATTCCCCATCGGGTTTTCAACAAATTATTCGATTATGACTTAGATCTAGAGTTGATTTTTGTTTTATTTTAAGTTGGTTGTTATAGATGAAGCTAGTTCAACTGGCAGATGCATCCCTGGTTTTTACCAACAAGGAATTAGCCTAGTGGTAAGGCAAACACTTGATGACCTTAAGGTCTCAGGTTCGATCCCCGCTGGGAACAAAAAATAATTCCTTTAAGGTACCCGTTACCAATGAAGCCTAGACCCATATGTGAAGTTTAAATACGCGGGTTCGATCCTTCGGGGTGCCCAGATCATGTGGGGATTAGGATGGAAGTATTTTACCGGCATCATATGGCTCATACGGGGTGGGTCGATGGGTATCCAATTGTGGTACCGGGGCTAGGGTTCCCCCATTACCCTTTTTTATGAGCTTCCTTTACACTAGTATGTGTGTGTGTGTATATATGTATATATCTGGTTTTGAAGGTAGAAGAAGAAGAAAAGAATGAAAAAATTATCAGTAATGGTCCTTTAAGGGTGGGAAAAGACACAAACACCCTCCATGGAAAGCACATGTGGAGGTTAACGATATCCACTTAACGTCCGTTAGATTAAAGGACGAAATGTGACCATTATCCGCGTATAAAGGATTACCAGTGTCATTTTGAAGTTTAAAGTGTAAGTCCCAACTCAATAGATGGTACTACCTGAAGACACCTCAATGTCGATGGTGGAGTTACTTTGCAATATAAGCACTGAACTGGAGACGACCAGTTACAGTGAGTATATACCAAGTTCTAGATAGATTACTTATTTAAGTGACAATAAGTAAAGAACAATGCAATAATATAAAATACTTGTAAAGTAAATTGGTGAGACAATATGTAATTTTCAAGTGTAATTTATTTATTAACTTTAAATAAATTACAAGGTTGTTGCGGAACCAAGATAATACAAAGTATGTAAATATCCTAACAACCTATGAACTACAATTGATCTACACTTGGAATTTCTCTAAACAATCGAAACACTTAAAGTTGTGAAATGTTCCTTTTTACGATTGAGAGAATATTGCACAAGTTCACCAAGAATATTGTATGCAAAGTCTGATATGCAAAGTATGTAATTCTTGTTGTGCAATGACTTGTATTTATAGGCAAAGTTAACATTGGGATGTTAACTTTGGCCGTACAAATATGGTTGAGAACATTTAAGGAATAACATTTAATTCCTTAAAATGCTGTGTAAAGTTGCAGTATAAAGCAACTTTACTCAACCAGCTTTATGTACCTTTTTGTACTTTATACATAGATAAATCTTATTATCCATGTAATAGCACATAAAGCATAAAAGTCAATTCCTCGTAATCAGTGTAAAGCTTTGTAAGAGCTTTCCACTGATGGTCTCTAGTTTGTAACTGACTAGAATGTCAAATGGGCTTCGCTGCCATTGTCATTCTCTATCTTCCACTTGTTGTCTTCGACTTCAACTGGAATGATTCTTCAACTGGTCAGTTCTCAACTGGAGGAAGTCTTCAGTTGCGTTAACTGTATGATGCAACTGGACTTCAATATATTTCTGGACAAATCTTCTTGGTCTCCAGGTGCAACTGGAGACTGGCCAGTTTCACTGAAACTGGTCCTAACAAATTCCCCCTATTTGTCCTGAAATATTGCCAAGTCTTTTTAGTTCTTGTATCTGTACAAGTGTGAACTGGAGAGACTTGTTCGATTAAATCTATCTAAGTTTTCCAAGGCATTTTTATAGATCAATAAATGCCTTGGGTTTTTCTTTTGAGTTTGTTAGATCTAATCTATTATCTATCTTGTGGTTACAAACTGGTAACTTCATTTATACTGAGAAATGAAATACACAGGTTACAGAATGTAAACAAAATTACAAGCAGATAAACTGAAAAGAAAAATTTAAGATGGCCCTTCACCAATTTTCCTTTTCTTTGTCACTGAAGAGATAGGCTGAGAGTCTTCAGGATCAATATTCAACTTAAGCTCCAGATTCTCTTTGTGTTGAATCTTGCCCTTCAAGAAGTTAACCCAAGCTTTCTCAAACCTATTCTTTTGTGCCTTAGCTTCCAAAAAGTTCACCATTTCCACCCATTCCGAGAACCCATATTGCATTGCACCAGGATTGTCAGTTCTAACTAGTGGCCCTCTAGCATAACTGACTTCAACGTGAAAGTACTTGGTGCCTGGCTTAATTGTTACATGAACACCATTGATTGCCCCATTGTGTCTTCTGGTTGCCATGATCTTGGAATAATACTCTCTAGCTTCAGATTCATTTGATATTTTAATACTCCCAGCTCCAGCAGCCAGCACAGCATTCTTGATGTCATCATTCGATACATCGCCAGTTGGTTCAACGAAAGTTCTAAGATCAGCATCTCTATGCAGTGGCTTTCTTGGTTGAGGGTTCCTTCTAGGTGGATTCAATACCCTTTTTCACAACCTTTCTTACATTTTCAATTCTTTTCTGAATCCCACTGGCCCTGTTCTCCTTTGCCTTCTCCACTGATATATTTAAATTTCTGGCATCATGCTCAGCTTCATCATCAGGATAGTGCCTGTCAAGTTCAATGTCAAGCATTTCTTTTAACATACCCACTATCCTGGCATCATCTTTCACTCTAGCATACTCTTCCTTAGTGATTCCTAACAAGTGAGCATCACTAATATCAAGCAATTTTATCTTGGCCAGATGTTGTCTGGCTTCAGCTTGGTTTGCCTGTTTCATTTTCTTTCTTTCTTTAATTTGATCACCAAGCCTTGCCAGACGTTTGCTATCACTTTCAGAAACTGGAGGAAGTACATAAGCATTGCCAGTTTCCAGCATTGGTACATCAGTGGCCGGCTGGGCTTCATCAGATGCTTTGCCTTTACCCTTATTCACATTCCCCCTATCCATCACATCCACATTCTCTTCAACCCTTTGCTCACCAGTTTCAGTACTGGCAGCCACAACTGTTTCACTACCAGATTGACTTCCAGATGGAGCTCTTCCAGGTGCAACTGGAGACTGGCCAGTTTCACTGAAACTGGTCCTAACAAATTCCCCCTATTTGTCCTGAAATATTGCCAAGTCTTTTTAGTTCTTGTATCTGTACAAGTGTGAACTGGAGAGACTTGTTCGATTAAATCTATCTAAGTTTTCCAAGGCATTTTTATAGATCAATAAATGCCTTGGGTTTTTCTTTTGAGTTTGTTAGATCTAATCTATTATCTATCTTGTGGTTACAAACTGGTAACTTCATTTATACTGAGAAATGAAATACACAGGTTACAGAATGTAAACAAAATTACAAGCAGATAAACTGAAAAGAAAAATTTAAGATGGCCCTTCACCAATTTTCCTTTTCTTTGTCACTGAAGAGATAGGCTGAGAGTCTTCAGGATCAATATTCAACTTAAGCTCCAGATTCTCTTTGTGTTGAATCTTGCCCTTCAAGAAGTTAACCCAAGCTTTCTCAAACCTATTCTTTTGTGCCTTAGCTTCCAAAAAGTTCACCATTTCCACCCATTCCGAGAACCCATATTGCATTGCACCAGGATTGTCAGTTCTAACTAGTGGCCCTCTAGCATAACTGACTTCAACGTGAAAGTACTTGGTGCCTGGCTTAATTGTTACATGAACACCATTGATTTCCCCACTGTGTCTTCTGGTTGCCATGATCTTGGAATAATACTCTCTAGCTTCAGATTCATTTGATATTTTAATACTCCCAGCTCCAGCAGCCAGCACAGCATTCTTGATGTCATCATTCGATACATCGCCAGTTGGTTCAACGAAAGTTCTAAGATCAGCATCTCTATGCAGTGGCTTTCTTGGTTGAGGGTTCCTTCTAGGTGGATTCAATACCCTTTTTACAACCTTTCTTACATTTTCAATTCTTTTCTGAATCCCACTGGCCCTGTTCTCCTTTGCCTTCTCCACTGATATATTTAAATTTCTGGCATCATGCTCAGCTTCATCATCAGGATAGTGCCTGTCAAGTTCAATGTCAAGCATTTCTTTTAACATACCCACTATCCTGGCATCATCTTTCACTCTAGCATACTCTTCCTTAGTGATTCCCAACAAGTGAGCATCACTAATATCAAGCAATTTTATCTTGGCCAGATGTTGTCTGGCTTCAGCTTGGTTTGCCTGTTTCATTTTCTTTCTTTCTTTAATTTGATCACCAAGCCTTGCCAGACGTTTGCTATCACTTTCAGAAACTGGAGGAAGTACATAAGCATTGCCAGTTTCCAGCATTGGTACATCAGTGGCCGGCTGGGCTTCATCAGATGCTTTGCCTTTACCCTTATTCACATTCCCCCTATCCATCACATCCACATTCTCTTCAACCCTTTGCTCACCAGTTTCAGTACTGGCAGCCACAACTGTTTCACTACCAGATTGACTTCCAGATGGAGCTCTTCCAGGTGCAACTGGTGCAAGGACTACACTTCTTTCCCCCTTGGCAGCATCAAGACCTGCCCTTATAACTTCCCATTCAGAAGGGTGAGATGGCAACCGGTCAAGAGGCTGCCACGATTGTATGTCCTTGCATTCTTTGAATATTCCACACATCATCCTGAAAGACCTCCACAGATGGTTGGTCTCTTTGGATTGGGTCAGAACATTTGCAGCAACCTGTTGCTGACCAGTCTTCAATTCATTCAAAGTCTTGGAATCTTCGTCCAGACCAGAAACCACCTTATCCTTAACTTCTTCATCCTTTTTCTTTAAATTATCCACTTCAGTTGTCAGTTTATCAATAGATTGAGTATGATTGGATACCTGGGTGTTCAGATTATCAATGCTGCCTCTCAACTGGTTGATCTCATTAGTGAGTGGGGCCAGATCAACCTGAGGAGTGGCCAGCTTGGTGATCTCAGCTATCACCTTTTCAATCAACTGTGTATCTCTAGCACCCAGCGTATCATCAATTTTCTGACCAACCGAAACCATCAATTGCTGCCCAAGCTCAGTCACATTCAACCCAGGCTTTTCAACTAACTTTTTCACCTGCTTTTCAATCTCCCTTAAGTCAACTTCAGATCTTCTGACAGTGTTATCCAGCAAATTGGAGATTGAGGTTGTGACATTGGACTGAGTGAGGTCGAAGGCTTCCTTTAGAGAAGTTGCCAGATTGTTGCAGCCTCCGACCAGCTCATTGAGCTTCTTTAACACCAAGTCTTCATTTGTTAAGAACTTGTTAATCCCCAGATCAACCACTTTAATATTGGTCAGATGATCCTTGTGGTATCTGGAGAAAGACTTAGTGTTTTTGTCAAGTGTCTTTTGAATATCCTCCACCCTGGTAAGAAGGTTTTGGATATCGGCTTGAACAGACACAACTTGACTGTCCAGTGACGGAGGGGAAGGTGTCACTGGACCAGCAGCAGTTACTACTGGAGTAACTGGAGGAGGCAAATTGAGGGAAGCCTCCCCAGTTGACGTCGCAGCAGTAGAGGAAGTAATAATAGGAGTGGTAGAAGAAAAAGGGACTGAAGTAACAATGTGTTGTTTCATGCTGAGAATGCTCAGGTGTGAACAACGGCGGCGGTGGGGGTGGCATTTGTAAGTCCCAACTCGTTAGATGGTACTACTGAAGACACCTCTATGTCGATGGTGGAGTTACTTTGCAATATATGCACTGAACTGGAGACGACCAGTTGCAGTGTGTATATACCAAGTTCTAGATAGATTACTTATATAAAAGACAATAAGTAAAGAACAATGCAATAATACAAATAACTTGTAAGATAACTTGATGAGACAATATGTATTTTTCAATGTGTAATTTATTTATTGATATTAAACAAATTACAAGGTTGATGCGGAACCAAGATAATACACGAATGTAAATATCCTAACAACCTATGAAATACAATTGATCTATACTCGGAATTTCTCAAGACAATCGAAACACTTAAAGTTGTGAAATGTTCCTTTTAGCGATTGAGAGAAGATTGCACAAGTTCACCAAGAATATTGCAGGTTTGCAAAGTGTGAAGTTATTCGAGTTTGTGAATTAACTTTGTGAGATCGAATACTTAAATTCTTGGTTGTGCAATGACTTGTATTTATAGGCAAAGTTAACATTGTGATGTTAACTTTAGCCGTACAAATGTGGTTGGGAGCATTTAAGGAATAGCATTTAATTCCTTAAAAAGCAGTGTAAAGTTGCATGTTAAAGTGACTTTACATAACCACCTTTATGTACCTTTTAATACTTAAATAATAAGATAAGGCTTATTATCCGGGTAAAGGTACATAAAGCATATAAGTCAATTCCTCGTAATCAGTGTAAAGCTTTGTAAGGGCTTTCCACTGATGGTCTCCAGTTTGTAACTGACTAGAATGCCAACTGGGCTTCGCTGCCATTGTCATTCTCTATCTTCCATTTGTTGTCTTCGACTTCAACTGGAATGCTTCTTCAACTTGGTCAGTTCTCAACTGGAGGAAGTCTTCAGTTGCGTTAACTGTACGGTGCAACTGGACTTCAATATATTTCTCGACAAATCATTTTGGTCACCAATTTTACTGGGTCACCAGATGCAACTGGTGACTGGTCAGTGTGAACTGGTGACTGGCCAGTTCCAGGTGAACTGGTCCTAACAAATTCCCCCTATTTGTCTAGAAATATAGTCTAAGTCTTTTCTAGTTCTTGTATCTATACAAGTGTGAACTATAGAGACTTGTTTGATTTAAATCTATTTAAGTTATCTAAGGCATTTTTATAGATCAATAAATGCCTTAGGTTTTTCTTTTAGGTTTGTTAGATTTTAATATATTATCTACCTTGTGGTTACAAACTGGTAACTTCATTTATACAAGGGAATGAAATTTATACAAGTTACAGAATGTAAATACAGATTACAAGTAGATAACTGAAGAAAGAACTTAATGAGACGGCCCTTCGCCAGTTCTTCTTCTCTTGGCAACTGAAGAGATAGGCAGAGTATCTTCAGGGTCAATATTCAACTTCTGCTCAAGATTTTCTTTATGTTGAATCTTCCCCCTTAGAAAGTTAACCCATGCTTTCTCGAACCTATTCTTTTGTGCCTTAGCATCCAAAACATTCACCATCTCCACCCATTCGCTGAACCCATACCGCATAGCACCAGGATCATCAGTTCTAACCAGTGGCCCACCAGTATACTTAACTTCGATTTGAAAAACCTTGGTGCCTGGACTTGATTGTAACATTGACACCATTAATAGTACCACTATGTCTTCTGGTTGACATGATCTGGGAGTAGTAGTTTCTAGCTTCAGATTCATTTGTGATTTTTATACTCCCAGCACCAGCAGCCAGTACAGCAGACTTAATGTCTTCATTGGATACTTCGCCAGTTGATTCAACGAATGTGCTAAGGTCAGCATCTCTTGCATCTCTTGTCAGTGGTCTTCTTGGTTGTGGAATCCTTCTTTTGGTGGATTCAATACATCCTTCACAACCTTTTTAACATTTGCAATTCTCTTAAGAATCCCACTGGCCCTAATCTCTTTTGCCTTCTCCACTGAAATGTTTAAGCTCCTGGCATCGAATTCAGCTTCATCCTCATGATAGTGTCTATCCAGTTCTACATCTAGCATTTCATTCAACTGGTCAACTATCCTAGGATCATTCTTAACCCTAACATACTCATCCTTAGTGATACCCAGTAGATTGGCATCACTCATATCCAGCAACTTAATTTGAGCAAGATGTGCCCTGGCCTCAACTTGGTTTCTTTGTTTCATTTTCTTTCTTTCTTTGATGTCATTACCAAGTCTAGCCAGTTTTCTACTATCACTATCTGAAACTGGAGGTAGTATGTCAGCATTACCAGTTTCTAACATTTCACCAGTGGTCGGCTGGGCAGATGCATCACCAGCTAATCCTTTACCTTTGTCCAAACCAACATTCCCCCTATCACTCTGCTCACCAGCTTCAGTACTGGTAGCCACAACCAATTCTCATCCAGATCCAGATGGAGTCCTTCCAGGTGCAACTGGTCGTGTAAGGACTGAACTTCTTTCCCCCTTGGCAGCATCTAGACCTGCCCTAATTGCTTCCCATTCAGAGGGGTGAGATGGCAACCGGTCAAGAGGCTGCCACGACTGCATGTCCTTACACTCTTTGAAGATGCCACACATCATCCTGAAGGACCTCCATAAATGGTTCGTCTCCTTGGACTGGGTCAAGACATTTGCAAGAACTTGGTCTTGACCAGTTTTCAATTCATTCAAGATCTTGGAATCCTCATCCAAACCGGAGACAACCTTATCCTTAACTTCATCATCCATCTTCTTCAGATTTTCCACTTCAGTTGTCAGTTTCTCTATAGATTGAGCATGTAGAGATACTTGGGTGTTCAAACTTTCTATGCTGCCTCTCAACTGATTGATCTCACTAGTAAGTGGGGCCAGATCAACCTGAGGAGTGGCCAGCTTGGTGATCTCAGACATCACCCTTTCAACCAATTGCTCTTCTCTAGCACCCAACGTATCCTCTATTTTCTGACCAACCGAAGTCATCAACTGCTCTCCAAGTCCAGTTACATCTAGGCCAGGTCTTTCAATAAGTTCCTTGACTTGCCTCTCAATTTCCTTCAGATCCACTTCAGAAGTTCGAACAGTGTTGCCAAGTAGATTGGAAATGGAACTGGAGACCTTGGAGTGAGTTAGGTCAAAGGCTTCCTTTAGAGTACCAACCAAATTGTTGCAGCCAGTGACCAACTCATTAAGCTTTTTGAACACCAAGTCTTCATTAGATGAAAACTTGTTTATCCCCAGATCGACCACCTTAATGTTTGTCAAATGATCTTTGTGGTATCTGGAGAATGACTTGGTATTCTTGTCAAGTGTCTTCTGAATCTCCTCCACCCTGGTTAGAAGGTTTTGGAGATCGGCTTGTAGTGAGACAACTTGACTGTCCAGTGACAAAGGAGAAGGTGTCACTGGACCACTAGCAGTTACTACTGGAGCAACTGGAGGAGGCAAACTGATGGAAGTCTCCCCAGTTGTCAGGCCAGCAGTTGAAGAAATTATTGGAGTGGTGGTTGAAGAAAGGACTGGAAAATCAAATTGTTGTTCATGCTGAGAATGCTCAGGTGTGAACAACGGCGACGGTGGGGGTGGCATTTCTCGAGCAAGTGAGAATTGCCCAGTTGGTAAAGGAGCGGAATATATTGGTAAAGATATATCTATAGGCACATTTATTTGTGGTGGTGAAAATGAAATTGATGCGTCTGGAGGTAAGACTGGAGATGAAGGGTCTTGAGCTTGTACAGAAGCATCAAGAATCTCCAAGTCTGTTTCAGTACCTTCAGAATCCGAAGATTCTATAAGGATTTCCTCGTCATTAACACTCATGTCCAGATCCATGAATGTGACAGAGGGCTGTTCAGTTACCTGGACAGTCTCCAGATGACCTTCCCCAGTTTCCTGGATGGGTGCATCTGTTGGAGGATCAGATACCGAAGTATCTTCACCAGGGATAGATGAGATTGGTGTTGCTTCAGTTATGGTTGCTCTATCCTCAACCACAACATTAGACGAACTGGAGGGTCCCTCATTATTTTGAGGCCCGCCTAGTTGCCTTTCTGACTCACCTACAAGAGGTGCATCAGTTGAAGCGAATGCCAGTTGCATTCGTTCAGGAATTTCGACCTCTCCAGCTTCAGATACCAGTGAGTCTAGATTCCTTAGCATATCTGAAGCAGTGTACGGAGAATCTGTACTATTATATGCTTCCCTGCCCAGAATTTGCTTAAAACAAAGTGAGAGGAACCTTGAAAAGGGAATACAAACACCCCTTAAGCCCTTCAGCTTTTGAACCAGGCTTCTATACAGAATATCTGCAAAGTCCACTCTCAATCCGTTCCATAAGCAGTAAGCCATCTCTGCTTGCGAGGAGTTAATCTGGTCAAGTCCACCAGAACTCCACCCATGCTCTCCACCAGGTGGATGAAAAAGTACCTCCATGAAGGTGTAAGGCCCTTCATGGTCATCGCACCTTTTGTCTTCAACACCCCATTCTCCAAACACTCCATGTGTCCCATTTCAAGGAGTACTTGGCGAAAGTTTATATTTGGGGGCAAGACGACTGGAGATTCACCCTCTCTCCAGTAATTGAGGCGTAAGGCATCCCTCAATGTATCAGCTGACAAGGTACACTGGATTGTTCCATCCTTTAATGTGAAACTGATGGAGGAACAATCGGAAGAAAGAACGGCAGTGTACCAAAACTCACATAAGTAGTTGTGAAACATCTTACGTGGGTTTAGAGAGAATGAGGGTCCTATTGGAGAATTCTTCAAAAACTTTTGAATTCTACCAATAATGGTATCGGACCCTTGAGATCCTCGTAGGCTGGCCATAGGATTATTTGGATTTAGTTTTATGACCGAAGCACTACTAGGGGCACCAGGTGCCTGTGTGACATCTGGTGAGGGATTGTATGGAACAGTCAAGAGATTTACATCTCTTGAACGAGATGATCTAGGAGCCATAGAAGAATGAAAATGAAATTTGGGATTTAGGGTTCTTAATTTATGAAGCAAAGAGAAGAATGAAGCGATTTTGATGATTGGAAAGTAAATGAAAGAATGTAAGAAAAAGAAGTAAATGAGTTCGAAGTAAATAAGGGTATTTATAAGGATTCAAGATCCCAATGTAACACCAAAATTATATTTTAATAAACAAAATCCCTTTTGAAGATATTTTCACAAAAGTTGGTTTGAATTTTGAAATAAAATAATAATTTGCCATGTAAACATTAAATGCTTCCATGTCAGCATTAAATGCTACGACGGCTTATCTTACCCACGCGCCCACTCACTTTTGTTTTCCCAATACAAACAGTTGTCAAGTACTAAAATGGTTTCAAACACGTCAGATCACGATATCAAGTGGTTTAAAACACTCGAGTATCATCACGTGTCACACATATTGACCAAGTATTTGTAACGTTATAACAAAAAAAGACAAGACTGAACCTGGTAACTGGAGGATCAGTCCAGCGCCAGTTTCCAACTGAAGAGTTCTCCAGTTGCATTTTCAAACAAAAACGAATTTTAGTCAGAAAATTATTTTGAGTCTTTCCCCCTAAAATGATGATCCAGAAATCAATTAGTGCCAAGATAGTATCACAAAGGCGTTCGATAGCCTGGCGAGCAAAGATTATCTGGACCTCCTCAACTGGAGAACTTCATCAGTGTCACTGACGCGTTCAATAACAAAGAAAGCTCCAGTTAAGGGTTTAACATTCCCAGTTCGCTGATGAGATGTTTAAAGGTTTTCTCATCGAGAGGTTTAGTAAAAACATCAGCTAACTGTTTGTCAGTGGGGATGAAATGAATTTCAATATCTCCTTTCATAACATGATCTCGAATGAAATGATACCTGATGTCAATATGCTTTGTTTTGGAGTGCATCACTGGGTTGTGAGATATAGCAATTGCACTGGTGTTGTCACAAAAGATTGGGGTCTTAGTAAACTTCTGACCATAATCTAGTAACTGGTTCTTGATCCAGAGAATCTGGGCACAACAACTGGCCGCAGAAATGTACTCTGCCTCAGCAGTGGACATAGAGACTGAAGTCTGCTTCTTGCTGGTCCAACTTACCAGTTTTCCTCCAAGGAAATGACAACCACCAGTTGTTGATTTTCTATCTATCTTACAACCTGCATGATCAGAATCTGAATAACCCATTAGATCTAATCCTGAGCCTTTGGGGTACCAAAGACCAAGATTAGGACACCCTTTCAGGTATCTAAAGATACGCTTTACAGCGTGCAAATATGATTCTTTAGGGTTAGCCTGAAACCTGGCACATAAACATGTTGCAAACATTATATCTGGTCGACTGGCAGTTAAGTACATCAGTGAACCAACCATACCATGATAGTCAGTTATGTTAACTGGTTTGCCAGTTGGGACAGAGTCCAAATTTAATGGTGCTGCAATAGGTGTGTTTTTCGATGGGATTGAATCATATTTGTATTTTCTTAACAAATCTCTGACATATTTCCTTGGTTTATGAAAATTCCATTTTCAGTTTGCTTAATCTGAAGACCTAAGAAAAATGTTAATTCACCCATTAAACTCATCTCATACTCAGATGACATGATTTTAGAAAACTTTTTACACATTGCATCATCAGTTGAACCAAATATAATGTCATCAACATAAATTTGTACCAATAAGATATTACCTCTTTCTTTCAAGATAAACAAGGTATTATCTATTGCACCTCTTTGAAAGCCATTTTTAAGAAGATGTTTAGTTAAAGTATCATACCAGGCTCTTGGGGCTTGTCTTAGACCATACAATGCTTTGTTCAGTCTATAAACCCAATGAGGGTGCTTCTCATCGATGAAACCTGGAGTCTGCTTAACATAAACTTCTTCTTCCAATGTTTCATTAAGGAACGCACTTTTGACATCCATCTGGAAGACCTTGAACTGCAGATGGGCTGCATAAGCCAAGAATATTCTTATGGCTTCAAGTCTTGCAACTGGAGCAAAAGTTTCATCAAAGTCAACGCCCTCTGCTTGACAATAACCCTGGGCAACTAGTCTGGCCTTGTTTCTTACAACATGGCCATCTTCATCCATTTTGTTTCGGTAGACCCATCTGGTACTAATAGGTTCTTTCTTTAACCCTGGTGGATAAGGAACAAGCTCCCAAACATTGTTCCTTTCAAACTGGAGGAGCTCTTCTTGCATAGCTTCCACCCAGCTTGGGTCTGCCATAGCCTCGTCAATCTTCTTTGGTTCAACTAAAGATAAGAAGGTGACGTTTAAGCATTGCTCACTGGTGGCTCTTCTAGTCTGAACCCCACTAGTTGGATCACCCACAATCTGTTCAATTGGGTGGGCTTTAGTCCATCTAGTGTATTGACTAGGCTGGTGTACTACAATATCAGTGCAAGTCACCTGGCGATCTTCTTCAGTTGCAACAGCGTCTGGAGAAGGATCAGTCCAAACAACTTCTACATCCTCATCAGAGTTAATGAGGTCTCGATTAGCATCATGAAATTCCTCAGTTGAAGGTATTTCATGAGTAACTGGAGAAGTAGGTGCTGGAACTGGTGCTGATATTGGAATGGCACGAACATCAGATCCAATCACCAATTCTTGTGGTAAGTTGAAATTGATAGAAGGATAAAATGATGTGTCACTGGAGGTGTTCTTCTTCTTAACTGGTTCCAGTTTGTTGTAACTGGAAGCATTTTCTGGTGAAACAACTGACCGATGAACTTGGTCAGTTTCACCAAAATTGATTGGAATGACTGGAGAAATATCAAGGCTTGGTCTCTTGTTGATTGCTTCAGTTGATTCATCGAATGTGACATGAATTGTCTCATGCACCTTTTTGAGTCTATAATTATAAACTCTAAAGGCCTTTCGAATATCTGAATAGCCTAAAAATACCCCTTCATCAGCTTTTGCATCAAACTTTCCAAGCTGACTGGAATCGTTCAGTATATAAACTGGACAACCAAATACATGGAAATATCCAATATTTGGTTTACGATTCCTGAGTACTTCGTAGGCAGTCTTCTTATGTCTCTTGATGTAGACTGACCGGTTTTGGGTGTGACAAGCAGTTGCAACTGCCTCAGCCCAAAAACTGGTGGGAAGACCAGATTCAGATAGCATACTTCTGGCGGCTTCTATCAGTGTACGATTCTTTCTTTCAACAACTCCATTTTGCTCTGGAGAGTGAACTGATGAGAAGTTTTGAGAGATGCCAGTGTCATTGCAAAATGTTTCAAGTACTTTGTTTTGGAATTCAGTACCATTATCACTTCGCAACTGACAAACTTTTCGAGTATACTTGAGCTCAATTCGTTTAATAAGAGAGATGATTTCAGCAGGAGCATCACTTTTGGATCTGATGAATACCACCCAGCAATATCTGGTGAATTCATCAACCACAACTAGAGTGTACTTCTTTCCAGCTCTAGTTTGAACATTCACTGGACCAAAGAGATCCATATGTAGCATGTGAAGAGGTTCAGTGATGCTAAAATTTTGCCTAGTTTTAAAACTGGCTCTCTTCTGCTTACCCATCTCACACCCTGGACATGGCTTTTCCTTATTGAAGGAAATTTGAGGTATCCCATCAACCAGTTGTTTGCGAGACAACTTGTTAATGTTCTTAAAGTTAAGATGGGATAATCTTTTATGCCATAGCCAGTTGGTGTCCTCATCAGCTTTGGTATAGAAACATTGCTCTTTTGGAGCTGGTTCCATATCCATGATGTACACATTTCCTTTTCTTGGTGCAATCATCACCACTTTCCAATCCTTGTTAAATATGGTGCCTTGTGCAATATCGAACAATACTCTGAAGCCATCATCGCAAAGTTGGCTGACACTGATCAGGTTGTATTTCAAACCATTCACAAATGCAACTCTTTTGAATTCGACTTGTCCATTATTGAGCACACCATATCCTTCAGTCTTTCCAGATTGATCGTTACCAAACGTCACTGTCGGTCCATCTTGGACAGTGAACTCTTCCAGTAGGGGCTTACATCCGGTCATAGTTCGGCCAGCAGCGCTGTCCAGATACCAGATATTTTTCTTTTGATCGCCCTACACACACACAAAAATCATTAGTTCTTTTTGTGAACCCATCTTTTCTTGATGGGTCCACTGGACTTCTCTACAGAAGCCACAGTTGATTGTTGAGGTGTTGAACTGGAGGCTGCATCTGGAGCATTATCACCAGCTCCAGGTGCAGGAGTAAAAACAATTGGTATTTGATACTTACTCCCTTTAATTTTACCAGATTTTGTTCCTGAAGGAACATTCTTTTGTTTAGGTATTAAAGAGAGTGGATTAATATTTTGTTTGAAAACTGGAGGTAATAAACCTCCTTCCAGATTGTTAATCCGGGCAGTACAACTCTGAACCTACCGAGACAAAAGTTGGAGTTGTCTTTCCAGATTAACCAAAATATTATTTTCTTTAGGCAGTTGAACCTTGGACCTAGGTTCAACTGGTGCTTTAGTCTGTCGGGTCTTGGGCACCTTAGACTTTTGAGGTAAAGGCTTGTTACCAATGGCCTTTTTGACTGGAGCTTTAGCCTGTTCGGCTCCAGTTTTAACCTCAAAGGGGGTGGTCTCAAAGGTTTCAGTTTCAACAGCTTCAGGTTGATCATAAGGTGTTTCAACCTTGAGAGCTGGAGGCAATGCATGAAGATCTGGTATGAGAGCTGCCATCTCCAGATCTCCAGATTTCCATGCATTCTTCTGGGCATCTATAGTTCTTGAAAATGCATCATAATTTTTGCCAGATGCTTTTACCCATGACTTGATAATCTTTTGTTCTTTTTCAAGATCAGAAAATAGTTTTTGATTATCAAGTTCTAAAGCCTCAATCTTTAAAACTGACTCCTTGAGAGCCAACTGGACACTTTGCAAATCATTTAGTTGTGGTTTAACATTGTTCAGTTCAATTAGGATAGTGTCAAGATATCTTTCACTATCAGCTCTTACAGTTTCAACAAATGCCAAATCACCACTTAATGATTCAGCCAGGTCCAGTTTTAGTTCAGGGTCAACCTGGTTATCATAGTCACATACCTTCTTCAGTATGATGTCCACCCATCTTCCAAAGATGACATCTTCTTTCACCACGTGTTGCTGTTGTTGATCTTCCAAGGCCATGAAGCACATGTCCCTTTCCTCTTCTTCATCATCAGATGAGTCATCAGAGTACTCCCATTTACCCTCAGTTTGTGCCATTAAGCACTGATCCTTTTTCTTTTCCATGGACAGGAGGGCAATCTGGGCCTTAAGCTTCTTGTATTTAGCTTTGTAGCTATCATCAGGCCGATTGAAATTAGGGACAGAGGGGCCAGTTTGGTTGTTCAACTGACTAGATCTGCATTCCTTCATAAAATGACCTTTCTTACCACACTTATAGCATGTAAGATTGGTCTTATCCAGAGAGCTGGAGCTGGAAGCATTGTTGGGGCCATTAAATCTTTTGGATTTATGCTTAAACCTATTAAAGGTTTTAGCAATCATGGCGACCAGATCATCATCGTCAGTTTCATTACAACCATCACTGTTTTCAGTGGTCAGTCCAGAGTTTAAGAAACTGTTCAACATCTCCTTCATCGAGTGTACCTGGACACTCTCAGCAGACATTAAAGCAGCACAAGGTCGCTCAGTTGCACTAGCAACCTTGGGACTCTGGGCATGGTTCATGGCATCTTGCTCAGCCACAAGTCTTGCAGCATTATTATCTTCAGTGAATCTGAAGGCTCCATAGAGCGATGCAAGAGTATGAGTGTGCAAGGTTTTACCTTGTCTTAAGACAAGAACCATGTTTTCCCATTTGGAAGGAAGAATATCACAAAACTTTTCAAGAAGAATATCCTTATCCTTCTCTACACCCAAACCTCTCAACTGATTGATGAGGCTAGAAAATCTGGTGTATGTACCAGTTAGACTTTCATTGGGCAAGGCAAAGAAGGATTCATACTTCTTGTTCAAAGCAACTTTTCTGGTGACAATTGTGTCATCACCTCCTTCAAATTGAATCACTAATTCATCCCACATAGACTTGGCACTGGGAAACAACACAAGTGTTGGAATTAGGTCTTCAGGGACAGCCCCAAGGATCATGTTTTTCAGTCTGGTGTCCAAGTCCACCAGTCTGCGATCCTCATCAGACCAATGGTCTTCAGGCTTTTCCCTTGAACCTCTTCTTCCAGTTGGATCAAGAAGAGGACTAACCCCAAGGGACATGGGTATATATGGTCCATCCTTAAGGATTTTCAACATATACCTTTCAATCCCACCAAAATGCAAAAGCATTCTAGCCTTCCATGTACCGAATGTCTCACTGTTTCCATCAAATTTTAGAACAGGAGTGTTAGAGTAGTGTACATGACATGGTTTGGGGCAGTAGGAGGAGGAGGGTTGGTGTTAACATTTTGAAAAGGTTGTGCATTTGTATTCGAGGGGTTTTCACCTGAACCAGAACCATCTCCACCTTCAGTAGTGTTCATCTTAGCAGATCTAGGCAAGTTTATTAGCCTTCTGCTCTGATACCACTTGTAAGTCCCAACTCGTTAGATGGTACTACTGAAGACACCTCTATGTCGATGGTGGAGTTACTTTGCAATATATGCACTGAACTGGAGACGACCAGTTGCAGTGTGTATATACCAAGTTCTAGATAAAGATTACTTATATAAAAGACAATAAGTAAAGAACAATGCAATAATACAAATAACTTGTAATATAACTTGATGAGACAATATGTATTTTTCAATGTGTAATTTATTTATTGATATTAAACAAATTACAAGGTTGATGCGGAACCAAGATAATACACGAATGTAAATATCCTAACAACCTATGAAATACAATTGATCTATACTCGGAATTTCTCAAGACAATCGAAACACTTAAAGTTGTGAAATGTTCCTTTTAGCGATTGAGAGAAGATTGCACAAGTTCACCAAGAATATTGCAGGTTTGCAAAGTGTGAAGTTATTCGAGTTTGTGAATTAACTTTGTGAGATCGAATACTTAAATTCTTGGTTGTGCAATGACTTGTATTTATAGGCAAAGTTAACATTAGGATGTTAACTTTAGCCGTACAAATGTGGTTGGGAGCATTTAAGGAATAGCATTTAATTCCTTAAAAAGCAGTGTAAAGTCGCATGTTAAAGTGACTTTACATAACCACCTTTATGTACCTTTTAATACTTAAATAATAAGATAAGGCTTATTATCCGGGTAAAGGTACATAAAACATATAAGTCAATTCCTCGTAATCAGTGTAAAGCTTTGTAAGGGCTTTCCACTGATGGTCTCCAGTTTCCTGGAAGGTTGCATCTGTTGGAGGATCAGATACCGAGGTATCTTCACCAGGGATAGAGGTCACTGGGTTGCCTCAGTTATAGTTGCTCTATCCACAACCATAACATCATCAGCCGCAGAGTTTGGAACCTCAGTCTCCAGTAGTGACTGGCCAGAGACTTCGTCAGTTCGTGCAATAGAAGTGTCAGAAGATAGGCCGTGGATACTTTGTGCCGACTCAAACTCTAATCTGGGTTGTGGTAGCCCAGTTTCATCTTCACCACCCTCTCCTACAGAAATTGCGAGGGTGGCTGCTTGCGGTTGTCCCATTTGACTATCTCCAGGTTCCTGTTGGGAGGAAACTGAAGGGCTGGTCAGGTTTCTACTGTCAGTGGCAAGTGCTGACAAAGTCCTAATGCGACGTGTTCTTGTTGCCTTTGGAACACCTGAAAGACCTGTTGGGAGGTCTCCAGGGTAAATGGTTGTGGGGACAGACACGCTGGAGCTGGAGGGGTAAGACTGTTGCCCGGGTTCGGCAATGGTCACAATTCCAGCAGACGAACTGGTGGGTCCCTCATTATTTTGAGGCCCGCCCAGTTGTCTTTCCGACTCACCTTGGACTGGTGCATCGGTTTTTGCGAATGCCAGCCGCATTCTTTCTGGAATCTCGACCTCTCCAGCTTCAGATACTAGAGAGTCAAGATTCCTCAACAAATCTGGGACAGTGTAAAGTGAATCTGTGCTCAATTAAGCTTCACTGCCCAGAATTTGTAGAAAACAAAGAGAGAGAAACCTGGAGAAGGGGATACATAGTCCCCTGGTGCCCTTCAGTTTTTGAACCAGGCTTCTGAATAGGATATCAGCAAAATCCACTCTCAATCTATTCCACAAGCAGTATGCCATTTCTGCCTGTGCGGAGTTAATCTGGTCAAGTCCACCAAAACTCCCACCCATACTTTCCACAAGGTGGATGAAAAAGTACCTCCATGAAGGTGTAAGGCCCTTCATGGTCATCGCACCCTTTGTTTTCAAAACCCCTTTTTTGAGGCACTCCTTGTGTCCCATATCAAGGAGGACCTGGCGAAAATTGATGTTAGGGAGATGACAACAGGAGACTCTCCTTGTCTCCAGTAATTGAGGTGTAGAGCATCCCTCAATAAATCTGCTGATAGGGTACACCGGACTGTTCCACCTTTTAATGTGAAATTGATGGAGGAGCAGTCGGAAGAAAGAGAGGCGGTGTACCAAAACTCACACAAGTAGTCGTGAAACATCTTGCGTGGGTTTAAGGAGAATGAGGGCCCGATTGGAGAATCCCTCAAAAATCTTTGGATTCTCCCAATAAGGGTATCGGACCCTTGGGTTCCTTGTAAACTAGCCATCGGATTATTTGGATTTAGTTTGATGAGCGTAGTATTACCAGGAGCACCAGATGCCTGTTTGACATCTGGTGGAGGAGCATAAGGGACAGATAGGAGATTTACATCTCTAGAACGGGATGATTTAGGTGCCATTTGAAAATGAAATTGAAACTTTGGAATTAGGGTTATTGATTTATGAAGTAGAGAGAGAAAAGAAGCAATTTTAGATGATTGGGAAGTAAATGAAAAGAATGTAAAGGGAAGTAAATGTGATCGGAGTAAATAAGGGTATTTATAAGGAATTCAAGATCCCAATGAAATACCAAAAATTATATTTTATTTAACAAAATCAATTTTGTAGATATTTTTACAAAATAAGTTTGAATTTTGAATCAAAAACATAATTCATTGTGTCAGCATTAAATGCTACGACGGCTTAACTTACCCACGCGCCCACTAATTTTCATTTTCCCAATAAAAACAGTTGTCATTTACCAAAATGTCTATTAACACGTCAGATGACGATATCAAGTGGGTTAAACACTCGAGTACCATCACGTGTCTCAGATATTGACCAAGTATTTTCTAACGTTATGAAAAATTAAGACAAGACTGAACCTGGTCACTGGAAGATTAGTCCAGCGCCAGTTTCAACTGGAGAGTTTTCCAGTTGCCATTTTCAAACAAAACGAATTTTAGTCAGAAAATTATTTTGAGTCTTTCCCCCTAAAATGATGATCCAGAAATCGATTAGTGCCAGGATAGTATCACAAAGGCGTTCGATAGCCTGGCGAGCAAAGATTATCTGGACCTCCTCAACTGGAGAACTTCATCAGTGTCACTGACGCGTTCATAACAAAAATCTCCAGTTTTAAGGATTTAACATTCCTAGTTCGCTGATGAGATGTTTAAAGGTTTTCTCATCAAGAGGTTTTGTAAAAACATCAGCGAGCTGTTTGTCAGTGGGGATGAAATGAATTTCAATGTCTCCTTTCATAACATGATCACGAATAAAATGATACCTGATGTCAATATGCTTTGTCTTGGAGTGCATCACTGGGTTGTGAGATATAGCAATTGCACTGGTATTGTCACAAAAGATTGGGGTCCTTGTATACTTTTGACCATAATCTAGTAACTGGTTCTTGATCCAGAGAATCTGGGCACAGCAACTGGCCGCAGAAATGTACTATGCCTCAGCTGTGGACATAGAGACTGACGTCTGCTTCTTGCTGGTCCAACTTACCAGTTTTCCTCCAAGGAAATGACAACCACCAGTTGTTGATTTTCTATCTATCTTACAACCTGCATGATCTGAATCTGAATAACCCATTAGATCTAACCCTTAGCCTTTGGGGTACCAAAGACCAAGGTTAGGACACCCTTTCAGGTATCTAAAGATACGCTTAACAGCGTGCAAATGTGATTCTTTAGGGTTAGCCTGAAACCTGGCACATAGACATGTTGCGAACATTATATCTGGTCGACTGGCAGTTAAATACATTAGTGAACCAACCATTCCACGATATTCAGTGATGTTCACTGGTTTGCCAGTTAGGTCAGAGTCCAAATTTAATGGTGCTGCAATAGGTGTGTTTTTCGATGGGATAGAATCATATTTATATTTTCTTAACAAATCTCTGACATATTTTCCTTGGTTTATGAAAATTCCATTTTCAGTTTGCTTAATCTGAAGACCTAAGAAAAATGTTAATTCTCCCATTAAACTCATTTCATACTCAAATGACATGATTTTAGAAAACTTTTTACACATTGCATCATCAGTTGAACCAAATATAATGTCATCAACATAAATTTGTACCAATAAGATATTACCTTTTTCTTTCAAGATAATAAGGTATTATCTATTGCACCTCTTTGAAAGCCATTTTTAAGAAGATGTTTAGTTAAAGTATCATACCAGGCTCTTGGGGCTTGTCTAAGACCATACAAAGCTTTGTTCAGTCTATAGACCCAGTGAGGATGCTTCTCATTGATGAAGCCTGGAGTCTGCTTAACATACACAACTTCTTCTAATGTTCCATTAAGGAACACACTTTTGACATCCATCTGGAAGACTTTAAACTGCAGATGGGCTGCATAAGCCAGAAATATTCTGATGGCTTCAAGTCTTGCAACTGGAGCAAAAGTTTCATCAAAGTCAACGCCTTCTGCTTGACAATAACCTTGGGCAACTAATCTGGCCTTGTTTCTTACAACATGGCCATTTTCATCCATCTTGTTTCGGTAGACCCATCTTGTACCAATGGGTTCTTTCTTTAACCCTGGTGGACAAGGAACAAGCTCCCACACATTATTCCTTTCAAACTGGACGAGCTCTTCTTGCATAGCTTCCACCCAGCTTGGGTCTGCCATAGCCTCGTCAATCTTCTTCGGTTCAATTAGTGATAAGAAGGTGACGTCTAAACATTGCTCACTGGTGGCTCTTCTAGTCTGAACCCCACTATTTGGATCTCCCACAATCTGTTCAATTGGATGTGCTCGAGTCCATCTAGTGTATTGACTAGGCTGGTGTAAAACAATATCAGTGCAAGTCACCTGGCGATCTTCTTCAGTTGCAGCAGCTTCTGGAGGAGGATCAGTCCAAACTACTTCTACATCCTCATCAGAGTCAATGAGGTCACGATTTGCATCATAAAATTCTTCATTAAAAGGCATTTCTTGAAGAACTGGAGAAGCTGGAGTTTGAACTGGTGCTGATATAGGAGTGGCACGTACATCAGATCCAATCACCAATTCCTATGGTAAATTGAAATTGATGGAGGGATAGAATGAAGTGTCACTGGTGGTGCTCTTCTTCTTAACTGGTTCCAGTTTGTTGTAACTGGAAACATCTTTTGGTGAAACAACTGACTGATGAACTTGGTCAGTTTCACCAAAATTTATTGGAACTACTGGAGAAATATCAAGGCTTGGTCTCTTGTTGATTGCTTCAGTTGATTCGTCGAATGTGACATGAATTATCTCATGAACCTTTTGGAGTCTATAATTATAAACTCTAAAGGCCTTTCGAATATCTGAATAGCCTAAAAATACACCTTCATCAACTTTTGCATCAAACTTTCCAAGCTGACTGGAATCGTTTAAAATATAAACTGGACAACCAAATACATGAATATATCCAATATTTGGTTTACGATTCTTGAGTACTTCATAGTCAGTCTTCTTATGTCTCTTGATGTAGACTGACCGGTTTTGGATGTGACAAGCAGTTGCAACTGCTTCAGCCCAGAAACTGGTGGGAAGACCTGATTCAGATAGCATACTTCTGGCTGCTTCTATCAGTGTGCAATTCTTTCTTTCCACAACTCCATTCTGCTCTGGAGAGTGTGCTGATGAGAAGTTTTGAGAGATGCCAGTGTCATTGCAAAATGTTTCAAGTACCTTATTTTGAAATTCAGTACCATTATCACTTCGCAACTGACAGACTTTTCGAGTATACTTGAGTTCAATTCTTTTGATGAGAGAGATGATTTCAGTAGGTGCATCACTTTTGGATCTGAGGAATACCACCCAACAGTATCTGGTGAATTCATCGACCACAACTAGAGTGTATTTCTTCCCAGCTCTAGTTTGAACATTCATTGGACCAAAAAGATCCATATGAAGCATGTGAAGAGGTTCAGTGATGCTAAAATTTTGCCTGGTCTTGAAACTGGCCCTTTTCTGCTTGCCCATCTCACACCCTGGACATGGCTTTTCTTTATTGAAAGAAATCTGAGGTATCCCATCAACCAGTTGTTTGCGAGATAACTTGTTAATATTTTTGAAATTCAGTACCATTATCACTTCGCAACTGACAGACTTTTCGAGTATACTTGAGTTCAATTCTTTTGATGAGAGAGATGATTTCAGTAGGTGCATCACTTTTGGATCTGAGGAATACCACCCAACAGTATCTGGTGAATTCATCGACCACAACTAGAGTGTATTTCTTCCCAGCTCTAGTTTGAACATTCATTGGACCAAAAAGATCCATATGAAGCATGTGAAGAGGTTCAGTGATGCTAAAATTTTGCCTGGTCTTGAAACTGGCCCTTTTCTGCTTGCCCATCTCACACCCTGGACATGGCTTTTCTTTATTGAAAGAAATCTGAGGTATCCCATCAACCAGTTGTTTGCGAGATAACTTGTTAATATTTTTGAAATTCAGTACCATTATCACTTCGCAACTGACAGACTTTTCGAGTATACTTGAGTTCAATTCTTTTGATGAGAGAGATGATTTCAGTAGGTGCATCACTTTTGGATCTGAGGAATACCACCCAACAGTATCTGGTGAATTCATCGACCACAACTAGAGTGTATTTCTTCCCAGCTCTAGTTTGAACATTCATTGGACCAAAAAGATCCATATGAAGCATGTGAAGAGGTTCAGTGATGCTAAAATTTTGCCTGGTCTTGAAACTGGCCCTTTTCTGCTTGCCCATCTCACACCCTGGACATGGCTTTTCTTTATTGAAAGAAATCTGAGGTATCCCATCAACCAGTTGTTTGCGAGATAACTTGTTAATATTTTTGAAATTAAGATGGGATAATCTTTTATGCCACAGCCAGTTGGTGTCCTCATCAGCTTTGGTATAGAAGCACTGCTATTTTGGAGCTGGTTCCATATCCATGATGTACACATTACCTTTTCTTGGTGCAACCATCACCACTTTCCAATCCTTGTTAAATATGGTGCCTTGAGCAATATCGAACAAAACTCTGTAGCCATCATCACAAAGTTGGCTGACACTGATCAGATTATATTTCAAACCATTCACAAATGCAACTCTTTTGAATTCGACCTGTCCGTTATTGAGCACACCATATCCTTTAGTCTTTCCATTTTGATCATTACCAAACGTCACTGCCGGTCCATCTTGGACAGTGAACTCTTCAAGCAGGGGCTTACATCCGGTCATAGTCCGGCCAGCAGCGCTGTCCAGATACCAGATATTCTTCTTTCGATCGCCCTGCACACCCACAAAAATCATCAGTTATTTTTGTGAACCCATCTTTTCTTGATGGGTTCACTGGACTTCTCTACAGAAGTCACAGTTGATTGTTGTGAAGGTAAACTGAAGACTACATATGGATCTTTTTCACCAGATCCAGGTGCAGGAGTAAAAACGATTGGTATTTGATACTTGCTCCCCTTTTTCTTATCAGATTTAGTTCCAGATGGAACATTATTTTGTTTTGGCTTTGAAGGGGGTTTAATATTTTGTTTTACAACTGGAGGTGATGAACCTCCTTCCAGATTTTTAATCCGGGCAGTACAACTCTGAACCTGTCGAGACAAAAGTTGGAGTTGACTTTCCAGTTTAAACAAAATAATGTTTTCATCAGGCTGCTGAACCTTGGACCTTGGTTCAGCTGGAGTTTTAGTCTTTTGGATCTTGGGCTCCTTAGACTTCTGAGGTAAAGGCTTGTTACCAGTGGCCTTTTTGACTGGAGCCTTAGCCTGTTTAGCTCCAGGTTTAACCTCAGTGGGGGTGGTCTCAATGGGTTCAGTTTCGACAGCCTCAGGTTGATCATAAGGAGTTTCAACCCTGAGAGCTGGAGGCAATGCATGAAGATCCGGTATGAGAGCTGCCATTTCCAGATCTCCAGATTTCCATGCATTTTTCTGGGCATCAATTGTTCTAGAAAATGCATCATAATTCTTTCCAGATGTTTTACCCAAGACTTGATAATCATTTGTTCTTTTTCAAGATCAGAAACTAATTTTTGATTATCAAATTCTAAAGCCTCAATTTTCAAAACTGACTCCTTGAGAGCCAACTGGACACTTTGTAAATCATTCAGTTGTGGTTTAACATTGTTTAGTTCAATTAAGATAGTGTCCAGATATCTTTCACTATCTGCTCTAACAGTTTCCACAAAAGCCAAATCACCACTTAATGATTCAGCAAGGTCCAGTTTCAGTTCTGGGTCAACTTGGTTGTCATAATCACATACCTTTTTCAAAATGATGTCCACCATCTTCCAGTGATGACATCTTCTTTTGCCACATGCTGCTGTTGATCTTCCAAGGCCATGAAACACATGTCCCTTTCCTCTTCTTCATCAGCTGATGAGTCATCAGAGTACTCCCATTTTCCCTCAGTTTGTGCCATCAAGCACTGATCCTTTTCTTTTTCCATGGACAGGAGGGCAATCTGGACCTTAAGCTTCTTATATTTAGCTTTGTAGCTATCATCAGGCCGATTGAAATTTGGGACAGAGGGAAAGTTTGGTTGTTCATCTGACTAGATCTGCATTCCTTCATAAAATGACCTTTCTTACCGCATTTATAGCAGGTAAGATTGGTTTTATCCAGAGAGATGGAGCTGGAAGTATTGTTTGGGCCATTAAATCTTTTAGATTTATGCTTAAACCTATTAAAGGTTTTAGCGATCATGGCTACCAGATCATCATCGTCAGTTTCATCACAACCGTTACTGATTTCAGTGGTCAGGCCAGAGTTCAAGAAACTGTTTAACATCTCCTTCATTGAGTGTGCCTGGACACTCTCTGCAGACATTAAAGCAGCACAAGGTCGCTCAGTTACACTAGCAACCTTGGGACTCTGGGCATGGTTCATGGCATCCTGCTCAGCCACCAGTCTTGCAGCATTATTGTCTTCACTGAATCTGAAGGCTCCATAGAGCGATGCAAGAGTATGGCTGTGCAGGGTTTACCTTGTCTTAAGACAAGAACCATATTTTCCCATTTGGAAGGAAGAATATCACAAAACTTCTCAAGAAGAATATCCTTATCCTTCTCTACACCCAAGCCTCTCAGCTGATTAATGAGGCTAGAAAATCTGGTGTAAGTACCAGTTAGACTTTCATTGGGTAGAGCAAAGAAGGATTCATACTTCTTGTTCAAGGCAACCTTTCTGGTGACAATGGTGTCATCACCTCCTTCAAACTGAATAACTAATTCGTCCCACATTGACTTGGCACTGGGGAACAACACAAGTGTTGGAATTAGATCTTCAGGGACAGCTCCAAGGATCATGTTCTTGAGTCTGGTGTCCAGATCTACAAGTCTACGATCCTCATCAGACCAGTGGTCTTCGAGCTTTTCTCTGGAACCTCTTCTTCCAGTTGGATCTAGAAGAGGACTTACCCCAAGAGACATGGGTATATACGGTCCATCCTTAAGGATTTTCAGCATATATCTCTCTATCCCACCAAAATGCAAAAGCATTCTGGCCTTCCATGTACCAAAGGTCTCACTGTTTCCATCAAATTTTGGAACATGAGTGTTAGAATAATGTACATGGACATGGTTTGGGGCAGTAGGAGGAGGAGGGTTTGTATTAACATTTTGAGCAGGTGGTGTATTAGTATTCAAAGGGTTTTCACCTTGACCAGAACCATCTCCACCTTCAGTAGTAGTCATCTAAGCAGATCTAGGCAAGTATTTTAGCCTTCTGCTCTGATACCACTTGTAAGTCCCAACTCAATAGATGGTACTACCTGAAGACACCTCAATGTCGATGGTGGGGTTACTTTGCAATATAAGCACTGAACTGGAGACGACCAGTTACAGTGAGTATATACCAAGTTCTAGATAGATTACTTATTTAAGTGACAATAAGTAAAGAACAATGCAATAATATAAAATACTTGTAAATAAATTGGTGAGACAATATGTAATTTTCAAGTGTAATTTATTTATTGATATTAAATAAATTACAAGGTTGTTGCGGAACCAAGATAATACAAAGTATGTAAATATCCTAACAACCTATGAACTACAATTGATCTACACTTGGAATTTCTCTAAACAATCGAAACACTTAAAGTTGTGAAATGTTCCTTTTTACGATTGAGAGAATATTGCACAAGTTCACCAAGAATATTGTATGCAAAGTCTGATATGCAAAGTATGTAAATATCCTAACAACCTATGAACTACAATTGATCTACACTTGGAATTTCTCTAAACAATCGAAACACTTAAAGTTGTGAAATGTTCCTTTTTACGATTGAGAGAATATTGCACAAGTTCACCAAGAATATTGTATGCAAAGTCTGATATGCAAAGTATGTGAATTCTTGTTGTGCAATGACTTGTATTTATAGGCAAAGTTAACATTGGGATGTTAACTTTGGCCGTACAAATATGGTTGAGAATATTTAAGGAATAACATTTAATTCCTTAAAATGCTGTGTAAAGTTGCAGTATAAAGCAACTTTACTCAACCAGCTTTATGTACCTTTTTGTACTTTATACATAGATAAATCTTATTATCCGTGTAATAGTACATAAAGCATAAAAGTCAATTCCTCGTAATCAGTGTAAAGCTTTGTAAGAGCTTTCCACTGATGGTCTCTAGTTTGTAACTGACTAGAATGTCAACTGGGCTTCGCTGCCATTGTCATTCTCTATCTTCCACTTGTTGTCTTCGACTTCAACTGGAATGATTCTTCAACTGGTCAGTTTTCAACTAGAGGAAGTCTTCAGTTGCGTTAACTGTACGATGCAACTGGACTTCAATATATTTCTGGACAAATCTTCTTGGTCTCCAGGTGCAACTGGAGACTGGCCAGTTTCACTGAAACTGGTCCTAACATAAAGGATGAAACGTGATTTTTTAGTAAAACCATAAGGACAATTTGTGAAATTAACTCGAGCTTATATAAGCATTTTTATATAACTCTATATTTCACAAAATGTCTTGTCTTCTTGTGTTAACATATATATATGTTGTATACATGAACGGAATAATTTTCCCTCTCTTTTCTTTTTTGTTGCCTCATTTTGACTTACAGAAAGATATTTTCATTTGTGCTTTCATAGGGAATGAACAAATACTTGTCTAATTTTCTTGTTGGAACCTTAGACGTACTATTTCCCGATCTTGTAGGTTGATCACTGGTTCCACCTCAACAAGACAATCTCTTTATTCAACTTCAGTTTTTGACTTCATAAAAAACTTGAGTGTTTATACTTTATTGACCATGAATTATAATTTTTTTCGCTGATGACCTACATCAACATGTGGTTATTACTCTCAGCGAGACCTAAACTTGGAACTAACTTGGTAAGGTCTTTGATTTTGGGAAACTATTTGGTTCGACCCACGTCTTATATTTGTGAGGGTGAATTATTAAGGTGTTTTCGAAAGTCCTGGGTTGCATCCTAGTCATTTATGTAGTTTAAAAGTAAGAGTAGGAGTAGAATTACCTTGCCTTTAAGAAAACCTTATCATGATAATATGATAGTCATATCTATTCGTTTGCAATCCAAAATTCCAAACTCATGTAGGTAACTAGAATATTTTGTAAGGGACACGAATCTTGACCCATTCAAATAGCCCACCTGAATATCCAAATTAAAGACAGTTTAATTAGCTTACTTTAATAGTTAAATTAACATATCCCATTGCCATACGATATGTGTTGAGATAACTAAAATCAAACTAGTACTGCAAATGAAGTTAGATCAACTGGCAGATGCATCTTTGGTTTTTCTCACAGGTCTTGGGTTCGACTCTCATGAGTGACAAGTCTGTGGGTTTTTTCCCTGAATCACCTGTAACGGCTTATGGTCTACATCTCGTAGTCTAGAGTACGTGCAGGGCTTCACCATTATACGGTGAGGTGTTCCCTGATGTCGAATACCGACTAACTGTTAAAAAAAAAAAAAAATAGTACTCGTATAATAATTACAAAAAGACATAGCTTATTATTGTTGTGGACGTCGGTGGATGGAAATCTACGCATAATGAAGAAGCTTCCTCGTTACCTTAATTACATGATTAGAACCCAACTACGTACAAAGAATTCTTTAATCCCGATAATCTCATTAACTACTACTAACATAATTAATGTTCTAGTCACTGCTCAGTATCATTTTCTTGAAGCCAACCATCTTCTTAATTTTTTTTTTTTAACATGTCTTAATTTTATTGTATTATGTGTCGTTTGCTTTTAATTTTTAAGATATATCTTGTGATTTCTAACATCTTAATTACAGAGCCCCTTATAATTAAGTTTACAATAAATATACACATCTAAGAGACTTCTTCGGTTAGGGGGCTAACGCGGGCCTATATATGTTAGATTTTCCGATATTCATTAATAATTCATACTTTTAAAAAATATCTAAGACATCTTCGAACTATCCCATTGGCACCGACATAATATAAGTTAGTAAGTAATAATGTGCAAGAACCACTATCTACATTAAATACTGCACAAACAAAGAACTAGTTAGGGATGTCAAAAATACCCGTACCCGATAAAGAATTCGATACCCAAACCTGATTTGACCGGGGAATCCCCGAGTTGACCGGGGATGGGGACGGGTATGAGGATGTAATTTCATTCCACGATGGCGATGGGGACGGGGATGGGAAACCATAAATCCTCGATCCCCATACCCGAACCCGAAAAATTTATATATTATTTAATATAATCTAGTTAAGTTTTTTATTTGTTAGAATATATCACTCTAAGTTTAAAACTACTTAATTTAAAACTTTTATTTTAAAACTTTTATGTATCACACTTTTTTATTCTAATTTACTTAACATAGATATTAGTTTGTATATAGATTATATTAATATTTTATAAAAGAAATGTTAAACTACACATTCTCTTAGCTACTTTCTACTTTTATGAACTTATATTTATTCAAAAAGGAAATCCCTGATTACCCGACGGGGATCCCCGATTCTCGACGGGGACAGGTATGGGGATGTAATCTATTTTCCCAACGGTGATGAGGACGGGGATGAAAAGATTGATAGTGGGAATCAGGTATGGGGACGTGGATTGGGATTGGGATCTCCGATGATACCCACTCCATTGCCATCTCTAGACCGAGTTCTATATACTTGCTATACTCTTACAAAAACGTAACAATATTGTCATGTTATATTCATATTCTAGAACATTATCAATAAGAAACCCTTTTTAACCTATTCAACTTATAGACCTACATCCACTATGCATAAATTTTATAAAGTTTTATAATGAAATTGTATGTTACATTATAAAGATGTTGATTTTATAAATATACTAGTTTTAATACCCGTGCGCGATGCACGGTTGACGTAATTTATTTTTAAATGTTTGTTGTGCGTATTACTAAAAGTTTATACCTATTTTATTTTTTATTCCAAAAAAACTATAATCTCAACATGTAAATCTATTTTTTTAAGTCAGTATAAATACAAAATTCAAACACGTTAAATAGATTGTTTGATATGACGATCCGGTTATTGCTAAAATACACAAAATCATAGCTGAACTGTCATTATCAACACATGTTGTAACATCCGTAAATTTTGACCCATTGACTTTATGTGTAATATGACTAACAATATAAGTTAATGAAGTATTTGAGTCGTTTTATGAATTAAATGACAATGTGTTATATTCGGGTCGATAATATGTTTTGATTGGTGTTTAAACGTCTAACGATTGTGATTTGACTTGAGAAGAGAAACGGGTCGGCCCGTGGGTAGTCCACGACCCACCAGCCACATTTGACCCAATTCTCTCCTTATCTCTTTCTTCCCCCTTTCATTTCTTATCTATCTATCTTTCTCATTTCTCTCAAGTAAAAAGGGCAAGCAAAACCATTTCATTCCTTCACCTCTCTAGCATCGATTGGTGTTTTGAAACTGATATAACGCTAGAATCATCGCCATCTATACCACATTATCGTCATATTGAAGAATCAAAGGTGGAAGTTCTTGCATTTTAACCCATTTTGACCTAAATTGGGTTCTAGCTCGGGAAGGAAGTTTTGGTAAGTCTAATTCATCCCATTTACTTCTATTTATGTTAATTTACTCGTTTCTAGTCACCTCGTACATTTACAAGTTCTAAATCGCCTTAAAATGAGTTTTGGGTCGAATTAGGGTTTGGCTAGGTTTTGATCGATTTGGAGAATTTGATGATGTTATGGATGGAAATATGGGTTTGGGTAAGTGTATTTATGCATTAGAAGGTCAAATGTAGCTTCAAAACGAGTCCTTTAACCTTAGATGTCGATTTAGGGTTTTGGTTCAAGTGAAATTAGGTTTGGTTCTTGTTTTTCTGCACTTGCTGCTGCTGGTCGATTTGCTGCCCAGTATGGGGCGTAACTTACGGCCCTATGGGGCGTAGGTTACGCCAGTTGTAATTTCCAGAACTTCTTGTTTGACCTAAATTGACTTTCTGGACCTTTTTACGCGTCGAGCATTGATCTAATTCACTTCTTATCTTATGTAACATTGATTAAGAGTCTTAAAAGTCATTTAACGTCGAGATGCACTTTGGAACCCTAATTAGGGTTTTGTCGAGAATTGTTAAGTTACGTATATGTGTTTATGTATGTTGATGTGAATGTATATGATCGATATTTAGGTGTTGGACGTGAAGTGAACATTGTACGACAATAACTCGACTTTATATCAACTTAACTTTTCATAACCAATCGAGGTGAGTTTCGTATCTCCCTACTCGCTTGAGATTCAGGCTGAAAAGTGTAAACTTGCGTGTTTACTTACGTTGTTGATTGTTTGATTGATTTGGTTTAAATGTTGGATTGATGAGACGGATATCACGTTTGATTGACTTGGTTTACGTTTGTTAAGTATTTCATTAATATTAGGATAGACGTACATACATGGAAGTCGGTTATGCTTTCATTGGGTTTTAGATGTGGTGGGAAGGCTGCGGGTGACCCTATATATAAGCATCTGGGACTTGAAGAAAGTAGAATCCTCTTAAGTGTATGTACGTATAGAATTGGTGTTAATATTGATTGTTGGCTCATGTTTGTCGAATATCGATTGTTGGTTCATGTTCATCGTATTGTGATTATTGGTTTATGATTGACGAATATTGATTGTTGGTTCATGACAGACGATTGTGATTGACGCATATACGATTGATGGTAAGCATGCATACATTGTACATAATCCCTCGATTGAGGAGTGCCTACATCCAAGTGTATAGATGTATACACTATCTGATGGATGATGAGTTCTTGATCCCGAGTATATAGACATATATATCTCGATGTTTTTGAGATACAGCCTTGTTCATTGTGATGACAGGCGGGTATCGTTGCATAGGTGACCTGAGTTCACGCATAGGATAGGCATGTTGGCTTATTATGCATTCGGTACTTGCATTGATACGCATATCATTTGTACATTCGTATTATACACTTACTTGCCTTGTATAATCTTATTGTTGGACGTTATTGTGTTACTTAGAGGCTCGCTGTAAGTCATGTCTAGCCTTTACTCGTACATTGTGATTATTGACGCTGGTTCTTTATGGACCATTACTACGAACTCACCAACCTTGTGTTGACTATGCTTAGTACACTTTTCAGGTAATCAGGTTCTCCCCGGACGTGGAGTTTAGTTGCTTGCTTGCTGTTAAACCCGGACTTTGAACTTTATGAATCAAGGATTCATCGACCTTCTCTTTTGCATTATACTTAGGATCGACTTGCCATCTTTGGAATGTTCTTTTGTAAACTTTGATGGCTATTTGCTCCTTATGTATTTTGGTACTTGTTTCGTATTGTTATGGATTCACTGAATCTTTATTTGCATTTAGTTCTTGTTCTATTGTAATTCCACCTTGTACTATATGATTTCCGTGATATTTCGAGCCTCGGCTTGGGGTGTTACACATGTATTGATCTATAATATATTACGCATCAAATACTAATTAGATAAACATACAAATAAATAAATAATAACATACCGCTTAAGAAGTAAAAAAATCATATCCAATTATTTTTTTGTTTTCTTCAATGAATGGGAGAAAAGAAACCTATGATTGCATGAATAAATAACGCATCAATAGATATTTGGATAAATTAGTGGCAGAGCAAATCGTGAACAAACAAAATCCAATATTGACATGTATTGGTTTGTTACAAAATAAAGTTAAAATTATTAGTTTAAATCAAATATATGATAATGTATACAATTAATAATAAAAAGATAAAAAGGGAGGTAATAACACCACCTTCAAATAATAATGTGAATGTCGACCTTAAAGGTTGAAATTGTTGTGATAGAAGGTTATGAGGAGACCCAATGGAATTTTAGAGTATATATATGTTAACAATTAGTTTCCTACTACGATACAACATAAGATTATTATTAACGGATATATTAAATTAATTCTAATCCTATATGATACGTGAAAACAATGCCATAAATAGATAAATAATTAAATATAGTTATTAGGATTAATATGTATTTTAATAAGGACATGTGTCCTTCAAGTATTGTGCCACATGTCATTCAAATAAAGTTTCAATCCTGTTTTAGTTTATTGGTAGATAACGTCTTATAATAGGACATTATCCCACTATGAAATTTAAGCTTATAACTTATTTTAACTTGTCATAAATCTTTTTATAAATATCTCATTGTAAATGCTGTTAGAGTATCCCTATTCCCTAACAGAAATCTTCACGTTCACTAAAGTGCTCTATCGCATAGATAGCCCGGGCAATGCAACGGCTGGTTAGATGGCCAATGCGGTGGGTTCGATCTATTTATAAATTAACCTAATCTATCTTTAATGTTAAATTTACTATATATGCATTAACTTTAAATAAAACATACATTAAACTATAAAAATATTTATTATAAATATCAAATCATTATATTATAAACCTCATCATATTATCAAGTTTATGACAACAACAACTAACAATATAAAATCTTATTTTTTAAAAAATATGCAAAAAATGAGTTATTAAATAGTCATACACTCATACCTGTATCTAATGATTAAAAAACTATTTTCAAGTTCGAGTATTATCCTAGACATAATTGGAATGTGGCCACATGAATTTAATTTTCACCTATGGTGGGTGTGAGTGAGTTTTTCCCGAGATCTCATGCTGATAGGAGTTTATTAATGGGGAGTTTAAGTTTGATATCTATTTGGCAAGAAAACTTTGACCAATTAAGACAACATATGTTAAACATACCGATATTTATGAGTAATTTATATTTTTATAAAAACAATATATTATTTACACTTTCCAAACGCTAACGCATGCAAGTCTACGTATACCTAACAAGCTACACATTGTATGTTTGTTCTTTTGCCAACAATAAACCAAAAAGTTAAAGAAATCAATAAATATTACTCGTATTAACAAAAAAAAATGCGGTAATATATTAAATCGTGTGATTAAAGTGACAGATGCCACTATGCTTGGAATTAATTAATAAAAAATCTTATAAATATAAAAAACAGTTAATTAAGTTGGTTAAAGCATAAATGACTAAATGAGGCAGACCCGGGATTCGGGGTGCCGAGAACCGGGTTGTAATATTAAACAAAACTTCTTATAAATATAAAAAACAGTTAATTAAGTTGGTTAAAGCATAAATGACTAAATGAGGCAGACCCGGGATTCGGGGTGCCGAGAACCGGGTTGTAATATTAAACAAAACTTCTAGTTTATCGGGAAAACAAAACCGGACGGATGAATGTAGTCAAAAATATTATAATTTTATTTTGTAGATTCTCAGCCAGCTGTTATTCTATTTTATAAATACTCCGTCTATATTTGGGTCAATTAGATATACAAGATTGAATACGAAGACCAAGAAAAAAATGATTGTTTCTGATATTATACTCTTCTAAGTTATGAAAAACATATTGCCAACCAATCTACCTAATAAATATAGATAAAATAAAACAAATATTAAAGTAAAATAAATAAGACAATATGTTTCTATTCGTTGAAAATCACCGTGAATCATGGAAAATATATATACTTGTGCTTCGTGAATCTTCGTACATCAAAATATATACTTGTGCTTTGTTGAAAATCGTGAATCATGGAAAATATATATACTTGTGCTTCGTGAATCTTCGTACATCAAAATATATACTTGTGCTTCGTGAATCTTCGTACATCAAAATATATACTTGTGCTTCGTGAATCTTCGTACATCAAAATATATACTTGTGCTTCGTGAATCTTCGTACATCAAAATATATACTTGTGCTTTCGTGAATCACCGTGAATCATGGAAAATATATATACTTGTGCTTCGTGAATCTTCGTACATCAAAATATATACTTGTGCTTTGTGAATTTTCGTACATCAATTTTATCATGATCCAAGTGTCAAGATCTTGTTCTATTTATTTTACATTAATATTTGTTTTACAAAAAACAAACTCTTAGTAACAAATACTATTTTATTAATTGTGTCAAAATTAAATAAAAATCACAATTTTCATTATTAATATCCCAACAAATATAAGGTAGATTCTTACCCTTCCAAAACAAGATGTTGACCAAACCATGTAACTAGGAAGTAGGGATGGCAACGAGCCAGGTATGGGCCGGGCATGGTCGGCTCCTAGGCAAGGCAACAAAGGCCCAAGCCTAGGGCCCAAACTTTTAAGGGGCCCAAAATTGTGTTCGACATACGTAACTACGTAAGTGAGATAACGATACTTTTTACTTTTATTCATTTTTTCTCATCAGTAACAGACTCATTCTTTACGTTTTCGTTTATATGTTTTGTATCATGACTCCTTTGGTTCATCATAATTAAAAAAATAGCATTTTAGGGGCCTATTATTTCTTTTGCCTCGGGCCCTAAACTTTTTTGCTATCTTCAGAGACGACCCTGGGGTCGGGTATATGTAATCCCAGACCCGGACTCGATTAAAAATCTTCGTCCCAAACCCAGACCCGACGAGTCCCCGTTTATCTACTAACTGTCGGGTAACTGGTTTTCCCACGGATAATCTGGGATCCGTTAACATATTTATGGTTTTTTGAAATCATTCACAAGCAACATAGTCGAACAAGTGGTACTCACGTATGATAAATTCAAAATGCTAATATATTGAAAATTAAGAACTGTAACCAAAGTGGCACTTCCATGCACGAATGGCGCGTTTGGTTCACGGAATATTTTTGGAAGGAATGAAATCTATCAAAGGAATTGGAATTTGAATGAATGGAATTTGACGGAATGTTTGTGATTTTTTGAAAATTCAAGTGACGGAAGGAATGAAATTCCTACCTCTATCCTCAAGGAATGAAGATTCTACAAATGATGGAATGTTTACATTCCTACGGAATGAGATTCCTTCTTCTTTGAACAACCAAACGCACTAAGGAATGGAATTCAATTTCAATTCCATCAGATTCCATCAAATTCTGTGAACCAAACGGGATCTAACAGAATGAAAAATTAATACAGTTCATAGTATATTTATATAGATGTATATTTGTTTATATAGATGTATATTTGTGATTACTCAATTTATTAACTCAGTTAGCATTACAAACCTTTGTATACATATTGGATAAAAATATTAATAATAATGTAATGTATCATATATGGGTCGGGTATATGGGTTCGGGTATACGAGTTTTAATCTAAAACCATCCCCGGACCCGGACCCGTAAAAAAAATTAATATCATCCCCATACCCGCCCCTAGACCGCGTACCCGGACCCGAACCGCCCAAAAATGTCGGGTTTCGGTTTTTCCTATCGGGTACGAGTCTTTTTGCCATCCCTACTAGGGAGGAGGGGCATGGGACCATCCCGATAAGACGGAATTATCCATGTTGTCCCCACTTTCGCTTTTAACACAATGTATTTTTCTTAAGAATATATTTATAATTTTGCTTTTAAAAAAAATAAAATAACTAGATAATACGTACAAATGACACTTTCGTTGTCATAACCTCTTTTTGGGAAGTCACTGATTTAGAAGCATTAGCTTAGAGATAAATTGCTCCATTGAGAAAGTAAAAACTTGAGTTTTTTGATTTTTTTAGATGGAGAGAGTTTGAAAATTTTGTTTTTTTTGTTTGCTTAAATATATAAATGTATAGTAAAGTAATAATACGGTGGAAAAGTTATTTTATTACAAAATTATTATTGCAATATATTTATCTCAAATAACTAATAATAAACACAATAATCATGTATAATAAATATGTACGAGCTAATTATTGTTGGGATTTTATTAACCGGATAACATTAAATGGGTCGGGTGACCGACTTGGTTTGAGTGGCAAATTAAAATTTCAAATCAAAGTGCGAAGCGGAAGCGTGTTAATAAACTGTTAACAACTATTAAAACACGTGTGGTATCATTTTGAGAACATTTAATAGTTTTAATAACCCTTATCATGATCACCATGCAATGCAATATAAGTAACTTAAATAAATATAAAACTAACCTCGTTGCGATAGACAAGATCCCTCATGATGTGGAAGATTCCGAAAATGAGATTCCAAGTGTAGAAACCCTCCGTAAGTGCGTACACGAACAATGCCTCAACCAAGGATCTGCTAGACACCTTTAAGCTTACGACCGCAACCAACTGAAACCCTTATAATACCCTAAAGTCGAATTCGACTTCTTCTTCAAGTAAGAAGGTCGTGTTCAATAACCTAATTAAGGTTCTTGAATTCGAACCTCACACACACCAAAACACAAAGAAACCTTTGTTGAAACTAATTCAAGGGTTTAACTAAAACCCTAAATAATTAAACTTAAAACAAGTTGAGGTTTTGTTTCTTTTGGGAAAGTGAGTTCGACACACACACAAAGAAGAAAGAACAATTTCACCTTTATGTGTGTGTAAGGGATTTGTGAATGAATGAATTAATTAGGGATTTCTTAGGGTATTTATAGGGAAGTCTTCTAATCAAATTAGGAAACCAAAAACCCTAAAAATCCCTCCCTAATTTCGTCCTCCCCCTTCTAGGATTGATCTAGAACCGCCCCAAGGGGCTAGGTGGGTCGGACCGGGCTTTCCTTATTAATTAATCACTTATTAATTAATTTGGACTATTAACTAATTAATTATCCAACCTGTTAACTCATTTAATTAATTAAACTCATTTAATTAATAAGTTATTTATCAATCAATTAAAACTAACTTTAATCGACTATTATAAATAACGGTTGTCGGTTTATCCGTTTATCCTCAATTAACTCGCGTTAATTTATAAACGTATAATTTAATTAAAGACTAGTTTAATTAAATGCGTAAATGATCAAATATCATTCCGTAACTTTATGGTTAAACATTATAGATGTTCTATTGTGTATGACCCTACGGGCTCAAAGATCCGAAGACATATGGTTAGTCGGGTCTACAAAAGTTCACACAATTTCAACAATTATTTCATAAAATAATCAACTACAGGCCAGGTAGACTTTCAACTAACCGAATTTTCGAACAAGGTAGCACTCACGATTTTGGTCAAACCGGATTCATCGATGATGTGCATAAGAGAAACAAATGAAATAAAAATGTCGAGACATATATACACCAAAACCTAAACTAAGACCTCCGGATGGGCTTTACGTACGTATCATATGATCGTTTATTTACATACAATTATTGACGTATTGAACTTAATCTGATATTTTTTTCCACTAAATACGTCTCTAGCTTGTACGTAATTTTAACATGTAATTTCTTCCTTTAATAAACGCATTAACTTCAAAGAATCAAAAACAAAGTTTAGTGTATGTAAAACGTACAAAACATCTACGACACACGAAAAAACTTGACTTTCCGGAACAAAAACCTACATTAAATTACCTAACTTGTGATAAATTTTTTTTTTGAGATTTTGTATAAGTTTAGTACCATAAATCTATATCAATTCAATAAACACAAACCACGCCTTTTGATTATCATCATCAGAGCACCACCTAATTTTCGATCCTTAAAGCACCCCAACAACTTAGGAAACCCACAACCTTTTGAAAAGTCGACCAAAACCCCTCACTAAAACACATAATTATGTCACCTCTCGATCTTCACCGTTGTAGTTGCATTGCACATAAGTACGTTACATAAGTAGAATATGAAGATAAGCAAATGATAAGGTCTCAGGTTCAATTTCAGACACCTCATAGCTACAATTGTTATGCGAGGCAGGTATGCTCTCCATATTATAGATAGGTTGCCTGGGCAATCTACCTTTGCCACAAATAACATGAAGATCAAAGAAATTAGATGGTTCTAAAGATCAAGTGTTACAAACCCGTAAACAAAAACGGAGTAATACACATTAGTGTTACATGTTTCATTTGTAATTGTATGAATAATGGATTTTAATAATATAAATAAAAGATAGTAGTACGTTACTTGGTAATTACTCTCCAAGGACAAGCCAAGTGGTACTTACTCGTACGTTAATTAGATCCATGATTTAAGTGTGGTCCCGTTCATAGTTAAGTACAAATAATGTGGTCCCGTTGATAGATTAGTCCATAATTTATACTCATTACGTACACTGACAGTACTTAAGCATACGGTATTAAGGATCGGAGGTGATCTCCAGACGTATAAATTTTAATTACAATGTACAAAAATGAATATATATATTATGAGGTTAGGTATTATAAAACAACTATTATTTTGTAAAATAAATAGGATAACATTACAACCGTTGGATATGCTGCCAAATGAGATCTTACTATTAAAAGTTTAGGAGTGGTACTATTGTAATATTGATGAACTAAGGTGGTAAAGTCAAAAGACAAATATAATAGTGGAAGTTTGAAACTGTTCGGAAAAATGGGTGGAAATCTAAATTGTGCGGGCTTTTCGTTTTTCTCTTTAATTTCAACTCTTTAAATTTATTCAAAATATAAATATATATATAAATCTTTAATGTATCTAACCGAATTACTCGTAATATGTAGATACAACTAAAATTAAAAATAGTTTAGCATTATATTACTCTTTTTTCTACTTGACATAACATTATCATTTATTAACCATTTCTCTTTCGATACACCTAAATGCACAATTTAGTTTAATTTTATATATTCTTTATTACAATTGATATATCTAACAAGTTTTAGTGCATCATAATGTAAATAGACGAATCAATATATATAAGATTGTGCATCAATTTATAGCAAGATGAAATTAAAAGTAAAAAAATATTAAAATAAAAAATATACATATATATTCATGTGTTTAGAGATTAATTAAGATGTAAAATGATGCACTTTGATATTTTTAGTTCACAAAATTAATTCTCTAATATGATTCACAACTAAAAACAATTGAATATCTAAAATAGACATATTTATGTGTCTAGAGATTCATTAGGATGTAAAATGATGCACATGATATTCTTAGTTCACAAAACTAATCCTTAATATGATGCACAACAAACAATATTGAATATCTAAAATAAACATATATATGTGTCTATAGATTCATTAAGATGTAAAATGATGCATCATGATATTTTCAATTCACATAATTAATTCTTAATATGATGCACAACTAACAATATTGAATATCTAAAAAAAAAGCATATTTATGTATTTAGAGGTTCATTAATATAGAAAATGATGCACCGTGATATTTTAAGTTCACAAAATTAATTCTTAATATAATGCACAACTAAAAATAAACATTATCTCGATGCATGAGTTGAAATTTATGTCAGAAGAAGAGGAAGACAAATAATTAAAAAAAATCATGATAATTGATTGAGAATAATAATGTATTAAAAAAAGGAACATAAATTTTTCCTTTAAAAAAAACTTATATGTAGATTAGATATACGTTTATGGGGAAAAAAGGGAAGGGAGATTTAGAATTTCTTTTTCTATTAGAGTGAAAGTGAGTTTTAATATGTATATTTTACTTCGACATGGAATTAAAGAAAAGTGATACTAATAAAGTTTAGCCGTGAGAAGAAAATATAAATGAGCTGATGAAATTTTTAAATTTTATTTTGATGTAATTTTATATTCTCATAATAATAAATTAATAATAATAGGATAGAGAAAAACACTATTAGTTAATGTCTAAACTACCCTTATGATATTATATTTAATATTAAACCTAATTGACACATGTCACTCTCTAATTCTATCCTACTTATTTTATGTTAATATGTTAATAGTTGTTTTATTTTACCCTTAACCTATATATTATTATCCAGTTGTATATAATACACCCATGTGATGATTTATTTGATATTTGTGTATATGACGAAAAAAAAGTTTTCCTTGTTGAATGTTTGTACTCTTTAATATTCTAGTACCTTGCTAGATCATTTTTATGCAATATTTCTTTTGCTATCCCAAAAAAAAAAAGGGAAAAAATGATACCTGAGTTCACTACTAATGTTTTCTATTCATAGACCCCAAACTTCGTTGGTCAGCAAAAAAGAAGATGAAAGCCCCTTTAAATTGGTGCAAACTTTGCAACCTAGAGCATACGACATTCTTAATTCAGCAACGTGACATTTTTAAGTTGATTTGATCCACGGCGAAATTATATAGTCCGGGTTGTTGGATTCTGTTGAATTAACAACTTAATTCTTGTTTTATTTATTTGAGTTATTCTTAATTGTAGGTTATTGGACTTGAAGGACTAATGAAGACAATAGGTGAGCAAGGAGGGACTACTTCTGGACACATTGAAAGCTCAAGGACTTATCTGCTTATTCTGCTGCCTATATATACATCGTATCTTCCATCCTAGGTGTTGGAATATATAACTAAATATCATTATTCACGAGTACGCAACGGAAGCAAATCAAACCATGTAATCAAATAATTAACCTTAAAATAGGATTAAGGAATACCTCTTAATGTAGATGATAAAGTAAAGAAACTTTAAAAGGATTTGAAGTAAATCCCTCTACGATTGCACACACGATCCACCGATATAGGTGTGCTAGCACTTGATCACGAACCGAGCAACCTTTGGCTTGATCTCCTTCTTCAAAACCGAAAACCAAAAACCCAAAGGGTTTTCCCTTGGTTTGGCCGTCCAAAAGAATGAGAGGAGAGAAGGAGATGAAAGGTTTTAGGAGTTATAACTTTGTAGTTTGTTTTTGAAAACCATAAGGCTACCTTTATGTATTTATAGGTAGAATTAAACTTGGCCATCAAGTTTAGGGTTTCACTAGGAAACCTAGTAGGGAGGCCGGCCCCCTTTATGCTTTTCTAGAATCTTCCCTAATCGTTTTATCTCCTTACTTTAACGACCGTTAGCTAGTAACCGTTAAATATTAACGACCGTTCGTTAACTTATTCGTGATCCATATTAATTAATTACAATTATCTCCTTACTTTAACGACCGTTAGCTAGTAACCGTTAAATATTAACGACCGTTCGTTAACTTATTCGTGATCCATATTAATCAATAAATCAATTAATATTAACTATATTTGAATCGAGACGTGTGACCCCGTAGGCTTAAATCATTTCCGGACATACGTTCATTTTACGTGATCACATACTAACAGCTCCCACTTGAGCTCGTAACAAATGAAAGTAATAACATTGGTTAGCGTCTAGCAACACGCCAATGCTCCCAGAAATATTTAAGTATAGTTTCTTAAAGTATATTTAAATGGTTTGAGGCATTTATTATCCCTTTGTTCAGATACCGTGTTAAACATGAATATGGATCAATGTCATTTCATGATTTAACGATTCTGTTTCTCATTTCATCACTACTTAAGATTACCAAACATAATCCAGACACATCTGGATTCATTTGGACATGGCCATGTAAACATCTTAAATAGTCCCAATGAGGGGCCCAATGGTATCATTCTGCAACTATTAGTTGGAGGAACAAATCCTGTATTGACTACACGTGTCAGTCATCATACTTCACTACACTTTCTGAAAATAGCCCTTTATGTACTCCCTTATTCAGGAGAGTTAGAACTATATCTAGTAAGTGCAATCCATACATGCTGACCTGCTTGTATCTCAAGTCAAAGGATCAATAAAGTAACCATTTACGAATTTCATTTAATGACGCCGATCCATAAAGTGATAAATTCGTTAGTGGGGTAGTCCGATATGCATCATATGGATACCATGTGAGTTTGGTGGGACCAGCCATTATATATTCAAAGAATATAACCAATCGCTCAGATTTGTCTTAGTTTAATTATATTCCCATATAATTAATCGACAATGGACAATTTAGAATATTTAATAAAATATTCAAGGATTAAACATGCAAATATAGGATACAATTAATATTAAATGAAATCAAACATATCAAGTACTTTATTTCATTATGAAAAATATAAATTGTTTAACATCCCTTATCCAAATACCGAAACAACAGATTTACATGAAATAACTAGCTAATTTAAGTCCTATGCCCTCGGCATGCCTTTCAAGCTTGGGCCTAGCCAAAGCTTTTGTGAAAGGATCAGCTAAGTTAAAATCTGTGTGAACTTTGAGTAATTTTATCTCTCCTAGTTCGATCTGCTCACGAACATAGTGATATCTTCTAGCATAATGTCTGGCACCTTTCTGAGCTCCGGGCTCGTTGGCAATGATTAATGCACCAGTGTTATCACAGTACATATCAGTGGGTAAGTCACTCGAGGGAATCACGTCAAGCCCGCTAATGAACTTCCTTATCCAGACTGCTTCCATTGCGGCTTCTGAAGCGGCAATGTACTCAGACTCTGTTGCAGACATGGCAACTGTGGTTTGCTTCTTGCTTTTCCAATCCACAGAACCTCCGTTAAGAACGAAGACGAATCCTGACTGAGACTTCGTGTCATCTCTATCAGTTTGAAATCCAGCATCACAGTATCCGGTCACTTTGAGCTCTAAGTCTGGATTTCCTCCATACACCAAAAACATATCTTTAGTAGCCCGTAGGTACTTCAGAATGCTCTTAACAGCAGTCCAGTGACTTTCACCTGGATTCTGTTGATATCGGCTAACGATGTTTTGCGCGAACGCCACATCGGGTCTAGTGCATCTAACCGCATACATAATAGATCCCACAGCCGAAGCATAAGGGATTCTTCGCATACGCTCCACCTCATTAGGTGTAGTAGCACCCTGTTTGAATAGATAAACTAAGTCCTTCTTGCATAGGTGTAAACCCACGCTTAGAATTCTCCATCTTGAATCGTTTCAAGATCTTATCAATATAAGCACTTTGACTTAGTCCAATTAATCGCTTTGATCTATCTCGGTAGATCTTGATTCCAAGAATGAATGCCGCTTCTCCTAAATCTTTCATGGCAAAACACTTTCCAAGATGGGATTTAACATCTTGCAACATTGGAATGTGTTTTCCTATGATCAATATGTCATCAACATATAAGACAAGGAAAGTAACATTACTCCCACTAGCTTTGCGATATACACATGGCTCATCGGGATTTTGAATGAAACCAAACTTTTTGATTTCTTCATCAAACCGCTTATTCCAACTTCTTGATGCTTGCTTTAGTCCATAAATAGACCTTTGAAGCTTGCATACTTTGTTGGGATGTTTTGGATCAATAAAACCTTCAGGTTGATCCATATAGACTTCTTCATCCAAGTAACCATTTAAGAAGGCAGTCTTAACATCCATTTTCCATATCTCAAAGTCATAGTACGCAGCTATGGCTAAGAGAATCCTAATAGCTCTAATGTCCGCAACTGGAGAAAAGGTCTCATCATAGTCAACACCGAAACGTTGAGTATAACCTTTCGCCACGAGACGAGCTTTATAGGTGTGTACATTTCCATCCATGTCCGTCTTCTTCTTGAGTCTCATCAAGTTCTACAACCCTCCCACTGTTCGGTTGAGCTAAGTTCTTTTCAAAGAATTCAGCATATCGAGCAACGCGAACAGTGTTTTTGACAGGATCATAGAAGTCGTAACCCATCGTTTCCTTAGGGTATCCGACAAAGATGCACTTAGTAGTTCTGGGTCCAAGTTTGTCAGGCGTATCGCGCTTCACAAGTGCCTCACATCCCCAGACTCTTAAGTAAGACAGATTAGGGATATCTCCATGCCATAATTCATATGGTGTCTTGTCAACCTTCTTTGTTGGAACCATATTGAGAATGCGTACAGCAGTCTCTAGAGCATAATCCCAAAACGAAATTGAAGAGTTGTAAGGTTCATCATAGTCAACACCGAAACGTTGAGTATAACCTTTCGCCACGAGACGAGCTTTATAGGTGTGTACATTTCCATCCATGTCCGTCTTCTTCTTGAGTCTCATCAAGTTCTACAACCCTCCCACTGTTCGGTTGAGCTAAGTTCTTTTCAAAGAATTCAGCATATCGAGCAACGCGAACAGTGTTTTTGACAGGATCATAGAAGTCGTAACCCATCGTTTCCTTAGGGTATCCGACAAAGATGCACTTAGTAGTTCTGGGTCCAAGTTTGTCAGGCGTATCGCGCTTCACAAGTGCCTCACATCCCCAGACTCTTAAGTAAGACAGATTAGGGATATCTCCATGCCATAATTCATATGGTGTCTTGTCAACCTTCTTTGTTGGAACCATATTGAGAATGCGTACAGCAGTCTCTAGAGCATAATCCAAAAACAAAATTGGAAGAGTTGTAAGGTTCATCATAGATCTCACCATGTTTAGCAAGGTTCGATTTCTCCTTTCAGACACTCCATTATGTTGAGGAGTGTATGGAGGAGTAAGCTATTGGACAATTCCACACGCTTTCAGATAATCCTTAAACTCTTGGCTTAAGTATTCACCACCTCGATCTGAACGAAGAATCTTGATGGTTTTTCCGAGTTGATTTTCTACTTCATTTTTAAACTCTTTGAATGTTTCAAACACTTCATGTTTATGTTTAAGCAAGTAAACATAACCATAACGACTGAAATCATCCGTAAACATTATGAAGTAGCTAGCTCCTTTTCTTGACACATGTCTAAATGGGCCGCAAACATCGGTATGAATGAGTCCAAAAAGATCTTTAGCCCTCTCCGGTTTATGCAGAAAAGGTTTTCTAGTCATTTTGCCGGAAACACATGACTCACATTTATCAAACGATTCATCATTTAATTGTAAGATCCCCTCATGTTGGAGTCTTTCAATGCGATTTTTGCCAATGTGTGCCAAAGATAGGTAGAGTCCAAGTTAGTCTTGGCTCTTTTGCTAACATTATACATTGAATTATCATTTAGTGAATCACAACCACGCATATCAATTTCATAAATACCATTATTATCAATAGCATCAAAATAATGAACATTATTTTTAGAAACTGAAATACCATTATCATTAAAAACATTAATGAACCCGTTGTGTTTTAACACTGAAACTGAAACTACACCTCTAGTAATAGATGGCGCATAATGACAATTGTCTAAAACAATAATTAAACCGGAAGGAAGAACTAAATGATATTCTCCAATAGCTTCAACAGGTGCTGGTAGACCATTGCCCACGAACAGCTGTAAAGCTCCGGGCTTCAGCTTCCTCCTTTTCCTAAGTGCCTGTAATTCATTACAGATATGAGTTCCACAGCCAGTGTCATAAACCCATGATTTACGCTTAGTAAAGGAAAATAATTCAATAGTGAAGATACCTGAAGCACTAGCACTGCTAGCTTGCTTCTTCTTCACATTCAACTCGGCAAGATACTTGGGACAGTTCCTCTTCCAGTGCCCGACTTCATTACAATGATGACAGGTATGGTCTTTTGCCGGATGCTCTTTTTTAGCCGGAGGGGTTTTCTTTGGTTTGGGGGAATTAGCAGCTTGCTTACCCTTGCCCTTACCATCAAACTTGCCTTTAGCTTGGTGCGATTTCTTAGCTTTCTGGATCCGACCCCTCTTTATCATAAGAACATTTGGGTCATTGGCCTTCTTTGGAATCGTCTTCTCATATTCAATGAGCATAGCATGAAGTTCAGTGACGCTATTTTTCATAGAGTGCATGGTATAGTTTTGCACAAAGCCCTCAAATTCCTTAGTAAGGGATTTGAGAATCATGCCAACTTTTACCTCTTTATGATAAGTGTACTCCATCGAATCCAATTTGTCAAAAATGCTCTTCATCTTGAGCACATGACTGCTAACCGATTTTCCAGATTCAAGTTTCATGTCATGGAGTTCCACGACTAAGTCAAATAGTTCCACTCCAGCTTGTTTTTCATACAAGGATCTAAGTTCTCTGATCATATCATATGGAGTGTAATTCTCGAATTGTTTCTGAAGCTCGGGAGACATGCTCGCAAGCATCAAACAACAAACTTCATTGAATCTAGTGTATTGAACTCTATATTCAGTTCTTTCAGCTGCTGTTGATTCAACACCTGGTTCGGTTGGCCATTGCCTTTCAATGACATCCATGCGTTCTTCAACTCTTAGAACAATTCTCAGTGACGATACCAGTCATTGAAATTTGATCCATTAAGCTTTTCTCTTTCAAACATTTGCCGAAAAGCATTGGTGTTTGTAGGAGGATTCATTGCCATCTATAAAACAGATTAAGTTCAAAAATCAGTATTTTCGATAATAAATCCTTAAGAAATCAATTACCCAATGTTTATAAAATAAACAATTAATTTCATTAAGGCTAGGATCCAATTGACATACACTCATTTCATCAGTTGATCTGCTAGAAATGATTGTACTCAAAAGGTAAGTGACGAGCAGTAATTGCATTACATGTGCAATTCCTAGTAAGAATGGGACCTACAAATTACATTTGATTCATCAAGTGATTTGTAGTCATGTTTTGTCCCATCTTTTGCCACGGGTTAAGGTCTCACCGCTTAACTCGCTTTAAGTCGTCCAACCAAGAACGCGCAAATTTGTCCACCACTGTGTACCAGTGAGTGGGATTTGCCATGCAACTGCCATTTCACCACTGTGTACCAGTGAGTAAAACAACAGCCACAAGTGTCCTTTACAAGTTGGATGGCAATGACTTAAGTTTATTGGGTCAATCAATTTGATGTGTGATCAAAAAGTTATGTTTGAAGATTCATGCATATCTTCTAAACATAATATGTTTATAAAACTCATTTTTATTGCCTTTAAATACAAAAGAGCTCGGTAGCTCCATTTGAACGCACAAAGAAGCGCAAGGGCAAAGGTTTGCGATGGACGCAATTAAAAACTCGCCCTTTTAGGAGGCTAACGCACTCCGACTTATACCTCTCTTAGAGTTTGTTCAAATGGGTGAGCCGGTGTATCTTTTGATTTTAGGGCACCAATTTTATAAACAAAATCATTATTTCAATGTAATTTAGTCAAGTTTAATTTTCGAAAACAATTTTGCACACAATTTTCTTAAAGGGCAAAACTAAACATACTAAATATAAACACGTAACAATTAGGTATCCATCCTCGGTTAGGCCACTATGGTTTAAGATTGGCTCCCCTTTTTCAAGGAAAAGGACCACATACATCAAGTAAACTTGATTGCGTAAGCCAAAATTTAATAACAAATTTATCACATAAACACATAAGGTGCTGATTTGAAAAATCCAGCAGCTTCACGACCCATTTAGGCCTAGAGGATGGCCGAACTGGACTTAGCACAGAACTACAAAGTTGTAGCCCTATGAGTCAAGTATCTACTGTTCAAAGGAAGACTTCTAACTCCTTACGGATTAAAAGATATGATCATTTTAGTGGACTGGTGTCAAGCAGCAACATTAATATATAATTATCACATTGTCAAACAATTAATTATTTTAATTATCCACCTAAAGGACCTAGTGATCAAGTAATTTTATCATTATAACTAAGTAATAATCATGAATCAATTGCATGTAAAAACTCATGATTATTACTTCTTTTTAACAATTAAAATAGAGGTAATCCATAAACGCATGCAATTAACACATTAATCATGCAATAAATCAAAACTTGCAATTTGGGTTTCCTAAATTTTTTTTTTTTTTTATTTCCAGATTTTCGAATTGGGGTTTATCAAAAAAATGTTTAAAAAAAAAAATTATTTCCAGATTTTCGAATTGGGGTTTATCAAAAAAAATAAATTTTATTGTTTATTTCATTATTTTATTACAATTAAACCAATTAATTAATAAAATAATCAAATAATTACATAAAAAATTCGAAAAATATGAAACCTTAACCCCCCTTCAAGTTTTGATTTTTAGGTAATTAAAAATCACATGGGTGGCTTGTGATACCACTGTTGGAATATATAACTAAATATCATTATTCACGAGTACGCAACGGAAGCAAATCAAACCATGTAATCAAATAATTAACCTTGAAATAAGATTAAGGAATACCTCTTAATGTAGATGATAAAGTAAAGAAACTTTAAAAGGATTTGAAGTAAATCCCTCTACGATTGCACACACGATCCACCGATATAGGTGTGCTAGCACTTGATCACGAACCGAGCAACCTTTGGCTTGATCTCCTTCTTCAAAACCGAAAACCAAAAACCCAAAGGGTTTTCCTTGGTTTGGCCGTCCAAAAGAATGAGAGGAGATGAAAGGTTTTAAGAGTTATAACTTTGTAGTTTGTTTTTGAAAACCATAAGGCTACCTTTATGTATTTATAGGTAGAATTAAACTTGGCCATCAAGTTTAGGGTTTCACTAGGAAACCTAGTAGGGAGGCCGGCCCCCTTTATGCTTTTCTAGAATCTTCCCTAATCGTTTTATCTCCTTACATTAACGACCGTTAGCTAGTAACCGTTAAATATTAACGACCGTTCGTTAACTTATTCGTGATCCATATTAATCAATAAATCAATTAATATTAACTATATTTGAATCGAGACGTGTGACCCCGTAGGCTTAAATCATTTCCGGACATACGTTCATTTTACGTGATCACATACTAACACTAGGGATCTGAACATTCCCTCTGGTTTAGTAGCCGCAGTCACATCATTTTCTTACCCTTATGATTTCCTTTCTATTGTATTATCGTTTGAGGGTTTTGTTCCAAATAATCTAGGTTTATTACTCAGTTATATTTTCTCTTAATTTTCTATGTATTAAAACTATTTTATTAAATCTATTGAATCTAGTAGTTCCTTAATCTGCTTGTGGTTTAATCTTGAAACTGTTACTTGGGTCCATTTTTCTTCATGGTATCAGAGCCATCGTTCGATATTATTTCGATTCAAACTTGGGTTTAGATCGATTGATTATTCCGCACTTATTTTCTTTAATTTTTTTTAGGGTTTATCTCGATTTGGGGATTTCTTTTTTTAGGGTTTCTTCTCAAATCGATTGATTATCTTTTCTTTTACAAAATACTTTATTTAAATATATCTCAGTTGGATATCACTCTTATTAGGGTTTGTATTCATCTGATTGATTCTTATATTCTCTTCTTGATCTTCTTCCTTACGTATAAGGTTTGGAGGTTTTGAGTGTTTATTATATTATATTCCTCTTTTTCTGCTTATGTGTGGGACTCCTCTTCTTTAAGAGTTGTAGTCTTGCCATTTGTAGCGGATTTATTGAGATTCAGTTGCTTGATTTGATTTATTTAGATCTGGTCACTTCTTGAATCCTTGTTTAAGCCAAACTGTCCTTTTTGAATGTTCTTGGAATTACTGTTGGATTACCCACTGTAAGTTATCTCTCCTACTTCATCTGTAGCAAATGTCTTCATGCTTGGAGGGCTCTGAGTGTGAAGTGTTTGGCCTATAGGTGGAGATCCACTTTAGTTGCTTACCTTCTTCTTGTTTGGTATTTATCATGAGTATTTATATGTTCCTTGATTTAGTTTTTAAATCTTTAAGGGTTGTTATAAAATTATATATCAGTTTTGATTAAATGTTGTATGTTGTCTGCTATCTTAATACTAAGTGATCTTATGTGTTCTGCTTGATTCTGTCTTCTTTATTATTATTTTTTTCTACTGTTCTAATCTTGTTTCTTGGTAGAAGAGAGAGCCCCAAAATGATACTTGTCTTGACACTTAAGTGTTCTTGAATCTGGTTCCTCTTTTGGCTGCTCTTTAGGTTGTTTTCTTTGTTTAATAGTTCTTCCTGCCCGCTTCTTGTTCTTGTCTGCTGTTCTTGCTTTTTGTTGTTTCTGGTTGATTAAGTCTTCTGTTTTCTTGCTAAAATGGCTGATGTTAATGGTGTTAATGCTAATCCTTTGAATGATGTTAATCCTTTGAATAATCCTGAAAATATTGGTAATTCTGAACATGATTCTGAAAGTGAAGAAAGTGTTTTTGCTACCTTGATTAGCAAGCTTGATTTTGGTGATGAGTTGTACCTACATGCTAGTGACACTGTAGGAACACCCTTAATTAACTTTAAACTGAAAGTGACTGAAAACTACAAGGTTTGGGCATGTGCCATGGAACTTGCACTTGAGACTAAAAATAAAATGGGATTTATCACTGGTACTTGTATGAGATCTTATGATAATGAGGTGTTAGCTAAGCAATGGGATAGGTGTAACTCTGTGGTGTTGTCTTGGATTCTTGGTTGTGTCACTGAAGAACTATACTTAGGTCAAATTTTTTCAAAAAATGCAAAGATTGTCTGGGATGAATTAAAAGAAACATATGACAAGGTTGATGGTTCTATCACTTTCAATATTCATCATAAAATAAGCACTATTTCTCAAAATGGTAGACCTATTTCTGAATATTATCACAATCTTAACTCTCTCTGGAAACAGTTTGATGCTTTGGCCAAACTCCCTACTTGTACTTGTAATGCTGCTAAAGAAATACAAGCTCATCATAATCTATTGAAACTAATGCAATTCTTGATGGGGTTAGATGACATTTATTTACCTATAAGAAGCAACATTCTTACCAGAGATCCTTTACCAAGTGTCAAGGCTGCTTTTGCTATCATTTCTAGGGAGGAGTCTCATAGAGGCATCTCTCCTATTGAGACCCCTTCAAAACATCAAAGCAGTGCCTTCTTTGCAAAAACTTTTGATACTAGAAAGAAAAACTTTGGTTACAAAAACAACAATTTCAAAAGTTCTGAAAACTTTGGTTACAAAAACAACAATTTCAAAGGTTCTGATTACAAAAATTTTGAAGTTAAAAGAGGTCCTAACCCTAATCTTCAATGTAGTGGTTGTTTTAAGTTTGGTCACACTCTGGATAGGTGCTATGATGTTGTTGGTTATCCTCCTGGTTATGGCAGGGATACCACTGCCAGAAGGAATGCTGGTCAATCTTTTCACAAATCGGTGTCTAATAACAATGTTATGGTTAATGATGTCCATGGAACTGGTACCACTGTTGCTTCCACTTCTGGACCACCCTCTCCCAGTACTCCTAGCACTTCTGGTTCCAGTTCCATGACCCTTACCTCTGATCAGTATAACAGACTTATGGTCCTTTTGAATGAAAAGTCTCTTCCCAAGGGTGCTCATGCCAATATGGCAGGTAGAATATTCAGTTCATGTATTTTATTTAACTCAAATCAACTTTTTAATTCAAACTTTAATAGATTTTTCTGTTATAATATTTCCAACAAATCCATCCAAATTAGTTTTGGATGGATTGTTGACTCTGGTGCTAATCAGCACATGACATGTGATGATAAGGATCTTTTTAATGTTGAAGATATTTCTGGGTTGGGTCTAACTGTTGGGCACCCTAATGGCACCCAGGCCAAAATTCTTAAAATTGGTGATTTAAGACTCACTGAAAATGTTGTTATCTTTGGAGTTCTATTTGTTCCTGAGTATTGTGTGAACTTATTGTCTGTGCACTGTCTTGCAAGAGACAGTAAAATGCTTGTTTCCTTTGATGAGAATAATTGTTATATACAGGACTTGAAGTCCAAGACACTGATTGGGAATGGTAGACAAAGTGGTGGTTTATATATGTTTGAAAGAAAATGTAAAGGTATTACACCTGTGTGCAATTATGTGAATCCTGCTTGTTATTTGTCTAAACATGTTTGGCACAATAGACTTGGACACCCTGCACACCCTGTTATGGTCACCCTCAAGAATAGACTCAACTTGGACTTACATTTGACACCTTCCACACCATGTGAAATCTGTCATAGGGCTAAACAAACAAGGGATCCCTTTCCCTTGAGTAGTCACAAGAGCCATGAACTTGGTGAACTTGTTCATCTGGACCTTTGGGGACCCTATAGGGTTTCTAGCAGAGAAGGATATAAGTATTTCTTAACTATAGTTTATGACTATAGTAGAGGTGTCTGGGTCTATCTTCTTAAAAGTAAAGATGAAACTTTTGACAATCTGGTTTCTTTCTACAATCTTATCAAAACTCAGTTTCATAAAAGTGTTAAAACTTTTAGAAGTGACAATGGTAGTGAATTTGTTAACCAAAAAGTCAATTCTTTCTTTAAAATGAATGGCATTAATCACTAAACTTCTTGTGCCCACACACCTCAACAGAATGGGGTGGTTGAAAGGAAACATAGGCACTTGCTAAATGTAGCAAGAGCTCTCATGTTTCAGGGGGGTTACCCTTATATTTCGGGTCTGATTGCATCCTAACTGCTACTTATCTAATAAACAGGACCCTCTATTGTCATGTCTGGAAGATCTCCCTATGAGTTAATTTTTAAGTCCCTACCTAAACTCTCTCACCTTAGGGTATTTGGCTGTTTATGTTTTTCAACAATTTTAAATAATAATGATAAGTTTTCAAGTAGGTCTCAAAAGTGTGTTTTTATTGGATACTCAAATGAAAAGAAAGGATACAAACTCTTCAGTCTTGATAACAGAACTGTTTTGTATTATAGGGATGTCAAATTCTATGAAAATATTTTTCCTCTTAAAATGCTTAATGAATTTAAAGATATTAATAAAAATGATCATGCTTCTCAACCTTTTGAATCTGTTTTTCTAGAAAATGATAACACCAATACCCAAAGACCCAATGATGAAGGGAGAGTTCATTCTACATCATATGGTGATGGCAGTGGATCCTTTGGTGGCACTCCTATTGCCACCAGGAGTCCTTCATTGTCTGCAACACCCATTGATGACAACAATTCTTCTGAGGGCAATATTGAAGTAATTCAAACCATCACTACTCAAACTCATGGGAATGATCAACCTAACCCTCCTGACCTTAGAAGATCCAACAGACATATTAGGGTTCCTAGAAAATATGAAGACTATGTGCTTAACAATAAGACTAAGCATTCTATCTCTAATGTTGTGTGTTATTCCAAGTTGAATTCTGAGAATCTTTGCTTTGTGTCTAATTTGAACAAACTGCATGAACCCTCTTCATACTTAGAAGCTAGCAAAGATCCATTATGGATTGATGCTATGAATTCTGAGATGGAAGCCCTTTATAACAATGGTACCTGGGAATTGACTGACCTTCCACCTAATAGGGAGGCCATTGGATGTAAGTGGGTGTATAAAATAAAATACAAGTCAACTGGAGAGGTTGACAGATATAAGGCCAGACTTGTGGCAAAAGGGTATTCTCAAAGGGCTGGTATTGATTTTGAGGAGACATTTTCTCCTGTTGTTAAAATGGTAACAATTAGATGTCTTGTTTCTATTGCTGTTTCTAGTCAGTGGCCCATTTATCAAATGGACATCAATAATGCCTTTCTATATGGTGATCTTGAAGAGGTTGTGTATATGAAACCACCCCCTGGCTATCATACTGGTCCAGATTCCAAGGTATGCAAATTAATTAAGTCTTTGTATGGTTTAAAGCAAGCACCTAGGAAATGGAATGAAAAGCTAACTAATGCTTTGATTGAACATGGTTTTGTTCAAAGTAAGAGTGACTACTCTCTTTTTACCAAAAATGTCAATAATATTTTTTTGGCTCTCCTGGTCTATGTTGATGACATTGTCATCACTGGTAATTGCAATAAAGAAATAGAAAATTGAAAAATGTTTTTGAACTCAAAGTTTTCTATAAAAGACTTGGGAAAGTTAAAGTATTTTCTGGGAATTGAAGTCATTGAGACTGATGAAGGAATTTGCATGTCCCAAAGGAAGTACTGCCTTGATCTTATCACTGAGTTTGGACTCCTTGGGTGCAAACCTTCACAAACTCCCATTGATTCTAGTTTACTTCTCTCCTCTAAGGATGATTCTGACAAGCCCCTTGAAAATGTGAATGGATATCAGAAATTAGTTGGTAAGTTGATTTACCTCACCCTTACCAGACCAGATATCTCATATGCAGTCCATATTTTGAGTCAATTCATGCACAGTCCCTTTGAATCTCATTTAAAACTTGCACTTAGAGTTGTTAGATATCTCAAGGGCTCTCCTGGAAAAGGAATTCACTTTAAAAGGGACACTGACCTTACCCTTACTGCATATGTTGATTCTGACTGTGCCAAGCAGGTTACTGCCAGGAAGAGTATAACAGGGTTTAGTCTCTTCCTTGGTGGTTCCCCCATTTCTTGGAAAAGTAAAAAGCAGCCCACTATATCTAGGTCCTCTGCTGAGGCAGAGTTCAGGGCTCTTGCAGCTGTAACTTGTGAGATTATCTGGGTTCTTAAAGTTCTTAATGACTTTGGTGTCTTTTATAACTCTCCTGTTCAAGTTTTGTGTGACAGTAAAGGTGCAATCAAAATTGCATCCAATCCTGTGTTTCATGAAAAGACTAAACATTTTGAACTTGACTTATTCTTTACTAGAGAAAAGGTGAACCTAGGTGTGATTGACATTGTTAAAGTTGGTTCTGAAAACAATATTGCTGATATCTTTACCAAGGGTCTCACACAGCTGCAACATAACTCTCATTGCAAAAAACTGGGACTCTTTGATGTGTTCCAGAATTAAGTTGAAGGGGGGTGTTGAATTAACAACTTAATTCTTGTTTTATTTATTTGAGTTATTCTTAATTGTAGGTTATTGGACTTGAAGGACTAATGAAGACAATAGGTGAGCAAGGAGGGACTACTTCTGGACACATTGAAAGCTCAAGGACTTATCTGCTTATTCTGCTGCCTATATATACATCGTATCTTCCATCCTAGGGATCTGAACATTCCCTCTGGTTTAGTAGCCCCAGTCACATCATTTTCTTACCGTTATGATTTCCTTTCTATTGTATTATCGTTTGAGGGTTTTGTTCCAAATAATATAGGTTTATTACTCAGTTATATTTTCTCTTAATTTTCTATGTATTAAAACTATTTTATTAAATCTATTGAATCTAGTAGTTCCTTAATCTGCTTGTGGTTTAATCTTGAAACTGGTACTTGGGTTCAGTTTTCATCATGGTATCAGAGACATCGTTCGATATACCTTGTGATGATCTTGTACTAAATAACATCCCCCCTCAAGATCATCCCTTGAACAGATTAATAAGACCAAGTTTGTTACAAAGAAATTCATGTTGGCTAATACTTAACCCTTTAGTAAACAGATCTGCAATGTTAAGCTCAGACTGAATCTTGACAGTTTTTAACAATCCTGCAGAAATTTTTTCTCTTATAAAATGCAAGTCAATCTCAAAATGCTTAGTTCTTTCATGAAACACAGGATTTGCAGCAATTTGGATAGCTGCATTACTATCACAATTTACTTCTACAGGAATTTTGATATAAACTTTTAAGTCTTTTAAGAGATTAATTAGCCAAATTATTTCACAGGTTACAGCTGCCAGTGCCCTATATTCTGCTTCAGCAGAGGACTTGGCAAATGTAGGCTATTTTTTACTTTTCCAAGATACAAGAGAATCACCCAGATAAACAGTGTATCCAGTAACAGATTTTCTGGACACAAGACATCTACCCCAATCTGAATCAACAAAGCCTTTAAGTAAAAGATCATTACCTTTCTTAATATGCAAGCCATTACCTGGTGCTTTCTTTAAGTACCTTAGTACTCTTAAGCCAAGATCAAAATGCTCTTGAGTTGGAGCATGCATAAACTGAGACAAACTCTGAACAGTGTAACTAATATCTGGTCTTGTTAATGTTAAATATATTAGTTTTCCAATCAGTTTTTGATAAACTGCTATATTTTCAAGAGGTTTTTCTTTAGCAGAAGAAGGTTTCAGAGTTCTATTCATTTCCATAGGAGTTAACATAGGCTTGCAACCAAGCATTCCAAAGTCATTTAAAAGTTCCAAACAATACTTCCTTTGTGACAAACATAAACCCTCACTGGTTTCTAAAACTTCAATTCCAAGAAAATATTTAAGAATTCCCAAGTCTTTGATTTTAAACTTGGAACTTAAGAAAGATTTCGCATGCTTAATTTCATCATTACAATTTCCAGTAATGACAATGTCATCTACATAAACAAGTAATGCCACAAATTTATTATTAACATCTCTAGTAAACAAGGAATAATCAGATTTGCTTTGAACAAATCCACATTCAACAAGAGCACTAGTCAACTTAAAATTCCATTGCCTAGGAGCTTGTTTTAACCCATATAATGACTTATTTAACTTACAAACAAGATTAGAGTCTTTCTGACTATAACCTTCAGGCATATCCATATAAACATCTTCATTCAAATCACCATACAAGAATGCATTGTTAACATCTAATTGATATAAAGGCCAACTATTATGAACAGCAACAGAAATTAAACATCTAACTGTTATCATTTTCACAACAGGTGAAAATGTTTCATCAAAGTCAATTCCAGGTTTTTGATTAAAACCCTTAGCAACTAATCTAGCTTTATATCTCTCTATCTCCCCATTTGCTTTGTACTTAATTTTAAAAATCCATTTACATCCAATAGTTTGCCTATTATTAGGTAAAGAAACAATTTCCCAAGTATTATTTCTGTTTAAAGCTTCCATTTCATCATTCATTGCATTTACCCAATGCATATCTTTACAAGCTTCAAAGTATGACCTTGGTTCAATACTTTTGTTAAGATTAGTGGCAAAACAATACAATTCAGGACTTAAATGAGAATAGTTAACCACTTTATTGAGACCATACTTAACTTTCCCATCCAATTCATAATCAGCAAGGTATTTTGGTAAATTAGTATGTCTTTCAGACCTTCTCAACACATTTTCATTTACATTAAGAGAATTGCCCTCAGAATTATAACTATCATTCACATTTGATGTTGCAGATTCATTACCAGATTGGGTAATCACTGTTGGACTGCCAAGAGATGAATCATCATCTCTGGTAGCCACTGTTGGACTGCCAAGAGATGAATCATCATCTCTGGAATCACTGTTGGACTGCCAAGAGATGAATCATCATCTCTGGTAGCCACTGTTGGACTGCCAGCAGTTGGTAATGTACTGCCATCATCTATAGAATGTCTCCTTAAACCTTCTTCTTCATCATAGGGACTTATATTAATGACATTATCCTCATGATCAATTGAATCAAAAAAATTTAATTGATTTATGTTCAAAACAGACTTTTCACTTTCATTATTCATTGTAAAGGGAAAAATATTTTCATAAAATCTTACATCTCTTGAATAAACAAACATCTTGTTTTCTAAACTATAAAGTTTATAGCCTTTCTTTGAATTCAAGTAACCAATCAAAACACATTTCTTAGCTTTAGAACTAAATTTATCAGAGTTATTTAACACAGTAGCAAAGCACAGACAACCAAACACTTTAAGTTGTTTAATAGAAGGTTCAAAACCATATATCATCTCATAAGGAGTTTTGCCATTAATCACAGAAGAAGGTGTCCTATTTATGAGATAAGTAGCAGTCAACACACATTCACTCCAAAGATACAAAGGAATTCCCCCCTGAAACATAAGAGATCTAGCAACATTCAATAGATGTCTATGTTTCCTCTCAGCAATCCCATTTTGTTGAGGGGTATAAGGTATAGAGGTCTGATGAATAATTCCTTCATGAGTGAACAGATTATGCATTTTGTTATTAACAAACTCAGTCCCATTGTCACTTCTAATAATTTTGATTTTAATATCAAACTGAGTTTTAACAAGTTGAATAAAACTGTAAATATGATCAAAAACTTCCAGTTTAGAAACCATCATAAAAGTCCAAACAGCTCTTGAATAATCTGTAACATCCGTAATTTTGACCCGTCTGACCGTACATGTAATTTGACTAACTATTTCAATAAATGAAAACTTTGGACATAATTGTGTACATTTATCTGTAAATTGGGCCAGTTATAATGTCATATTTGGACTTCTAGAATTAAGCCTATGTTACTAGACCATGATATTGGCCCATACATGTTATGGAAATTATATTATAGACGATAATTGAATAACTGTGGTAACAGAGAAAACGTATATACGAAACATTAAGTATAATGTACGGTTTCAATAGTGTCGGTGGAACAGTGTCGGTGGCACAGTGTCGGTGGCTATCTAATAATTCCATTAATGGGACAAAGACCGACATAACTTTATGTAAAGAAGGAATATGCGTGATATTTCTTGTTGTTTATTGAAAATGGACCCAATCGAATAACTAGAAATATTGTACGGTTAATAATAAATGCTAGTAAAATAATTAGGCATTATAGGTATGTAAATTAAGGGGTATATTATACTACTAAATATCCTAAACTATCCTAAATAATATCTACCTAAATAACTAACTATGATTAGCTAACTAAAGTTAGTTAACTTAGGTTAGTTAACTAGCCCATGGTATTGCAAAACCATCAAACTAGCTCATGGTATTCCTTAACTTAACCATAGTTATCAACAAACTAAACTAGTAACCATGGTAAATTTTTACCTATAAATACAAGCTAAGGTTTTCATTACCAATTCACATAATCAAACTTCTTCTTCTTTAATCTCTATCTATCTTATCTATCCTATATATCTAATTATAAGAACTTCTTTCTCTCTTTGTTCTCTGCATTCTCAACACTCTAAACAATACATATACATGCAACAAACTTAGTTCTCACGTCATTGAGCCATAGTTGGCTTTGAGAAAGAAAATATCCAAAACAACTCAAAACCCGTTTTTCATTACAGCAGCCCAGAAAACCTCCGATCCCCGGAGATTAAACCGTCGGATCATCATGGTTCTTTGACAGTAGCTTCCTAACATATAGACCAACGTTTTCAACCGTTGAATTTTTCCAAAAAGGTTCAGAAGTCGAATTACAAGTCTAGAACAGAGGGATGGAATTTCAGTAGTTCTTAGCTTTAAGTCATCTTTAATCATTCCTTTAACATCCTTTTGATTAAGTGCACATATAAGGTAATAATTCTTGATCTCTTAATCATAATTTATAAGTATTTTAATGGTGTAAAGTTGTAGATTATGGCTTGGTTTGGGTTATTCAATTAAAAGATGTATACCAAATTTTATAAAACTTGAATACTTTTATTACATGACAATATAAATGATATATATAATGAAAACCAAGTACATATATATATTTACTTATACACATGATCCCATATACCTACTGCGTTGCACCAACATCCTTGATTGATAGGAACCGGTGTACATGTATGGATTTACAACACTACATCCTTGTTTGATAGGAACCAGTGTTTACACTACATCCTTGTTTGATAGGAACCAGTGTTTACACTACATCCTTGTTTGATAGGAACCAGTGTTTACACTACATCCTTGTTTGATAGGAACCAGTGTTTACACTACATCCTTGTTTGATAGGAACCAGTGTTTACACTACATCCTTGTTTGATAGGAACCAGTGTTTACACTACATCCTTGTTTGATAGGAACCAGTGTTTACACTACATCCTTGTTTGATAGGAACCAGTGTTTACACTACATCCTTGTTTGATAGGAACCAGTGTTTACACTACATCCTTGTTTGATAGGAACCAGTGTTTACACTACATCCTTGTTTGATAGGAACCAGTGTTTACACTACATCCTTGTTTGATAGGAACCAGTGTTTACACTACATCCTTGTTTGATAGGAACCAGTGTTTACACTACATCCTTGTTTGATAGGAACCAGTGTTTACACTACATCCTTGTTTGATAGGAACCAGTGTTTACACTACATCCTTGTTTGATAGGAACCAGTGTTTACACTACATCCTTGTTTGATAGGAACCAGTGTTTACACTACATCCTTGTTTGATAGGAACCAGTGTTTACACTACATCCTTGTTTGATAGGAACCAGTGTTTACACTACATCCTTGTTTGATAGGAACCAGTGTTTACACTACATCCTTGTTTGATAGGAACCAGTGTTTACACTACATCCTTGTTTGATAGGAACCAGTGTTTACACTACATCCTTGTTTGATAGGAACCAGTGTTTACACTACATCCTTGTTTGATAGGAACCAGTGTTTACACTACATCCTTGTTTGATAGGAACCAGTGTTTACACTACATCCTTGTTTGATAGGAACCAGTGTTTACACTACATCCTTGTTTGATAGGAACCAGTGTTTACACTACATCCTTGTTTGATAGGAACCAGTGTTTACACTACATCCTTGTTTGATAGGAACCGTGTAGATATGATTAACACCACGATGTGGACCGAGTACTTTCATGTACTTGATGCCAAGTATTGGCCATACTTGATGATATGATATGATATGATATGATTTGATATGATTTACACCACGATGTGGACCGAGTACTTTCATGTACTTGATGCCAAGTATTGGCCATACTTGATGATATGATATGATTTGATATGATTTACACCACGATGTGGACCAAGTATTGTAATACTTGATGATTTTGAGGTACATTGCATAACATTGATACACATATGATACACGTATTGGCATTTATACACATTTGATACATTGCATGACATTGATGTATATACGATGCATTATTGGTTATTATCCCATTTGTACTTGATTTTATACGAATTATCTTGGATTGTTTGTTGTTCAATTATTCATGTGACAAGGATTGAACGATATGTTAACCTCAATTGTTTGACAGATGACGTACATGGGTTTATAGTAAGTACATGGTTTGATGTTAATATTTCATATGATAATATTAATGATGATGGTTCCTTGTGAACCATTACTACGAACTCACCAACCTAGTGTTGACCTTGTTTAGTACACTTTTCAGGAAACCAGGTGAACCAAGGACGTGATGCCTGAATGATGTTGCTTTTGAACCAGGGCTTGGACTTAGATGGATCAAGGATTCATTTGCCCGACCATTGCATCATGTTTAGAATTTAATACTATCTTTTGAATTTGCGTGTAAACGTGTGGTGATTATATGTTTGTATTGTAATGTGTGCTTGTTCATAACTTAATAAGTTGGATTCACTGAGTCCAACATGTTCATATAGTTTATGTTCTATGATAATTCCACTGTGTGCTATATAATTTCCGTAATACTTCGGGCCTAGCTCGGGGTGTTACATAATCATCTACAAGAGTTAGAAAATATTTGAAACATTGTTTACTTGCAATTTTATAAGGTCCCCATACATCAATATGAACCAAGTCTCCAAACCTTTTAGATTTATGTTCACTCAGAGGAAAAGGACTCCTGGTCTGCTTGGCCTTGTGACAGATATCACAAGGACCAACAGAACCACCAACAATATTATGTTTATTTAAAAACACATTCAAAGCCTGATCAGCAGGGTGACCAAGTCTCAAATGCCAAAGCAATTTAGATTCATTAGGAGTACAAGCAGAATTGCATACCACATTAGAACAAACAGGCATGTCATCATACAGATATAAACCACCCTGCTCACTACCAGTCCCCAACAGATTTTTTTGAGCTAAATCCTGAATATAACACTTAGAATCATCAAAACCTATATAAAGTTTATTATCTCTGGCCAATTTATGAACAGACATTAGGTTAACATGATATTCAGGAACAACAAGAACATCAAACAGAATTACACCATTTGCTAAATGCAGATTTCCCAATTTTCTAACAGTGGCATAAGTACCATTAGGGTGACCAATTTTTAGATTCAAATCACTTATATCAACAACATTGGTTAAATTTTTTCCAGAACATGTCATATGTTGATTAGCTCCTGAATCAATAATCCATTTCAGAATTTGTTTAAGCATAGCAGTATTAAAACTTAACCAACTATTTTGCCATAAACTATTACCTGCCATATTGGCATGCAATCCAGAAGAAGAAGCAGACTTTGTATCTAACAAACTAAGCAACTTAGAAATTTGATCAGAAGTTAAAGTTGCAGTAGACTTAGCAGAATCAGAAGAAGGATTCAAAACAGCAGATTTAGAACAAGAAACATAATTATCAACATGGACATGATTATTAGACATTCTGTTATTAGAATTAAAAGATCTTTTGTTCCCAAGTTGAAAACATCTCTCCACAGTATGACCAATTCTGTTACAGTGAGTACAATGTAAATTAGGATTTGGAGGTCTAAAAACTCTTTGAGATGGGTCAAAAGTTCTTCTGGATTCAAAGTTATTGTCAAAAGCTTTCTTTGAGTCAAAATTTTTTGAAGTTCTATTGAAATTTGTTTTAGCAATAAAAGCAGAAGTAGTAGCAGTTTTATCACCCATCCCCCCTCTGTGTGATTCCTCTCTTGAGACAATGTTAAAAGCAACTTTAACAGAAGGTAAAGGATCTTTCATAAGAATATTTGATCTAACAGACATATAAACATCATCAATCCCCATTAAAAATTGCATTAATTTCATCAAATCAGTATGCATTTGTATGTCTATAGCAGCCTTTCAAGAACAAGCAGGCAATTTAACAATAGCATCAAATTGTTTCCACAGAGAGGTTAATTTGTGATAATATTTAGATAGACTAGAACCATTTTGAGATAGAGAATTAACTTTTTGATGCAAATTAAAGATTACAGATCCATCTACTTTATCATATGTATCCTTTAATTCTTGCCAGACAATAGAAGCATTTTTAGAATAAATTTGCCCTAAATAAAGTTCTTGAGACACACAACCAAGTATCCAATTTAACACAACAGCATTGCACCTATTGTAACATCCCAAACTTTTATTTAACGTTTGACTAGAGTAGTTAGGTCAACGTAAGGTGTCCGTTAAATCTATGTTAGATTTAATGCTTATATGTAGTTAATGTAGAATGCGTGTGAGACTTAAATGTCTTATTGATTGACGTAGTAATGTGGTTATGAAGTAGTAAAAATGCCTTTTGAGGTGTTAAAAGTGTGTATCAAGTTGTATATAGTCTATAGAGGTGTTTTGGGCTAGAAATATGACTTAATGAAGCTTAGGGACCAAATTTGACATGTGGTGAAAGTCAAAAACGGGATTAGGGTCAAGGAGGGAGTCATTAGTTGTCATTTTCCAGATTAAACACTTTTCTCCCAAGCCCTAGCCACCCCTTTGATCCCCTACCAAATCCTAGACGAAAAATCCTTCAAAACGTGTGATTAAGGAGTGTTTGATCGAGTCTTTTGCATCCTCATTGTGATCTTCAGGTTGTAAAGGTATAATAACTTTGATTCTATGTCTTTTAATTGTATGAATCATTAGAAAGTGGAATTAGGTCATTGGAGGATCAATTGATGTCGAAATAACGTTTGTTTTTATGATGTAAATCATATGTTGTTTAATGGAGAAGTTTATTGCATTTGATTGGTCATAAAATGAAGGATTTTGATGTATAAAGGTCTGGTATTTGATTTGGAGTCTTTTGGTGTTGGTTTGGGGTTCAATCGATTGAAGTTGTGCAGAATCGCGTCGGGTTGCGGCGCAACTGAATTCCAGAAGTATAAGTTGCGGCGCAACATAAAATGTTGCGGCGCAACTGGAGGTCTGAGCTGCGGCGCAACGGGTTAGTTGCGGCGCAATTGAATTACAGTAGTATAAGTTGCGGCGCAATGTGTGTGTTGCGGCGCAACAGGGTATAAGTTTAAAATGAAGTAACATTTGAACCTCCAATGCGTAGTCGTTGTCGTGGGTCTTGTTTGTAGGTGTTGAGGTCTGAGATATGACTTGAATAACGTGAGTATTAGCGTGTCTAATGGTCGTTTACTATATATAGGTAGACGAGATTATTTGCCTTGCACGGTAACGTAGTTGCCTATTGTCGTGCGCTTCTTTGAGGTAAGATACACTACTTTTGACACGCTGAGGGTTCAACAAATGATGGTTTCATAATTATAACTTCCCAATTGGTAACGTATGTTGTTTATGGGCATATGGGTGACATGGGAGGTAATATGGGTTATGTAGTTGACCTTTGAGACCTGAAATGCAGTCCCTCATGATATGTATTGTAGTGCATGTTATGAAATGACGTAGGATGTAGTGCTATGTATGAAGTATAATGTAGTGTTATGATATGCAGTAACTTGTGATGTTATGAAATGCAGTATATGTTGTTATTGATTGATGTTGTGCATGTTTGTATGGCTTGCTCATCTAGTTCACTAGACTTGTTAAGTTGTCATGTCACGTGCACGTTTAAGGGCCCAAAACGTAAAAGCAGTAAACGTAGTAATTGTTTAGGTAATGCAGTCACCTAAACTAAATAATGCAGTGTCGAGCTCGTTAAACTTTGATGCAGTAAAGTGTTAAGCTTAACCCGTACTTGCCCTATCCCGGCTAAGTGCGTTGACGTAGGTTGCTTGGGTGGCTCCTTGCAACATGGTCTTTTTGATGCAGTTTGAGTAATACGAGGGGTCTGACCCGCCCTCATTTGTCTTGTACATACGGATTACTCGGGGATTGGCTTGCCATTCCTTAACGACGTTTGATGTTCAACTGAACGGTTGTCATCTAGTCGGGTGTAACTTATGTTGCACATTGACGCAGTTAAAATGTAGTAAAGTAGTTAAAACGTAGTAAAGCAGTTAATGTAGAAAGCAGTTATGTGGTTATATGTGTGTAATGAAGTAAAGTAGGATAGGCACATTTAGGGTGGTTCATCCTATTATGAAGTATTGTGTGTTTGATGTGTGTTGTGCCTTAATGAAGTGTTTAAATCCATAATGTTTGAAATGGACAATTGTTTTATAACTTGAGTGTTATCTTACTTAGCTAATTCGTTAGCTAACACTTGTCTTTTGAAATGTGTTGCTCCCTCAGGTTTAGCGTAGCTGAGGTAGTTGATGAAAAAGAGCGAGGAATGGGTAGATAGCTTGATGAAGTCCTTAGCTACCCATAGATGCCGAACTTTTATAGACATTTGCTTATGTTTGTCTTTATTGGAGTTGGATTATTATGTAGTCGGTTGTTTTGTGTTGGGCAACCGACGGGTTTCTATTAAACTTGTTTTGATGATGCGATTAGTAACACCATTGAATAAGTAAACCAAACAGATTTTAATTGGTTTGGACTTTTAATGTTTCTTCCGCTTTATTTTGACGCCGTTAGGCGAAAATTTTTGGAAACCCGTATTTTTAAACGAAGGGTGTTACAAGTTGGTATCAGAGAAAGGTTTAAGTGAACCAAAGTTCGACCATGACCGTAGGATTTTGGACTTAAACCGATGAAGGATAAGTTAGGATTACGTAGGTGTGCCTAGCTTTGAGATGAAGTACATTAGGATGGGTTGGGATTGAGTGAGAGTGTAGGTTGAGGCTTGTTTGTGGTTTTATATGCAGCTTATGTAGATATCGTGTAGCCTTAATCTCCTTGTTCTCACTTTAACTCTTGCTAACCGTCATCATTGCCTTGTAGAAAGATGGCAATTACTCGTGCTAACAGTCAACGGGATGGAACTAATGCTAGTGGTGCTCCGCCTAATGGGAATGGGGCTGGGGATGGTGTTAACCAAAGGCCTCCGCGAAGGCCACTTCCGGGTGCACAACCCACAAGGTCGGAAATTGATAGGGCAAACCCGGTGATTGAGCAGGTTCCCAATCAAGCAGAATTACATGAAGAGTTGAGAGCTATCCGAGCTCTTCTGTTGAGAAATGAAGAGGAGTTAGCACAAATGAGGGCAGAAAGGGATGCTAGTTTGCACCGGAACGAGCATACCGATGGAAACTATTCGAACCGCTCAAACCGTGCTGAGCCATCGAATGTAAGGTCATTGGTTGCTCCTGAGGATGTAGTTGCTGAGGTGAATGGTGTAGGAAATTTGGTGGAACCTCGAGTCGTAGTTGCCCCTCGTACTAACAACTTTAAGTATGAGAGTTTTCAGAAATGTGGTGCTAAAGACTTTGATGGTACTCAGAATGCAGTGGGTGCCATGGAGTGGTTAGAAGACATTGAGGTGGTCTTTGCTTCATGTTATTGTCCTGATGACATGAAAGTTTTGTGTGCAACTCGTATGTTGAAAAAGAATGCCCGTAATTGGTGGAGGACTACTACAGTTTCCATAGCTCCTGAGGTGCTAGCTGTGATGCCTTGGGGTACTTTTAAAGAGAAGTTCTTGGAGGAGTATGTTGGAACTCGAGAGTTGAGGCTGATTGAGAAGGAGTTTAGGGCCTTGACTGCTAAGCCCGGTGCTATAATGGAGTATGCCCATTCGTTCATGGAGAAACTCAAGTTTGTGGGTCATATGGTCCGTAGGGAGGTGGACCAGATTGAGGCATATTGTGATGGTCTCCCGGTTAGTTATCGTGGTCTATGTAGGCAGCACACTACCCTGTCTGCAGCTATTAAGGAGTCTAAGAGGTTAGATGATGACCTCAAATCTGAAAAAGTTGTTGAGAAAGCCGATGATAAGAAGTCGGGATTCAAGAGAAGATCTAATTGGTCTTCGGGTTCTAATAAGAAGTTCAAAGGTGGTTCTACCTCGAATGGAGGTAAAGACAAGAAGAAGAGTGGCACATGGTGCCCCACTTGCAAGACTACTCATGATGGTCAATGTTCGGACAAGACCAAAAGGTGTCATAAGTGTGGTTCATCGGGGCATATTGCAGCGGATTGTAGGGATAGGATGCGTTGCTACAAGTGTCAAGAAACAGGTCATTTCATTGCAGATTGTCCACAGATGAAGAATGATGGAAAGAAAGCAGCCGCTCCAAAGACAAGAGTTCAAGCACTTCAAATGACGGTGGAAGCTGCTAAGGACAACGATGATGTGGTAAGCGGTACTTTCCTTGTTAATTCAAAACCTGCTTCTGTTCTTTTTGATTCGGGTGCAAATAGGTCCTTTGTGTCTACCTTGTTTGCTCCTAAGCTTGAAAGAGTCACTACTCCCTTAGATTGTTCTGTAGAGGTAGAGATTGCCAATGGTACTATTAGTGACATACGTGTGGGCTATGATGATTGTGACATTGAGATTGAAGGTCGCTCTTTTTCCGGTCCAGTTATTACCTACTACTCTTGTTGGTTTTGATATAGTGATAGGTATGGATTGGTTGTCTCAAAATGATGCCACAATTATATGTTCTCAAAAGGTAGTTCGTTTCACTACCCCGGATGGTGTAGTCATCTCTGTTTATGGAGATAAGAAGAAGGGGGGCTTGAAGATCATTAATTTAATGAAGGCTTTAAATTGCATTCGGCATAATAAGAATCACTTTCTTGCTTATGTGATTGATACACGAAAGGAGAAGTCTCCTATTTCTAACGTTGATGTAGTTTCGGAATTTTCTGATGTCTTTTCGGATGATCTTCCCGGTATTCCTCCCGATCGAGAGGTTACTTTTCAGATTGATCTTGTTCCCGGTGCTACTCCAGTTGCAAAGGCACCATATCGTTTGGCTCCTACTGAGATGAAAGAGTTGATGTCGCAACTTCAAGAGTTACTTGACAAGGGTTTTATACAACCTAGTTCCTCGCCTTGGGGAGCTCCGGTTTTATTTGTAAAGAAGAAATATGGTTCAATGCGCATGTGTATAGACTACCGTGAGTTGAATAAACGAACGGTTAAGAACAAGTATCCTCTTCCGCGTATAGATGATCTTTTTGATCAATTGCATGGTGCTTCATATTTTTCTAAGATAGATTTGCGGTCCGGTTATCACCAATTGAAGGTTAACAAGGAGGATGTTGCGAAAACAGCTTTTCGTACACGATATGGACATTATGAGTTCTTGGTCATGCCTTTTGGTTTGACAAATGCTCCAGCCGCTTTTATGGATCTTATGAATCGTGTTTGTCGTCCGTTTCTGGATCATTTTGTGATTGTTTTTATTGATGATATTCTGATTTATTCCAAGTCTGAAGCCGAACATCGTGAGCACTTAAGGGCTGTTCTTGAGGTCCTTAGGGAAAAGAAGTTGTATGCGAAGTTCTCTAAGTGTGAATTTTGGCTTAGGGAAGTTCAGTTTCTTGGACATGTCATCTCTAATGAAGGTATTAAAGTAGATCCCGCTAAGATTGAAGCTGTTTCTAAGTGGGAGCAGCCAAAGACTCCCACGGAGATCAAGAGTTTTCTTGGTTTAGTCGGCTATTATCGAAGGTTTATACAAGATTTCTCTCGTATAGCTAAGCCAATGACCGAATTGACGAAGAAAGGAGTGAAGTTTGTGTGGTCGGAAGCTCAAGAGAAGGCTTTTCAAACGTTGAAGACGAAGTTATGTGAAGCTCCCATCCTTGCCTTACCCGAAGGTACGGATGATCTTGTTGTTTATAGTGATGCTTCCATTACGGGTTTGGGTTGTGTTCTTATGCAGAGGGATAAGGTTATTGCCTATGCTTCACGCCAATTGAAGCCACATGAAAAGAACTACCCGACTCATGATCTTGAGTTAGCGGCGGTGGTGTTTGCTTTGAAGTTATGGAGACACTACCTATATGGCACTAAGTGTACCTTGTACACCGACCATAAGAGTTTACAATATGTTTACTCAGAAAGAAATGAATGTGAGACAAAGGAGATGGATGGAATTGTTGAAAGACTATGATTGTGAAATCAAATACCATCCCGGTAAAGCCAATGTAGTGCCTGATGCATTAAGTAGGAAGGTGCATAATTTTTCATGTAGATTGATGAGTATGGTCGTACAAGCGAAGTCGGGCTTACTTGATCGTATCAAGGAGGCTCAAGTTAAGGCTTTAATGAAGGATAACATTGATAAAGAGAGTATTGGAAAGAAGAAAAGGTTAGTGATGGAGACGAATAGCCGTGGATTTCGGACTTATAAGGGTCGAATTTGGGTACCATTACTTGAAGGTAACCGAGAACTGATACTTGAAGAAGCTCATAGGTCAAGGTATTCAGTTCATCCCGGTGCTACAAAGATGTATGCAGATTTGAAGCCCATATATTGGTGGCCTAATATTAAAGGAGAGGTAGCACATTTTGTGGAAAGATGTTTGACTTGTGCACGGGTTAAAGCAGATCACAAAAAGCCGTATGGAATGTTGCATCAATTGGAGATTCCCGAATGGAAATGGGATCATATAACCATGGATTTCGTGACCAAGTTACCTAGAACTCCTAAGGGTAACAACATGGTTTGGGTTATTGTAGATAGATTGACGAAGAGTGCTCATTTCTTAGCAACACGCCAAGATGTGCCATTGACTAAGATGGCAAAGATGTATATAGATGAAGTTGTCTCAAAGCATGGTGTTCCATTATCTATCGTTTCAGATCGAGACACGAGGTTTGTATCTAGCTTTTGGAAAGGTCTCCAAAAAGCATTAGGTACTAGGGTGAATTTGAGCATGATCACGTAAAATGAACGTATGTCCGGAAATGATTTGAGCCTACGGGGTCACACGTCTCGATTCAAATATAGTTAATATTAATTGATTTATTAATTAATATGGATCACGAATAAGTTAACGAACGGTCGTTAATATTTAACGGTTACTAGCTAACGGTCGTTAAAGTAAGGAGATAAAACGATTAGGGAAGATTCTAGAAAAGTATAGGGGGCCGGCCTCCCTACTAGGTTTCCTAGTGAAACCCTAAACTTGATGGCCAAGTTTAATCCTACCTATAAATACTAAAGGTAGCCTTATGGTTTTCTAGAACAAACTACAAAGTTATAACTCCTAAAACCTTTCATCTCCTTCTCTCCTCTCATTCTTTTGGACGGCCAAACCAAGGGAAAACCCTTTGGGTTTTTGGTTTTCGGTTTTGAAGAAGGAGATCAAGCCAAAGATTGCTCGGTTCGTGATCAAGTGCTAGCACACCTATATCGGTGGATCGTGTGTGCAATCGTAGAGGGATTTACTTCAAATCTTTTTAAAGTTTCTTTACTTTATCATCTACATTAAGAGGTATTCCTTAATCCTATTTCAAGGTTAATTATTTGATTACATGGTTTGATTTGCTTCCGTTGCGATAGCTCTGGATCGCTCTCGAGATCGTCTAAGGTTATGTCGTGAGTGCGGAATCCTCACGAGATAACTGTTTGATTAGTTATCAATATTATAGCTAATTATAAGTGTATAATCAGCCTTAATTACCCTATATTCGTTTGCTACTGTTTGCCAACGAACTTAGATGATTGGTGTGTGAGTTAATCGACTGGTTACCTCATTTTAGGGTTTCTAATCGATTATATACGTTTATATTTGATATTGGGCCTGCTGGGCTTTGTTCCTACGAACTTAGCAGCCCAGCCCTTAGAACGAAGATAATCTTCGTTCGTTCCTAACGAAGATCATCTTCGTTAGTACTAAAACCATCAACATCTTATGCTTAGTTATTTTCCTAGTACTTTATGTACAAGAACCTAACATATATTATGATTGTACTTTGTATGACATACATAACAACCATCATATATAAACATATATAAAACACCAAAACATGTAATCAATCATTACTAAAACACGAAGTCCATAATCTATTAATTACATATAAATGAATAAGACATAATCAAATCTCAGTTGCTGTTGTCACATCAACATGCATCAACAAACTCCCCCTTGACAGCAGCATCTTCGATTTCTTTAGTCTTCAAAAATCTTGTCATCCATCAAATAACAATCGTTTGCTATTTGCATGGATATTCTCGTGTAAGCAAACTTGGATAATTTTACGATATCGACTTTCTTCATCCTTCCAAAATGGCAAAAATGAGCACTCTGTATCGTATAACCTTCTTAGATCATTTCTTGAGAAGTTGACCAACTGCATTGAATCATATATTCTTCTCAACAAAATCTTCTTCTGTGAGTCTGCATACATCTTGGCTTCACCAGTATTTCGATCAATCTCCCAATTATCCATCTTTTCTAGCTCATCTTGTGGCCACTTCTTGGCTGGGACTTTGATCATGCACTTGATATCACGTTGAATATACTCAACGCTTCTATCTGGTTTCACCACCTTCTTCTTCTTTCTAGGTTTGATATGAAACTTTGGCTCATCTGAGTCTTTCATACTCGATCTCATCTTAAAATCTTCACGAAGCTTCTTACCAATGACATCAGCAAGACCATACTCGCTTGGATTGATAATCCAAGTATTTCCAAGTTCATGTAGGTCTTCTTCACATAAACTTCTAAAATGTCTCTCACTCCATGCTAAATACTGACAACCTTCTGGTCTCTTGAGAACGAACAGCTTCAGTTCTTCATCATAAAACCAACTCCAGATAATTGTCTTGTATTTTGCAGCATCTTTATCCGAGATATGAGTCCAATACACAGAGGGTCTCAGAGTATCCCTAGTGACTATAAATTCACCAACTCTCTGACCAGGTACAATTCTATCAATCACCTGTGATGGATCATCATCTCTGAGAGGCACTGGAAACTCATTTGGATTAAATGGTCTTGTCAAATTAATCTCATAAGGAAAAGGAACCAATGCATCTTGAACCTTAGCATATACTACAAAGTTTAAAACTTTAGTATTGCTACTAAATGGAGCTTGTAGCATTCTTTCCTTTACTTCTTTTCTCTTCAATTCTAACACATCTCTTTCTACCACAGACGGCTCTTCAGGAATTGAGTCCCAAACATCATCAAAACCATAAGGTTTCTTGAACATGTTTAGATCCGGTTCAGGAATAATCTCACCTTCCTCAAGCTCATCTCCATTAAAGAGTAATTCCGTATCATCTGTATCATCTGATAAGATTACACAAAATAACACCAGAATATAATGATTAATCATGATAATAAAGATGAAATATAAATGCATTGAAATAAGATAAATTACATTTACATGTCATAACTTATTACATGCAACCTAAAATACAATTCATCTAATCATTATTAACATCATAATTTGAATCAGAATCAGAATCAGATTCCAAAGCAGTTGGCTTTTGAATCTGTAATTCTTTTTCTCTTTCAGTAACTGCTTCTTGTTGTTTATCTAACAAGACATCAAATACATCATGAAATGCGTTTTCTTCAGAATAATAGTCATGTCCAAATTTTGCTTCAACTTCACGCTTTAATCGGTCAGTTTCAGCTTCAACTTGATCATCACTTAAATAATATTGATTTTGAAGAATTACCTGAGCTGTCAAGTGCTTCAATGATCTCAGCATCTCGAGGAGCACTTGATTCTCCAGCACCAGATGTACCAACCTCAGTATTATCTCCCCCTATCTCCCCCTGAACTTCAACACCCTTTCCTTTGTCAAGAACTGGGCGAGAATCAGATCGATCACCAGCATTATCAGCATCATCATCATCATCTTGACGTCTTGGCACTGATAATCTGCATATCTCTTCAGGCACATCTCCCCCTTGATTCTTGACCCAATTGACAAGAAAGGTCAAAGCAGTTCGGACATCCGAGAGATCAGACTCCAACGTGTGAACATGAGTCTCTAAAGCCTCAATACGTCGAACCAAAGGAGAATCCTCAGAAGGAGCTGGTACAGTACGTGCACGCTTAACTCTTTGATAAGTAAGAGTAGCATCCATTGGTCTTTTAGAACTCCTAGTATCACTTGAACTGGGTGCATTGACCGGATCATCAATATCTTCAAAAAGGCTGGCTAGTTCAGGATTAAATCGAGCCGCAACCTCAGGAGGAAGTAAAACATTTGCATCATACTTATCATGAGCCATATCAGAGACTATCGGAGAAGCATGACATGCCTTGCTTCGACGTTCTCTACGTAACTCAGCAGATACACCTTCTTGAGATAAGTGATGAGAATGATCACTCGCAGAAGCTCA
>CM067169.1:109326931-109352103 GCA_034093135.1 Erigeron breviscapus | reverse complement strand
TTCTCCAGATATTGTTGGGTGATCTTTCTGAGGTCTAAAAGTGAAGCTGCTGCTGAAATCATCAATCTTATCAAGCAAATTGAGCTCAAGTACAGTCGAAAGGTGTGTCAGTTAAGAAGTGACAATGGAACAGAATTCTAGAATGCAACTCTGGAGTCATTCTGTACTGACACTGGCATCTCCAGAATTTCTCATCAGCCCGCTCTCCAGAACAGAATGGAGTGGTGGAAAGGAAGAATCGAACGCTGATAGAAGCTGCCAGGAGTATGCTTGCTGAATCTGGTCTGTCTACCAGTTTCTGGGCTGAAGCAATTGCTACTGCTTGCCACACCCAGAACCGGTCAGTGTATGTGAAGCGACACAAAAAGACAGCCTATGAAGTCTTATGAAATAGAAAACCAAATATTGGTTATTTTCACGTTTTTGGATGTCCAGTTTACATCCTAAACGACTCCAGTCAGTTAGGCAAATTTGATGCCAAAGCTGATGAAGGGTATTTCTTAGGCTATTCAGCCATTCGCAAGGCCTTCAGAGTCTACAACAAGAGACTGGATAAGGTCCATGAGTCAATTCATGTCACATTTGATGAATCAAATGCTGCAATCAACAAGAAGCCAGCCCTTGACACTCCCCCAGTAACTCCAATTGTCTTTTGTGAATCTGATCCTATAAACGACAAAAAGGAAGATTCAAAAGACACAGTTTCCAGTCATCCTGATCTGGAACCTGTTCAGAAAAAGAAACACTCCATTAGTACTCCATTCTATCCTTCTATTATTTTCAAACTACCCTCTGAAATTAATATTGGATCAGATGTTCGTACTACTCCCCCAGTATCAGTGTCAGTTGAGAATAGACCAGAAATGTCTTCTTATGAAGAATTCCAAACTGAACCAGTACTTCAAGAAATGCCTTCAAATGAAGAATTTCATGATGCAAATCGTGATTTAAATGACTCAGATGAAGATACTGAAGTAGTCTGGCAAGACACTCCTCCAGAAGCAACTCCAGAGGAGACTCAACTGAATTCTTGCACTGATATTGTTGTCAGTAACAATCCTGGTCAGTACTCCAGATGGACAAAAGCTCATCCTATTGATCAGATCATAGGTGACTCCAGTAGGGGAGTTCAGACCAGAAGAGCCTCCAGTAATCAATGCTTATATGTTAGTTTTCTATCTTTGATGGAACCAAAGAAGATTGACGAGGCTATGGAAGATCCAAGCTGGGTGACTGCTATGCAAGAAGAGCTTCACCAGTTTGAAAGGAACAAGGTCTGGTATCTGATCCTTTCCCAGTTGGAAAGAAAGAACCAATTGGAACAAGATGGGTCTTCAGGAACAAAGTAGATGAAGATGGCCACGTAATCAGAAACAAGGCCAGACTGGTAGCACAAGGCTACTGCCAGTCAGATGTCGACTTTGATGAATCATTTGCTCCAGTGGCTAGACTTGAAGCGATCAGAATATTCTTAGCATTCGCTGCTTATCATCAGTTCAAGGTCTACCAGATGGATGTAAAGAGTGCTTTCTTGAATGGAAAGCTTGAAGAAGAAGTTTATGTCAGACAACCACCAGGTTTCGTTGATGAAAAGCATCCACATTGGGTATATCGTCTGGACAAAGCGCTGTTTGGCCTCAGACAAGCCCCACGTGCCTGGTATGACACTTTGACTAAACATTTGTTGAAAAATGGTTTCAAACGAGGTGCAATTGACAATACCTTATTTATTCCTCATGAAAAAGGTAATCTGTTAATGGTACAAATTTATGTTGATGATATTATTTTGGGTCTACTGATGAAAACATGTGCAAGAAATTTTCAAAAATAATGTCAACTGAATATGAGATGAGTTTAATGGGTGAATTAACATATTTTCTTGGACTCCAGATTAAACAAAACAAAGATGGCATTTTATTAATCAGGAAAAATATGTTAGAGATCTTTAAAGAAATTTGATATGAACTCTTCACCATCTAAACCAACTCCAATTTCTGCACCACTGACACTGGACTCCGATCCAGATGGAAAACCAGTGAACACCACTGTCTATAGAGGCATGGTTGGTTCACTGATGTATTTAACTGCCAGTAAACCAGATATTATGTTTTCAACATGTTTATGTGCCAGATATCAGTCTAATCCAAAGGAATCTCATATGCTTGCTGTAAAGCGCATACTGAAGTACCTTAAAGGTGTCCCAGTCTAGGTCTTTGGTATCCCAAAGGCTCAAGCATGGATCTAATGGGTTATTCAGATTCAGATCATGCAGGTTGTAAGATAGATAGGAAATCCACTACTGGTGGATGTCATTTCCTTGGTGGCAAACTGGTCAGCTGGACCAGTAAGAAGCAAACTTCAGTTTCATTGTCCACTGCTGAAGCTGAATACGTGTCTGCAGCCAGTTGTTGTGCTCAAATACTCTGGATGAAGAACCAGTTGCTTGATTATGGTATTAAATATTCAAAGACCCCAATCTTTTGTTATAATACCAGTGCCATTGCTATCTCAAACAATCCAGTCATGCACTCCAGAACGAAGCACATTGATCTCAGGTATCACTTCATTCGTGATCATATTATGAAAAACAACATTGAACTACATTTTATTCCCACTGACAAACAACTCGCTGACATTTTTACCAAACCTCTGGATGTCAAAACTTTTGAATATCTTGTTGGTGAGTTGGGAATGTTAAACCCTTAAATCTGGTGACTGCTCAGATATTGAACGCCTTTGTGTACTATCTTTGCATTATTAGATTTCTGGAACAACATTCCAGGGAAAGACTTGAAAGATATTTTTAAAAATGTTTTAAGTTCAGGGGAATTTATTAATTTATTTTCTCACTGGACAAACTCTTCAGAAAATATTACTGGTGCTTTGTAAATGTGTCCCTCTCACTGGTAACTGGACAGGTTGAAGTGCGTGTTTGGGGTGACTTATGTCTCCTTGTAAATGTGTCCCTCTCATTTGTCTGTATTAGTTGACGTGCAAGTTTGAGGTTACCAGTCTTTCAAAAATGGTTTTCACTGGTACTTTACTGGAGTGTCCCTCCAGTGTACCATCAGTACATGTTCACTTGACTAATCCACCAGTGATACTGGAGTGTCCAGTCAACCTCCAGATGCACTGAAATATGTCATAATATTTTCTAAATACTTGGTCATCGTGCGTGCCACGTAAGCAAATCTTTTTGGAGATATTTTAATCCTACGTGGCATGTAAATTTTTTCAACGTAATGATGGTATTTTTACCTTGGGAAGTCAAAAAGAGCAACTTGTTAATGTTTGTGGGCTGTAAACTGTCACACATTTATGTCTGATGTGATGTAATTAATGCGGATCTCAGAACCTCGATCAAAATTATATTTGATAATTTCAAATAAACCGTTTGAGTTCCACATTCTTTCTCCTATATATACCCACTTTCAATTTCATTTGCATTTACTTCGAACATATTTACTCCCAAATCTTTCAAATTCCTTCATTTACTTCTTCATTCATTTTCCAATCATCATCATCTCTCTTATTTACTCCATTTACATTCAATTCCTTCATTAATTCTTCATCATAACCTATACATATTCAATTTCATCTTCATCTATTCTGTATAAAATGGCACCTAGACAATCAAAATCGCTCAAAAATCTCCTTGCCGCTGAATATGCTCCTTCTGAAAATGTTGACAGGGCACCTCATATCAATCTTGAGGCAAATGCCATTAGAATCAACATGAATAACTGGATGGCCAGACTTTCACTGTCCAGTGTTCATGATGCCCAATCGATTATTGGGAGATTAAACTCATTCTTTCTCTCTTGCCCATTATATGGTGCGTTAACATTAAATCCAGGAAGGATGTACCACGATTACCTGTGTGAATTCTGGTACACTGCAACATTTGATGATGAAACTTCATCTATCAATTATACTCTCAAGGGAGGTACCAGATCCCTTGGTTTCACTGCAAGTCTACTCAGGTCTGTTCTACAGTTAAACTATCATGAACAGAATGAGTTGCCTATTGAGCTTCCCACTGGTATCAATACAAGGGAAGTATGCAGACTGATGGGGCACACGAATATTATGGATGAGCATGGCCAGCTATCCAGGAAAGGAACTATCTACATGAGCAAGCTGTCAGACTCATGGAGATATTTCTTCACTCATATTGTTGAATGTCTGGGAGGCAGTTCTGGAGGGTTAGACCAGATAAATCAAACCCATCTCCAGATTGCCTACTGTTTATGGTTTGGGCTTAGAGTGGACTTCGCCCAGATTCTTTTTGATGACCTGGTAGAGCGTCTAAGAGTGAAAGGAAGAAAACCTTTTGTTCCTTATATTCGTTTCCTTTCACTACTGTTTAAAAATGGTCTTGGAGACCAGTATGATTTTGATACTACTCACTTTTCTGTGAGTGAGTATATGAGGGATCTGGTAAACCTCAGATCTCCACTGGACGAGGTAGATATTCCTCAGTCCATGCTTTCCTTTCAAAGGAAAGAAGCTGGGATGGCTCCAGATAGAGGTCAAGATGTTGAAAGAACCTCTGGAGACCAAGATGTACAGATAATAGAGGCTGTACAACCCATCAGACAAGTTGCTCCTGAAGGTCAAGTACAAGAAGTTGTTGAACCTTCCAGACGACCTAGAACTAATAGGCGTTTGATGAGAGCTGGACTTCAGGTGAATCCTGAAAGACATCCTGGTGATGTTATGAATCTGGATGGGTCACCAATTTTTGAACAAGAGAACGTACAAGAGGCTGTTGGGCAGGTGACTGATGAACAAATTGAAAATGTTGCCCAGATTGTTGAGCAAGTTGTTGAGGAAGTTGAGCAAGAGGCTCAAATAGACTTAAATGTAGGGGCTGGTGAACAAGTGAATGTAGAGACTGGTGAACAGTCTGGTGAACAGACAGTTGGGATGGCTCCAGAATGGGATGACGTAGATTCCCCAATGTCTGAAGGTTTTGATGCAAACTTGAATTTTCTGGGTGAAGATGTCCAAGAAGAAGAAAGTCTACCAGAAATGCCGCCACCAAAATCAAACATGCCACCACCACCACCACCTTCAATTCCTAGAGATACCCAATACTTCACTCCAGCAACCACTCAACCTTCACAATCTCAACCTCCACCTCGTGCGCCGGAGTCACCAGTTGCAACATCTGAAGCTGCAACTGAAGAGGACTGGGCACAAGTTCCTCTAATGACCAGATTACCTTCAACTCTTGAACCTCCCAGTGGTCTCTCCACTTCATCTTCTGCCGAGGTCCAAGGCCTTTTAAGTAAGGTGGCGGACCTGGAGAGATCACTCCAGACTTCATCTCAGGTTATTTCAGACTTCAAATCTTTATTATCAAATAACCTTGCATCTGAGATGAATGTCTTTGCTGGGAATGAGAAGCTGGTTTATGAGAAGCTTGATGAACTGGTACTGGCCACAAACAACAATACTGAAAAGATCAAAATAGCAGTCCAGGGATTAGAGACTAGGCTGGTTAGTTCTGTTCAGACTGCAGTCACTGGCGAACTGGCAGGTCTGAAAGAAGAAGTTCAGAACTTGGTTTCTAGGGTCAGTTCTCTGGAGACTAGATCCACACTTGACCAGAATGCAGTGGTCAGTACAATAAGTGATGAATGTACAAGGAAGTTCAGAAACAATATGCTGAAAGAATTATGTGAAGAAGTTTCTGAGACTGTTCTTCGTACCATTCAAGATGGGGTGTTACCCCAAGTAGACAGGTTACTGGATGAAAAGTTGCCAAAACACTTGCCTAAAGCAGTTGCAAATGTTCAAAAGGAAGTGCAGGCACTTAAGAAAGTTGTGACTGAAACAACTCCAGTGACAGGTATAACATTTGGTGCACTGGACAGACATATGCTGGAAGAGTTATGGAATGATCTCAAGTCAAGGACTGGTGATCATTCCAAGGGGGAAAAGTCGTCTGGTGACCAAACACTGAAGCACATGGCACAAAGAGCATATGGCACTGAAGCCGGGCTAACTGAAGGAGCTACTGGTACTGAAGCCAGTGAGCCCCAGTTTGAGTCCTTCCCAGATATACCAACAACTCTGAAGTCAGTTAAAGGAAAACAACAAATGGTATCTGGTGAAGAGGAAGAGCAAACTGCTGAAGATGCTGATGATGAAACATCCAAGAAGCTTGAACAAGAATGCATCATGATAGAGATTTTCAAAAGAAATCAAAAAGATGAACTGCTGGCCCATCAAAGGGAGATGGCATCAATGGGTACTCTGGATTCTTACAATGCTGGCAGGTTAGGCATTAATATTGAAGTGTATAAAAGGATGAAGGATGACCCCAGAGTTCATCAATGCCTAAATGCATTAGATGATGTTCATGTACGCTCATTTTACGCTGAAGAAGAACAGGTCTATGATTCTATAATTTATGGCGTGAGTGTACCAGAACTCATCAGACAAAGGAAGGATGAACTGGTAAGCCTCCAGAAAAAGATCAGAAAGAACGCTGGTGCTCTGAAGATAGAGTACAGGAAGCGACTTACTGGCTTACCAAAATTGACTGCCAGACAAATCAAAGCAATCAAAGATGCTGATGTAAGCAATTTCATTCCCCTGGACACTTCTCTAAAAATCAATCGTCAAGAACTCCAATCTGCTGTAGAGCAAAAGAGAGTGTCCAAGGAAACTGAATCATTGATCCAGACAGCCAAGTTGAAAGACAAGTACAATGAAATGTTAAATTTCAGGGCTGATGCTAGAAGGATCACTGGTGCTGAAATCAAATTGGCTGAAAATAATGAAGGCATGTCTAAGTTTGAAGTAAAGTTGACCAGGGAGGGTAACTTTACTGATGAGAGGAAAAGTACTTCAGTCCAAGCATTTGGATGGAGTGAACTGAAAGAAATCGCTTTAACGTTCAGGGGGAAGACAAATGTGTCGAATGATGTTAAAGCATTTCTGAAAAGAGTTGAAAAGGTATGGAGAAGAAAGCAACAGATGGAAGTTGCAATGGGCATAAGATCGCCAGAATCAATACCATCTTCTCCATCACCAAAGAGAAAGGCTACTGAAGATGCTCCAGGACAGACATAAAAAAGAAGGGCCTGACTCTTATCATTTACTTGTTGTAAATTATTGTTTTATGAAAATTGTAAACTATTTATCAGTTGATGTATGTAATAATAGTTGCAATTTTTGATTCATATAAGTAAATGATCAGATTTAGTCTAAGTTAGAACTTAAATGATGAAACTGAAAACACTCATGATCTATAAAGTGTTTTCCAGTAACTTAGATTTTTAGACTAAGTCAAAACTTGTGTTTTTCAAGCATACAAAATGTATTGATTTAAGCTTGAAAACACTTGCATTATTTCTAAACAAATAGGGGGAATTGGTTAGGTCCAGATTTACTGGACTTGCTCCAGACTCGACTACTGGAGCCTTACTGAAGATCTGTCCAGAAACGTGTTCTACTAGACCTACTCCAGACTTGGAATCTGGAGTCCCTCTGAAGATTTATCCAGAAATAATGGAAGACCAGTGAGCAAATACTTGTATAGGAAATCTGGAGTATTCTCCAGATTAGCTCACTGGACTTCACCCCCAGTCCAGATCAACTCTACTGAAGACGTTCTCACTGAAGTCAAAGACTGAAGTCAGAATAAAGAAGACTTACAAATGGCGGAGTCTACTGGAAGTCTTACCAGATCTGTACACTGGAGGATTGTCAGTGTTCTAGACCCTACAAGTCTGAACACTGATATCGAGTAATTGACTTTTGCCTTTACACACTTTCCAAAGAACATTCCACTTGTTCTTTACCAAAGTATACGTGTGTAAAGGTGGTTAGATAAAAGGATACAAAGTCATTTGATGTGACTTTATCCTTATTCCTTATCCAATACATTTAATGTTCTTGTCCGATCATTAAATGCATGCAACCATATTTGTACGGCACAAAATTCACTGGTGAATTTTGTTTCCTATAAATACAAAGTCATTTCCTTGAGAAAAATACTTTTAAGCATACCTTTTGCATTAAAGTGAATTTGTCTAAATACTCTCGATCTTAAACAGGGATACTTCACAACTTTAAGTATCTCGATCCAAAAGAGTTATTTGACAAATATAAATCATTTGTAATTCATAGGTTGTTAGGATACATACTTATTTGTATTATCTTGATTCCGCACAACCTTGTATTTTATTTAACATCATAAATAAAATACACCATTGAAAAATACATAATGTTTCACTTTACTTGTTTATTGCTTTAAGACTTGTATTACTTTGTTTATATATTCTTGCATTTATTTACAAGTAATACTAGTCCATTCTAGTGATTATTAGACTTGTTGTATTTTACACTTTCCTGGTTAACCATTTCGAACTTAAGGGACTCACATAGTTGACCTTTGAGACCTGAAATGCAGTCCCTCATGATATGTATTGTAGTGCATGTTATGAAATGACGTAGGATGTAGTGCTATGTATGAAGTATAATGTAGTGTTATGATATGCAGTAACTTGTGATGTTATGAAATGCAGTATATGTTGTTATTGATTGATGTTGTGCATGTTTGTATGGCTTGCTCATCTAGTTCACTAGACTTGTTAAGTTGCCATGTCATGTGCACGTTTAAGGGCCCAAAACGTAAAAGCAGTAAACGTAGTAATTGTTTAGGTAATGCAGTCACCTAAACTAAATAATGCAGTGTCGAGCTCGTTAAACTTTGATGCAGTAAAGTGTTAAGCTTAACCCGTACTTGCCCTAGCCCGGCTAAGTGCGTTGACGTAGGTTGCTTGGGTGGCTCCTTGCAACATGGTCTTTTTGATGCAGTTTGAGTAATACGAGGGGTCTGACCCGCCCTCATTTGTCTTGTACATACGGATTACTCGGGGATTGGCTTGCCATTCCTTAACGACATTTGATGTTCAACTGAACGGTTGTCATCTAGTCGGGTGTAACTTATGTTGCACATTGACGTAGTTAAAATGTAGTAAAGTAGTTAAAACGTAGTAAAGCAGTTAATGTAGAAAGCAGTTATGTGGTTATATGTGTGTAATGAAGTAAAGCAGGATAGGCACATTTAGGGTGGTTCATCCTATTATGAAGTATTGTGTGTTTGATGTGTGTTGTGCCTTAATGAAGTGTTTAAATCCATAATGTTTGAAATGGACAATTGTTTTTATAACTTGAGTGTTATCTTACTTAGCTAATTCGTTAGCTAACACTTGTCTTTTGAAATGTGTTGCTCCCTCAGGTTTAGCGTAGCTGAGGTAGTTGATGAAAAAGAGCGAGGAATGGGTAGATAGCTTGATGAAGTCCTTAGCTACCCATAGATGCCGAACTTTTATAGACATTTGCTTATGTTTGTCTTTATTGGAGTTGGATTATTATGTAGTCGGTTGTTTTGTGTTGGGCAACCGACGGCTTTCTATTAAACTTGTTTTGATGATGCAATTAGTAACACCATTGAATAAGTAAACCAAACAGATTTTAATTGGTTTGGACTTTTAATGTTTCTTCCGCTTTATTTTGACGCCGTTAGGCGAAAATTTTTGGAAACCCGTATTTTTAAACGAAGGGTGTTACACCTATCCCATTGTTTAGCAAGTATAGGATCATCTTCAGATTTAACACAAGTTCCATCAATAAATCCAGTTTTATTTTTAGTTTCCAAAGCCAATTCTATAGCACATGACCACACTTTATAATTCTTAGTACCTAACAACTTGAAACTAATCAAAGGAGTACTCAAAGTGTCACTTGCATGCAAATAAAGTGGATCTCCAAAATCAAGTTTACTAATTCTGGTTACATCATCATATTCAGTTTCATTAGAATTATGTCTAGCATGTCTAGGTGTAACAGGAGGTGTATTACCAGTATGACCAGGTTCAGGATTCACCATTTTCAACCAAACAAATTCAACTAAAAGAAATTAAACAGAGAATTTAAAACAAATAAACACACCAAACAAGTAACAATAACCACACACTTGCAACAGACAACTAGAAAAAGAAACAGAATCACAACTTAAACAGAATATCAAATAACCAGACAAGAAAAAAAAACAAGTAATCAACAAATATTGTCTTCTCAATAAAAAAAAATTCAGAAAATAAATCCTATCCTCACAAAAGTACCAGTGACAGGATTCCTAACCTCTCGTATGAAGGCAGGTCAAGTATTAGTACAATTGTTTTTATGAGAAATAGAATCAAAGAAAAAATTGATTTATATATATATATATATATAATTTTAAATTTTATTGAGAAGAAAATATAAGCAGATTAAGAAACAAATAATAAGATAGAAAAGGAAAGAGATACAATACAGTGCTATAAGGCTGAAGGAAGAGGAACCCTAACTATCTCTTGATTCACTTAGTCAAGAGTATAATCAGGATCTGGAAACAAATCAATCAAATAGAAGCAGCGGATAACCTTTAGAAAAGAGTTTCCAGAAGAAACCCTAAATCAATCGAATCGAACAAACCCTAAATCAAAATCTAGGGTTCCAAATCGGAATACGCCCTAGATCTGATTGAACGAACAAATAATCGAACAAAAACCACAGAATCAACGTTGTACTCTGATACCATGTAAGAAACCACAATCTAAACTCAAATAATCTAATCAAAGATTAGATTCATACAAACACAATAGCCGAATGATTATTATTATTAAGAGAGTTCAATGTTTATGTTTACAAGATCAAATAATCATCTGATTGATGATTATATAAACAGAAATATATATATATCGATTTGATATATATAGATACAGAAATTTTTATATATATGATTTGAGAGAAAATAAGCAGCAGAAATAGAAAATAATCGAATAGGGTTTGTTAACCCTAATTTATGACCAGAGGGTTGTTTATATACTCCTCATAAAATGCATCTTCAGTCCCTCCAGAATAGATCATGTCACATTCTTCTCAAACTTTATTTCTTCACATCTTTAGTCCTTCAGAAGAATACTCTAACACTTCAAGTCCTTCTTCTTTTCACTACATTATAAAACTAACACAAACATAAGTAGTAAACTATACCTTGTGATGATCTTGTACTAAATAACACTTAATTTTCTATGTATTAAAACTATTTTATTAAATCTATTGAATCTAGTAGTTCCTTAATCTGCTTGTGGTTTAATCTTGAAACTGGTACTTGGGTTCAGTTTTCATCATGGTATCAGAGACATCGTTCGATGTATATTGCCTTGTTTTGTAATCTGACTTGAATATATATGATATAGGTCTTTTCAATTTTAATTAATAAATTAAGCACACTTTTGATTCACGAGAGCACGTACCGGACCACCACCCTTCTCAAAAATCAAGCAAAATCGATATTAAAACAAATACTGTCGGATCCTCACTTATGTCATCGCCTAAGCTCCTTAATTACGTAGCCAATTCGTAGATAAAGAAAAGATAATAATTATTATTAGACTTATAACATGGAACTAAAACCATGAGTAACAATAACATGTATCAATATCATATACAGTTAATTAATACGAAGATTATTGAGTATCGGCCACTAAATTAGTAATGCTTGTTTCTCGTAAACATCAATACAACAGTTACTACTCGTCGTTATAGTCAGAATAAATCAATAAAGAAATGAATTTAATATTTTCTCTTATAGAAAACGAAATGAAAAAATCGAAGCAACGTTTACTCTCCAAGGACAATACAGGTGGTACTTCACATCGTCCGTACGTTAATTAATTACATACATGAATTAATTACGAATGTGGTCCATGGTAGTTCAGTCTATACTTTTCTTTTTTCCGTCTACTATTACACCGACAGTAACTTTTGGGTGTATGGTCTCATATCTTTGAACTTCGATCTGCATCGCAGGGACATTTCAAGCTGTTAAAGCTAGGGCTTCTCGCATTTTTTTAATGTGTCATTTCTGTATGCATATATGAATATTAGTCATATGTCCGCGCGATACAGCAGTGTAGTGACGACCGCGGCGATATATCTATGTGGTTATTAATGTAAAAGGAGATCATGTAGTCATTTAAAAGTTAAAGATAGATGTTGTAAACCAAGTTCATTAAGGGTATAATAGATATTTCAAATAGGTATTATAGGTATTTCAAATGGAGATTATTAAAATAATGAATAAAATGAAAAATTATTTTAGGGTTATCAACTACTTGGTTGGAAAAAATGAAAGACACAAAAGGCCAGAAATGACACTGTTTGAGGCGAAAAACGCAATGAAGTTACACATGCTGAATGACGACACAACCGAAAAGGAGTTATTTTCCGTCTTAAGTAAACTGTCTGCGTAGAAGGAAGGCTGGCCGGAAACAAGAGATCCAAGAAATACGAGCGCTGGGGCGACACAATATCAACCTCGAGATACTTTACATCAGCTATCTACAAGATAAGATTTCCAAATTGAACACCATAATTGGGAACGTATATGAGGCTCACTCCGACTTGCAAGATATATATATATATATATATATATATATATATATATATATATATATATATATATATATATATATATATATATATATATATATATATATATATATATATATATATATATATATATATATATATATATATATATATATATATATATATATATATATATATATATATATATATATATATATATATATATATATATATATATATATATATATATATATATATATATATATATATATATATATATATATATATATATATATATATATATATATATATATATATATATATATATATATATATATATATATATATATATATATATATATATATATATATATATATATATATATATATATATATATATATATATATATATATATATATATATATATATATATATATATATATATATATATATATATATATATATATATATATATATATATATATATATATATATATATATATATATATATATATATATATATATATATATATATATATATATATATATATATATATATATATATATATATATATATATATATATATATATATATATATATATATATATATATATATATATATATATATATATATATATATATATATATATATATATATATATATATATATATATATATATATATATATATATATATATATATATATATATATATATATATATATATATATATATATATATATATATATATATATATATATATATATATATATATATATATATATATATATATATATATATATATATATATATATATATATATATATATATATATATATATATATATATATATATATATATATATATATATATATATATATATATATATATATATATATATATATATATATATATATATATATATATATATATATATATATATATATATATATATATATATATATATATATATATATATATATATATATATATATATATATATATATATATATATATATATATATATATATATATATATATATATATATATATATATATATATATATATATATATATATATATATATATATATATATATATATATATATATATATATATATATATATATATATATATATATATATATATATATATATATATATATATATATATATATATATATATATATATATATATATATATATATATATATATATATATATATATATATATATATATATATATATATATATATATATATATATATATATATATATATATATATTTATTATGTATATATATATATGTATATTTATATTTCTATAAAATATAATATAATATAATATTTTTATTTTATAAAATATGTTTGTATTTTTATTTAAATTAAAAATGTAAAATTAATGTAATGGATGTATAGACATTGAGTGAAGGGGAAATGTATTGGAAAAGAGTTTTGCTGATGTGCGATGACTTGACTGTATTGAAGTGTATTGAAAAAGACATTTGGAATGCTCTTAGTACTTAAATGTATTGAGTATGAACAATTGATTTAAACCGATGTATATACTTGTGACAAAATAATGTTGTTTCATCTCACCTGCTTATAATTAAAAGAATCTATACACTTATCAGTGTGTGGATTATTATATATATACACTTTGGAGGAGTACGATTAAAAGCTTACGTACAAATATTCCTTGATAATTAAGAAACACAAAATGTGAGTTCGTTATTTGTCTTAATCATTATATCCAAAAAATGGGCACATGTCCAATCGTGAAGAAATCAGTTAAATGAAAAGAGTTCCTTTGGCTTTAATCTACCCCTTTGTTTTCTATGTATAAAGTAATAGAGAAAACTAACTCTTAAAGTTGATAATTTCCCCTCTGTGACCATGTGATAACACAATGAGAGCATGTTCTTGGCCTAAAGTTAGGCATAGCTTAATTATGAATATATTATTAGTTTTTTAAAGGGTTAAGTGCACGGAAATGTAATCAACTAAGGCCGAAAAGTTATTGTGTGCATGAACTTACAAAAGGTTTATTGTATACATGAACCCTGCTATTTTTCTATTGTATAACGAAACCGGCTAAAGTCTTGATGTGGGCCGGTTAAGTGCATGAAAATGTAATAAACTATGCCCAAAAAGTTATTGTGTGCATGAACTTACAAAACCTCTATTATATGTAAGGAACTATGATAAATATTTATTGTATCAAGATTTTTACAATTTCCACTTTTTTCTTTTTTTCATCTCCCACATATAGATAAAATAAATAAAATCAAAGAGAAGAAGAAAAAGCAAAAGACAGTAACAGTGGATGACCAACATCTCCCACAACATCTCTCAGCGGCGGGGTGTAAAAGGAATTACTTGTTTGTCGGTTTCATGATGAAATACAGAAAAAGGCATATGTGCGGTGGTTTGACATCGTTTTTCATCAGTGATTGTGTTTGTTATTCATTTATTTGACATCATCAAGATATGGAGATCCGATTTTTTTTTTTAAATTCTTATGGTTCTAAATTCTGATGAATGTGTGTAGTTAGAACTAGTTTTTTGACCCCAGGGGGACGTTGTCCGGGATCGACACTGCGTCATGCAAGCATTTATACATACAACGGTACCTTAAAGTTTGGACACTTAAAATTTACTATAGTTTAGTTAGAAACCTTAAAATAAGAGATAGAGAGTAAAGAAAAAAAAAGATTTGATGATTAAAGTTAGAAACCCAAAGTTAATTGATAAAAATTAAAAACTTTAAAAATAAACTATAATTAAGTTTGTATACAAAAAGTTAGACTAAAGTTAAAAAACCAATAAGTTAAGTGGTACAAATAAGTTAAAAGCGTTAAAATAAGAAATAGAAAGTAGAAAAAAAAATAAAAATTGATGATTAAAGTTAAAATCCAAAGTTAATTGATAAAAATTAAAAACTTTAAAAGTAAGTTAAGTGATAAAAATAAGAAACTATAAAAATATACAATCGTAAAAAAAAAAAAAAAAAAAAAAACTAAAACTGCAGAAAATGACAAAATAAGAATAAGACAAAATTGCTGACGTCATGCTGACGTCAGCAGTTTTGTCTTGACTTCACAAGGGTTACCGGCTAACGTTATAGCAGGTAAAACGTGTTTTCTATAAACTTTTTTTAAGGGTTCATGTATACAATAAACCTTTTGTAAGTTCATGTATACAATAACTTTTCGGCCTTAGTTGATTACATTTCCGTGCACTTAACCCTATATTTTTAAATCTTTATAGAATAAAAATTCAACATGTAATTTGACAGAAGAACAAAAGTTTATGAATATTTTACCATTAGTTTTTCGTTGATGGGTCAGGAACATTTCTCAACTATTTGTTATTATATAAATAAAGATTCGAAAAACTGCATCAAACATTTAGTTTGGTGGTCAAGCTTGTTTCTCTGTAACTAAAATAAAGATCTCAAAAAATAAAAACAAAAAACAAAAAAAGGGTTGATGATCACATTTGATGTGGATAGCAGCCAGAAGTTAAGCCAAATCTTAAAAATGTCATCTGGTTATGATATGAAAAGTATTAGTTATATCTGGTTACAATATGTATGTAACAAATTTGTATTAGAGTATGTTTGTTAATATCTTATATAGGGATAGTAGTGGGATAGCAGTGATATTCGTACCATAAAAATTGATAAAAATTGATAAATTTACTGCAATTGTACATTAAACAGTTGTATTAATGTTTGACGGTATTATTTATGTCACCACTTATATTATATAGCACCATACAAGCCCATATTTATATAGGGCCCAATAACTATACAAACTTGGACACAAGCACATAATATATACTAACACCGTAACAAGTATATATTCTGATAATCTGTCGAGTCTCCTTAAACTGTATAAGAAATATTTCATTGGTTCATGAAATATATAGACCACTTGTGTTTTATTTTAGAAATAAAAATTTACGAGCTAGGTTAAACACGATTTAACGTACCCTTAAATGGTTTGTTATATGGTTGGCATCTTATACCCGAGTTAATTTGCTTAGTAACGTTGTAACGTAACGAATATATGAACTAAATATTATTTTCCAAACTTAAATGTGTTAACAGATTAATATATTCTAAAATTAGGTTGACAATTTTTTCTTTAACAGTTAGTCGGTATTTGACATTATGAGACACCTAATCATATAATGGTGAAACCTTGAACGTCTTCTAAACTACGAGATTTAGACCATGAGCCGTTACAACTGATTAAAGGAAAACCTCCAGGATACGTCATTCGGAAAAGTCAAAGTCGTGACCTGACATAAAACCGGAAATGACTCCAGCCAGTTGATCTACCCGTTACTTTGATACTTTTTTTTATAAGATACACCCAACTTGAAAAAATTAACAATTATACCAAACTTACGGCACACATGAAGGTTCTCTAGCTAATGAATGCATGTTTACCAAATTTAACATAAATATGTATAATCTAAGTGTCTTTAACATAATTGAAACCAATCATAACCACAACTAATCACACAAATTAAATATACGCATTGAAACAATACAAAATTATATATATTTCTAAGGGCATTAATAATGTAAGATCCAAGAAATATGCACTACTATACCATGGCCATTGCTGTCATTTCACATTTCTTCACTTATAAGTTATAATAATACTCCCCCTAACCCCATGATCACCTGTACGGTCTTCTTTCTATATATACATCTCCTAATTCATCACCTCTCCATAACCAACACATTACCAAAAGTTCTTGAGATTCAATTCAATTCAACAAGAAAGAAAAAAAATCGATTCGTTATTTCGATTCGATAATGGGCAATAGTTTAAGGTGTTGTTTGGCTTGTGTACTTCCATGTGGTGCACTTGATTTAATTAGAATAGTGCATTTAAATGGCTACGTTGAAGAGATCACACGAACCATCACGGCGGGTGAAGTTTTGAAAAATTATCCTAATCATGTTTTAAGTAAACCATGTTCACAAGGTGTAGTAAGGCGAATCTTGATTTTATCAAATAGTACCGAGCTTAAAAGAGGTAGTATTTATTTTTTGATCCCTTCATCCTCGGTGCCCGAAAATAAAAGACATCCACAACAAAAACATGTCACCAAAAAGCCCAAAAGAATGACCAAAGTCTCGGTTTCAGACGTGTCCAAAGGCGAAAACGTTGTTGTCGATATAAACTCGTCCGATGTCGTTGTTGTTTCGGAGAGAAAGAAGGTTGGTCATAGAAGAGCTCGAAGGACGGTTCAAGCAAATGAATGGAAGCCTCATCTTGAGAGCATTTTTGAGGAATGAATGGATTTTTTTTTTGTGGGCGTGTTTTATAACTTCTTCTTTTTTATCTCTATGTGTTTTTAATTTTCTTGTGGATAGATTTGACATTTTTTTTAAAACTTCACCTATGTTTATGGTTTTTTTGTAAACGAGATAAATGTCTTTTTTACCCCGAGAAAATCACATGAAGAACAGATAAAAAAAGAGAGCAAATACATATGTGCCCAAGTTCATGTACTTTCATGTCCCAAGTTTTGTAATTATAAATCTAGAAATATTTTCTTTTTTATACACGATTGGTGGGTTTATTTAATTATGTTTATCGGTTTATTTCCGTTAATACATATTGAATGTGAAATCGTTATCCATATACGTGTCGTTCTTAATTAGTTAAGTTATTATGAAAGGTCGATGAATTCTTGATTTTTTATTACTTTTTTATTGGTTCACTAATTTGGGTAACAAAGTTTCATAATTTCAAAGTTTAGGGTATACATTGACGAAGAGTTTGAAATTTAGTCACATCTCATATTTTTTTGAACGTTCGAATGGTCAGAGCCTGTTCGTCCCACTTATCGGCCCCTACGTCCTTCGGGTAGGATGTCATTCGAATTTCAGGGAACCACGGAGGGAGGAAAACCTCCTATTAATCCGCCAAATGACACGACGATAAATAGGAGTAAACATTGCCCCCTCAGGATTCGAACCTGGGTCTCCCCAGGCCCAAGACCCTCATGGGAGGACTGGGATATATAGTCCCTTCATCAACTAAGTGACAATTTATTTCAAATAAATGGATGGAATATTGGATATAGATGGTATAAACTTTATTTATTCATCTCTCTGTTTCGCCATAGAATATAGTTTTAACTTACATACCTTTGCAAATCAATCCAATTTCGAGACATGGAACAAGACAATTAAATTTACTTATCCATACGTCATATTAATTAGAGTAATATTTTGGAATGCATTGTTATAGAAAAAGTATTGCATGCATAAGGCATAAACATACACATACACATATAAGTTTGTGGCCTGCTTAGTTGTCGAGCATGCCTACAATTCTAAACACATGGAGCTAGGATGGAGATGTGCTACCAAACTACCAATTACTAATGCCATTGACTTTGTTAAAAAGCTTTAAATTGCCGTAAAGAAACTATAAAAAAATTCCATGTAAGATGCAAATTTAACAAAAACAATGTGTATATACCCCCGGATATAAATGTATATGCACATATGGTTAGGTTAATTAGTTGTCAATCATACATTTTTGCCTGGCATACTAAATACAGGGAGAGATGTGCTACCTATAACTATATATTCCCATTGACTTTTGACTTTTAAATTATATAAGAATTACAAATAAATAAATAATAGCTACTCTGTTATTAATCTATATGTTGAGACATGGATTCGTTGATGAAGACTTGGACGCTGATGTGGGTCATCAACGAACCATCAGCGAGTCTAGTACTCCTTAACAACTGTTTATTCTTATCCACTTGTTGGTCAAGGCGAGAAGATGTCAAATGAACAAGAAGACAAAGTCACATGCTGATTGCTACAACTGTTTTTATCCTTCAAAGGAAAAGTTACAGTTAGAAGACGAAGAGAGGCATTCTCTTTCATACCCAAAACGGTAATGAAAACAAGAGCCATCTGTTTCAAGTACTTCAAACCAATAAAAGATTGACAACCACCATCATGTTAGCATCCAGAAGTCAATCGTGTTGCCTTATCTCTTTCCTTATATAATTAGGCAACACAATTCTGTGTGATAGTCCACCAGAAACTTAGTGTTTTCATTTTCAGTTTACATAAGTTGTAATATTTGTTAAGTTTTGCGTGTGTCAAAAACTTAACAATTGTATTTTTACTTTTATATACTTGTAACTCAAGTGTAACAATCGATCATGTATTCACAGTTTAAGCAATGATACATATGATTAAATTTGCATAGTTCTTGTTCTTTACTGTTCTATTACTGTTCTAATTAGTTGTTAATTACTTATTAATCTAAGTTAAGCAAACTTGTGGACTGTCACTATACTATTATGTTGTAACATCATGATTCGCATCCATGCCAGTTGTATATGTCGCGTAAATTCGAAAATATAAAAGGCATCAGAATAAAGAGTAAGAAGAAAAGGTTTCCATGGTGGCGGATTCAAGCGAACGGGGGTTGTGATTGAAGAGATACAGTATAGTCGATTTAGTGAATGCGGCGAGTTCTTATTTGAAAAGTGAGTGATATATGTGGTTAAAAGGAGTTGGAAACAGGGAAAGTACATGACAGGAGGACCATTCGTGTTTCTTGTCAAAAATATTAGAAATTCGGATTGTTGAAATAAGGATCTTAATTTTGAATTAACCCAACAAAATGATATATTTTCATTTGAACGACAAATGTTGATGGTTATTAGTTATTTTTTCACAGGTTAGTAATTAAAACTAAATCTAGAGTGACAAAATCTTCCATACAAAGTGTTGAGCCTCTTATTTTAATGACCATTAGACCAAAAGCTCATTCATATTGTTATTCTTCAAATTTCTAAAATGAAAATACAAAACTAGTCAATGCTTCCAACCATAGTCATATATAATTGTGTCAATTATACTCCGTATCTAACTGATTTTCATATTGATAATAAAATAATTTTTACCAACCAATTAGCAGAGACTAGTCATTTTCTCCATAGGCCACAACTAAAAAAACATATATCTATACTCTATGCCTATCACACTCTATGACCTATCACACTCTATGACCTATCACACTCTATGACCTATCACACTCTATGACCTATCACACTCTATGACCTATCACACTCTATGCCTATCACACTCTATGACCTATCACACTCTATGACCTATCACACTCTATGACCTATCACACTCTATGACCTATCACACTCTATGACCTATCACACTCTATGACCTATCACACTCTATGACCTATCACACTCTATGACCTATCACACTCTATGACCTATCACACTCTATGACCTATCACACTCTATGACCTATCACACTCTATGACCTATCACACTCTATGACCTATCACACTCTATGACCTATCACACTCTATGACCTATCACCTCTATGACCTATCACACTTATGACCTATCACACTCTATGACCTATCACACTCTATGACCTATCACACTCTATGACCTATCACACTTATGCCTATCACCATCTATGACCTATCACACTCTATGACCTATCACACTCTATGACCTATCACACTCTATGACCTATCACACTCTATGACCTATCACACTCTATGACCTATCACACTCTATGACCTATCACACTCTATGACCTATCACACTCTATGACCTATCACATTATGACCTATCACACTCTATGACCTATCACACTCTATGACCTATCACACTCTATGACTATCACACTCTATGACCTATCACACTCTATGACCTATCACACTCTATGACCTATCACACTCTATGACCTATCACACTCTATGACCTATCACACTCTATGACCTATCACACTCTATGACCTATCACACTCTATGACCTATCACACTCTATGACCTATCACACTCTATGACCTATCACACTCTATGACCTATCACACTCTATGACCTATCACACTCTATGACCTATCACACTTATGCTATCACACTCTATGACCTATCACACTCTATGACCTATCACACTCTATGACCTATCACACTCTATGACCTATCACACTCTATGACCTATCACACTCTATGACCTATCACACTCTATGACCTATCACACTCTATGACCTATCACACTCTATGACCTATCACACTCTATGACCTATCACACTCTATGACCTATCACACTCTATGCCTATCACACTCTATGACCTATCACACTCTATGACCTATCACACTCTATGACCTATCACACTCTATGACCTATCACACTCTATGACCTATCACACTCTATGACCTATCACACTTATGACCTATCACACTCTATGACCTATCACACTCTATGACCTATCACACTCTATGACCTATCACACTCTATGACCTATCACACTCTATGACCTATCACACTCTATGACCTATCACACTCTATGACCTATCACACTCTATGACCTATCACACTCTATGACTATCACACTCTATGACCTATCACACTCTATGACCTATCACACTCTATGACCTATCACACTCTATGACCTATCACACTCTATGACCTATCACACTCTATGACCTATCACACTCTATGACCTATCACACTCTATGACCTATCACACTCTATGACCTATCACACTCTATGACCTATCACACTCTATGACCTATCACACTCTATGACCTATCACACTCTATGACCTATCACACTCTATGACCTATCACACTCTATGACCTATCACACTCTATGACCTATCACACTCTATGACCTATCACACTCTATGACCTATCACACTCTATGACCTATCACACTCTATGACCTATCACACTCTATGACCTATCACACTCTATGACCTATCACACTCTATGACCTATCACACTCTATGACCTATCACACTCTATGACCTATCACACTCTATGACCTATCACACTCTATGGCCTATCACACTCTTGACCTATCACACTCTATGCCTATCACACTCTATGACCTATCACACTCTATGACCTATCACACTCTATGACCTATCACACTCTATGACCTATCACACTCTATGACCTATCACACTCTATGACCTATCACACTCTATGACCTATCACACTCTATGACCTATCACACTCTATGACCTATCACACTCTATGACCTATCACACTCTATGACCTATCACACTCTATGACCTATCACACTCTATGACCTATCACACTCTATGACCTATCACACTCTATGACCTATCACACTCTATGACCTATCACACTCTATGACCTATCACACTCTATGACCTATCACACTCTATGACCTATCACACTCTATGACCTATCACACTCTATGACCTATCACACTCTATGACCTATCACCTTCTATGACCTATCACACTCTATGACCTATCACACTCTATGACCTATCACACTCTATGACCTATCACACTCTATGACCTATCACACTCTATGACCTATCACACTCTATGACCTATCACACTCTATGACCTATCACACTCTATGACCTATCACACTCTATGACCTATCACACTCTATGACCTATCACACTCTATGACCTATCACACTCTATGACCTATCACACTCTATGACCTATCACACTCTATGACCTATCACACTTATGACCTATCACACTCTATGACCTATCACACTCTATGACCTATCACACTCTATGACCTATCACACTCTATGACCTATCACACTCTATGACCTATCACACTCTATGACCTATCACACTCTATGACCTATCACACTCTATGACCTATCACACTCTATGACCTATCACACTCTATGACCTATCACACTCTATGACCTATCACACTCTATGACCTATCACACTCTATGACCTATCACACTCTATGACCTATCACACTCTATGACCTATCACACTCTATGACCTATCACACTCTATGACCTATCACACTCTATGACCTATCACACTCTATGACCTATCACACTCTATGACCTATCACACTCTATGACCTATCACACTCTATGACCTATCACACTCTATGACCTATCACACTCTATGACCTATCACCTTCTATGACCTATCACACTCTATGACCTATCACACTCTATGACCTATCACACTCTATGACCTATCACACTCTATGACCTATCACACTCTATGACCTATCACCTCTATGACCTATCACACTCTATGACCTATCACACTCTATGACCTATCACACTCTATGACCTATCACACTCTATGACCTATCACACTCTATGACCTATCACACTCTATGACCTATCACACTCTATGACATATCACCTTCTATGACCTATCACACTCTATGACCTATCACCCTGATCATTTTACCGGCGCAACGCGCGGGTACTTGCTCTCGTAGTTTAAAATCAGTCTTCTGTCTATTTGATGTTTGTAAACTTGTGCTACTTATGTATTGTGATAAACTGCTGGTGTGATGTGTATCCTTAGGTAAAGACACTTCATGTGGAATAAGAGAACCCATCTTTTGGATATGTTTACTCTAACATTTAATAAATATGAGATGTCTTTGACAATGTTTCTGTTGAGTCATGGATTCGCTGAGGAGACTCAACGCTGAATATGTCAGCGACTCCTCAGCGATGACGAATATATTCAAGAGTTAAAGGATAAGTTTAATGACTCACCACCAAAGTTTGTAAGTTAAATATAGGCGGAATAATGAAGATATGAAGACTGGTCCCCAAGGACACGTCTTGATCAAACATGATGAAGACATGTGACCTTGTACCAAAATGGTATCTTGGAGCTTCTCTCTCATACCCGATTTGAAAACAAACAAGATGAAGACAGAAAAGTCTGCAGACCAGTCTTATACACCAATAGATGATCGACAACCTTTCAAGTGTCATAATCTAATGGGTTGTCATGTGATGCATTCTCTCTGCTATATAAGGCATCACTTGACCTAGTCGCACTCTTGTTGGTGTGTTCCACAATTACACTAAGTGTGTGTTTTTACATTTGTTGTAACTTTGTTAAGTATTATGTGTGTCGAAAACTAACAATTATTTTTCTTTTCTTTCTTTATAAAATACGATCATGTATTCACTGTTTAATCAATAAAATATATAATTAAATTATGTTACTTCTTGTTCTTTATATTTAAGTAATTTACATTAGTTGTTAATTACATAACCTTACAAACTTGGGACTTTCGGTTCCTATGGATTTTATAACATCTGTAAAATAAAATACTGAACCAAAAAATAATTTTTTGGTTGAATTTTTTCAATTATGGGTGCAATATTGATCTTCACATAATTATATTGAAACGATCCAAACACAAAACGACAAACTTATTTGATTTGACTTCTTATTTTAAAAAATTTCGGCATGACTTATCCGTAATATCTAGTATCCAACCTGTATTTTCAAACTAGTTTAGCTATCAAACTTACTAAACACAACTTAAAAAGATACCATTACATGTCAAAATACATTTTGACTAGAGCATACAAACTAGTCTAATGATCACAACCAACACATATTACAACCATAACTTTAACTTTTGACCAAAAGATTTATAGCCTAAAGTTTGACCAAATTACATCCCAAAAGACAACACTTTCAAAACATTTGATCAAGAGCTTGGCTAGTAAAAGGGATTAACTAACACCAAATTTATACTACCTTCACTTCAAAAGCTCTAGCTAATTACTCCAACTTGGCTTTGTCCTTTAATCTGCTTGAACCTATAAAAATATAAACAACTAAAAAGATAAGCAATTTTGCTTAGTGAGTACAAATCATGCTACATTTATATACACGCACACATATGTTCAACAT
>CM067169.1:109161931-109316931 GCA_034093135.1 Erigeron breviscapus | reverse complement strand
CTAGCTCAAACCTGCTTATCCTGAAAACACAACTTTTTCATAAAAGCAAGTGTTAGCTAATAAATTAGCTAAGTAAGATACACACATTTTAATAAAACGTTCTTCATTTTACTTTCATAAAACTTCTTCGTGTTTTACATATAAAATCATGATCACATTACATATTATCCACAAACATCGTAAGATCATCCCATCCTTACCTTTTCCCACATCCCATCGCATTTCATTTCATATCAACATATACATACAACTTAGAAAACATCTCACGACTTACATATCACACGTAAACATATCACACATATACGTATAGCACATGTAGGGTATATACTCCTAATTGTGCCTATCCATCGTTCTTATCACACGTCTCAACATATCTTAATTAATCTCACGTCACATTGTAATCCCACGTCTTAAATTACATGTACATCTTTCTCACATATTCTTATAATTATCTTAATCAACTTATTCTCACGTCTTACATCTTTATCAACATATTCTTATAATCAACTTAATCAACTTATTCTTACAACTTACATATTATGCACTGGCTTTACAACTAGAACAATTTCCCACGTCTTAACTTTTAGGAAAGGCAATGCAATTTCCATAGTATCCCGTCATGCTTTTAACATTGGTGGTTAGTCACTCCACCCGGAAATACTAGATCAACGTAACTATGCCGCAAGGAGCCACTCAAGCGACCACGTACGCACTAGCTTTCAACTAGCACGGGTTAAGCTTAACACAACTTATGCTCGAGACTTCTTATCTTTACTAGCTTAGGCTACACTTTCACCTAAACCAATCACTTTTATTTATCTTTACTTTACTTTTTACGCACTAACACTAAGACTAGAACGGTTTCCCACGTTTCACATTTACTTTAACATAAGGTATATTCATTACCTAATTGTTCCCACATCTACTTTAGCATTTAATCTCACTAACGTGCACAACTCATAACATTTCTTACGTGTATCTAGTGAACTAGACATTTCATACTTAAGTGCCACATAAAAGCCATCACATATCAACATTAAAGCATATCAATGACATTATCAACAACACATATCATAACCATTTCATAGCAACATCGTTAAAGTCATCACACTACTTATGTACATAACTACTTTTACTTTAAACGTCAACATAACAACATAGGTCATTTCAACTTACATACTTTCCCATATAACCTCCCGCATAACCCGGAAAACCAAACACACATAAGATAATCCGATTAAGAGGTTAATTATAGAAAACTACATTTTGTTGTGCCTCCAGCGTGAGAAAAGTAATGTATCTTACCTCAGAGAAGAGCACACCAATTGATAACATAAGTTACCAAGCTTTGCAAGTATTCCCGACTACCTATGGCCATTAAACGATTATTAACAAACTAAACAAACACGCGCTTACTTCTGGTAATCTTATGCACCTTCAAACATGACCCACATTAATGTTTGATTCAACGAAGATTCACTCAAAACTTTAGAGTTCACAAAACTCGACGGGACTTGACCATTATTCATCATTTCAAGCTTATTGGTATTTTAAAACTTGACTCATGTTTAAAGGACTTCACCATTAGAAAGTAGACTCTTCCACTATTTCGTGGATAACTTATTTGTCAAAAACGGTGTTACGGTTTAAAAGTTATGACTGTTTCAAAATTCGTCGGAAATCTGTAGCTGACCATCTTCTGACCAAAATATGCGTCGCAAATTATGAACATGCGTCGCAAATTTGGTCGCTGACAGCAAAAACCCTTGCTTTTCACTCTCAAACGATTCCATACGACCCCAAGATCAATCCTATGACTTGTAAACGTAAAATTGACATATTTTATGGTACAATTGATGAATTTAATCCACCAATTGGATCCTTAATCAATTACATCAATGATTCATACTTTAAAACACCCGAATGACGCAAAATCGGTAACGTTTTGATCAAAGATTCAATATATCAAGTGGGTTTCCAATTAACCACCTGAAATTGACTCAATTACATTTATACAACATGATTCATCAATAAAGTTTGCAACTTGATATTGCTAGCTATCTCAATTAATGATTTTACTCACGAAAACGTCGATTTTTAACCGAAAACATCAACTTTAAACAACCCCAACCCTCATGGTCGAATCCACAGGGACAAAACCTACTTTAAAACTTAATCAACATTAAATTAATGATATTATACCTGTTGGGTTGATTAACGGATCGAAAAGCAAGCAAAAACCCTTCCGAAATCCCCCGAAATCGACTAGAACTTGAGGAATTGACCTAGGGTTTTGTGTGTTAGACTTTTCTAGGGTTTAGATCTGATTTCTCTGCCTTATGGTCGTGCATGGGGTCATATATATACTGGAAAAACTTTCAAAACTTTACATCTAGGCCCTCGCACTTCCTTTCAACTCGTTTCGTCACTTAACGGCTCGTTTAACGCATACGGGAACACTTATTGACTTTATTAATCATTATCAACTTTAATTTCATTACTTTAAATCACTTTAACACATATCTCACGTTAATCATTTAATTCACATAAGCACATATAAAACACATAGTAACTAACGGTCACTAAAGACAAGTTAACGGTCAACGTCAAAAAGTTTTGGGATGTTACAATTCTCCCCTCCTTAATAGGATTCTGTATTCAGAATCATCTCACGATATCAACACCTCCATTCCTCTTCTCACTACTTTCCACACACGTATAAGTCAACATTTTACCACATTTACCACTTGAAATTCAACTGAATATTCCAGCCATTCCCTTCTCATCACCTTTCATTTCATGTCTTACATTAATCAATTTTAAATACCGTCAAATGAACACACCCGCATCATGATACATTTACAATTATGTTCTGGACCATAATGTAACTATATCATTCCTCACACGTGTACCTTTAACTATACTCACACATCATAATGTCCAACATTTCCATCACAATCCATCATGGCATAATTATACTAACTACGAAACACACAATAATCACACATTCCACATACACATATAAACACAAATATATTCGGTTAAGCTACTAAAGAATTACTTTGTTAGGTACCTCGTCATCACGCTCATCCTCCACAGTAATCATCTGATATGCACGAGCTTTGGCTTTTTGAGTGTCATCCTTCTTCGCATCATCTTTCCATCGAGGACAATCAGCAATCAAATGCCCCGTCTCACCACACTTGTAACATCGAATCTTATCTTTGCAATTAGAAGCAACATGTCCCTGCTTACCACACCTATCACATCTTTTAGTTTTCTCCAAACATGGTCCACCGTTATGAGCTCTACAAACTGAACACCACTGACTAGCTTTCCCATGATCCTTGCCCTCATAAGTCGAACCATTCTTAAACTTCTTTCCAGAATCTGACGACTCATCGGACCTTCTCTTGAATCCAATCTTCTTATCATCAACAGTCTTCACAACCATCTTCTTAGACTTGTAATCATCATCCAACTTCTTAAATTCTTTGATAGCACCTGAGAGAGTAGTATGCTGCCTACAAATACCTCGATAACTAGCCGGAATCCCATCCACATATGCAGCAACTTTGTCTTCTTCAAGAGGAACCAAGTGTCCCACAAACTTAATCTTTGACATGAACGAACAAGCATACTCAGCCATGCCTCCAACATCAGCTTTAAGAGCACAAAATTTCTTCTCAAGTAACCTCTTCTCTCGTGTACCGATATATTCCTCCATGAACTTTTCCTATAAAGTATCCCAACTCAAATCGGAAAACACAACAGGACTCATAGAGACAGTAGTACCCCTCCACCAATCTCGAGCACCTTCTTTCAGCAATCTACTTGCACACAACACTTTTTTATCTCCGGGACAGTCACAAGAAGCAAAAACGACCTCAGTGCCATCAAGCCACTCCATACAACCCACTGCATCTAGCGTGCCATCGAAATCCTTAGCACCACATCTCTTGAAGCTCTCAAACTTGAACTCCTTAGCTCGAGGAACATAACCAACTTGAATCCCATTTCCCTTAGCAATAACATTCTCGGGATGTACAACAACCCGATCACTCACCCTTTCATCTTGTATCCTCATCATGGATGGTTCAGCACCATTGAAGCGGTTGAAACCCGAACGCTCTTCCTCATGTGAATTAACTTCTCTTTCAGCCCTTGCTTGCCTTAGCTCATTCTGAGTTCTCCTTATTTGAGCTCGGATAGCCCTCAACTCATCAAACATTTCTGCACGAGTAGGAATCCTTTCAAGTACTGGATGCTCTTCATCTTGAAAGTCATTCCTAGGTTGAATGTTCTCCACACGAAATTCCGGTTGTTCCCTACGGGGCTGCCCTTGGTTGACATCCTTGCCATTCCTACTTTGATTCGAAGGAGAAACACTAGCGGTTGCTCCATCTCTTCGACTAGTGTTAGCGCGAGTATTAACCATCTTGTCTATTTCATATGACGACGATTATGGACGGATTCAAAACAAAACAACGAGAGGTTAGGGCTAACTTAACATAACAAATCTTATAACATATATTGCCTCAAACCTACACTCTCACTCTTCCCAACCCATCCTAAAAACATTTGAACATAAGGCTAAAGCATTCACTACTTAAGCCTATCGAGTCCTTATCGGTTTAAGTCCAAAACCTATGGCTTTTGTCCGGTCTTTGGTTCACTTAAACCATTTCTCTGATACCACCATGTAACACCCGTCATTTTAAAAACCTGGATTTCCAAAAACTTTGCCAAACGGCGTTTAAACGTAGCGGAAAGGATCACATAAAAACTGCCCCATCCGTAACGGATGGTACCTTTCATAAAATGGTGTTACTAAGTGCATCATTAAAACAATGTAAATGAAATCCAAGTCTTGGCACCAACATAAATGCCATCAACATTACATAAAACATAAATCATAAATAAGTAGCCAAACACACGGCTAAAGGTGAAGTCTAAGCATCGGGAAACTAATGCTAATCTTCCTTTGTTCTTCTACCCATCTCACGAGCTAAACCTTTCACTAGCTCAAACCTGCTTATCCTGAAGACACAACTTTTTCATAAAAGCAAGTGTTAACTAATAAATTAGCTAAGTAAGATACACACATTTTAATAAAACGTTCTTCATTTTACTTTCATAAAACTTCTTCGTGTTTTACATATCAAAACATGATCACATTACATATTATCCACAAACATCGTAAGATCTTCCCATCCTTACCTTTTCCCACATCCCATCGCATTTCATTTCATATCAACATATACATACAACTTAGAAAACATCTCACGACTTACATATCACACGTAAACATATCACACATATACATATAGCACATGTAGGGTATATACTCCTAATTGTGCCTATCCATCGTTCTTATCACACGTCTCAACATATCTTAATTAATCTCACGTCACATTGTAATCCCACGTCTTAAATTACATGTACATCTTTCTCACATATTCTTATAATTATCTTAATCAACTTATTCTCACGTCTTACATCTTTATCAACATATTCTTATAATCAACTTAATCAACTTATTCTTACAACTTACATATTACGCACTAGCTTTACAACTAGCACGATTTCCCACGTCTTAACTTTTAGGAAAGGCAATGCCATTTCCATAGTATCCCGTCATGCTTTTAACATTGGTGGTTAGTCACTCCACCCGGAAATACTAGATCAACGTAACTATGCCGCAAGGAGCCACTCAAGCGACCACGTACGCACTAGCTTTTCAACTAGCACGAGTTAAGCTTAACACAACTTATGCTCGAGACTTCTTATCTTTACTAGCTTAGGCTACACTTTCACATAAACCAATCACTTTTATTTATCTTTACTTTACTTTTTACGCACTAACACTAAGACTAGAACGGTTTCCCACGTTTCACATTTACTTTAACATAAGGTATATTCATTACCTAATTGTTCCCACATCTACTTTAGCATTTAATCTCACTAACGTGTACAACTCATAACATTTCTTACGTGTATCTAGTGAACTAGACATTTCATACTTAAGTGCCACATATAAGCCTTCACATATAAACATTAAAGCATATCAATGACATTATCAACAACACATATCATAATCATTTCATAGCAACATCGTTAAAGTCTGCACATAACTACTTTTACTTTAAACATCAACATAACAACATAGGTCATTTCAACTTATATACTTTCCCATATAACCTCCCGCATAACCCGGAAAACCAAACACACATAAGATAATCCGATTAAGAGGTTAATTATAGAAAACTACATTTTTTTTGTGCCTCTAGCGTGAGAAAAGTCATGTATCTTACCTCAGAGAAGAGCACACTAATTGATAACTTAAGTTACCAAGCTTTGCAAGTATTCCCGACTACCTATGGCCATTAAACGATTATTAACAAACTAAACAAACACGCGCTTACTTCTGGTAATCTTATGCACCTTCAAACATGACCCACATTAATGTTTGATTCAACGAAGATTCACTCAAAACTTTAGAGTTCACAAAACTCGACGGGACTTGACCATTATTCATCATTTCAAGCTTATTGGTATTTTAAAACTTGACTCATGTTTAAAGGACTTCACCATTAGAAAGTAGACTCTTCCACTATTTCGTGGATAACTTATTTGTCAAAAACGGTGTTACGGTTTAAAAGTTATGACTGTTTCAAAATTCGTCGGAAATCTGTAGCTGACCATCTTCTGACCAAAATATGCGTCGCAAATTATGAACATGCGTCGCAAATTTGGTCGCTGACAGCAAAAACCCTTGCTTTTCACTCTTAAACGATTCCATACGACCCCAAGGTCAATCCTATGACTTGTAAACGTAAAATTGACATATTTTATGGTACAATTGATGAATTTAATCCACCAATTGGATCCTTAATCAATTACATCAATGATTCATACTTTAAAACACCCGAATGACGCAAAATCGGTAACGTTTTGATCAAAGATTCAATATATCAAGTGGGTTTCCAATTAACCACCTGAAATTGACTCAATTACATTTATACAACATGATTCATCAATAAAGTTTGCAACTTGATATTGCTAGCTATCTCAATTAATGATTTTACTCACGAAAACGTCGATTTTTAACCGAAAACATCAACTTTAAACAACCCCAACCCTCATGGTCGAATCTACAGGGACAAAACCTACTTTAAAACTTAATCAACATTCAATTAATGATATTATACCTGTAGGGTTGATTAACGGATCGAAAAGCAAGCAAAAACCCTTCTGAAATCCCCCGAAATCGATTAGAACTTGAGGAATTGACCTAGGGTTTTGTGTGTAAGACTTTTCTAGGGTTTAGATCTGATTTCTCAGCCTTATGGTCGTGCATGGGGTCATATATATACTGGAACAACTTTCAAAACTTTACATCTAGGCCCTCGCACTTCCTTTCAACTCGTTTCGTCACTTAACGGCTCGTTTAACGCATACGGGAACACTTATTGACTTTATTAATCATTATCATTATCAACTTTAATTTTATTACTTTAAATCACTTTAACACATATCTCACGTTAATCATTTAATTCACATAAGCACATATAAAACACATAGTAACTAACGGTCACTAACGACAAGTTAACGGTCAAAGTCAAAAAGTTTTTGGATGTTACAAATATGCTCAGATGACTGTTGTTATAGCATTACCCCGTTAAAAGAATTTCGTCCCGAAATTCAACTCGCACTAGTCCCATTAAACAATTGGGGGTATTTTGTCCTGAAATGATCTTCCCGTTCCCAAGTATACTCAAGTCATCGCTCTGAATTCCAACGAACCTTAACAAGGGTATACTTAGTTTTCTTTAGTTTGTGCACCTTACGATCCGAAATCTCCAAAGGCTCTTCAACGAAGTTCAACTTATCGTCAATCCGGATTTCGTCCATAGGCACATGACGTTCCTCCTCGGCTAGACATTTTCGAAGATGCGACACATGAAATACATCGTGAACTCCTGATGTGCTAAATCGAGTTTAAAAATTATAAACTAGAAATACCTAGAAACTCACTACTACACACTATCGGGCAGTGGACCCGTTCGTATGCAATATAGTTAAGAGGTAAGTCCGTGTTCGTTCTCGGGGATTGGTTTGAACTAGTTGTTTAATAAAATGGTTTGGAAAACAGGGTGTTGCTTCGAGTCTCACTTTGACAATTAAATTAAAATAAATTTAAAAGACAAAACGCATAAAAGTAAAGAAAAGCTTCAGACAATATTAATAAAGATCATCCACCTTGAATTCGCTAGACTTCAAACATGATTGCATTCAATTAAGACCAAATTCATTGAGTTGAAAAGATAATCGTAAAAGGATTAAGGTGCTCACGTGGTACCACCAACCGTGAGCAAATTACCCAATCCCCTAAGTTGCTAGTTTAATTACCCAAGCCGGTACCACCAATGCCTAGACAACCTTACCAACAATTAGTTTGCTTGACTATCGAATTAACAATTGTGCCTATGTGAAGATAACGTGTGGTACCACCAACCGTGAGCAAATTACCCAATCCCCTAAGTTGCTAGTTTAATTACCCAAGCCGGTACCACCAATGCCTAGACAACCTTACCAACAATTAGTTTGCTTGACTATCGAATTAACAATTGTGCCTATGTGAAGATAACGTGGTACCACCAACCGTTATAAAACACGTTGACAAAATGACTCCTTTTATTAAAATGATATTCACTATCATACCATGAACTAGTGATAATTGCTCATAGACAAACAACCATTTGAAAATCACATATGCATCCAACTAGTACCACTAACGAAGAACACACATGCCACCAATATCATAATAATATATAAAAAGGAATTAAATCATCAAGATCTCGACACAACGATAATTGAAATCAACTCTTTGAATTAAAACATATAGCAATCACATCATTCGTCTAGTTTCCTCAAGGTGGATGATTGAATGTTTAGCCACTCATGATTAATTTAAAATAACAATCAAAATAAAAGAAGAACATGATATACCAATCGTTCTTGAAATTGAAATTGCAAGACAATAAAATAGATACGATCTAAGTGGGTGCCCGTGAATCTTCAATGAATCGGACGAAGAAATCTACCCTTGATCCTTGAAGGAATCCCTTGGAGAGCAGCTCTTAGAAAGAATTTGGATCCTTTGGGAATTAGGTTTTTTTTTCTATTTATACCCCTTGGAAATCTGATGCAAACATCGGCCAAAAGCCCTTCAGCCCCGTCGTCCCACTGCGGCGCAGTGGGCGAGTGATGCCCCCACTGCGGCGCAGTGGATATTAACTGATCTAGGTGCTCGTTTCCACCTTGTCTGACTGCGGCGCAGTGGGCCTTGGTCACCCCCACTGCGGCGCAGTCTAAAACTGCTGACCGAGTTCTCACTTTCCACTAGCCGACTGCGGCGCAGTGGGCTGGTGATGCTCCCACTGCGGCGCAGTCCAATCCTGTTGATCCGAAGACAACCTTTTCACTATGAACTTGCTGAAATTTTCTATTTTCTCAACTTTAAACAACTCTCGAACTCACAAATCAACTTCTTGGCCTCAGAAATCATCCGAAATTGCACCAAATGGACACGTAACCTGTTTAGAGCCTGAAAACACTAACAAACAACATAAACGCGCCAAATGCACACAAAATCGACTTAAAACACTTAATAAAATGGCCAATAATGATGTGGGCGATATGTATAAATTGGTCACATCAACTCCCTTAAGCTCTTCCGAAAGTCTCAATCGATATGCTACCTTACCAATTCTTTCTAGTACCTCAAATGGTCCGATATATCTTGGTCCGAGCTTTCCGCTCTTGATAAATCTAACCACACCTTTCCACGGGGAAACCTTAAGAAGTACACGATCCCCGACACTGAATTCCAGAGGTCTACGTTTCACATCAGCATACTTCTTCTGTCGTTCTCGCGCTAATCTAAGTCGCTCGTTAATCTGAATTATTTTCTCGGCAGTCTCCTCAATAATCTCAGGTCCAAACAACTAACTATCACCAAAGTCAGCCCGCGCGACAGGTGATATGCACTTCCGTCCATACAATGCCTTAAAAGGAGCCCTATTAATACTCGCGTGATAACTATTGTTGTACGAAAATTCTATCAAATGTAGACGGTCATCGCAGTTACCACCAAAATCTAAGACACATGCTCTCAGCATGTCTTCTAAAGTCTGAATCTTACGCTCACTCTGATCATCCGTTTGAGGACGGTACGTCGTGCTCATGTCTATCCTAGTCTGAATATTGATTTTAAGTTTCAACAATGTACACATTCTATTGCATGATGTACCATACATCATAGCCACATTACATCAATAACTTCCACTACTCACCGGCGCCACACCACCACCACCAATCTCCGCCGCCACCACCGCCGCTACCGCCGCTCGCCGCCACCACCACCCGTCACCGCCACCACCGCCGCCACCATTACATCACCGCAGCCACCTCCATTACCGCCGCAACGCACGGGTACCGTTCTCGTTATTTTGTAGTATAACTTTGGATTCATATCATACTAAATTAACTGAGAAAATTAAGTTTGAACTGAGAAAATCAGATTCCAGATTGTCGTAAGGGTTTATCTCTATTGGGTATTTGAAATAAGCATTTCCACTTCGAGAAAGCTCTCTAGCGCGGACCCGGTTAAGACAGTATATTAGATTTCCCTTGTCAAATCGTGACATGAAGTTTCTAGCGAACTTCACCTTTTAAAAAAAATAAACACTTATGCAAGAAGGATTAGGGCACGACAAGAGTTATTTAATGGTTTATTGTTTTTATTAATTTATTTCTTGAGAAATTAATCTGATGAAAGTTAACAAAATAAAGTTACAAAAATAATTATTAATGTGAAAACATCGATAACCAGCATCACTGACTTATTCATACACTCAAGCATAATAACAACATATGAAAAGACAATATTGAGATTCATATGCTTCTAGCTTAGATAGTTAGATGGATAATATAGTGTAAATTACATAATACTCGGGATTCAGAGTAACGTTTTGCTCTTTGATTTTATTTTAAATTATTCATTTATTTGGTATGTCGTCAGTAGAGTTAAGAAGTTTAGTATAGATTGGGATGAGATGTGTGGATTTAAAACCCTCTCCAAACTTCTGTAATATATATTTTTTTGGCTTCCGGTTAAACCAGATAGTTTTAATTAATAAATTTGTTAGCTCAAAAAAATACTCATTATTGAGTAACGATTTGATAGGTAATGATTTTAGTAGTCTCGTTTCAATCGGCAAGCCATCTACTCAAAAGGGACTATATATATGTCATCATATTCGAAATGCAATACATAATTAAACCGCATGCTCTTGTTTTGGCTTTTGGTTGTTCAATGATGTGAAATAAAAGTAGTTGTCTATGTCTGATTATTTTCATAATTACTTTTTAATTCAGTTGATAAACTATGTTTACTTTATAGTTCGTGTTAGTTGACATATGATATACAAGTATATATAAATGCTCTTGGTTGTGGTGGTTTGTATTCTCATTGTTTATCATAATCATGTCGGGCTATATAAATTCGATCATTTTTAACAAGCCGATCAATGATGTTAGATTATACTATCTTTATCTTTCGGTCTGGTATATACTTTTCATCTCAAGCTTCCTCACTGTAGTAGATAGACCATGTTCCTCCAAAGAAACTCAACTTAAAACACTTCTTAATTGGCACGGACCAAGATTTATTTCGATTTGACATTTTCAAAATGGGTGGTGATCTGTACACCACCAGATTTTGGCAATATACCATCAAACGTACTTTATTCCTCTTTTAAAATGCCATCAATACCGAAACATCGTTCCCAAATTATCGATCTCTTCTACATATACTAAGACTCTCCTTGTCTATATTATCAAGAAAAACTCCAATGTTTGTTCAAGCCAAACGTTTTCCTAATTTCCTGTTTCTTCTTTCTCTCCAAAACATTAATAAACTATTATTTGTTCCATAACAATATAGTTGGGAAATGAGTATAGAAGTGGGAGATCCCAATAAATCAAACATAGAGTTATGTGCAAACTTTTGGAGTTGTTAAGAAGGGATCATTGGCTTCTTTCATGAATGAATCAATATGTACTTCCCAATGAAGACTTCTCCTTCACTTTCTTACTTTTGGAGTTATGACCAACCAATCATTTATTCCTTCGTTAAAAAAATAAAGTCATCGATCACAACTAGTATAAATTTTGAAAGAACAAAAAGACATTACGTATTTAATTTAAAAGAGTTTTCACGTAACCTAACTAAAAGTCGACATTATGAACGTAACTTGTGGAAGTGGTCGTTTCTTCATAAGCCTCAATGTGCATAAAAAAAAAGCTTAAATTTGATTATCGTAAAAGTAAGCAGATAGACCGTTTCTGAAAATGATTGATCATCCCCGTAACAAAGCATCATATCTGTTAAAATACTAAGACGAAGAAGGTTAATATATGGTTTTAACACTAAGTCAATAAAAGATAACAAAATAAATGTTGTATAACTAGCACAACTTTTATGCATGGTTTAAAAATAACTTAGTGGTAAAAGTTCAAAGGTTTAGTGGCATTGTCTTTTTGTATACCCAATTAAAAGTTAATGATAAAAGGTTGCGAAAAACAGCTAATTAGTTAGTTAATTAATTAAAGCAATAATAGGATAAGTTGTTTAATGTTTTGATATTAAACACTTTTTGTGTTTAATTTCATGTTTCTTTTTTAACTTAATAAACAAAAATAACCGTTAATTACATATCTTTTACTTAATACATACAGACATTACTTATACATTCAGCCACTTAATACACTCAGTACTTAATGACTAAAAAAAGAAACGGGCATCTAAAATACTTGATAATACTGCACCATCATTTATTCGCAATGTACCATAAAACCAAATGATCAATTTATTCGCAACGTAAGATGATTTTATTCGCAACATACCATAAAAACAAAAACTCTATTTCAGCTCATTTTTATATATCAAATTTTGATGAATTGGGCCGATATATTATCCAATTGAAACTAAAGACACTAGCCTACTAAGTACTAACACAGTTACACAGATGCACTATTTACTCATACTTGTGTTTTGTTTTCTTCTTATATAAACTACCGGAACCCATTGCATAGGGCATAGGCCCAACTCTAATGTTTATAATTAGACCCAAGTTTCCTTTAATCTATTCTATTTTAGCCAAGAAACTTTCATTTGTGTTTCTCATGTAAATTATTTGAGAGAAACGACTCAAGAAATTATTCACTTAGAGCATCTCCAATGCAGGTTTCTAAAAGCTTTTTAGTTTTAATATTTAAAAAAACTTTTGTATAAGCTTTTTTCCATTGGAGTGAAAAACTTTGTTTATAATTTTTACCATTGAAGTAACAACTTGATCAAATGCTTATTGACTTAAGGATGATTCGGTAGTCTTGTCTTTTGATGCATACAAACTTTTAAGTCGATTTATTTAAAAAAAAGAAAGAAAAAAAAATCGTAACAAGTATGTCTACATACATCTAAGTCAAAAGACTTTTTTCCGGATAACATGAAGAGAGCAAACCTCATTCGTTTGCCCAAGTATAAATACCGAACTGCGTAAGTCACAGCTCGAGTAGACCCATTATAACCAGTTACCTATCCAGACCCCCAGACAAGTTACCCTGTGCTACCTCTAGTTGAACATGTATTTATTACTTCTACTAATGTAACAGAGTTCATTTTATGATGAAATTTGATTTCTTACAGAACCTTTTAACAATAGTAGCATCAATTATATGTATATTGTGTTATTCAAAGCTAAAGGTCTATTTGCCTAATGTGAATCTCTCACTATTTGTTCTAAATCAACAATCAGAATCATTTTTGAGTGAAGTCAAAATTTCAACCATTTAGACTTTCTACTTCATCAATATAACACATGCTACAAAAACAATACTGTATTCTTTATACAGCACCAAATGTATGCTTATAACCCTCTCAGAACATGTCTACATATACTCTCAATTCGTTTAAAAAAACGATCCAACAAACGTTACCAATCACTGGATCGAATCTATTGATCATACTGAAGCTTGACTCAAAACCATTGATGAACTAAAACACCTTTCTCCCTCAAAGAACTAAACAACTCTAAACAATCCTTATACACTTTTTGATACTTTCTACTCCTTTCACCATCACAACATCTTTGCCATCTATTATAATGACATTCAAGAAACATTTCATCAATCAAACAAATCGCCCCGGTTTCAACCATTTTCTTAACCAAATCGAATTCCGTCCCTTCAACATCCATCTTCATCACCACAAAATCTTTTTCCCCAAAACTACTCTTCACCCAATCCGAAAAATCAAACCCTTGTATCTTATTCAAATCCCCCATAAAGCTAGCAGACGTATGAGCCGTTTGAACACGACCCATTCCTATCTCTTTCTCTCCATTTCCATTATTCGGTGCCCGATTAATCTCAAAAAATAATGACTCATTTCTTACCCAAGCTGCATATGGCAAAAGGGTTATCTTTTTTTTAGACTTATACTCTTGATGAAACCTTTTATCCGCCTCAACCGCGAAAATTTTAAACATTTTGTTCTGTTTTGGGTAATGCTTTTTGAACCAATTTCCAATACTTGATCCATAGTTTCTTGATCCAACATCGATATACACATATCGCGTTTTAAAGCTTATATTCACCAATGTACTAAGATACTTAATATTTTTCAAATTTTTCTTGAACTCAATCCAAGGCTTCAATGGCTCATTTTCAATCAAAGGTTCCAAATTTCTTATTAATTCCTTTTTATAAGCCGGAATTGAACAAATTCCGGCCAAATTCTTTCTTCTCCGGTGAACCCCTTTTTGCTTTTTCAACACGATTTCTCGAATACCCGGAATTGTCCAATGTTGAACCCCGATTTCCCTAACTCGAATCAATTTAAACGAATCGAATAAATCCAATAACGAATTCAAACTATACGTATCATTAGATTCTGTATGAATCACAAGAAACCCTTCATTTTTCAAAGTTCTTGTTAATTCGGACGAAAACTGACCTGGGTCTACAGAGCAATCAAGACCCGTGTGACTCGAAAACTGGAAATCGAATGTATCGTTTGTAAACGGAAGAAAAACGTTCTTTTTAGTCGATTTCGGGTTCTTGAAACCCATTTGTTTCAATGCTGTTGTATATTGTATCATTTGGGTTCCAATGGTGAGGGTTCTTGATTCATCGGTTAAATATCGGTTTTCCATCAAATCTTGGAAGGTTTTCGAGTAGTAGTTAACTAGTTTTTCGTCGATTTCGACTTCAAAAGTGTGGAAGTTTCCGGTGGTGGTGGTGGTGGTGACGGTTGTGATGTTGGTGGTGGTGGTGGAAATGAGGAAAATTTGTCTTGCAAGAAAAAACAGAACGCCGGAAAAAAGTGCCCGGATAAGGAATCTTTGACGGTAGCCGGCGGTGATCATGGTGGCAGTAACGGAAAATGGTCGCCGGAAACAAGAAGAGTTTATTGGTGATGACATTGCAAGTTATGGGAGCTAAAAAATGAAGTTAAATTTGTGGAGAAATTTTGTATGTATATATATCTATATTTACAGTATGTTTATAGCGTTAGTTTGAAAGCTGTTAAATTCCCGCAAATATTTGGTTTATTTTACTAAAATACCCCTAACGGTTTGAAGGTTTGTTACTAGTTAATTGTTATTGAAAGAAAACTGAGAATGGGCTGATGATGGGCTTTAAGTATTTTGGGTAATAGAATTGGGCTTTTGGATATAGCCATATAGTTTGGGTTGGGACTTGGGTAGGGTCTGGATAAGGTGCAAAACTAGATAATTTTGAAGAAATAGGATGTATTGTAAAAGAAAATATTTTTCTTACTGGATAATTAAAACAATATTTGTAGAACTAGTTTTATTGGAGTCAAGTATATTCAGATTCTCTGAACCTGTTAGCTTTAAATTATAGTTAGTGCTTGTTTGTATCAATGTAAATAGAATTGTCTTTGTGTCTAATCTTGTTTATGTGTAAGGTTGTTAATGTAATTAGACAAGGACTAGTTTGTAATTAGGGAGGGGGTTTAATGCAAATGCCAAGCCTATATAAACCCCCTCACCTCTCATTTGTAATTAACCTTTGAAAATAGAATTTCCCTTTCTCCCATTCTCTCTCTAACTCTCTCTCTCTCACACATAATCACTATTCACGATTTAGCCATAGTTTACATTTGGTATCAGAGCAAAATCACAACTTGTGTTAGATCCATGGCTTGATTTTGTTCAAATTTTGGGCTAAATTGTGTTTTTCCCACTTTACCGAAAAATCCAATCTTTACCCTCTTAACATGTTAAAGTTTCTTCCTTTTTAGTTTTATTCCACTCATTACCTTCCTATAATCATCCTCAAGAAGTTTCAAATCCCAATTCAAAACCAAATGACTTGAAATTGAAATTTTAGCTTTCTGATCTGAAATCCGGTTTTCATTCCGGTTTTCATTTTCCTTTGAATTTCTGTTGTAAACCGGCTTTCCTTCCGGTTTTCCTTCCGGTTTTCATACCGGTATTCCTTCCGGTTTTCATTTTGATAAAAATTTTAATTTTCGTTGTTATATTCAAACATATCTGGTTTACACCAAAACCGATATTTGTACTAAATTTCTTCATTTTCCAACTCGTGATAATACCCAACTTTTCCCACGAAAACCGGATTTAGTATAGTATTTCATGAATCCCGGTTATTGTGAAGATTTTTCTGAAAACCGGATTTAGTGAAGTTTTGTGACTTTAAGTAATATTGTGTGTGAAAATACCTGGTTTATCCCAAAACCGGTATTTGTTCTTAATTTCTTCATTTCTCAAAGTCGAAATTCTGCCCGTTGTTTTCCTCGAAAACCGGATTTACTATACATTTTACCATTACCGGTATTTGTATAGAATTTCTCCTCAAAACCGGTTTTATTATTGTTTAATACCTGGTTTACCCCAAAACCGGTATTAGTTCTTAATTTCTTCAACTTTGTGAAAAGTCACTCTGTCCAAGTTTCGAGACGAATACCGGATTTAGAACATATTTTCTGAAACCCGAATTTAGATCATATTTTCAAGAAACTCGGATTTCGAACACATTTTGTGAAACCCGGTTTTTGGATACATTTTCTGAAAACCGGATTTAGTACACATTTACTGAAAACCGGTTTTAGTTCTTAATTTCTTCAACTTTGTGAAAAGTCACTCTGTCCAAGTTTCGAGACGAATACCGGATTTAGAACATATTTTCTGAAACCCGAATTTAGATCATATTTTCAAGAAACCCGGATTTCGAACACATTTTGTGAAACCCGGTTTTTGGATTGGATTGAAAGACAACCTCTTGGGGACGACATCAAAGCTTCTTATGAAGAAGGCCCGGCTGTTCATACAAATCCTGTCACCAAAGAACTTATTCCAAAAGAAAGTTGGAGCACAGCTCAAAAGAACCGCACTCAGGTTGATAATCTTGCAAGATCTCATCTCTACATGGCTCTTCCCAACGATATTTATTCAATGTTGACTCATATGAGACTGGGAAAGAGATTTGGGACGAAATTGAAAAGCAACTGCAAGGTTCAGAGGTGTCTTCAACGATAAGATTATCCAATGTTCTTGATATGTATGAATCATTCAAACAAGAGAAAAGTGAAACGTTAGAAGAAGCGTATACGCGTTTCTGTAACGTGATCAATGAACTCAGAAAGAATGCCATTAAAAAGACTGACTTGGAACTAAACATCAAATTTCTGAGAAATCTTCATGAAGAATGGCAAGTCTTTGGTGCTCAACTCAACCAGCAAGATGAATTTGGCAAACTCTCTATTCATACCTTGTATGAGAAGTTGAAGATCAATTTGCGAGCTGTTCAAAAGCAACAAATGAAGACTGAAGGAAGTTCCTCATCAGATCCACTTGCTCTAGTTGCTGATAGAAAGCCATCCAGATCGTCAAGGAAAAATGTTGTTGAAACTGCTGATGATGATGAATCAAGTGACACCAGTGACCCAGACATGGATGACAAGGAAAAAGAAATGTACAAAGACTTAGCCTACTTCACAAGAGCCTTCAAGAAAAAATTCTTCACAAAGAAACCAACCAACAATCAACTTCGCACTTCATCAGTGTCTTCCTATGTCAAAAACTCACAAGCTCCAAAATTTGACAATCACTACAACAATACTGGTGGTGAAAGGAAGTATGAAGCTCCAAAGAAGTTTGAGAAGAGGGTTCTTGAGAAGAAGACCGAAGAAAAGAAATGTTACAATTGTGGTCTTACTGGTCACTTTGCTATCCATTGCACCAAACCTCGTCAGAAGAATTCCACCTACTACCAGAACAAGCTCTTGCTTGTGAAACAACAAGAAAGTGGTATTGCTCTTCTTGCTGAAAACGACGAATGGTTGCACCTTTCTGATGAAGAGACTGAAGAGCTTGCTGCAAATGTTTGTTTCATGACGAAGATTAAGCGGTCCAAGGAACTTGATGAAGGTGGTATCAGTTCTGAATCTGAAGATGATGAGGTTTGTACTATTCCTAAACGTGAACTCGATGAATACATGAATAAAGCTGTCGAAACAAATAAATCTTTGAAAACTGAGGTTTCTAACTTAACTGAATCTTTACAAGAGAAAGAAAAACTTTTGTTTGATTTTCAAACCTTACATGAAAAACTTCAAAAAGATTTTGATGAATTGACAGCTAATCAGACTTCTGTTTCCTTTACCCCTTCTTCTGTGCTGCAACTTGCAAATCAAGAACTTGAAACCAAAGTTTTTGAATTAACCAAGACCATAAAAGAAGTACAAATTGCAAAGTCCAATGAAACGCTTCGAGCAAATGCTTTGGCTGAAGATATTGAGTCCTTGAAACTTAAGTTAAAAGAGTCCAACCCGGCTTTGAAAGAATTAGAAAACAAAATTTCTGATTTAAACTATGCTTGCTACATAAAAGATTCAAATAATCAACAACTTGATAAGAAAATTGATCAACTCAAGGAAGAAATCAAATTTTATCAAGAAAAGGTTTACAGGATCGATCGATCTAATAAACAAATCTTTTTAAACAAGCCTAAAGATTTTCAATATGGGTTGACTCAAGGGTTAGGTTTTGAGAATCCAAAGAATTTGCTCAAAGCACAACAGGAAGTCCCATCTCTGTATGACGCCAATTTAATGAGGTATGCCATGACCACCCAATTTGTGAGACCAAGTTATGGAGATATTGAGACAGATTATTATCTAGCAAAATGTGCTATTCAATGCAATTATGATCAAATTAATGAGTCAAATGATCTTTTTAATCTACCACTTGTTCCTAAAAGAAAAACTCACTCTGTTACTATTGTTGAACTTGATGAAAACTCGAGTGACCAACAACTTGTGGTTCTTTCTGATGAGTCTAAACAAGTAGAAGAAAGTTCTGTTCCAAAACCTGCTTCTGGTAGACCATACATTCCACAAAGTGTTTTGGAAAAACAAATTGAAGATTTAAAAAGAACACTTGATGAACAACAAATTTTGCTAGATAATCTAATGCCTCAAAATCACTGTCCCAAAGTTGTGCCAGTCGTCCCTACCACACCATTTGGTGTTGTTTATGATTGTGCTGAACCTAATTGCTCTGCATGTGAAGATATCATGTCTTCGTCTTCTCTTTCCTATATTTCTGCATGTGAATTTGTTGATGCTGCTGTACAAACTGACTAGGATTCTGTTAAGACATATAATGTTTCGATCCAAACAGACCTTGACATTCCCACCGATGTGAACCCAATTGACCCCCAGATTTACTTGGATGAGATTACTGCATTAAAACTTGATTTAGAAAAGGAACGGTGTCTCAATAAAGAAATTTTTGAAAATGTTCATGTTTCTGCTCAAACAGATTGTGAACACGAAATTGAAAAAGAACATTTCTTTCCAAACATTTTTGATACTGAACCTTTCAAGTTTTCTGAGGAAACCCAAACTTACTTGAATGATTTTGATACTTTGTCTAAAAAGTTTGAAAACGAAAGAGAACAAAGATTGAAAGTACTCGCTGAACTTAATAAAATTAAGATGGAAGTGGCGTACAAAAATATTGTTCTTCAAGCTTTCGCAGATAATAAGATTGAAAAAGCGTCAAATTTACTCAAGGGAAGTCATTGTCCGGTCAAATTCAGTGAATTAAGTCACTCAAGGTTGTCAAATGAAACCAATGTGTCAATCCCATCCAATGAAAGTCCTTGTCCCAAAGACCCAAATGTCCCAAGTGTGAATTTGGAATCCAAATCTAAAGTCAAATATGCCAAAATGAAGTTTTCAAATCTTCCTAATCTAAATAACTTTTTAGAAGAAGATCATTCGTATGATCCTGATTTTGAAAAACAGTTTGTCCCAAAGGAAGAAAAGGTTGAATTTTCATTAAAAAGGATTCCAAAATCACACTCTACGAATCACACCACAGTCCATGAGAAGTTTCAGAGACCAAAGACCAATCAAGTACCCAAAACTTCTACAGCACCGAAGACTCCTACCCCAAAACCCAAACTCAATAAGATGAAACATCATACTGGTGGTAATCATGATTCTGCACAACCTAGATATCACAGGTATTCTAGCTCTCCTAAGCAATCTACAGCTACACCTAAGAACGTCCTAAAGGTATTTAGAGATGATGTTGTTGGAATAGTTAGATATCAAGATCAGTATGGTTGGTTTTCTCCCACTTACAAAAAGCAAACACCACCTGCCAAAAAGACCATCAAGAAGAAACTTGCATGCTTCTAGGAAAGTCAAGCTTGATGGGAAATCAACTTCTGTAAAACAAGAGTGGATAGTTCGTAGACCCAATGCTCTAGATAGATCAAATGCTTCTAGGACTAGTCCATCTTGTTCTCAAACTTTGTAATAACTGCTTTGTTCTGTAATTCGTACCATTACTTTTGAACTATGTTTGTGTCTTTACTTGCTTTCAATAAAATTCCATGTTGAATTGTATGTTTGTTCAGTTGTCTGTTTAATGTTGATGTTTATCTTATGTCTTTGTTCGTCTTTCTCCTTTTATTTACTTGTCATGTGATTGCATCCCTAACCTCTCATGGACCCAGTCTAAGTGGGTACCTAAAATCTTACTCCCTGATTTTACAGGAATTTCTCATCTGTGTCTGGTATGTCGATTCTGGATGCTCTAGACACATGACTGGTGATAAATCCTTGCTTAAGAACTTTGTTGAACGTTTCATGGGAACGGTTAGATTTGGAAATGATCATCTTGCTCCCATTCTTGGCTATGAAGATATTGTTCAAAATGGCATCACCATAAAACGTGTGTCATATGTTGAAGGTTTGGGCCATAATCTTTTCAGTGTTGGACAATTTTGTGACAATGATCTGCAAGTCCTCTTTAGAAGATATGAGTGTAAAGTTCAAACCGAAGATGGTGTCGATATTCTTACTGGCTCACGAGATAACAACTTGTTCACCATTGATCTCAACAATATTCCAACTCCATCTTCAAATATTTGTCTTCTGTCTAAAGCTTCAGCCCAACAATCTTGGCTATGGCATCGTCGTCTCTCTCATCTTAATTTCCATACAATTAATACCCTTGTTGACAAACAACTGGTCGATGGTCTACCTGATTTCAAGTATGACACAAACCATGTTTGTTCTGCATGTTCAATTGGAAAACTCAAGAGAGCGTCTCATAGACCAAAGAAGCATTTAAGCACTGATGCTCCCCTTCATCTTCTTCACATGGATTTGTGTGGCCCTATGCGTGTCCAAAGCATTCATGCTAAACGATACATTCTTGTCATTGTTGATGATTACTCTCGCTATACTTGGGTCTATTTTCTTCGTGAAAAGAGTGAGGCTCCCCAAGTAATCATTGACTTCATCAAAAGGACACAAGTAAATCTTCAAACCTCTGTTCAGATTGTACGTTCTGATAATGGTACCGAATTCAAGAACGCTACTCTTGGATCATACTTCTCTTCTATCGGTATCTCTCATCAATTTTCAGCTGCACGAACACCTCAACAAAATGGAGTCGTTGAAAGAAGAAATCGAACTCTTGTTGAAGCTGCTCGTACTATGCTTGCCCATTCTAGATTACCACCAAATCTATGGGCTGAAGCCATTGCAACTGCCTGCTTTACTCAAAACAGATCTATAATCAACAAGAGGTTTGACATTACTCCTTATGAAGTCATCAACAAGAGAAGACCAAATGTGAACTATTTCCACATTTTTGGGTGCGTCTGCTATGTCTTGAATGATAGAGACAATCTTGGAAAATTTGAACCAAAAGGTGACGAGGGTTATTTTGTAGGTTATTCAAGAGAATCCATTGCTTATCGTGTCTATAACCGTAGAACCAAACAAATTGTAGAGAGTATGAATGTTAAATTTGATGAACTCTCTGGAATGGTTCTTGAACAACACGGTTCAAGACCCGATCTTCAATATCCACAAGCTTCCGCTACACAGAACAGAACTTCTGATAAACAGAATTTCTCCAAACCAACCGCTAAGGAGTTAGACATTTTGTTTGAAGAATTTTATCATGATCGTCCTCCTACTTTGGTCCAACCCTTGGATTCACCTGAACAATCGTTTTCCAATCCATCTCAACCTGAGAGCTCATCAGCTGATCAACAAAGTTCATCTCCTGCCACCTCATCTAATGAATCATCTTCTCCACCTTCGGTCAATTCTTCGTCTACAAATGTATCTTCCCCTGACTCTTCTAACTTGTCTTCAGCACCACAGGATTCTACATTATTGCCTGCTCAGCAATACTCTCCAGGATCCAATCAATCAACTGATGCTGACTCTGATGAAGCAGAATTTGTCCTACCAGATGAACCAAGCTTTGAGCAAGTCGCTGAACAACATTCTCCAGGCTTTATCAATCCTGATGAAAATAATGAACCTGCTGATCCACTTCCTCACTCAAGGAAATGGTCTCGCTCCATGCTTCCTCATCCTCCCACTCAGATCATTGGGGATCCAAACGCTGGCCCAACCACACGTGCTGCCTCTGCAAATGAATGTTTATTCGTCAACTTCTTGAGCATGGTTGAACCCAGTAATGTCAATGAGGCTCTTCATGATCCGGATTGGGTAAAAGCCATGCAAGAAGAGCTATCTCAGTTTGAGCGCCTTGAAGTATGGAAACTTGTTCCTAATCCCTACACTCATAAAGAACCAATCAAGACAAAGTGGATATTCAAAAACAAGAAAGATGAGAATGGTGTTGTTGTTCGAAACAAGGCTAGATTGGTTGCCAAAGGTTTTTCTCAGCAAGATGGTGTTGATTATGATGAGACGTTTGCTCCTGTTGCCCGCATTGAAGCCATTCGAATCTTCCTGGCTTATGCAGCATTCAAAAACTTTACGGTTTATCAAATGGATGTCAAGTCTGCTTTTCTGAATGGAGTACTGAAAGAAGAAGTCTATGTTGGTCAACCCGAGGGCTTTGTGGATCCTAAGCGTCCAAATCATGTTTACAGGTTAGACAAGGCTTTGTATGGCCTCAAACAAGCTCCTCGAGCTTGGTATGATGCTCTGTCTGCCTATCTATTAAAATCTGGATTCAGTAAAGGTACAATCGACACTACTTTGTTCATCAAACGCCAAGGTAGCGACATTCTTGTAATCCAAATTTATGTAGATGACATAATTTTCGGGTCCACAAATCCTAAGTACTGCAAAAACTTTTCTGCATTAATGGTCAAACATTTTGAAATGAGTATGATGGGAGAATTAAACTTTTTCCTTGGTCTTCAAGTCAAACAAAAAAAAAAAAAAAAAAAAAAAAAAAAAAAAAAAAAAAAAAAAAAAAAAAAAAAAAAAAAAAAAAAAAAAAAAAAAAAAAAAAAAAAAAAAAAAAAAAAAAAAAAAAAAAAAAAAAAAAAAAAAAAAAAAAAAAAAAAAAAAAAAAAAAAAAAAAAAAAAAAAAAAAAAAAAAAAAAAAAAAAAAAAAAAAAAAAAAAAAAAAAAAAAAAAAAAAAAAAAAAAAAAAAAAAAAAAAAAAAAAAAAAAAAAAAAAAAAAAAAAAAAAAAAAAAAAAAAAAAAAAAAAAAAAAAAAAAAAAAAAAAAAAAAAAAAAAAAAAAAAAAAAAAAAAAAAAAAAAAAAAAAAAAAAAAAAAAAAAAAAAAAAAAAAAAAAAAAAAAAAAAAAAAAAAAAAAAAAAAAAAAAAAAAAAAAAAAAAAAAAAAAAAAAAAAAAAAAAAAAAAAAAAAAAAAAAAAAAAAAAAAAAAAAAAAAAAAAAAAAAAAAAAAAAAAAAAAAAAAAAAAAAAAAAAAAAAAAAAAAAAAAAAAAAAAAAAAAAAAAAAAAAAAAAAAAAAAAAAAAAAAAAAAAAAAAAAAAAAAAAAAAAAAAAAAAAAAAAAAAAAAAAAAAAAAAAAAAAAAAAAAAAAAAAAAAAAAAAAAAAAAAAAAAAAAAAAAAAAAAAAAAAAAAAAAAAAAAAAAAAAAAAAAAAAAAAAAAAAAAAAAAAAAAAAAAAAAAAAAAAAAAAAAAAAAAAAAAAAAAAAAAAAAAAAAAAAAAAAAAAAAAAAAAAAAAAAAAAAAAAAAAAAAAAAAAAAAAAAAAAAAAAAAAAAAAAAAAAAAAATTCAGTAAAGGTACAAACACTACTTTGTTCATCAAACGCCAAGGTAGCGACATTCTTGTAATCCAAATTTATGTAGATGACATAATTTTCGGGTCCACAAATCCTAAGTACTGCAAAAACTTTTCTGCATTAATGGTCAAACATTTTGAAATGAGTATGATGGGAGAATTAAACTTTTTCCTTGGTCTTCAAGTCAAACAAATGTCAAATGGTATTTTTATCTGCCAAAATAAATACATCTCTGACATGTTGAAAAAGTTTGATATGTTTAATTGTCAACCAATTGGTACTCCCATGGAATCTCGAACTAAAATTAATGCTGACCTTAATGGCAAACCTTACATTCAAAAACTTTATCGCAGTATGATAGGATCCCTCATGTACTTAACTGCCAGTCGACCGGACATTATGTTTGCTACATTCATGTGCGCTAGATTTCAGGCAAACCCTATGGAGAGTCATGCTCAATCGGTTAAGCGTATTTTTCGGTATCTTAAGGGAACTATGAACCTTGGTTTATGGTATCCGAAAGATACCGGTTTCGAACTAACCGCCTACTCAGATGCTGACCATGCAGGGTGTAAGTTGGATCGCAAAAGTACTTCAGGTAGTGTGCAGTTTCTTGGAGACAAGTTGGTTGGTTGGTCTTCAAAGAAACAAAATTGTGTTTCCACATCCACTGCTGAAGCTAAGTATGTAGCAGCTGCTAGTTGTTGCTCTCAAGTTCTGTGGATGAAGACTCAACTCTCTGACTATGGGTTCCAGTATGACAGAATACCCATCTATTGTGACTCCAAAAGTGTCATTGCAATCTCTTGCAATCCTGTTCAGCATTCTAAAACAAAGCATATTGATGTAAGGTATCACTTCATCAAAGATCATGTTGAGAAAGGTAATATTAAACTGTACTTTGTCCCAACTGACTACCAACTTGCAGACCTCTTCACAAAACCTTTGGATGAACAAAGGTTCAATTTCTTGAAAACCAAGTTGGGTATGCTTGATCTACAAACGTAAATGCTTCCTTGCCATGTATTCTGTGTTTATTTTCCTGGTCAAACCATTGATGTGTGCTTGTGTGCTCTTACATGCAATGTTTGAGGGGGAGAACAAGGGTAGAATGCATGATTTTAGGGGGAGTTTGTAGAATTTATCTGAGTCTGCATGTTCCTAGGGGGAGTTTGTATATATCTTTACTTTTTGTCCTTTTTTTTTTTTTTTTGCCTTTAAAATTTTTTCTTTTTTTTTTTTTTTTTTTTTTTTTTTTTTTTTTTTTTTTTTTTTTTTTTTTTTTTTTTTTTTTTTTTTTTTTTTTTTTTTTTTTTTTTTTTTTTTTTTTTTTTTTTTTTTTTTTTTTTTTTTTTTTTTTTTTTTTTTTTTTTTTTTTTTTTTTTTTTTTTTTTTTTTTTTTTTTTTTTTTTTTTTTTTTTTTTTTTTTTTTTTTTTTTTTTTTTTTTTTTTTTTTTTTTTTTTTTTTTTTTTTTTTTTTTTTTTTTTTTTTTTTTTTTTTTTTTTTTTTTTTTTTTTTTTTTTTTTTTTTTTTTTTTTTTTTTTTTTTTTTTTTTTTTTTTTTTTTTTTTTTTTTTTTTTTTTTTTTTTTTTTTTTTTTTTTTTTTTTTTTTTTTTTTTTTTTTTTTTTTTTTTTTTTTTTTTTTTTTTTTTTTTTTTTTTTTTTTTTTTTTTTTTTTTTTTTTTTTTTTTTTTTTTTTTTTTTTTTTTTTTTTTTTTTTTTTTTTTTTTTTTTTTTTTTTTTTTTTTTTTTTTTTTTTTTTTTTTTTTTTTTTTTTTTTTTTTTTTTTTTTTTTTTTTTTTTTTTTTTTTTTTTTTTTTTTTTTTTTTTTTTTTTTTTTTTTTTTTTTTTTTTTTTTTTTTTTTTTTTTTTTTTTTTTTTTTTTTTTTTTTTTTTTTTTTTTTTTTTTTTTTTTTTTTTTTTTTTTTTTTTTTTTTTTTTTTTTTTTTTTTTTTTTTTTTTTTTTTTTTTTTTTTTTTTTTTTTTTTTTTTTTTTTTTTTTTTTTTTTTTTTTTTTTTTTTTTTTTTTTTTTTTTTTTTTTTTTTTTTTTTTTTTTTTTTTTTTTTTTTTTTTTTTTTTTTTTTTTTTTTTTTTTTTTTTTTTTTTTTTTTTTTTTTTTTTTTTTTTTTTTTTTTTTTTTTTTTTTTTTTTTTTTTTTTTTTTTTTTTTTTTTTTTTTTTTTTTTTTTTTTTTTTTTTTTTTTTTTTTTTTTTTTTTTTTTTTTTTTTTTTTTTTTTTTTTTTTTTTTTTTTTTTTTTTTTTTTTTTTTTTTTTTTTTTTTTTTTTTTTTTTTTTTTTTTTTTTTTTTTTTTTTTTTTTTTTTTTTTTTTTTTTTTTTTTTTTTTTTTTTTTTTTTTTTTTTTTTTTTTTTTTTTTTTTTTTTTTTTTTTTTTTTTTTTTTTTTTTTTTTTTTTTTTTTTTTTTTTTTTTTTTTTTTTTTTTTTTTTTTTTTTTTTTTTTTTTTTTTTTTTTTTTTTTTTTTTTTTTTTTTTTTTTTTTTTTTTTTTTTTTTTTTTTTTTTTTTTTTTTTTTTTTTTTTTTTTTTTTTTTTTTTTTTTTTTTTTTTTTTTTTTTTTTTTTTTTTTTTTTTTTTTTTTTTTTTTTTTTTTTTTTTTTTTTTTTTTTTTTTTTTTTTTTTTTTTTTTTTTTTTTTTTTTTTTTTTTTTTTTTTTTTTTTTTTTTTTTTTTTTTTTTTTTTTTTTTTTTTTTTTTTTTTTTTTTTTTTTTTTTTTTTTTTTTTTTTTTTTTTTTTTTTTTTTTTTTTTTTTTTTTTTTTTTTTTTTTTTTTTTTTTTTTTTTTTTTTTTTTTTTTTTTTTTTTTTTTTTTTTTTTTTTTTTTTTTTTTTTTTTTTTTTTTTTTTTTTTTTTTTTTTTTTTTTTTTTTTTTTTTTTTTTTTTTTTTTTTTTTTTTTTTTTTTTTTTTTTTTTTTTTTTTTTTTTTTTTTTTTTTTTTTTTTTTTTTTTTTTTTTTTTTTTTTTTTTTTTTTTTTTTTTTTTTTTTATCTTTACTCATTGTATGTCCTTTGTGAAATTCTCATTCCTTGCTTCATTTTTTTTATGTCCTTAAAACCCTTTTTCCTTACACTTTTCTAAAATCCTTAAACCTTTTTCCATTAAATTTTTATTTAAAAAAAAAAAAAAACCGGGTTTGACCCGGTTTGACCCGAAAACCGGAAGTCATACCCGGGTCTGACCACTATTTATAGCCGGCTCTGACCTTCCTTTGACTTCCTTCGAAATTTTTCTAAGTATTTTTAAATCTTCTCTATTACCGGTTTTCTCTCAATCAAATCCGGCTTTCCTTTTTTCAAAACTTTCTCCAAAACGAAAACCGGTTTTACATAATTTTCTGAAAACCGGTTTTTCATAACTTTTCTGAAAACCGGTTTTTCATAACTTTTTCTGAAAACCGGTTTTTCATAACTTTTTCTGAAAACCGGTTTTTCATAACTTTTTCTGAAAACCCGGTTTTTCATAACATTTTCTGAAAACCGGTTTTGTCATACCATTCTCTGAAAACCGGTTTTTCATAACTTTTTCTGAAAACCGGTTTTTCATAACTTTTTCTGAAAACCGGTTTTTCATAACTTTTTCTGAAAACCGGTTTTTCATAACTTTTCTGAAAACCGGTTTTTCATAACTTTTTCTGAAAACCGGTTTTTCATAACTTTTTCTGAAAACCGGTTTTTCATAACTTTTTCTGAAAACCGGTTTTTCATAACATTTTCTGAAAACCGGTTTTTCATAACTTTTTCTGAAAACCGGTTTTTCATAACATTTTCTGAAAACCGGTTTTTCATAACTTTTTCTGAAAACCGGTTTTTCATAACATTTTCTGAAAACCGGTTTTCATAACATTTTCTGAAAACCGGTTTTTCATAACATTTTCTGAAAACCGGTTTTTCATAACTTTTTCTGAAAACCGGTTTTTCATAACATTTTCTGAAAACCGGTTTTTCATAACTTTTTCTGAAAACCGGTTTTTCATAACATTTTCTGAAAACCGGTTTTTCATAACTTTTTCTGAAAACCGGTTTTTCATAACTTTTTCTGAAAACCGGTTTTTCATAACTTTTTCTGAAAACCGGTTTTTCATAACATTTTCTGAAAACCGGTTTTCATAATTTCTTCACTAAATACCGGTTTTCCACTTGAATACCGGTATTTCAACTAAAATTCATTTTTCAATATGAAAACCCGGTTTTACATAACTTTTTCTGAAAACCGGTTTTTCATAACTTTTTCTGAAAACCGGTTTTTCATAACATTTTCTGAAAACCGGTTTTGTCATACCATTCTCTGAAAACCGGTTTTTCATAACATTTTCTGAAAACCGGTTTTTCATAACTTTTTCTGAAAACCGGTTTTTCATAACATTTTCTGAAAACCGGTTTTCATAACTTTTTCTGAAAACCGGTTTTTCATAACATTTTCTGAAAACCGGTTTTTCATAACTTTTTCTGAAAACCGGTTTTTCATAACTTTTTCTGAAAACCCGGTTTTTCATAACATTTTCTGAAAACCGGTTTTGTCATACCATTCTCTGAAAACCGGTTTTTCATAACATTTTCTGAAAACCGGTTTTTCATAACATTTCCTGAAAATCTTTTCTAAAACCGGTTTTCAATCTTTTTAAGAAATTTTTCATATTTGATCAACCATCAAAATCTCATTTTCTTTCAGGGTTAATCTTTCATGAAACTTTTCTTATACCAACTCTGTGAGTCAAATACTCTTTCTTGAACAAAATTCCATGTTCATTGATCTGTCAGACTCCACAAACATTTGTCCCTATATTTCTGTAAAATTGTGCTTAGCTTTTCCAAAATCTATCTCTCAGTTTACTTAGGATGCAAGGTATCGAACGCCTTGATGTACTACCTTTGTTTGTCCTTTGGAAACTGAGTAATAGAACCTGTTTCATGTATCATTAATTTCTTAAAATTCTTTTCAATCTTACATTGGTTTTCCCCAAGAAGCAAGGTATCGAACGCCTTGTTGTACTGCCTTCGCATCTTCTGTGAAAAACAGTGTACGATTAAATCTTTTTGAGTAAATTAACCTTGGAAACAATGTTTCCCATTCGTCTTCTTCTTAACCGCAGAATGAATTTCCTCGAAGATGGTGCTACAGAAAATATGCCTAACAACTACCAGTTAATTATACCCTTTTCATGTCATCATGGGATAATACCGGTATAGAAGAAGAACTGCTATTTCAACTGTGGCGAACCATCGAGTATATTTCACCAAGAGGAAGATCGAGCACTCCTTACTTTCAATTTGAGCTCCTAACAACTGATGGATCAACTCAAGCGTTCACATTTTCGCTTGAAGACTTCCGAAGAGTAATTGGTTTTCCCACAGCAAACTCTCGCGCGGGAGCCACAGAATTTGTTGATCCACCTCCAATCCGTGAGATGCTTGAACGAGTCAGAGAACTGGGATATAATGGTCCTCTCAACTCAATAGGTGCATTCAAGAAGAAAAATCTTCATCGATTGTGGTATCCGCTTTGCTCGATCATCAATTACTGTTTATCGCCTTCAAGAAAAGGACAAGAGGCGATCACATCCCAAACATTGACATACTTGTTTGCTATCGCATACGATGTTCATATCGACTTTGCTGCAGTTGCTTGGGATCATCTTAGACAGAATGTCAAAGGGAAGTATAATGCAACAAAGAAATATATCCCTTTCATCCGTTTCCTGACAGTCATTCTTCAGGGGACACTTAACTCTCATGACCACATCCAACGATTTCCTGCCTCCTACCGAATTCGCTTTCCTCGCTATCAAACTGTTTATGGAAATTCTGGGGTTGAAAATATTCCTTTCATGCCTATTCCTGCTTCGCTTATTCGCTTGGTGCCCCATGAGGATAGTGACCTCATGAATTACAGAGTGTTTTTAGGAGGGGGTATGGCTGCTCAACGCCGAGAGCCGCCTACCGCTCCCCCGCATAGGTCGCCTAGTGAGGGTAATAGGTCTAGGAAAAGAAAAGAGGGGTTAGTAGGAGAAGAGGCACCAAGTTCATCTGTTCAATCATCATCAACTTCCGCTCCACCGAAAAAGAAACAAAAAACAAAATCCAAATCCAAAACAAAATCAAAAACACTTCTTCGTGATGAACCATCACCTCCTCATGATCAATCCTTTGAAATTCCTTCTCCTTTCACTTCATCTTCATCCGAATCTCATTCATCTTCTTCATCTCAGCATAAATCCAAGAAAATTCGCAAAGTCAGATTCAAATATTCAAAAACTCTTCCACCGATTGAGGAAGAGGTTACCTTAGAATCTCCGGAGAGACAAGGTGGATTGGAGGGAGGGGTTGAAAAACAAATTGGAGAGAATGAGCGGTCCGGGCTAGGTAAAGGGCATAAAGAAAACGTTGGCCCTCCGATAGTTGAACCACTTATTCGCTGGGATGACGACCTTAGGATAGAAGCCGAGGACTCCCCACCCTCGCATATTTCACCTCCTCGCCGCTCTGGATCCTCTCCACAGGATTCAGACGCATCATTGCACAGGCACCAGCCACATCCACTATCGATTCCTCACTCGGAGGAAGCCGATATTGAAACTGCGGAGACTCTTGCCTCTCTCCCGACTTTTCTTGATAACACAATTGAGTCTAGATCGCCAATTAGGTCACTGGATCAAGAGCACGCACGTCCTTTGGACGTTGCCAGAACATACAGAGAATTGGTTCGTGAACCTTTTCCAGGACCGTATGGAATACCTGTCGGTGCCATCATCAAACAAGCACTGTATACAGGAGCTGAGGAGAGAAGCTTTGAGGAGGTTAGGCTCGCCTGGCTTCCTCCTAGCCCATCTTCCAGTTCAACGGGCAATCCAGAGGATCCCGGAAGTCCCACCTACCGGAACATTGTGCTGTGCGTTCGCGCAAAGCCAATTCGTTCTGCAACAACCAATGTAGAGCTTTTGCTACATAAATCACTGGGAAGCCCTGTTGGTTCACAACCTTCAGGCCGCACTGTAAACCTTTCGGAGCCTACAGTTGCGACAACGACATCTACGTCGGTCATTCCTTCTTCTTCCACTGAACCGCCGCCAACCGAAGCGCTCCAAAAAGATAAAGGAAAAGCCATTGCCGCTCCTGAACCATCTGACAGTGATAAGTCTGATAGTCCTCCTGCAGCCGCTGAACGCTTAAACATTCCATATGATCTAGAAGAGCGTGCCAACATCATCGCCCTTGACGCTGCAGGTCTTCTCCACACTAAAAGAACCCAACCTCAACCTCCACAAATCATCCCTCATAACTCACCGTCACCTTCTCACTCATCTTCGTCATCATCATCTTCTGATAAAAATTCTAAGTCTGGATCCGCACATGCTCCTTCTCCTAGACATACTCGCCTGGCGGAAATTTATAATGATTTATATGCCCATCTCATCTCTCTCGATGATCAAACCGATTCATTTGACAAGGCTATTCTTGCAACCCTCCAAGCTCGCTATGATCACCAAAACAGGATAAATCTTTTAAAGCAGCAAGCCGAACAAGATAAGTTTGTTGCCGAAGCAGCACTTGAAGCGGCTCAGAAAAGAATTGTTGAACTTGAGGCAACTTGCAGGCAGGCCGTTGTTCTACAAAGACGTGATGATCCTGATGATCAAGATCAACACGAGGGGGAGAATATGGATGAAGATGTTGCTAATGTAAGAGCCAGTGCTGCTACTGAGGTTATAGAGGACACAGATGTTGGTGATGATGCACAATCAAAAGATCCTCCTCAAGATGTTGATATTGTAGAGCACGTGGTTGATAATGTTGGTATTGATGATATTGGGCACACCGAAGTAGTTCGTATTGATGAATCTTTGGTTCGAGCCAGTGCTGTTACTGATGTTATTATTGGCTCAGATTTTCATGATGATGCGCACTTTCAAGGATTACTTCGTGATCCCTTGATTATTGGCGAAGATTTTGGTGAAACAGAGTTCCCTGAGTATGATCCTAGAGATAATGATCCAAGAGACGATAATGACTCCTCTGATGATGATGATGTTCCCCCAGGCTTTGATACCTACCAATCTATTCCTCAACCAAACCCTGCCCTCAACCAAATGAACCTTCATAACCTAATCCACCACCTTAACAACCCTCATCTCCAAAATATCACCAGAGCTCCTATTGTTCGAATAAATGATGGTGGTTTCAGAAAGAATATTGAAAGAAAGATTGATTATCTCAGAATACCAACCAGACTCTTCAAATCCACTAAATTCCTTGAAGAAAAAGCTTATGAGATCTTCTCAAAGGAACAAGAGTTGGTAAAAATTGATGTAGATGAATTACGGGCAAGGAGAGCTTATGATGTTGATCACCAAAGGGCAAAATACTTAAAGGATCTCGTAGAAGCCATAAAGCTAACAAAGTGTGGAAGAATCAGTTCAAATTGAAGATTGTAGAGGTTGTCAGCATTCACTTCAAAGAATGGCGTAATCCCGGGTTTGCAAGACCCCCTGGCTTGATCTGGTTAATAGTAAGACGTGATGATAACCGTCGGTATATGTTTGGAGAAGCCAGGTTCAATCTGCTGTCTGCTGATGATCTCATTTTCCTCCTCCATCACTTTGCTAGCAGACTTATTCAGCCTGATCCAGAGAATCATGAAGCCTACTATGCTGTTAAGAGATATTTTGGATAGTCTTGTTTTGAGTCAAACTCAAAAAGACTTCCAATTGGCGGTGGAAAAGAAAAGAAAGAAAGTGAACCTCACCTTGCCTAATCAAAGAATTCAAGGAATCAACCTCGAGAACTTTAACACTGGAGCTGTATTTGATAATCCTCGAGGGTTTGTATTTGAAAGTGATCAAGGGCATAAGATTTTTATAAGACTAGACGAACTCTCCAAGTATTCTGATGGCACACTGATGCAATGTTTGGCTGTTTTTGAAAGTCTTGCTGAGTTCGAAGAGTCAGTAAAGGAAAAGAAGAGGTTGATGAAAGTGATTAAAAGGATCAAGGCAAGATTGGATCACAGAGATAGATCAAGACAGATTATTGAGGCTAGGCTTCCAAAAGAAAGAAAAGGAGTAATTCATGTACCAGAAGGTACTTGGGTCAGATATTCTCCTAACAATGAACAAGGTCCCCATAACATGCCTCCAGTTGATTTTGCCGATAACATCATTGAACCACCTAATCGCCCTGAAGATCCAAAATACCATTTTGTTCCAAAGAAGTTCTGGAAGGAGAATTACCACAAGTACAGAAAGCGAGCATTCAAATCTCAATCAGTTCAACCTGATAAACCTGAATCATCCACAAAGAAAAGGAATCGGAGACAGAGAAAGAGAAAGAGATCAAGAAAGTGACCATTCACAAACAGCACTAAAGGGGGAGATTGTTAGCTTTAAATTATAGTTAGTGCTTGTTTGTATCAATGTAAATAGAATTGTCCTTGTGTCTAATCTTGTTTATGTGTAAGGTTGTTAATGTAATTAGACAAGGACTAGTTTGTAATTAGGGAGGGGGTTTAATGCAAATGCCAAGCCTATATAAACCCCCTCACCTCTCATTTGTAATTAACCTTTGAAAATAGAATTTCCCTTTCTCCCATTCTCTCTCTAACTCTCTCTCTCACACACATAATCACTATTCATGATTTAGCCATAGTTTACAGAACCCGAATATTGGTATATAAAAATTATTTTTCTTACTATACTGGGTCATAAAAATTGTTCCGGAAAACATCACATTTCTCCAAATTTATCGTAAAACTACATAAGCATTTGGGTCATACTCTTTATATTCAAGAATGAATCTAATTAAAATAAAGTGTATATCAAGTCCATAAAATGAGGTTGATTACTAGATTACATGATTTGGATGATGAATCAAAACGAAAAGATTTCTTTTTTTATTTATTTTAATAAGCGTATGAAAATGCATACGCTTGTGCAAAATCAATGACCCAAGATTGAATAGGACACGGTTTGGGCTGCTTTACACAACCATAAGTTATGTTATATATGTTGAAAGCTTAAAACGTGTGAGATTGAAAGTGATCTTGGTGAAGTTAGATCTTGTATTAGTTGTGACTTGTGATAGTCTTCTTTAGTATAGGTTGGTTGGTCCTGTTCATGGGTCATGACATGACCTCTAAAATACTACCTAAAATCCCTGTTATCCTAAAGGCTAAATTCTAGATAGTGAAAGGTTAGGGATTAGATCGATAATTATCCGTCGCTTAGTTCCCATCATGTAAACTATCTCATATATAAGATACATAGCGTGTTCCTGATTGTGGACTAAATCGATCACACAAAATGAGAGTTCCATATTGTGCCACTCGACGAATATATCGATATAGTTTCATTCTCCTTAAGTTGCGTAAGAAATTACTATGTGTAAACTATGCTTAATCGTGATATATAATTATAAGACTTAAGTGTATGAGAGAGAAAGTAGAGAGAAGATGAGAAAAGTATGGAAATGTTATTAAAGGTGTAACCTTATAAATGGAGATTGGAGGGGTTTATATAGGGCCAACATTTGCTCTAAACCCCCTCCTTAATTACAACTAAGTCTTTATCTAATTACAACACAAACCTTCCATACTTAATACATTAAATCAAGGACTATTCTATTACATAATTACAAAACTTGCACTAACAAAATAATTAAAGCTAACAATCTCCCCCTTTAGTGCAGTTTTGTGAAGGTTCATCGTCTAGTCCTTTTCTTCTTTCTTTGTCTTCTGTTTCTTTTCTTGGTTGACGATTCGGGTTTGTCTTGATGAGTCCTTTGATCATTGAAGGCCCTTTTCTTGTATTCACTGAACTTCTCTTCAGAGGCGCTTGGGAATGAAATGAAATTTTGGATCAGATGGTCGGTTGGGGGTTCTATGATATGGATCTTTAAATAAACGTGATGAGCCCATTTGTTGAAAATCTTCAATGTTGAGTAGACTTTGTAGCTTTCTCTTTATCTTTATCGTCTTCGAGCAACTTTGACTTTTTGAATTCTCAAGCATTCTGTGAAAGCGAAGGCGAAGACTTGGGTTTCTTGTGGAAAGCGGAAGCTTGGAATGAAGTGCGGAAGCTTGGCATAGTGTTGAGTGTAGAACTTGACTTGGTTCTTACATTACAGTCGTTGATTGTCTGTCTCTCGCTCCCCCTCAAACACACAAGTTTCTCAATAACAGATAATTAATCCAGAAAATGGTTTGTCGCTTTAGCTCCCCATCAACTTGTCGTATGAGCGAAATCTTCTCTAAATCTTGCCCCCCTCACTCAATCACTCCTTTCAAAATATACAATAAAAACATACTAAAAGATCCAAGACTAATTTTCCTTTTAGCTCCCCCTCAACCGGGGCATAATTTTTGGAGCAAAGAATTAACAAGGCAATGTGCTCCCCCTCAAAAGGATAATCAATCTCTGACGCTTTTCTCCCCCTCATGATGAACACATGTAACGTGTTCATCATGCACAATGATTGATGACAATAACGGTAAATGAAAGGTATAACTATGAAGTAACGTCTTAATTACACATGTTTTGAACGGGTTATACACTGATATGTGTACAAGCCAAATCACAACCACCTACTTGGATCCAGACGTTGGAACCCATGTAAGGGTGGGTCCAACTGGATATTTGAAGAGAGAAGTAGAAGGTTGTGCATAGTAAAACACTTTTTGCACACGAGGGTGAATGACTCGTGGTGCCAACTTAAACAACTCAGAGAGAGAGTATTTAATGGGAGTGCTTTTAGGTTTTGGTTTGGGTTTAGTATGAGAGAACCAGCCATATTGATCTCTATAACGAATGATTCCGGTGGTGGAATCCTTGAATATCTGGCAATGGCTGTTTATAGGCTTGAAGGGAGACCCGGTCTTGCGAGGTGTGTAATATGGGTTCATTTGTTTGAGAGTTTGATGAGGTTTAGGAAGAAGGATTTTGGTTTTGGTGGAATGAGGGTCTTTGGAGAATTTGGGAGTGGTATGAACTGGTTTGAAAGATGGTTGTGGGTGTTTATTGTTTTGGTGAGATGGTTTGGTGTTGTGAGGATTTGTTTTGGTTTATGAAGGAAGGGTGTTGCTTGGTATTGGTTGATAATGTTGGGTGATTGTGGTTTGGTTGGGCATTTGAAGGAATGGTTTTTGTTTTAGTTGGAGATGGAGTGGTTTGGTTGAGAAGAGGTGATTTTGGAGCACGAGTTGAAGGAGGATTCACTTGATTTGATTTGGTTGCAAGTTGAGTCTCCAATGACAAGGAATGAGCTTGAAGTTGTTGGATTAACTTCAAACATGTTTGCTCATTATTCCTCGAAGAAATGGACTTGTTTTGCAATTCACGATTGAGCTTAGAAAGTTGTTGTTGCAAAACAAGTTCTTTAACTTGGGTTTCGAGGATGGTTTCAATGAGCTCTTTGTAAGAAATATCCAACTCATTAGTTAAATTGATAATCTTTGACTGCAAATGATCATTGTCTCTTTTTGAAGACTTTCCATGTTTGGCAAAATGAGATCATTAGCAGATTTGAGCTCTTTGTTCTCAGATTTGATTCGATCAACTTCAGATTGAAGACTTTCCATGGCGGACAAACTGAAATTATTAGCAGATTTGAGCTCTTTGTTCTCAGATTTGAGTTGCTTAATTTCAAGTTGAAAACTGTTGTGTTGTGTCATGATTGTCTTAAATATTTCCACATTGACTTGTTTTTCCTCAAAAATAACCACTCCACATGAAAACGAACTGGTACAACACATACAAATGTGATTATCATGACGACGTATTTCTTCCCAACTTGGCTGTTCACCCATTAAAAAATCTAACACCGTCTCAACAAACTCATTCGGTATAATAGTTTCCAAAAGAAAGTTGGAGCACCGCTCAAAAGAACCGCACTCAGGCTGATAATCTTGCAAGATCTCATCTCTACATGGCTCTTCCCAACGATATTTATTCCAATGTTGACTCATATGAGACTGGGAAAGAGATTTGGGACGAAATTGAAAAACAACTGCAAGGTTCAGAGGTGTCTTCAATGATAAGATTATCCAATGTTCTTGATATGTATGAATCATTCAAACAAGAGAAAAGTGAAACGTTAGAAGAAGCATACACGTTTCTGTAACGTGATCAATGAACTCAGAAAGAATGCCATCAAAAAGACTGACTTGGAACTAAACATCAAATTTCTGAGAAATCTTCATGAAGAATGGCAGGTCTTTGGTGCTCAACTCAACCAGCAAGATGAATTTGGCAAACTCTCTATCCATACCTTGTATGAGAAGTTGAAGATAAACCTGCGAGCTGTTCAAAAGCAACAAATGAAGACTGATGGAAGTTCCTCATCAGACCCACTTGCTCTTGTTGCTGATAGAAAGCCATCCAGATCGTCAAGGAAGAATGTTGTTGAAACTGCTGATGATGATGAATCAAGTGACACCAGTGACCCAGACATGGATGACAAGGAAAAAGAAATGTACAAAGACTTAGCCTACTTCACAAGAGCCTTCAAGAAAAAATTCTTCACAAAGAAACCAACCAACAATCAACTTCGCACTTCATCAGTGTCTTCCTATGTCAAGAACTCACAAGCTCCAAAATTTGACAATCACTACAACAATACTGGTGGTGAAAGGAAGTATGAAGCTCCAAAGAAGTTTGAGAAGAGGGTTCTTGAGAAGAAGACCGAAGACAAGAAATGTTACAACTGTGGTCTTACTGGTCACTTTGCTATCCATTGCACCAAACCTCGTCAGAAGAATTCCACCTACTACCAGAACAAGCTCTTGCTTGTGAAACAACAAGAAAGTGGTATTGCTCTTCTTGCTGAAAACGACGAATGGTTGCACCTTTCTGATAAGAAAATTGATCAACTCAAGGAAGAAATCAAATTTTATCAAGAAAAGGTTTACAGGATCGATCGATCTAATAAACAAATCTTTTTAAACAAGCCTAAAGATTTTGAATATGGGTTGACTTAAGGGTTAGGTTTTGAGAACCCAAAGAATTTGCTCAAAGCACAGCAGGAAGTCCCATCTCTGTATGACGCCAATTTAATGAGGTATGGCATGACCACCCAATTTGTGAGACCAAGTTATGGAGATATTGAGACAGATTATTATCTAGCAAAATGTGCTATTCAATGCAATTATGATCAAATTAATGAGTCAAATGATCTTTTTAATCTACCACTTGTTCCTAAAAGAAAAACTCACTCTGTTACTATTGTTGAACTTGATGAAAACTCGAGTGACCAACAACTTGTGGTTCTTTCTGATGAGTCTAAACAAGTAGAAGAAAGTTCTGTTCCAAAACCTGCTTCTGGTAGACCATACATTCCACAAAGTGTTTTGGAAAAACAAATTGAAGATTTAAAAAGAACACTTGATGAACAACAAATTTTGCTAGATAATCTAATGCCTCAAAATCACTGTCCCAAAGTTGTGCCAGTCGTCCCTACCACACCATATGGTGTTGTTTATGATTGTGCTGAACCTAATTGTTCTGCATGTGAAGATATCATGTCTTCGTCTTCTCTTTCCTATATTTCTGCATGTGAATTTGTTGATGCTGCTGTACAAACTGACTGGGATTCTGTTAAGACATATAATGTTTCGATCCAAACAGACCTTGACATTCCCACCAATGTGAACCCAATTGACCCCCAGATTTACTTGGATGAGATTACTGCATTAAAACTTGATTTAGAAAAGGAACGGTGTCTCAATAAGAAATTTTTGAAAATGTTCATGTTTCTGCTCAAACAGATTGTGAACACGAAATTGAAAAAGAACATTTCTTTCCAAACATTTTTGATACTGAACATTTCAAGTTTTCTGAGGAAACCCAAACTTACTTGAATGATTTTGATACTTTGTCTAAAAAGTTTGAAAACGAAAGAGAACAAAGATTGATAGTACTCGCTGAACTTAATAAAATTAAGATGGAAGTGGCGTACAAAAATATTGTTCTTCAAGCTTTCGCAGATAATAAGATTGAAAAAGCGTCAAATTTACTCAAGGGAAGTCATTCTCCGGTCAAATTCAGTGAATTAAGTCACTCAAGGTTGTCAAATGAAACCAATGTGTCAATCCCATCCAATGAAAGTCCTTGTCCCAAAGACCCAAATGTCCCAAGTGTGAATTTGGAATCCAAATCTAAAGTCAAATATGCCAAAATGAAGTTTTCAAATCTTCCTAATCTAAATAACTTTTTAGAAGAAGATCATTCGTATGATCCTGATTTTGAAAAACAGTTTGTCCCAAAGGAAGAAAAGGTTGAAATTTCATTAAAAAGGATTCCAAAATCACACTCTACGAATCACACCACAGTCCATGAGAAGTTTCAGAGACCAAAGACCAATCAAGTACCCAAAACTTCTTCAGCACCGAAGACTCCTACCCCAAAACCCAACCTCAATAAGATGAAACATCATACTGGTGATAATCATGCCTCTGCACAACCTAGATATCACAGGTATTCTAGCTCTCCTAAGCAATCTACAACTACACCTAAGAATGTCCTAAAGGTATTTAGAGATGATGCTGTTGGAATAGTTAGATATCAAGATCAGTATGGTTGGTTTTCTCCCACTTACAAAAAGCAAACACCACCTGCCAAAAAGACCATCAAGAAGAAACCTGTCAAGAACACACAATCTTCCACTAACCTTAAAAATGTTCATGTTTCAGGTCACTTGTGCTTAAATTGTCAAAGTAAATGGCTTCCTAAGGATAGATACTTGCATGCTTCTAGGAAAGTCAAGCTTGATGGGAAATCAACTTCTGTAAAACAAGAATGGATAGTTCGTAGACCCAATGCTCTAGCTAGATCAAATGCTTCTAGGACTAGTCCATCTTTTTCTCAAACTTTGTAATAACTGCTTTGTTCTGTAATTCGTACCATTACTTTTGAACTATGGTTGTGTCTTTACTTGCTTTCAATAAAATTCCATGTTGAATTGTATGTTTGTTCAGTTGTCTGTTTAATTTTTGATGTTTATCTTATGTCTTTGTTCGTCTTTCTCCTTTTATTTACTTGTCATGTGATTGAATCCCTAACCTCTCATGGACCCAGTCTAAGTGGGTACCTAAAAACTTACTCCCTGATTTTTCAGGAATTTCTCATCTGTGTCTGGTATGTCGATTCTGGATGCTCTAGACACATGACTGGTGATAAATCCTTGCTTAAGAACTTTGTTGAACGTTTCATGGGAACGGTTAGATTTGGAAATGATCATCTTGCTCCCATTCTTGGCTATGGAGATATTGTTCAAAATGGCATCACCATAAAACGTGTGTCATATGTTGAAGGCTTGGGCCATAATCTTTTCAGTGTTGGACAATTTTGTGACAATGATCTGCAAGTCCTCTTTAGAAGATATGAGTGTAAAGTTCAAACCGAAGATGGTGTCGATATTCTTACTGGCTCACGAGATAACAACTTGTTCACCATTGATCTCAACAATATTCCATCTCCATCTTCAAATATTTGTCTTCTGTCTAAAGCTTCAGCCAACAATCTTGGCTATGGCATCGTCGTCTCTCTCATCTTAATTTCCATACAATTAATACCCTTGTTGACAAACAACTGGTCGATGGTCTACCTGATTTCAAGTATGACACAAACCATGTTTGTTCTGCATGTTCAATTGGAAAAATCAAGAGAGCGTCTCATAGACCAAAGAAGCATTTAAGCACTGATGCTCCCCTTCATCTCCTTCACATGGATTTGTGTGGCCATATGCGTGTCCAAAGCATTCATGCTAAACGATACATTCTTGTCATTGTTGATGATTACTCTCGCTATACTTGGGTCTATTTTCTTCGTGAAAAGAGTGAGGCTCCCCAAGTAATCATTGATTTCATCAAAAGGACACAAGTAAATCTTCAAACCTCTGTTCGGATTGTACGTTCTGATAATGGTACTGAATTCAAGAACGCTACTCTTGGATCATACTTCTCTTCTATCGGTATCACTCATCAATTTTCAGCTGCACGAACACCTCAACAAAATGGAGTCATTGAAAGAAGAAATCGAACTCTTGTTGAAGCTGCTCGTACTATGCTTGCCCATTCTAGATTACCACCAAATCTATGGGCTGAAGCCATTGCAACTGCCTGCTTTACTCAAAACAGATCTATAATCAACAAAAGGTTTGACATTACTCCTTATGAAGTCATCAAGAGAAGACCAAATGTGAACTATTTCCACATTTTTGGGTGCGTCTGCTATGTCTTGAATGATAGAGACAATCTTGGAAAATTTGAACCAAAAGGTGACGAGGGTTATTTTGTCGGTTATTCAAGAGAATCCATTGCTTATCGTGTCTATAACCGTAGAACCAAACAAATTGTAGAGAGTATGAATGTTAAATTTGATGAACTCTCTGGAATGGTTCTTGAACAACACGGTTCAAGACCCGATCTTCAATGTCCACAAGCTTCCGCTACACAGAACAGAACTTCTGATAAATAGAATTTCTCCAAACCAACCGCTAAGGAGTTAGACATTTTGTTTGAAGAATTTTATCATGATCGTCCTCCTACTTTGGTCCAACCCTTGGACTGAACAATCGTTTTCCAATCCATCTCAACCTGAGAGCTCATCAGCTGATCAACAAAGTTCATCTTCTGCCACCTCATCTAATGGATCATCTTCTCCACCTTCGGTCAATTCTTCGTCTTCAAATGTATCTTCCCCTGACTCTTCTAACTTGTCTCCAGCACCACAGGACTCTACATTATTGCCTGCTCAGCAATACTCTCCAGGATCCAATCAATCAACTGATGCTGACTCTGATGAAGCAGAATTTGTCCTACCAGAAGAACCAAGCTTTGAGCAAGTCGCTGAACAACATTCTCCAGGCTTTATCAATCCTGATGAAAATAATGCACCTGCTGATCCACTTCCTCACTCAAGGAAATGGTCTCGCTCCATGCTTCCTCATCCTCCCACTCAGATTATTGGGGATCCAAACGCTGGCCCAACCACACGTGCTGCCTCTGCAAATGAATGTTTATTCGTCAACTTCTTGAGCATGGTTGAACCCAGTAATGTCAATGAGGCTCTTCATGATCCGGAGTGGGTAAAAGCCATGCAAGAAGAGCTATCTCAGTTTGAGCGCCTTGAAGTATGGAAACTTGTTCCTAATCCATATACTCATAAAGAACCAATCAAGACAAAGTGGATATTCAAAAACAAGAAAGATGAGAATGGTGTTGTTGTTCGAAACAAGGCTAGATTGGTTGCCAAAGGTTTTTCTCAGCAAGATGGTGTTGATTATGATGAGACGTTTGCTCCTGTTGCTCGCATTGAAGCCATTCGAATCTTCCTGGCTTATGCAGCATTCAAAAACTTTACGGTTTATCAAATGGATGTCAAGTCGTGCTTTTCTAAATGGAGTACTGAAAGAAGAAGTCTATGTTGGTCAACCCGAGGGCTTTGTGGATCCTAAGCGTCCAAATCATGTTTACAGGTTAGACAAGGCTTTGTATGGCCTCAAACAGGCTCCTCGAGCGTGGTATGATGCTCTGTCTGCCTATCTATTACAATCTGGATTTAGTAAAGGTACAATCGACACTACTTTGTTCATCAAACGTCAAGGTAGTGACATTCTATTAATCCAAATTTATGTAGATGACATAATTTTTGGGTCCACAAATCCTAAGTACTGCAAAAACTTTTCAGCATTAATGGTCAAACATTTTGAAATGAGTATGATGGGAGAATTAAACTTTTTCCTTGGTCTTCAAGTCAAACAAATGTCAAATGGTATTTTTATCTGTCAAAATAAATACATCTCTGACATGTTGAAAAAGTTTGATATGTTTAATTGTCAACCAATTGGTACTCCCATGGAATCTCGAACTAAAATTAATGCTGACCTTAATGGCAAACCTTTCAATCAAAAACTTTATCGCAGTATGATAGGATCCCTCATGTACTTAACTGCCAGTAGACCGGACATTATGTTTGCTACATTCATGTGCGCTAGATTTCAGGCAAACCCTATGGAGAGTCATGCTCAATCGGTTAAGCGTATTTTTTGGTATCTTAAGGGAACTATCAACCTTGGTTTATGGTATCCGAAAGATACCGGTTTCGAACTAACCGCCTACTCAGATGCTGACCATGCAGGGTGTAAGTTGGATCGCAAAAGTACTTCAGGAAGTGTGCAGTTTCTTGGAGACAAGTTGGTTGGTTGGTCTTCAAAGAAACAAAATTGTGTTTCCACATCCACTGCTGAAGCTGAGTATGTAGCAGCTGCTAGTTATTGCTCTCAAGTTCTGTGGATGAAGACTCAACTCTCTGACTATGGCTTCCAGTATGACAGAATACCCATCTATTGTGACTCCAAAAGTGCCATTGCAATCTCTTGCAATCCTGTTCAGCATTCTAAAACAAAGCATATTGATGTAAGGTATCACTTCATCAAAGATCATGTTGAGAAAGGTAATATTGAACTTTACTTTGTCCCAACTGACTACCAACTTGCAGACCTCTTCACAAAACCTTTGGATGAACAAAGGTTCAACTTCTTGAAAACCAAGTTGGGTATGCTTGATCTACAAACGTAACTGCTTCCTTGCCATGTATTCTGTGTTTATTTTCCTGGTCAAACCATTGATGTGTGCTTGTGTGCTCTTACATGCAATGTTTGAGGGGGAGAACAAGGGTAGAATGCATGATTTTAGGGGGAGTTTGTAGAATTTATCTGAGTCTGCATGTTCCTAGGGGGAGTTTGTATATATCTTTACTAATTGTATGTCCTTTGTGAAATTCTCATTCCTTGCTTCATTTCTTTTTATGTCCTTAAAACCATTTTTTCCTCAAACTTTTCTAAAGTCCTTATAAAAAAAAAAAAAAAAACCGGGTTTGACCCGAAAACCGGAAGTCATACACGGGTCTGACCACTATTTATAGCCGGATCTGACCTTCTTTTGACTTCCTCCGAAATTTTTCTAAGTATTTTTAAATCTTCTCTATTACCGGTTTTCTCTCAATCAAATCCGGCTTTCCTTTTTTCAAAAACTTTCTCCAAAACGAAAACCGGTTTTACATAATAATTTCTTCATCCCGGTTTTTCATAATTTTCTAAAACCGGTTTTTACATAATTTTTCTGAAAACCGGTTTTTCATAACCTTTTTCTGAAAACCGGTTTTTACATAACCTTTTTCTGAAAACCGGTTTTTCATAACATTTTTCTAAAAACCGGCTTTTAGTATTTTCTTTACTAAAACCGGTTTTCATTCCTTAATAGTATATCGTGTGCTTATCTTTCCAGGATTGATCTATTTGTGTCTTTCTGATTTGTTTGTCATTACTTGTCATTCATTATAGCAGGTATAATCTCTTTTTCGATATTGTCATTTCATAATACTTCATTTATATGCTTTGATTTGATAATATTCGTACGTGCTTTACATTACCTTACTTGCTTGAATAAATGTGAATGCATGAATTTTTTGTCTGTGATTGTTTCATATTGTGATTGCCTGTTCCAAACAAGTGCATCGATACTTGGAATCAATCCAAGTATCTTGATGCTTTGTTAATTCCGGTTTTCGAAAACCGGTTTCAGTTATCTTGTTAATCATCTTTGTTATAAAGGTAATTTCTTCACAAATTCCGGTTTTCCACTTGATTACCGGTTTTGCAACTAAAATTCATTTTAAATATATGAAAACCGGTTTTTACATAATTTTTTCTAAAACCCGGTTTTCACATACCTTTTTCTGAAAACCGGATTTACTTCACTTTTTCCTAAATGTCTTTTCTAAAACCGGTTTTTCAATATTTTTAAGAAATTTTTCATATTTAATCAACCATCAAAATCTCATTTTCTTTCAAGGTTGATCTTTCATGAAACTTTTCTTATACCAACTTTGTGAGTCAAATACTCTTTCTTGAACAAAATTCCATGTTCATTGATCTGTCAGACTCCACAAACATTTGTCCCTATATTTCTGTAAAATTGTGCTTAGTTTTCCCACATTCTATCTCTCAGTTTACTTAGGATGCAAGGTATCGAACGCCTTGATGTACTACCTTTGTTTGTTCTTTGGAAACTGAGTGATAGAACCTGTTTCATGTATCATTATTCTCTTAAAATTCTTTTCAATCTTACATTGGTTTTCCCCAAGAAGCAAGGTATCGAACGCCTTGTTGTACTGCCTTCGCATCTTCTGTGAAAAACAGTGTACAATTAAATCTTTTTGAATAAATTAACCTTGGAAACAATGTTTCCCATTCGTCTTCTTCTTAACCGCAGAATGAATTTCCTCAGAGATGGTGCTACAGAAAATATGCCTAACAACTATCAGTTGATTATTCCCTTTTCATGTCATCATGGGATAATTCCGGTTATGCTTACATACCATCCTCTATATCATGTCTTGACTGTAACTGCTCCGGGTATAGAAGAGGAACTGCTATTTCAATTGTGGTGAACCATCGAGTATATTTCACCAAGAGGAAGATCGAGCACTCCTTACTTCCAATTTGAGCTCCTAACAACTGATGGATCAACCCAAGTGTTCACATTTACGCTTGAAGACTTCAGAAGAGTGATAGGCTTTCCCACAGCAAATTCTCGCCAGGGAGCCACAGAATTTGTTGATCCACCTCCAGTTCGTGAGATGCTTGAACGAGTAAGAGAACTGGGATATAATGGTCCTCTCAACTCTATCGGTGCATTCAAGAAGAAAAATCTTCACCGATTGTGGTATCCGCTTTGCTCAATCATCAATTATTGTTTATCGCCTTCAAGAAAAGGACAAGAGGCGATCACATCCCAAACGCTGACTTACCTGTTTGCTATCGCATACGATGTTCATATCGACTTTGCTGCAGTTGCTTGGGATCATCTTAGACAGAATGTCAAAGGGAAGTACAATGCTACAAAGAAATATATCCCTTTCATCCGTTTCCTGACAGTTATTCTTCAGGGGACACTTAACTCTCATGACAACATCCAACGATTTCCTGCCTCCCACCGAATTCGCTTTCCTCGCTATCAAACTGTTTATGGAAATTCTGGAGTTGAAAATATACCTTTTATGCCTATTCCTGCTTCACTTATTCGCTTGGTGCCCCATGAGGATAGTGACCTCATGAATTACAGAGTGTTTTTAGGAGGGGGTATGGTTGCTCAACGCCGAGAGCCGCCTACCGCTCCCCCGCATAGGTCGCCTAGTGAGGGTAATAGGTCTAGGAAAAGAAAAGAGGGGTTAGTAGGAGAAGAGGCACCAAGCTCATCTGCTCAATCTTCATCAACTTCCGCTCCACCGAAAAAGAAACAAAAAACCCATCACAAATCAAAATCAAAATCCAAATCAAAATCGAAAACACTTCTTCGTGATGAACCATCACCTCCTCATGATCAATCCTTTGAAATTCCTTCTCCTTTCACTTCATCTTCATCCGAATCTCATTCATCTTCTTCATCTCAGCATAAATCCAAGAAAATTAGCAAAGTCAGATTCAAATATTCAAAAACTCTTCCACCGATTGAGGAAGAGGTTACTTTAGAATCTCCGGAGAGACAAGGTGGATTGGAGGGAGGGGTTGAAAAACAAATTGGAGAGAATGAGCGGTCCGGGCTAGGTAAAGGGCATAAAGAAAACGTTGGCCCTCCGATAGTTGAACCACTTATTCGCTGGGATGACGACCTTAGGATAGAAGCCGAGGACTCCCCACCCTCGCATATTTCACCTCCTCGCCGCTCTGGATCCTCTCCACAGGATTCAGACGCATCATTGCACAGGCACCAGCCACATCCACTATCGATTCCTCATTCGGAGGAAGCCGATATTGAAACTGCGGAGACTCTTGCCTCTCTCCCGACTTTTCTTGATAACACAATTGAGTCTAGATCGCCAATTAGGTCACTGGATCAAGAGCACGCACGTCCTTTGGACGTTGCCAGAACATACAGAGAATTGGTTCGTGAACCTTTTCCAGGACCGTATGGAATACCTGTCGGTGCCATCATCAAGCAAGCACTGGATACAGGAGCTGCGGAGAGAAGCTTTGAGGAGGTTAGGCTCGCCTGGCTTCCTCCTAGCCCATCTTCCAGTTCAACGGGCAATCCAGAGGATCCCGGAAGTCCCACCTACCGGAACATTGTGATGTGCGTTCACGCAAAGCCAATTCGTTCTGCAACAACCAATGTAGAGCTTTTGCTACATAAATCACTGGGAAGCCCTGTTGGTTCACAACCTTCAGGCCGCACTGTAAACCTTTCAGAGCCTACAGTTGCGACAACGACATCTACGTCGGTCATTCCTTCTTCTTCCATTGAACCGCCGCCAACCGAAGCGCTCCAAAAAGATAAAGGCAAAGCCATTGCCGCACCTGAACCATCTGACAGTGATAAGTCTGATAGTCCTCCTGCAGCCGCTGAACGCTTAAACATTCCATATGATCTAGAAGAGCGTGCCAACATCATCGCACTTGACGCTGCAGGTCTTCTCCACACTAAAAGAACCCAACCTCAACCTTCACCAATACTTACTCATAAATCTCCTTCACCTTCCCATTCATCTTCTTCTTCATCTTCTTCCTCCTCCTCCGCCTCTCATCCTACCAAACTTCCTGGTTCTATGTCTGCTGAAAACCGATCTCGTCTTGATTCTCTTTATGATGAACTTCTTGCCACACTTATCTCTCTAAAAGGTCAAACAGATTCTTTCGACAAAGCAATCCAAGCATCAATTCAAGCCCGCTTTGATCATCATCATCTTGTAAATGACATAAAACAACAAACTGAACAGGAAAAGCTCCTTGCTGATGCAGCACTTGAAGCGGCTCAGAAAAGAATCATTGAGCTTGAGGCCACATGTAAACAAGCTGTTGTTGTGCAAAGACGTGATGATTCTGATGATCAGGATCAACACGAGGGGGAGAATATGGATGAAGATGTGGCCAATGTTAGAGCCAGTGCTACTACTGAAGTAATAGAGGAAACAGATGTTGGTGATGATGCACAATCAAAAGATCCTCCTCAAGATGTTGATATTGTAGAGCACGTGGTTGATAATGTTGGTATTGATGATATTGAGCATACCGAAGAAGTTCATGTTGATAATTCTGTAATTCGAGCCAGTGCCGCTACAGATATTGTTTTGGGCTTAGAGGTACGTGATGATGCTCAATCACAAGGCTTACCGCGTGATCCCTCCATAATTGGTGAAGATTTTGATTTCCCTGAAGTTGATCCAAATGATGATGATGATTCCTCTGATGACGATGATTTCCCTCCAGGCTTTGATACTTACCAATCTATTCCTCAACCAAACCCTGCCCTCAATCAAATGAACCTTCATAACCTAATCCACCACCTTAACAACCCTCATCTCCAATATATCACCAGAGCTCCTATTGTTCGAATAAATGAAGGTGGTTTCAGAAAGAATGTTGAAAGAAAGATTGATTACCTCAGAATACCAACCAGACTCTTCAAATCCACTAAATTCCTTGAAGAAAAAGCTTATGAGATCTTCTCAAAGGAACAAGAGTTGGTAAAAATTGATGTAGATGAATTACGGGCAAGGAGAGCTTATGATGTTGATCACCAAAGGGCAAAATACTTAAAGGATCTCGTAGAAGCCAAAAGCCATAAAGCTAACAAAGTGTGGAAGAATCAGTTCAAAATGAAGATTGTAGAGGTTGTCAGCATTCACTTCAAAGAATGGCGTAATCCCGGGTTTGCAAGACCTCCTGGCTTGATCTGGTTAATAGTAAGACGTGATGATAACCATCGGTATTTGTTTGGAGAAGCCAGGTTCAATCTGCTGTCTGCTGATGATCTCATTTTCCTCCTCCATCACTTTGCTAGCAGACTTATTCAGCCTGATCCAGATAATCATGAAGCCTACTATGCTGTTAAGAGATATTTGGATAGTCTTGTTTTGAGTCAAACTCAAAAAGACTTCCAATTGGCGGTAGAAAAGAAAAGAAAGAAAGTGAACCTTACCTTGCCTAATCAAAGAATTCAAGGAATCAACCTCGAGAACTTTAACACTGGAGCTGTATTTGATAATCCTCGAGGGTTTGTATTTGAAAGTGATCAAGGGCACAAGATTTTTATAAGACTAGACGAACTCTCCAAGTATTCTGATGGCACACTGATGCAATGTTTGGCTGTTTTTGAAAGTCTTGCTGAGTTCGAAGAGTCAGTAAAGGAAAAGAAGAGGTTGATGAAAGTGATTAAAAGGATCAAGGCAAGATTGGATCACAGAGATAGAACAAGACAGATTATTGAGGCTAGGCTTCCAAAAGAAAGAAAAGGAGTAATTCATGTACCAGAAGGTACTTGGGTCAGATATTCTCCTAACAATGAACAAGGTCCCCATAACATGCCTCCAGTTGATTTTGCCGATAACATCATTGAACCACCTAATCGCCCTGAAGATCCAAAATACCATTTTGTTCCAAAGAAGTTCTGGAAGGAGAATAACCACAAGTACAGAAAACGAGCATTCAAATCTCAATCAGTTCAACCTGATAAACCTGAATCATCCACAAAGAAAAGGAATCGGAGACAGAGAAAAAGAAAGAGATCAAGAAAGTGACCATCCACAAACAGCACTAAAGGGGGAGATTGTTAGCTTTAAAATATAGTTAGTGCTTGTTTGTATTAATGTAAATAGAATTGTCCTTGTGTCTAATCTTGTTTATGTGTAAGGTTGTTAGTGTAATTAGACAAGGACTAGTGTGTAATTAGGGAGGGGGTTTAATGCAAATGTCAAGCCTATATAAACCCCTCACCTCTCATTTGTAAAAAACCTTTGAAATAGAATTTCCCTTTCTCCCATTCTCTCTCTAATTCTCTCTCTCACACACATAATCACTATTCACGATTTAGCCATTGTTTACCCTATGTATAAAATTGGTCTCAAATATGATCTACCAAGTGGAAAGTATATACAACCATGGGAATTAATATCTGTATAATTGTATACGCATTTTTGGGAAGTCAAATTTAATGGTAGTATTGATTAGGACACTTGCCTACCAAAATCAGGTAAGAAGCATGCAAATTACAACATTAAAAATGTGACTTATATCAACCAAGAAATCAATTTTAACGGCAAGAATTGTATAAATAATTGTACGGTATCATGTCGATATCCAACTCCCCCCTAGGTGTAACATATATCCAATGATGGAATCGTTCTATTAAAAGTAGAAAAGTAAACACCCAATGTCATTTTATACGGATTTTTGGTCTCAATACTTTGATGGTGTAAGATACGTTGAGATGTAGACAGTTTTACCTCTACCTAGACAGAGATGTTGTTTGCAGGTTCTATCTAAATGTTTGAAAAGAACTTCCGGCTTTTACAATTCTATTAGAAGTGTGTAACAAAAACTCAGGTGTTGAGAAGGGGCAAACCGTAAACCCGACTTCTTTCCCGGGCTCATTTCTTTTAAGGGCACCAAAATTCATCTATTTTTTATAACGTGAGATGTTATTTATAAAAATTTTATTTATATATTTGAATTTGTTAGGGGTGGGTAGGGTTAACGTGAGAACAACATATATGGAGAGAACCGTGAGAACCACTAGTTTTCCTCCCTCTTTCTCATTTTTTGTGTGGTTTTTTATTTTTTTAATTTTATTTTTCATTTTTTGAAACTTTTTTTTGTTTTTTGTTTTCTTTTAACAAAAACTCATTCCAAAAAAAAAAACAAATTTTTAAAAAATCATATGGTTACGTGTTAAGAAAACGTTGGATACGGTACGGGCGTTGCCCTCATCCGTTCTAAAGGGGTTGTCACCGGACGCATATGGGAATGGTATGGATTTGATGGGCGGCGATCAAAGAGATGGTAACGGTTGTATACGGTACGGGCGTAGCCCTTAACTCTAAGGGCAAGAGATGGATTTTTAGTGGTTCTCACCATATATGTTGTTCTCACTTGATCCCTTCACTGTTAGGGGTTATATAATTTATTTATAGGGTCGTCCTGCACACTTGTAACCTCGAAATTGATCATCTGTACGAGTGTACATCAAGATATATGAACAACGTATATGTTGATCGATGTTGTTTGGACATGTATATTTTGAGGAAAAATGATAGATAGGCCAGGCCTAATAATAAAATTACTGACTACGATAAAATCAAGAGTAAACATGACATGTTAATCAATGGACGACTTTATGTAGATTTTTAGCGTATTTATCATTACTCGTATTTTTTTTTAATAATAATACCAAATAATGTTGTGATATTATTTAACAATTTTTATATTAATTCACTACTTAATGTTCGTATGTGGTCGTCCTTGACTATATAAATAATAATAATAATATCTTTATATGTACATCGTGTTGGATACGAACAACAGGGCCACTTTCCTCTTAGCGTACTGGATTACGATTTACGTCATCAATTAATATTGTTTGTATTTTTTACTTTTTCGTTCGAACGAAACTACAATATAGACACTAAACACACATCAGGTATGTCTTACTTGCTTGATTATTGATGACGTATCATATCCGTAGCCTACTTAATCACCAAGGCCGCAGCCTAACAAACATTAACCCTGCGCAGAAGCCGCAGGGTAATATAATTAGGCTGCGGTACTACTTAGCAAACTAGGATAGTACATAAGTGACGATAGCCTGAACATTGTATCAGAGGCGTTGTCCGTTTCTACAAAGTCAACTTTCGTACACAGGTAAACGACGCACCGAATAACGGTCTCTTACCATCCGATGTCATTCATCAGAAACCTCTTACACGCCTGATGTCACGTATTGGGGACCAGAACCAGTCTCCCATATGACCCCCTATAAATACATGTCCTTGATCATAACTCAAGGGCATGACAAATTTGCACAAACACATACAGAAACACACTTGGTGGCGTGAAGCTAACTATTTACTTCATACCAATTGGAAATCGCCAACAAGTAAACTAATTCTCTAATCATCCCCTTTTACAAGATCTCCATACATTAATTCAAGGGTAATTTTATCCTTGAACAAAAAACTTACTATAGATAGTGAATTAGTGATATATTTTTGTAAATTTAATAACTTATGTAGTCAATTTTCATTATATAAATAAATTCGTATAAAAAAGATTAGGACAGAATTTATTTTTTCATGTAACTTTTAACAGTAATTACTCTTACTTAAAAAAACTAGATTGTGAAAAACATTATTTGAAGTCAATTCTGTTATTTCCAAACCCTATCTCATGAATATGATTACTACAACTCTACAAGTAATATAATATCATATACTTAGTTATACTACACAGTATAGGCCTAACTTAGGAAGAAAAATGATACGGAGTATTTCTTTTGAAAATTACATCAAAATTATTGCATATTGTGTCCTTAAAGTATGGATGATAACCAACATTTTGCGATATACATACTATAGATTGTAAATCATTGCGATAGGTGTGACCATCATTATAGCCTACAGTCGTAAGATGAGCTAGGTAATAGTATCACTTCAATTTATAATGAATGTGACACCTAAAACTAAAAATGGTAACTTGTGTATCCCATTAATAATTCTCTTTCTTAATCTTATCTATTGATTTTATCATTTCTCATCATCTTATGGTTAAAAGATTTTTTAGGCTATCTAATTGGGAAAATTAATCATTTTCCTTATGCAATGTATGAAATACATACAAACTTAACTAATCGACTTGACTACCCGTTTTATTTTATTTTTTAGAACGGCACCTGTTAGATGTTAATGATTTGAACCCCAACAATGACATCCAAGGTGGGCACTATGCTGAAGTTAAAATCCGCGCACTCCTGCAGAACATGAGTGATAACATGTATGCCCACACGCTCAAGAATTAAATGCCCAAAACCATGGGGAATAAATCATAGGTCTCCAAACCAATATCTACTCCGTCAGTTCCTCAAAAATGATCCTAGCTGGCCACTTGATCTAAAACTAAGTGATTACTGGACCACCCTAAATATTAGAGATGCAATTATATAATGAATATTTTTCTTACATGCCTTTCTTCGTGACCATTATAAGGGTAACGAAAGAAAACAATATCTTTTTCATGTCGATAAATTTTGTACAGAAATTATATAATGTCAAGACAAAATCTCTTATTCTATCTACATAGGTAGTTTCATGCACCAATTATCAACCAATGGATTCGATGATGATACATAAAAAGGAAGGTTCTTGCAAAGGTTCCTAATTTGACCGTTGACTTCTACCATCGTATTCATCAAGTTAATCTAGCCTCGCAAGTCACTATCATCACCCCACGCCATAAATATTTGACCCATTCAAACCTCTTTTAATTCTCACTTATTTTTAATGTTCGAAAACAAAAAAAATTCACTTATTTTTTCTTTTTATTTTATTTTCTAATACAATTCTAATACCACAATTCATCAAAACGTTTATGAGTGCATCAGAAAAGTTTATGAAAAATCTTAGATAACCTTACAATTAAGAGATTCTAACTTCTAATTTTAGATCCTATTATGAACAGAATGTGGATAAATTATTTATTTATATAAATAATGCTTTAAACATAAATGAATTTGATCATAATCTATTATAATTATGCAGCATAAAGATAGATCTATCAAAACCTGTTCTTAAGTATATGTTTTATAAAAAATGTCAAGACAAAATCTCTTATTCTATCTACATAGGTAGTTTCATGCACCAATTATCAACCAATGGATTCGATGATGATACATAAAAAGGAAGGTTCTTGCAAAGGTTCCTAATTTGACCGTTGACTTCTACCATCGTATTCATCAAGTTAATCTAGCCTCGCAAGTCACTATCATCACCCCACGCCATAAATATTTGACCCATTCAAACCTCTTTTAATTCTCACTTATTTTTAATGTTCGAAAACAAAAAAAATTCACTTATTTTTTCTTTTTATTTTATTTTCTAATACAATTCTAATACAATTCACTTATTTTTAATGTTCGAAAACAAAAAAAATTCACTTATTTTTAATGTTCGAAAACAAAAAAAATTCACTTATTTTTAATGTTCGAAAACAAAAAAAATTCACTTATTTTTAATGTTCGAAAACAAAAAAAATTCACTTATTTTTAATGTTCGAAAACAAAAAAAATTCACTTATTTTTAATGTTCGAAAACAAAAAAAATTCACTTATTTTTAATGTTCGAAAACAAAAAAAATTCACTTATTTTTAATGTTCGAAAACAAAAAAAATTCACTTATTTTTAATGTTCGAAAACAAAAAAAATTCACTTATTTTTTCTTTTTATTTTATTTTCTAAATATTTGACCCATTCAAACCTCTTTTAATTCTCACTTATTTTTAATGTTCGAAAACAAAAAAAATTCACTTATTTTTTCTTTTTATTTTATTTTCTAATACAATTCTAATACCACAATTCATCAAAACGTTTATGAGTGCATCAGAAAAGTTTATGAAAAATCTTAGATAACCTTACAATTAAGAGATTCTAACTTCTAATTTTAGATCCTATTATGAACAGAATGTGGATAAATTATTTATTTATATAAATAATGCTTTAAACATAAATGAATTTGATCATAATCTATTATAATTATGCAGCATAAAGATAGATCTATCAAAACCTGTTCTTAAGTATATGTTTTATAAAAAATTCAAGACACATAACAATATCAAAAAGAAGATACACAAAAAGATAAAGAATATATAATGAATATTTTTCTTACATGCCTTTCTTCGTGACCATTATAAGGGTAACGAAAGAAAACAATATCTTTTTCATGTCGATAAATTTTGTACAGAAATTATATAATGTCAAGACAAAATCTCTTATTCTATCTACATAGGTAGTTTCATGCACCAATTATCAACCAATGGATTCGATGATGATACATAAAAAGGAAGGTTCTTGCAAAGGTTCCTAATTTGACCGTTGACTTCTACCATCGTATTCATCAAGTTAATCTAGCCTCGCAAGTCACTATCATCACCCCACGCCATAAATATTTGACCCATTCAAACCTCTTTTAATTCTCACAGCCCGTAACCCGACTATTATTTTTTGGTATCTCGACAAAAGATTTTGCAGCGCGAGTCGCTGCAAATACTTGAATGGGGCCCAAAATTCGAATAAAAGCCTCCGTCTCTATCTCTCTTTCATTATCAAACCAAAAAAAAAAAAATTACATCCTCTCATTCTCCTTCTTTCAATCCGGTTTTCCCCCATATTTTTCATCCGGCCACCCACAAAATATTAGCACAAGAATCATATAATTTAAGAAAAATACACATTACACTATCTCATCAGCTTTTTTTTTTTTTTTTTTTTTTTTTTTTTTTTTTTTTTTTTTTTTTTTTTTTTTTTTTTTTTTTTTTTTTTTTTTTTTTTTTTTTTTTTTTTTTTTTTTTTTTTTTTTTTTTTTTTTTTTTTTTTTTTTTTTTTTTTTTTTTTTTTTTTTTTTTTTTTTTTTTTTTTTTTTTTTTTTTTTTTTTTTTTTTTTTTTTTTTTTTTTTTTTTTTTTTTTTTTTTTTTTTTTTTTTTTTTTTTTTTTTTTTTTTTTTTTTTTTTTTTTTTTTTTTTTTTTTTTTTTTTTTTTTTTTTTTTTTTTTTTTTTTTTTTTTTTTTTTTTTTTTTTTTTTTTTTTTTTTTTTTTTTTTTTTTTTTTTTTTTTTTTTTTTTTTTTTTTTTTTTTTTTTTTTTTTTTTTTTTTTTTTTTTTTTTTTTTTTTTTTTTTTTTTTTTTTTTTTTTTTTTTTTTTTTTTTTTTTTTTTTTTTTTTTTTTTTTTTTTTTTTTTTTTTTTTTTTTTTTTTTTTTTTTTTTTTTTTTTTTTTTTTTTTTTTTTTTTTTTTTTTTTTTTTTTTTTTTTTTTTTTTTTTTTTTTTTTTTTTTTTTTTTTTTTTTTTTTTTTTTTTTTTTTTTTTTTTTTTTTTTTTTTTTTTTTTTTTTTTTTTTTTTTTTTTTTTTTTTTTTTTTTTTTTTTTTTTTTTTTTTTTTTTTTTTTTTTTTTTTTTTTTTTTTTTTTTTTTTTTTTTTTTTTTTTTTTTTTTTTTTTTTTTTTTTTTTTTTTTTTTTTTTTTTTTTTTTTTTTTTGTAGCCCCAAGAAAGGGAAAGGGGAGGGGGCCTAGTCAGAACCTTAACTTAGAGGAAGAGTTCGCCAAGAGAGGTCGTCTCCCCATAGAGTTTGACACGAGAAATCTAAACACGTGGCAGGCGATCGGCGATAACGCGCCCATGTACAAGAGCCTGATTGGCACATTGGTCCGGCACATCCCGCAGACCTACGACTCATGGAACCATGTGCCTGACGAAAGAAAGGATCATATCATCCCGACTTTAAACGTACAATCTTCATAATTTTTAATTACTTGTTTGATGTTTGTATCAATTTTTTATTTGGCTAACTACTACTTTAATTTTGCAGACTCGGTTCATACTGGACCACTTCATCCGTATCACTGACCCCGACGACCCTATCAGGAAAAAAGTATAAAAGTAAGCATAAAAATAAGAATATATAATTATAAATAAAAAATAACATTAAAAAAATGTGATAATTTTGGATCTTTCTTAACCTTGATCATTTTGTTGTATGTATTTTGTTTTGTTAGTGAAAGATTAGTGTTAGGTTTTTTAGTGATTTGTTAAAATATTTATATTGTTAGATGAAAATTTACGTAGATAATCAAGTCTCTAGTCAAAATTAAGTGTAAGAAAATATATATAAAAATAAGTGTAAAAAATAAGTTAAAAAGAATATTAAAGATTACGTAGAAAAAACATATAAGTAAACTATATTAGTATAAAAAACAAGTTTCTATAAAACTTTAAAAATAAGTGTTAAAAAAAGTATAAAAGTAAATATAAATATATAATTATAAAAAACAAATTTTAAAAAATATTATAGAAATAAGTAAAAAAATTTAGATAAAAATAAATATAAAACTAAATAAACAAGTTTTTATAAAAAGTACATACATTTAAAAGGTTTAAAAATATATGTATAGAAGTGATCATCAAAGATTATGTAAAAAAATTGATTAAAATAAACTAGTTAAAATGTATAAAAAATAAGTGTAAAAAAATATAGATAAAACTATATATAAAAAGTAAGTTAAAAAAGTATTAAATATGACGTATAAAAAATTTAGTAAAAAAGTTAATATAAAAACATATAAATTAAGTACAAATTAAGTAAAATTATATAAAAGTTAAGTAAAAAAGTGAATATAAAATTAAGTAAAAAAAAAATACAAAAGTATATAAATATTAAAAAAAGTATAAAAGTAAGCATAAAAATAAGAATATATAATTATAAATAAAAAATAACATTAAAAAAATGTGATAATTTTGGATCTTTCTTAACCTTGATCATTTTGTTGTATGTATTTTTCAATTGTGTATAATTCGTTTTCTATTTTGCAGTATAAATGGCTACATATCACGGCGGTGATGGTGGTAATGAAGACCCGCGTAAACCATGGTGGTACATATCCTGGGGCTGCAAAGGGAGTGGCGGTAAGAAAAATGGTTGTTTATAGTTATTTTTTTAATTTAGGGGTTTTTTACTAATTTTTTTTTTTTTTTGTAGCCCCAAGAAAGGGAAAGGGGAGGGGGCCTAGTCAGAACCTTAACTTAGAGGAAGAGTTCGCCAAGAGAGGTCGTCTCCCCATAGAGTTTGACACGAGAAATCTAAACACGTGGCAGGCGATCGGCGATAACGCGCCCATGTACAAGAGCCTGATTGGCACATTGGTCCGGCACATCCCGCAGACCTACGACTCATGGAACCATGTGCCTGACGAAAGAAAGGATCATATCATCCCGACTTTAAACGTACAATCTTCATAATTTTTAATTACTTGTTTGATGTTTGTATCAATTTTTTATTTGGCTAACTACTACTTTAATTTTGCAGACTCGGTTCATACTGGACCACTTCATCCGTATCACTGACCCCGACGACCCTATCAGGAAGGGATTCAGGTTATGTGTCGAGAGGGACTGCTCCTCTCAGTATCGGCTCCGAAAGAGCCAGTTCAAGAGAGCCCACTTTGAAAAAAAGGGGGGCCTGAAAGCTGTTCCACAGTTGGAGCAAGATGTTCCTCCAGAGGGGTTGTCACAGGAGGACTGGAGGGCATTGCTGAGATACTACCAGAGGGAAGACCGGATGAAGAAGTCGGAGACAAACAAGACAAACAGGGGCAAGCAAGTTCTTGCGGGGACCCATGGACGACAGTCTTACTCGCAGTACGTCCACCAAGAAAAGGTCAGTTATTGTTATGAAATATATACTTGTATTTAAAAATATATGTTAAATAATGTATATTCTTATGATTGGACGTACTTGAGGTATTTTTTTCTTTGGCCCGATTGGTCTTCCACGTTTATTTTTAATAACGGAAGGGTCCTTAATTTTGGTTCTCCCCGGATAGACGATGTCTTTTAATTTTGAAATCCAGTTTTTCCGATTGGGCTTCGGTTGTTGCTTAAACTGGACCTTAACATCCTCTACTAAATCGTCGATAGCTTCGTCATCGTCGGAGTCTTTTCGATGATCATTGTCCGGTAGGCACGTCGACGGTGTCAAGTCTAGCTTTCTCCAAAAGTCATTTATGTTATGCACCTCAACACGTTTGCCTACATTTTTAAAAAATAATTATAATATTTGTGCATTTACCCCAAAAAACATCAATTAATTATATTCAGATAAACTTACTGTAATGCATGTACGCAGCTAGACGGCAGGCACATGGAAGCCCACAACTAATCCAAACCTTACACCCGCACTTTCTCAAGTCTTTACCCATCTGATTTTTGAATCGATCAATTTCTTCGACCATTATATCCAGAGCTGTCACAGATACAACACAAAGCAGGTCTTTCAAACATGGGTAGTTGTGTTTACCAGCTCTATAAATCCTGCTTTCCTCCAGTTGGCCCTTGATTTCTGTATCTTGTCCGAGGAGGATATCATTAACACATTGAATTATTCTGTGAAATGTACATCTCCCCTTCAACTCGGACTTCAGGAGTGAATGCTCAGCCTCAACTCTGTTGGTAGTGTAGTTACGGTAGTTGAGATGCTGATCGACCCAAAAGGACACAAACTTTTCCTTGTACTGGGAAAGCCACTCCTTCTGCAGGTACTTGTAAACCTCTGTAAATTTAACATTGGGTTAGGATGTGTGACTATATGTGATTTACCAAAAATAAAAAAATATAAAAAATTTCATGTGCACTTCACTTACTGTGTAAATCTTTTCCCATCTTCTCTTTTAAATCTTTTTCATTTTGGGTGTACTCTTCTAGTGTGCGTGACTCATAAAGTTTTTTCCACCATCCGTAAAAAGGCCCCCATTTCCCTGCTCCTTCTAACGATGGCATGCTAAATTTTTCGATGTTCCTCCATATGTGGACTCTACAAAGTAAATGGTATGCTTCCGGCATAACGGTTTTGCATGCTTTCATGAGCGCCAGATCCCTGTCCGTGAGTACCACGCGCACATCAAACCCTTCACCTAGGGTCGACTTCAAACACTCCAACACCCATCTATAATTATGCTCCTGTTCGCTGATGATAAACGCGTATGATATGCTGAAGGTCCTGTTTGTTGGAGTGACACCGACGATCTCGACCAACGGCATGTTGTACAAGTTGGTTTTGTACGTGGCGTCTATTTGGATAACATAAGGAAATGCACGCCACAACTTAAATGATGTCGGATGTATAAAAAACAGATTCTCCAACCGACCAGATACACTGTTTGTGGTATGATAATACAAGTAATTATGCTCCCTTAGCAAACTGAACATAACCTGCGCCGGTTGAACAATATGGCGTACGTATGTCGTTTTAGATACTCTATCATAGTAAATAAATAAAAAAATATGTAAATTTTATATACGTAACCTGCATTGGAGTGTTCCCATGTTTTGACGCCGCCTTCTTCCGTAACGCTTTTTGAAAATTGTAAATGTCTTCACTGCGGGTCAAGTTTCCTGGAAATTCTTCTTTCAACAGCTTTAACATCCTACCGGGCGATGTACCGCGATGATATTCAGCTTCCAGAAATGATCTCTCATCTTCAGTCAACCTTCTTGCGTACGCGTAACCCTCCAGATTATTAGCTGGATAGTGATTATGTGTGTCGTCTATAACAGTTACCCTCCAACCACCATCAGTTGTCAAACGGGCGTCCAATCTAAAGGGGCACTGACATTTAAGTGTCTTTTTAACGAGCCCGATTGTCCTATTATCTATTTGCCCAGAAAGATTACAGACTATGGTCAATTTATTTTTGACACCAGCTAAGTTGGAATTTGTTCGTCGTTTGATTAACACATAACCAAGCTCTTTTGCTATTCTTTTGGCCCAGTTGAACACTTCTTCGTGTGAATCGAACACCTAAAATAGTTATTTTAAAAATTATCATTAAATTATATATATACATATACATAAACGGTATGAAAAATTTAATAAACATATATATATATACCTACTATATTTAAACATATATACATATACATAAACGGTATGAAAAATTTAATAAACATATATATATATACCTACTATATTTAAACATATATACATATACATAAACGGTATGAAAAATTTAATAAACATATATATATACCTACTATATTTAAACATATATACATATACCTAAACGGTATGAAAAATTTAATAAACATATATATATATATACCTACTATATTTAAACATATATACATATACATAAACGGTATGAAAAATTTAATAAACATATATATATATACCTACTATATTTAAACATATATACATATACATAAACGGTATGAAAAATTTAATAAACATATATATATATACCTACTATATTTAAACATATATACATATACATAAACGGTATGAAAAATTTAATAAACATATATATATATACCTACTATATTTAAACATATATACATATACATAAACGGTATGAAAAATTTAATAAACATATATATATACCTACTATATTTAAACATATATACATATACATAAACGGTATGAAAAATTTAATAAACATATATATATATACCTACTATATTTAAACATATATACATATACATAAACGGTATGAAAAATTTAATAAACATATATATATATACCTACTATATTTAAACATATATACATATACATAAACGGTATGAAAAATTTAATAAACATATATATATATACCTACTATATTTAAACATATATACATATACATAAACGGTATGAAAAATTTAATAAACATATATATATATACCTACTATATTTAAACATATATACATATACATAAACGGTATGAAAAATTTAATAAACATATATATATATACCTACTATATTTAAACATATATACATATACATAAACGGTATGAAAAATTTAATAAACATATATATATATATAATTATATATATATATACATATAAATATCTAACATTTTACATATGCAATAAATTTAACAACGAAACACATATTAAATGGTACAAAAATATAAATTTAAGTAACTAAGTGGTTTTTTTAACTAAATATTAATAAATTTCTAAATTTTAAAAGTAAGCTTCAAGATGTACGAAATTAATGAAGGATAGCAAGCCCACAATTTCTAACATTTCATTAAAAAAATAAAAGATAATTTCGATAAAGTAAATTCTTTTAATGCAAGTATTCTTTATATTAGGTGGGTAAATAGGTGATTTTAAACGTTAACAAGGATAAATATGATAAAATCCCTTTAATTATACCTCATCGGTGTGGAAAGCCCTAGCGTCGTAGTCAAAATGAGGGGCCGCCTCCGGCATCTCAAATTCTTCATCAGGTTCTTCTAAGTGAAACTCAAAATCTTCCGCACCCATTTCTCCCCATAAACACTCAAAATCCATCTGAAATATATATACATATACATAAACGGTATGAAAAATTTAATAAACATATATATATATATATATATATATATACATACTATATATATATATACCTACTAATTAAACATATATATATATACATATACATAAACGGTATGAAAAATTTAATAAACATATATATATATACCTACTATATTTAAACATATATACATATACCTGAAAATGAAAATGCTAAAAATACACGGAATTCGAATGAAAATGAAAGCTTGAATGTGCAAAAATCGAATGCAAAGTTGTATACATATATAGCGCAGCCCGTACACTGTTGACTTGATAGCAGCGTGGGCTTGTTTGTCTTATTAACTTTTTGCAGCGACAGTCGCTGCAAAAGGTTAATAAGACAAACAAGCCCACGCTGCTATCAAGTCAACAGTGTACGGATAAGGTACATGCGTTTTTGCAGCGCGAGTCGCTGCAAAAAGTCGGGTCGAGATACCACTTTACTGGTTGGCATACCACGCGCCTTTTTTTATTCACAACTTTCTTTTCCAATTCTCTAAAAAAAATTCCACGTTTTTGTCGTGTTAAGTCTGAATTAACTTTGATGCAAATCCTAAATGATGATCATAATAAACATTTTGGAACTCAAATCAAAAAATGAATATACATTATATTTTTAAATTATATATATAACGAACGGCATGAACTAAATGATTCTTTATATATCCGAATTTCAATAAACAAAATTACAAGTTTACAACACACCCCCATCATATGTGATACATGAGACTTTTACATAGTAGATGTCTCGAAACGAGGGTAAAAAGAGAGTAACTAGTTTCCTATATGATTCTTTTTTTTACCAAAAATATACATAGATGTATATAGTGAATAAAAAATATACACAACAATCAAAATGGCAATAAAACAACCAAAGAATTTTTCTTGTATACTCTATCTAAGCCTTTTAAGTATTAAGGGTGATGATTAACCCTTGCTAGCTAGCTAGGAAGAACTTTAGAATAGTAATGAGTCCAAGAACATGTCGTCACGGGGTTCCTCTTTGGTTCCGGTGAACGCTCTATCTGAATCGTGTTGTTGATCAATGTAGTTGGATTTGAAGGCATTTTCGAATTGTGAGAATTTGAAACTTCCGGGATTTTGCAACATTTCTAATGTAAATGGTGCTTGATTATCTAATGATGGAGAGAACCTAGACCCCTGGTCTGCCATATGGTTGTTAGTTTGGTAATGAGACATTGCCAAAGGCTTAATGGCCATAGTGGGCACATTGTTGCCATTGGTCTGCAACCGATGGCCAGAGCCACGAGGCATTGGGACATCATGGTTGTGTTTTCCTTCGTAAGTAGTTATCACGGACCGCAAGTCTTGAGACGCGCGCTCAACATGTTTCCTCACGGAACAACCAAGACTCGTACATTTATAGTAACTCCTATAAAAGTTTAACGAAAAACACAAACACCATATTAGAAACGATAATAACTAATACCATTTTTGAACTGACAAAACGAAAATAAATTTGCTTTGGTTTACCTTGGATTAGGGTTCCCCTTGACAACCTTTTGCCCGTATTTTCTCCATCTGTATCCGTCATCAAGTATATCAATATCACTCGTGGTTTGAACCACAACCCTGGGTTCTCGTACTGTCCTAGTTCCTCCAATCATCGATATCCCTTCGTTTTCTGATGCTTTCCTGTAATATAATACCATATAATTTAGCAAACATTGTTTGATCTACTGATACATTCAAAATTGATAAAAACTCGGTTCTAAAAAAGAAAAAGAAATGCCATTTTTTAAACGCATAATTCGTTTTGAAAACGCAGTCCCAAACAACCCTCTTAGTAATAAACATCATACTTCTACTATTATAGAAGAAGAAAAAACAGAAATTTACCATCTTTTGGCTTCAGGTTGCTCATCTTCATCAAGATCATCTCCACCTGATCTACTCCTACTCCGGTCAAACTCATCGTCTCCAACAGACGAATTCTCCGGTGTAGCAACAGAATCAAACTGCCCAGAACCATTAGAAACATAAGACTGCTCAGGGTAATCATGAACTTCATGATCATTATTATTCGAAACCAAACTCATTTGTAAATTATTCGAACCCAGTGAATTAGATGTGGATGATCTTCGAGTATGTTGAGGTTTGGGATGATTATGATTACCCTTATAAACAATCTCAGTAATCTGTCCATCTAAATTAGTCTCAAGTTTCTTTTTCATCGAACAATTCGGATAAGTACACTTATAATAACTTCTAGGATTCTCACTTCCTTTCACTTGTTTTTGCCCATATTTTCTCCAGTTATATCCATCTTCTGATTTCTTATTCAGTGTCTGATTATTGTAAGTATTGTTACTATTATTTGTATAACCTGATTGTAAACTTTGTGTTTGTGAGTTGGAGTCTGTTTGTATTGTTGAGATTTCAGGCGAAAAGCTTCGAACTTGAGATGGATACTCATGATCTGATTGAACTAAAGATTTCGAATCTTGATGGTGTTTTGGTTTCTGATTGTTCCATATTGGTTGCTCCTGATATTATAAATAAATATAAAAAAAACTAAATTAGTATACCTACATACGAATTAGATGAAAAAATAAGTAACAAGAAGCCAAGTTTGACTATATGATTATGATTAAAGAAAAGAAAAAAAAAACATACAGTGGATTGATTTAACTGTGGTTGAAAAGAGAAATCTAAGAAGCTTTTTTGCTCCTTTTTGATGCCCTGTTCTTGGTTTTGAATATTATTGTTTAAACTCTTCCAATTAAATCCATTAAATGGGAATGAACCAGTTGTTGGAGATGGAAAAATCTGCAAAAAAATAACAACAAAAATGTTAAAATTTAACTCATATTTTGTTGAAAACTAGCAGAAAATAATCAATTTACAGCAGTTCAGCAGCTAATATACAAGCTGTTCAAAAAGAAGTTAATATAATAAACAGACTATTAATATTTAAAAGAATAATTATAAATAGAAGAGAAAAACAAATTATCTGAGAAATATTTCATTGAGACATAGCAAATGACACCAATCAGAGAAAAAAACCTCAATGTTTAGCTGAAAAGGGAAACATTCTTTTTTACAACCAAAATAGAAATGAACACTTTATTAACAAATGAGCTTCAAAATTGAGCTAAAAAAATGATAAATCAATGTTATAAGAATACAAATTTTTCCACAAAAAGTTAGCAAAACACATTTTGGGGTTTCAAAATTGAGTAAAAAATCATAATTTAAATACTAAACTTCAACCAAAATTTCCTGAATAACTTATTAAAACCTCTTCTGTTTACTAGTTTAATCATTAGATAACACCAGAAGGGAAAAAATCAATGTCTAACTAAATCGGAAACAATACTTTGTATTAAAAAAGCAGAAGAAAATATAATATTTTTTTTAATCAAATGAGTTTCAAAATTGAGAAAAAACCCATTAATAAAAACCAAAACTTTAACAAAAACTTCATTGAGACATAACAACAAACACTTGGTAGCCAAAAACAAAAATTCAGCTCAAAAATGAAAGAAAGAAAAAACAATCTATAGTCACATCATTTTCAACTATCAATATCAATACTTACATTAGAAGAAGAAAGAAGAACAGGGGAATCAAGAAACTCAGCCGGAGATAAACCAGCCGGAATAGCAAAGTAAGAAGACGGCGAGAACGCCGGCGGGGAGATGGGCAGTGAAGGTGGTGGGACGGATTTGAATTTAGGTACGCCGGAGCTGATTCTGTCGGAGATCCGGGCGGAGAGTCCGGTGGTTGTTCGGGCTGCCGGAATTTGGTCGGAAAAAGAAGACATGAAAGAAAAAGGAGGAGGAGGAGAAGTTGTGGTATTTGAAGTTGAAGAAGTCGTTATGGAAATAGATAGGGGATTATTTATAGATGTATAGATATAGATTTTTGTATGCATATTTGAGAAGGAAGGTAAAGAGGAAGAAGTGAAAATGTACACGTATTGTATGTATATTTTTACTTTTTTAATAATAAAGACAAACAATGATGACGTCATACTATATGTTACTCCCTCCCGGGTTTTTTTTCGCTAATCGTGAACCCATAGATGACGTAAATGGTTACAATGTAAATTATATACCTTAGGCCGCGTCTGGTTTACATAATGTTTTTGGAAGAAATGAAATCTTTTAAAGGAATTGAAATTTGAAGCTATGAAATTTGACGGAATGTTTTTAATTTTTTGAAAATTCAAGTGATGGAATGAATGAAATTCCTTCCTCCATCCCCAAGGAATGGAGATTCCATCAAATGATGGAATGTTTACATTCCTACGAAATGAGATTCCCTCTTCTTTGAACCACCAAACGCACTAAGAAATAGAATTCAATTCCAATTCCATCAAATTCCGTGAACCAAACGCGACCTTAATAAAGTTCATTGGAATGAACAGTAAAAAACGTGGATGTAATATATACGTGGAGTGGTGCGCGCATTATCTTCTGAGAGAGAGGTCCCGGTTTCGAAACCCGCCACTTCTTTTCTTATTTTTGGTTAGTTTTTTTGGAATTTTGAATTTACACTTAGCCCTCTCGTAGTTTATCCTTTTCCACCCTCCTGTTTGTTTTTTTTGCTACCTGCCCCTCCTATTCTCTATTAGCTTTCTTTTTTACCCCATAAGATTTTATATTTTTTTAAAAAGGACATGTAGTAATTTTTTTTTCCTAACATTTTTGCCCCTCCTATTCATCTTTTTTATAAATTTTGTAATATTTTGCTTTTAACATCTTTGTTTTGCTTTTAGTTATTCTTTCTTACTTTGTTTTTGGGTTATATATTTTGTATTTTGGTTTTTTAAATTTTTTTCTAAAACTATTATTTTTAATATTTTTTACATATATCTTTTTGGGTTCTTTTATTTTTTGGGTAAAGGGATACCCCGATTAGCTTTTTTAACAACATGAACCAAATGCGTACAAGACACAAGTAATATGGCAAGGTACCATATTAGTTCCTATATACATGCCGTATTTGCATATATATGTAAACCAAGCTAAAAAGCAAAACCAATACAAGAGAAAGCTACATATCTTCTAATGCTAGTTACATGATGTTGACTAACATTAGTTTAATATAAACTTCATGTTGGTAGCTTCCAAGCATCAAGCATGCGCTTCCCACTTTCATTGTTCTTGAACTTCATTGTAAGTTCAAGATCTAACAGTAGATACTATGACATCTTTAAGCTGGAGTGCCGATCTCATATTAGGAGTAAACAAGCGATTATTTCTCTATTTTATACATTTTCTTTTTTAAATATTTTTTGTTTAGGTTTTTGGGTTATTATTTTACAAATTTTTTTGCCTTTGATTTCGAACTAAACAAGAATATGTCGTTATGTTTATGATGATACCCTTAAAAAAATTGAATACCTCGACAAAAAAAAGAACAGGTACCCGCGACACGCGGGGAAAACCTGCTAGTTGATTATAATGGTTACAATGTAATTGACTATTATACATAATAAAAAGAAGAGTTAATTAATAGTCAACGAGAGTAAGTACCCGCGCGTTGCGGCGGTAAGAAGGTGGGGTGATAGGTCATAGAGTGTGATAGGTCAAAGGAGTGATATGTCATAGAGTGTGATAGCCAAATTCCTTAGCCGTATGGGCTCCGCCCTCGGATTTAAAAATTCGTCGAAAGTATATCGAATGACATTTCTAATGAAAGAGCATGAAATTTTAAGAACACCCATATAATTTTTATAATTTATCGATGTACGGTTTTTAAGATAAAATATTTTGAATGAATTAGAGGAATAAAATGATTTATGGAGGAGAGAGAAAAATGAATTGTTGAGATTTGAGGAGAGAGAAAAATGAGTGGTTGAGATGTATATAGATGTATTGTACCTTATGCATTAGTAGGTGTAAATTGTTGAAAAGTTGAAAAAATTTGGAGGGAACAAATGCTTTATAATGTACGAGACAAAGTACTCGCGCGTTGCGGCGGTGAGATGGTGGGGGTGATAAGTCATAAAGTATAATAGGTCATAGGAGGTGATAGGTCATAGAGTGTAATAGCCAAATGTCTTAGCCGTCCGGGCTTCGTCCTCGGATTTAAAAATTCGTCGAAAGTATATCGAATGACTTTCTAATGAAAGAGCATGAAATTTTAAGAACACCCATATAATTTTTATAATTTATCGATGTACGGTTTTTGAGATAAAAGATTTTGAATGAATTAGAGGAATAAAATAATTTATGAAGGAGAGAGAAAAATAAGTGGTTGAGATTTGAGGAGAGAGAAAAAAATGAGTGGTTGAAATTTCTTCTAAGGGTATTATGAATAAGTGATAGGGGTATTTTGGGGTTTTTACTTACTTAAAGTTGAAAAAATGGAGGAAACAAATGCTTTTTAATGTAGTAGAGATAGTCAATTAATTACAATATAAGTTGACTATATAATTGAGAACTTGAACTTTATATTAGCATGACTTTAATGAATGGTTAACCGAAATCCGAACCGAAATTAACCGACTTTTTTAGGTAACCGAAATTAACAGTCAAAAATTCTAAAACCAAACCAAACCCGAAAAAACGATTCAAAATTTCTAGCTAACCGAGCCTAACCAAACCGTTTACAGCCTTACAACCCAATGGCAAATTTTGTTTGTTACATTTGCTCTTTATTATATAAGACGGTTTATCAGTATTAATGTGTTAATCTCAAACCATAGTTGGTTGATTTGTTTAATTGTTTGCAAGAATATGTAAGTTGATTGCTAACTACTCAGGTTAAAATTTTAGGCGAAAAAAGATCTTATTTGTTGGAGCGGAGGTCGATCAGCTAGCTACTCAAGTTGTCAGCGTTCAAGAAAATGGTCCAGCCAAAATTCTAGCAAACTGTCTGAATTAGTTTTTTTTTTTTTTTTGTCTTATATTAAAGGGCTTCTTTAAGAAAGGAAGAATAAAAAACTTTCTAGAGTGTATTAGCTGATACTTGTCAAACAAGGAGGTAATTTAGATAATCTAAAAAATTATTTATCACTATATCTATATATGTATACAACATCTTTTTCAAAAACAAGGATTCATGTATTTGTTTTCATTTTTCAAACACAACTTGTTGAACAGGGCATATATCTAATTTCCGAATTTCATATGCATTTTCTTCGGTTGGTCCCACTTATCAAATAATTCTCAAATCTGCATAATTGGAGTTAAATATGAACCTCATTTTAAATCTATTTATCTGTTTATATAATGTGAATGTGAATATGTGAATGTGAATGTGAATGTGAATGTGAATAAAGCTATTCCTTGAGCTATTAATGGTATTATTATTTTTGCACTTATTGGTTTCAACGAATATCAATTACAGGGACGATCTTTTTTTAGTGTATCAAAAACGATATTAGAGAAATCATACAATCACAAAAGCGATACACAAAGTTTTGCCACAATGACACCTTGTTGGGTTTTTTTAATAGCATTTTATTAAAATAAAATGCTAACTGGTTGAAGGATATCAATCGTTAGATACAATAGAGTTTACATCTGAGTAGCGGGTTTTTAAGCCAATCAAACCAAGAACTACTAGACTTTCTACATTTATTTGATTGTTATTTACAAAATATTCTATTTTTACTGTAAAAAAAACATAAATATGTTACTAGACTTTCATATAATATTATTTTAGAAATGATTCATTTTGAATTTTGAAGTGTTTTTTTTATTTTTACTAATAAGGTTGGTAGTTTATTGGTAAAGTTTTTGATTTTGAAATAATCTATCTATGTTCGAGTCAAGTCTCATTCTTTACATTTAAATGGATGAGTTATTGGGAGCTTTTTTCTGAGTTTCATCTTATATATTTGTGTTATTTTAGAATAGGAGTAAGATCGTCTTCTCTTTTAGAAAAGAAAAAAAAAGAAAATGCTAAACGCAACCCTTGCACTTAACGTGCATAAAAAATTTGTACATTCCATTTAAAAAACTCTCCCCCTGAATTTTATGGTAAGTGTACAACTAATTAATGCACCTTAACTGCAGCCCTAAAGGTTGCGTTTAGCAAAACAAATAAAAAAGTTTTTGTTAAACGAAGCCCTAAAGGCTTTCATTAAGATGCATTAAATAGTTGTAAACTTATCATAAAATTCAGGGGGTGTGATTTTAATATGAAAAGATAGAATGTTTTTATGCACGTTAAGTGAAACCTAAAAGATTCATTTTAACATTTTTCATAAAAAGAATGGTATTTTTACTTTTTGTTTCTAAAAAGAATAGTGACGTATTAATATTAAGGTGGCGGCTGGGTAGTGTTGATAAATATCTGCGCGCATTTTGGTGAGGCGCGAGACATACGCATCCAATCTAGCTGCCACAAATGCCAATTTTGATGGACTCCTTAAAATAATAAAAATTAGTAACAGATAAAAATGCTAAATATATTTTTTGGTGTTATAGTTAACACATAAAAAAAATTGTATTACAGTATTTATATAAAAAGTCACCTTTGAATCTTATAATTAGAGTACAGCTAAGGTTAACTATAACCTTTAAGACCGTAATTACTAATTAGCAAAACCCAACTTATAAATCTAACAATGATTAAGTCTATTAGACATATTAAAGCTTATGTATTTCAGGCTTAATATATAATACTTGAAAGGTTTTTGAGGTGCTTAAGTTAGAGTAATAAATTTTTGATTAGAAAATGTTATCCGCTGAGTTAAGATAATATATATTAGAAGTGAGTGGCTATATAACGTATATTAAAAGGATATGCTAATTAGTGATAATGATTCTATCCATCTGGTAGTTCTGGTTTCATTGTGAATTTGAGCTCTTGTTTCGTTATTAGGATATCAATGAGAAGTTGGAATTGGTTAATTTAATATGTTAAAGATGTCCATTCCTTCTAGATGGAGTGATGGACTTTGCGTTTTACTGTTTTAGGTTTAGATTGACTTTTCCTACTTGATACTTTTTTGTTACTTTGATTTTTTCTTTTTATTTTGTCATGGTATGAAAGGGAAATCGAGAATAATTGATTATCTATCTCTATAGATAGTGTAAGAGGTTGTTTGTTTTCTTAATTACTGGAAGGATACATGCGCGATGCGACGATGTAATAGTGATGATAGTGGTGCCGGTGACAAGTGGTAGTGGTGGGAATGAACCAGTTGATAACTATCCCACAATTGTTTAGGTGTTTCATATAATCAAACTAGACAACTTCTTAATACATCTTGAAAACACTTCATATATAGTCCTTGAAAGTTTCCAATCCAAAATTACATATTAAGTATCTACTACTAGTCTACTACTACTTATAAAATAATAACTATCATAGTCCATTTTCAAATTTTAATCTATTAAGATTTAAAAGGAAAGATGTTGTGTGAAAGGGAAACAAAAGCAGTCAAAAAGATATTTTTGTAGCACAACAAAAAAATAAGCCAAGAATCTGAGCGTGTTATGATTGGTGAGGGGTCAAATAGTTCAAATGGGTCTTTTACTCAGATAGATTGACAAAAAAATTAATTAACTAATATAAACTTTAGTAATGTAATTGTTGTTCTACATAAATAGTTTACGTGATTTTGGATAATGTCATGATCTATTTAGCGACTCTGTTGTTCTTGTCCAAAAGTTGTATGTTATTTGTGCTTTCTTTTTTTCCACAATAATATATTAGTCATGAATTGAAAATTTAGTTGAAGATTTATTCATGGTGGATCACTTCAATATAATTAGAAAGATATTATGTTTTTTTTTTGTTTCTAATAATCGAATATCGTTAGTTAAACATCTTACATATTTCAATTACAGACCCATTTAATTAGGGGAGTGATATTTATACAACAAAATTTGGCCATCTACAACAAACGTATAAAATTTATTGCGCAATGTACACTGTATTATGCATGAATTGTTGTAGATGATTAAAATTTATTGTAGCAATATCACTTCCCATTAAATTACTCATGTAAATACTCATAAGGCCACATTAAATTACAGACCCGTCTTCCTTGCATATTTCAATTTTCGAATAGAGAAAATCCATTTTTGTTCTATCATTGCTTTCATGATTAGTTTTGCCTAGTGTAAATCGGGAACATTACAATTTACAACTACAAACTAGTAATTAAGTTTTATAGTTTACATAAACCGATTTGATGACCCATTTACCAACCTTATTTTTACCTGATAATGTAGAATGATTATGAATGTATTGACAACTATTTATGATAATTTCGTTTGTTTATATTCCAAGTCTCACATCTCACTTTGATACATTATAGATTATAGATTTTTAATTTTAATAAGATATAGCATTGAAGCTAAAATACTACTTGTAAAAAATGTAATTAAAATCGATCCTCATTTAAAAAATGGTTCAAAAGTTCCAATTTCAATAGAAGAGTAAACTCAATTTGGCTAAACATTTGTCACATGTAAATCAAGAAATATATAGAGCAAGAACAAAATGATGTTAATTACTAGTTAATTAATAAATATATGAAAAGAATGAAAGTAAATGTCTCCGTCCACCAAGCATTGCTTCATTAAACAAAGCAAAGAAAGAGTCACATTTGTGGCAAGCCCATGATCTAAATTTGATTTAATTACATATAAAGGTAGTCCAAAAAGTTGCAATTTGTATGAATGTTGTATAAAATATCCTAATTCCCCGTTACAATTATGATGATATGTGATATATTACTTAAGTCATTAAATAAATTTGAAAATTTAAGAATGAATGAATTTGATATATTGAAAGATATCTAACATTGGTCTAATGTGTTTAAGCCTTTGATGAGGTGATCCATCAATATACCTACATGTTTATGTATTCTATGGAAATATATTTAAAAAGAAAACTTAAGGTGAGATGAACGCTAACAGATTAAAAATAATACGATATACGCATTTGACATTTGATAATATATTTGATTTGTTTGTTCCTACACACAGAATATATGATGATTGGAAAGCCATAATATACATTGATATGTATATATATAGACACTAGACAGGGACATATTGAAGCTAGCCATTTTTCTGACCGGGTTCAAAACTAAAATTACCAATAATTAATGAGAATATTGCTATTGCTAACGTAGTAGCCCTGCCCCTAGTGGCCTAGTTCCATTTGTCGTTGGGGCTAAAAATTTTCCTTGCTTAATTAGTAGTGAGTTCATAGCTTGAAGCGTTGAATTGTACGAGTTATGTATTACTAGTAAGATCATATGAGCTCAATTGCACTCCCTTGACATAGAATGGCTCCAATTATAGATTGCATTATAAATAGATAAAACAATGAATGTATTCTGCGTATGATTCTTTGATGCATATATATATATATATGATGTCATGTATAAATCTTTTAACCCATAAACTATATATTTAAAGCACCCATTTTGAATAAAAAACTTTCACATTAATAATCACCCCACCATCGTCGTCACCCCCACTACTGTCATTGACTCCGCTATCACCCGTCACCGCCACCACCACCACCACCATCCGGCGTCGCTATCGTCATTGCCTTTATATCGCGCAAGCATACATATAGTTATACTTGATATTTGGTACCTAATGTATACATAACCGAAAGTAACCCACTTAAAAAAACTGACCAACCTAGTGTGACTGTGTGACTAGCCAAAAATACTAAGCGCAAGTCTCAATTTGAAAATTATCGTTTTAATATAAATACATATAATAATTATATAAACTGTAAGATAAGATAATACATGGCTCAAAACTTCCTATTCAAGTCTTAAAGTGAGTAAACTCATTTACCTCCACATTTATCATATTTAAAAGCATTTTTAAAGTTGGATAAATATCAAGAGCAAGAACACTAATAATTTAGTTAATAAATATGAAAATAATGTGAGTAGATGTCTCCATACACCAAACAAACTTCATTAAACAAGGCAAAGAAAAAGTCAAATTTGTTACAAGTCCACTATCTAATCTAATTTTGATCAATATATTTAAAGGTAGTCAAAAAGTTGCAATTTGTATGAAAGTTGTATAAGATATTCTAAATTCTCCATTACAGTTATAATAAGCGCGTGGTGACCCGACCAGTGTTCTGGTATCTCGACCAGACTATTTGCAGCGACTGTCGCTGCAAATAGTCGTGTACCTTATCCGTACACTGTTGACTATGACAGTCAACAGTGTACGTTTTACGGTATATATGTGTACAACTTCGCATTCAGTTTTCGCACACAACGCTTTCATTCTTTCATTTTCATTTTCATTCATACCATTTCGCATTCAGTGTACGTTTCTTTCAATTTCATTTTCATTTGTCGCTTCGCATTCATCAGGTATATGTATATATGTTTAAATATAGTAGGTATATATATATATGTTTATTATTTTTTTCATACCATTTATGTATATGTATATAACTTTCATTCTTTCATTTTCATTTTCATTTTCATTCATACCATTTCGCATTCAGTGTACGTTTCTTTCAACTTCATTTTCATTCTGTCGCTTCGCATTCATCAGGTATATGTATATATGTTTAAATATAGTAGGTATATATATATATTTATTTATTATATTTATATATATATATGTTTATTATTTTTTTCATACCATTTATGTATATGTATATATATTTCAGATGGATTTTGAGAATTTATGGGGAGAAATGGGTGCGGAAGATTTTGAGTTTCACTTAGAAGAACCTGATGAAGAATTTGAGATCCCGGAGGCGGCCCCTCATTTTGACTACGACGCTAGGGCTTTCCACACGAAGAAGTGTTCAACTGGGCCCAAGGAATAGCAAAGAAGCTTGGTTATGTCTTAATCAAACGACGAACAAATTCCAACTTAGCTGGTGTCAAAAATAAAGTGACCATAGTCTGTAATCTTTCTGGGCAAATAGATAAAAGGACAATTGGGCTCACTAAAAAGACACTTAAATGTGAGTGCCCCTTTAGATTGGACGGCCGATTGACAAGTGATGGTGGTCGGAGGGTCACCGTTGTAGATGTAACATCCGTGAATTTTGACTCGTTGACTTTACGTGTAATATGACTAACAATATAGGTTAATGAAGTATTCGGGTCGTTTTGGTGATTAAATGACAATGTGGAAGTTATTTGGGTCGTTTCGTGAATTAAATGGCAATGTGTTGTATTCGGGTCAATAATGTGTTTTGATCGGTGTTTAAATGCCTAGCGATGTGTATTTTGACTTAGGAAGAGAAACGGGTCGACCCGTGGGTTATCCACGACCCACCAGCCCTCTTGACCCATTTCCCTCCCCTTATCTCTCCCTTCCACCACACATTCTATCTCTTTTCTCTTTTCTCTTTTCTCTCCAAGTAAAAAGCAAGACCATCCATCTCATTTCTTCACTTCTCTAGCATCATTTGGCGTTTTGGAACTAGTTTAACTCGAGAATCATCATCGTCTTCATCTCTTTGTCACCATATCGAAGAATCAAAAGTCATAGTGCAAGGTTTTACCCATTTTGACCCAATTCGGGTTCTAGCTCGAGAAAGAAGTTTTGGTAAGTCTAATTCATTCCTTTTGCTTCTATTTATGTTAGTATACTCGTTTCTAGTCATCTCGTACATTTACATGTCCTAAAACGATTCAAAATGGATTTCGGGTCAATAATGTGTTTTGATCGGTGTTTAAATGCCTAGCGATGTGTATTTTGACTTAGGAAGAGAAACGGGTCGACCCGTGGGTTATCCACGACCCACCAGCCCTCTTGACCCATTTCCCTCCCCTTATCTCTCCCTTCCACCACACATTCTATCTCTTTTCTCTTTTCTCTCTTCTCTTTTCTCTCCAAGTAAAAAGCAAGACCATCCATCTCATTTCTTCACTTCTCTAGCATCATTTGGCGTTTTGGAACTAGTTTAACTCGAGAATCATCATCGTCTTCATCTCTTTGTCACCATATCGAAGAATCAAAAGTCATAGTGCAAGGTTTTACCCATTTTGACCCAATTCGGGTTCTAGCTCGAGAAAGAAGTTTTGGTAAGTCATAATTTATCCTTGTTAACGTTTAAAATCACCTATTTACTAATATAAAGAATACTTGCATTAAAAGAATTTACTTTTATACCGAATATCATTAAACAATAATATGTATTTCATATTTAAATTTATCATATTTATCCTTGTTAACGTTTAAAATCACCTATTTACCCACCTAATTATCATATTTATCCTTGTTAACGTTTAAAATCACCTATTTACCCACCTAATATAAAGAATACTTGCATATTTACATTTATCATATTTATCCTTGTTAACGTTTAAAATCACCTATTTACCCACCTAATTATCATATTTATCCTTGTTAACGTTTAAAATCACCTATTTACCCAAATTATCATATTTATCTTGTTAACGTTTAAAATCACCTATTTACCCACCTAATATAAAGAATACTTGCATTAAAAGAATCACCTTTAAAATTTAAATATTTATTTAATATATTTAAATATCATTAAACAATAATATGTATTTCATGTAATTGAAACAATCTTTAGTTAAAAAAACCACTTTACTATTTATGGGTCACTTTACTATTTCAGGTGTTCGATTCACACGAAGAAGTGTTCAACTGGGCCCAAGGAATAGCAAAGAAGCTTGGTTATGTCTTAATCAAACGACGAACAAATTCCAACTTAGCTGGTGTTAAAAATAAAGTGACCATAGTCTGTAATCTTTCTGGGCAAATAGATAAAAGGACAATTGGGCTCACTAAAAAGACACTTAAATGTGAGTGCCCCTTTAGATTGGACGGCCGATTGACAAGTGATGGTGGTCGGAGGGTCACCGTTGTAGATGTAACATCCGTGAATTTTGACTCGTTGACTTTACGTGTAATATGACTAACAATATAGGTTAATGAAGTATTCGGGTCGTTTTGGTGATTAAATGACAATGTGGAAGTTATTTGGGTCGTTTCGTGAATTAAATGGCAATGTGTTGTATTCGGGTCAATAATGTGTTTTGATCGGTGTTTAAATGCCTAGCGATGTGTATTTTGACTTAGGAAGAGAAACGGGTCGACCCGTGGGTTATCCACGACCCACCAGCCCTCTTGACCCATTTCCCTCCCCTTATCTCTCCCTTCCACCACACATTCTATCTCTTTTCTCTTTTCTCTCTTCTCTTTTCTCTCTATCTCTTTTCTCTTTTCTCTCTTCTCTTTTCTCTCCAAGTAAAAAGCAAGACCATCCATCTCATTTCTTCACTTCTCTAGCATCATTTGGCGTTTTGGAACTAGTTTAACTCGAGAATCATCATCGTCTTCATCTCTTTGTCACCATATCGAAGAATCAAAAGTCATAGTGCAAGGTTTTACCCATTTTGACCCAATTCGGGTTCTAGCTCGAGAAAGAAGTTTTGGTAAGTCTAATTCATTCCTTTTGCTTCTATTTATGTTAGTATACTCGTTTCTAGTCATCTCGTACATTTACATGTCCTAAAACGATTCAAAATGGATTTCGGGTCAAATTAGGGTTTAACTAGGGTTTGATTGTTTTGGAAGATTTGATGATGTTATGGATGGAAATACGGGTTTGGGCAAGTGTATTTAGGTGTTAGAAGGTCAAGGGTAACTTTAAAACGAGTCCATAAGCCTTAGATATCGATTTAGGGTTTTGAGTTCATGAAATAGGGTTTTGGGTCTTGATTTTCTGCATAAAATTCTGCAGGTCGTAGAGCTGCCCAGTAAGGGGCGTAACCTACGCCCCTTAGGGCCGTAGGTTACGCCAGTTGATTTTTCTTTGGGCGTACCTCGTACCTTACGCCAAATGTGGGCGTACCTTACGGTGCTCTTCATTTTCATTACGCCAAATTTCTTCAGTTTACGCCCCCTTTTCACTAGACTTTGCAAGGGCGTAACCTACGCCCCTTGGGGCCGTAAGTTACGCCAGTTGTAATTTTCTGATTTTCTTGTTTGACCTAGTTGACTTCCAGAACCCTAATAACGTATCGGGCTTCGATCTAAATCACTTCTTAACTTATTTAACAATGATTAAGAGTCTTAGAAGTCACTTAACGTCGAGAACCACTTTGGAAACCTAATTAGGGTTTTGCCGAGTATTTGATAACTACGTATATGTGTTTATGTGTGTTGATGTGAATGTACATGATCGATATTTAGGTTTTGGACGCGAAGCGAACATCGAGCGACTGTAACTCAACTTTGTATCAAATTTAACTTCTTTGCCGATCAGGTGAGTTTCGTAGCTCCCTACTCAATAGAGATTCGGGCTGAAAAGTGTACATATACGTGTTGTTTGTTTGTTTGGTTGACTTGACTTCCTGTCTAGTTAATTTCTGATTTTCTTGTTTGACCTAGTTGACTTCCAGAACCCTAATAACGTATCGGGCTTCGATCTAAATCACTTCTTAACTTATTTAACAATGATTAAGAGTCTTAGAAGTCACTTAACGTCGAGAACCACTTTGGAAACCTAATTAGGGTTTTGCCGAGTATTTGATAACTACGTATATGTGTTTATGTGTGTTGATGTGAATGTACATGATCGATATTTAGGTTTTGGACGCGAAGCGAACATCGAGCGACTGTAACTCAACTTTGTATCAAATTTAACTTCTTTGCCGATCAGGTGAGTTTCGTAGCTCCCTACTCAATAGAGATTCGGGCTGAAAAGTGTACATATACGTGTTGTTTGTTTGTTTGGTTGACTTGACTTCCTGTCTAGTTAATTTCTGATTGATTGTCGTTTGGTAGACAGTTTTGATTGATGGTGTGATGGTTTACGAATGTGTTTGTCATATTGTAACTCTTTAGGATAGAAGTACATACATGGAGGTCGGCTTTACTTTCAAAGGGTTTTAGGTGTGGTGGGAAGGCTGCGGATGACCCTATACATAAGCATCTAGAACTTGATGAAAGTAAAATCCTCTGAAGTGTATGTACGCGTTGTTTAGAGTAAATGATGGACTTTGGGATTACGTTTGAGATAGACATGAATGCCTTGATGTACTTGACTTGTGAGATACGTACTTATTCATACTTTTATCGTTGTATTGGTGAACTTACGGATTTATGGTCGTTGATTAAATGGTTGAGTGAGTGATTGATCGATTGGTTTAGTTGTTGGATTGATGAGACGGTTTATTACGTTTGATTGACTTAGTTAAGTTGTGAAGTATATTATTTTTATTAGGATAGTTGTACATACATGGAAGACGATGATACCTTTAATGAGTTGTAGATGTGGTGGGAAGGCTGCGGGTGACCCTATATATAAACATCTATGATTCCTTAAATGTAAAGGCGTATGAAATGTATGTGCATTGTAGTTTGATTTATTTGTGTTATGATGGTGTGGTGATTGAGATTGGTTAGGTTCGTACTTGGTGCTTGGTTGATGTACTTCCAAGTATACTTACTTGATGAATGGTTCCACGTACTTCCAAGTGTCATACACTTGAGATCGCGCAATGTACGATGTACTACCAAGTTGTTAGACTTGAGAATATTGTGTTTGTAATGATTGTTGTTGTCATGGTACACTTAGGTATTATTATTATGGTTATTGTTATTATTATTATTACTGCTAGGATAGACGTGCATACATGGAAGTCGTTTATGCCTTCATTGGGTTTTAGATGTGGTGGGAAGGCTGCGGGTGACCCTATATATAAGCATCTAGGATCCGAGGAAAGTAGAATCCTCCTAAGTGTATGTACGTATAGTTTAATTTGGGTTAATTATTGATGGTTGATGATTGTTGAATTTGTGGTTGGTGTTTATACGCGGTTCACACGCAAGCATAATATATTTGTACGCGGTTCACACGCAAGTATAATCTATTTACATACGCGGTTCACACGCTAGCATAATATATTTTACGCGGTTCACACGCAAGCATAATATATTTGTACGCGGTTCACACGCAAGTATAATCTATTTGCATACGCGGTTCACACGCTTGTATATTCTGTTTAAGCGGTCTTCATGCAAGTACACCCTATTTGGTGCAATTGTGGCATGGTTGTTATGATTTTGATATACGATATGATATGTATTATGACTGTTTATGCTTTTGGCACATGTATTGGTATTTACATCATTTGTGCACTCTTATTACACGCTTACTTGTTTTGTGTGATCTTGTTGTTGGACGTTATTGTGTTACTTAGAGGCTCACTGTAAGTCATGTTTCGCCTCTACTAGTACATTATGATTATTGACGATGGTTTCTAATGGACCATTACTGCGAACTCACCAACCTTGTGTTGACTATGCTTAGTACACTTTTCAGGTAACCAGGTTATCCAGGACGTGGAGTTTGATTTGTTTGCTTGCTGTCGAACCCGGACTGGACTTATATGGATCAAGGATCCATTTACCTTCTGTTGCATTGTACTTAGGATTGATAGCCTTCTTTTGATGTCGTTTTGTAAATTTTGATGATGACTTGCTCTTTATGTATTTTGATACTTGTTTATCTTAATGTAAGGATTCACTGAATCCTTTATTTGCATCTAGTTCATGTTCTACATTAATCCCACCTTGTGCTATATGATTTCCGTGATATTCTGAGCATTGGCTTGGGGTGTTACAGAATGGTGGCCCATGCAGATCGTAGAGAATTAGGCGGTTTGACCTAGACTACGGCTTAAGTTAAAACTCTTCATATAGCATGCATGGTTAGGAAATTTGTGTGCAACGTGAATTCTGTGAACCCTAGAAAGTGTATTGTGAGTTCGTAGTTAAGACCACTTATGTGATGGCTTGAATTCAACGTGATGAATGTGGAATGAGTACAATGTGGTTAATGTGTGCATTGACTGAATTTGATTGTCGTTGATGTGGATTGTTACTATTGATTGGTGCTAGTTTGATGCTTTAGAGCAAAGTGAAGTTATGTTATTAACTTAGTATAATATTGTGGCAACCCTAAAAGAACCCGATCAACTCTTTTATGGTTACCCAACATTATAACAAGTTAATGACATCGTAGATTGCGCACGTGTGGCTTAGAGTATAATAAGGAACCGATACACTTAATGGAAGTTGATCGGGTGGAGGGTTAGCCGTTGGTACACCCTGTATACATACCCGGTCAATAACTAGAGAGTATATCGAATTCGGATTATACTTTGAATCATTCGTGTTAGTTGTTTGGCTTAGTGTATAATAGGGAACCGATATGTTTAATGGAAGTTGATTGGGTGGAGGGTTAGCCGTTGGTACACCCTGTATACATACCCGGTCAATAACTAGAGAGTATATCGAATTCGGATTATACTTTGAATCATTCGTGTTAGTTGTTTGGCTTAGTGTATAATAGGGAACCGATATGTTTAATGGAAGTTGATTGGGTGGAGGGTTAGCCGTTGGTACACCCTGTATACATACCTGGTCAATGACTAGAGAGCATATCGAATTCAGATTATACTTGACCCACTTGTGTTAATTGTTTGATTTTATGATGTATTGAGCATGATTACTTGAATTAATAATGAACGATTGTAATGAAATTGACATGATAATATGATAAGTAACAATCCGGTAGGATTCTAGCACTCTTGCCTTAGCTTAATGATATGAAATGAGTATGTGGTATCGGTATGAGAGCATTGACTACTTGTGTGACTAACATGTGAGCATTTGAGACTAACTCTCGGGTCAACGTGTCACTTGCTTTATAGAAATGGTGAGACCAAGGAGAGCCGGAACGAACTATAGGGCTGAACCGGAAGAACCTCAACCGGAAGCTCAACCGGAGGTACAAGGAAGGTAGAGGTAGGGGTCGTGGTAGGGGCCGTGGTAGAGGTCGTGGTAGAGGCCAAGGAAGGGGTCGTGGTGAAGTTCCTGAGCCAAACATGGCTGAGGTGATCGCTCAAACGATCGCCAACTTATAATCTGGAAGGTTACGCGTACGCAAGAAGGTTGACTGAAGATGAGAGATCATTTGTGGAAGCTGAATATCATCACGGTACATCGCCCCGTAGGATAATAAAGTTGTTGAAAGAAGAATTTCCAGGAAACTTGGCCCGAAGTGAAGACATTTACATATTTCAAAAAGCGTTACGGAAGAAGGCGGCCGAAAAACATAGGAACACTCCAATGCGGGTTACATATATAAAATATACGTATTCTTTTATTTATTTACTATGATAGAGTATCTGAAACGACCTACGTTTGCCATATTGTTCAACCGGCGCAGGTTATGTTCAGTTTGCTAAAGGAGCATAATTACTTGTATTATCATACCACAAACAGTGTATCTGGTCGGTTAGAGAATCTGTTTTTTATACATCCGACATCATTGAAGTTGTGGCGTGCATTTCCTTATGTTATCCAAATAGACGCCACGTACAAAACCAACTTGTACAACATGCCGTTGGTCGAGATCGTCGGTATCACTTCAACAAACAGGACCTTCAGCATATCATACGCGTTTATCATAAGTGAACAGGAGCATAATTACTTGTATTATCATACCACAAACAGTGTATCTGGTCGGTTAGAGAATCTGTTTTTTATACATCCGACATCATTGAAGTTGTGGCGTGCATTTCCTTATGTTATCCAAATAGACGCCACGTACAAAACCAACTTGTACAACATGCCGTTGGTCGAGATCGTCGGTATCACTTCAACAAACAGGACCTTCAGCATATCATACGCGTTTATCATAAGTGAACAGGAGCATAATTATAGATGGGTGTTGGAGTGTTTGAAGTCGACCCTAGGTGAAGGGTTTACTGTGCGCGTGGTACTCACGGACAGGGATTTGGCGCTCATGAAAGCATGCAAAACCGTTATGCCGGAAGCATACCATTTACTTTGTAGAGTCCACATATGGAGGAACATCGAAAAATTTAGCATGCCATTGTTAAAAGGGGCAGGGAAATGGGGGCATTTTTATGGATGGTGGAAAAAACTTTATGAGTCGCGCACACTAGAAGAGTACACCCAAAATGAAAAAGATTTAAAAGAGAATATGGGAAAAAAATTAGACAGTACGTGAAGTGCACCCTGTTCAGGTCGAACTGTGGACGTGGCTGGCTAGGCCCGGCCTGATGAGGCTGGCTAGACCCGGCCTGATGAGGCTGACCACCCTGTCCCTGTGTAGGATGCGTATAGTCATACGCCTAGGTACCAATCTGCCTAATGACCCACCCTATGCCGCGGCGATGCCCCGTCCGGGTTTCAAGTTCATGCTTGAGAATGTCAGGCTGCGGTGTTGGAACGGGGTCTTGTTCAGCCTCCTCCTTCTTCTTCTCCAGCTTGGCCTGAAAACCGTTACATTATATATAAGGTTGATTAAAAGGACATTTAATACTAAATATAAGCTTAAAAAGAGACACTTACATGAATTTCTTCAGCCAAGGGGTGTTCCCATTCTTGTCAGCTTTTTTCTTGTGCCTTTCTTCGTACAAATCCACCAAGTCTACGTCTCTGTTTTTATGAACCTGTAAATACATCTTTAACTTATACATTTAAACACAATTATATATATTTCACAAGTATATATTTCATAACAATAACTGACCTTTTCTTGGTGAACGTACTAAGAATAAGACTGTCGTCCATGGGTCCCCGCAAGAACTTGCTTGCCCCTGTTGGTCTTGTTTGTCTCCGACTTCTTCACCCGGTCCTCCCTCTGGTAGTACCTCAACAAAGCCCTCCAGTCCTCCTGCGACAAACCCTCTGGAGGAACAACTTGCTCCAACTGTGGAACAGCTTTCAGGCCCCCCTTTTTCGAAAAGTGGGCTCTCTTGAACTGGCTCTTTCGGAACCGATACTGAGAGGAGCAGTCCCTGTCGACACACACCCTGAATCCCACCCTGATAGGGTCTTCGGGGTCAGGAATCTGAATGAAGTGGTCCAATATGAACCTGGTCTGCAATTTTAAAGTAGTAGTTAGCGAAATTAAAAATTTATACAAACATCAAACAAGAAATTAAAAATTATGAAGATTGTACGTTTAATATCGGATGATAAACTCCTTTCTTTCGGCAGGCACATGGTCCCATGAGTCGTAGGTCTGAGGGATGTGCCGGACCAGTGTGCCAATAAAGCTCTTGTACATGCCAGTGTTATCGCCGATCGCCTGCCACGTGAGTAGATTGCTCGTGTCAAAGTCTATGGTGAGACGACCTCTTTTGGCGAACTCTGCCTCCAGATTTAAGTTCTGACCGGGTCCCCTCCCCTTTCCCTTTCTTGGGGCTACAAAAAAAAAAAAAAAAAATTAGTAAAAGACTCTTAAACTAAAAAAGGAACTATAAACAACCATTTTTCTTACCGCCACTCCCTTTGCAGCCCCAGGTTATCCTCCACCATGGTTTACGCGGGTCTTCATTACCACCATCACCGCCATGATATGTAGCCATTTATACTGCAAAATACAAATCAAATTATACACATTTTAAAAATACATATAACAAAATGATCAAGGTTAAGAAAGATCCAAAATTATCACATATTTTATTCAATGTAACTTATTTTTTTGGATTACTTTTATATATATCTTTTTAATGTTATTTTTTGTATATACTTTTTATGCAAACGTTTATTTAACTTTTATACTTTTACTTTTATTCTTATTCTTTTTACTTATATATTTACTTGTGTTTTATACTAATATAGTTTACTATATGTTTTTTCTACGTAATCTTTAATATTCTTTTTAACTTACTTTATACACTTATATATTTATATTAACTTTTATACTTTTTTTTATACTTATTTTTTAGTTTTATTCAAACTTGTTTTTTAGACTTATATACTTTTACTTTTATTCTAATTTTTTTTCTGCGAAGTCTTTTTTTCTTCATTTTTATTTATAATTATATATTCTTATTTTAAGTAGTTTATTTTAATCAATTTTTCACTAACACCTAACACTAATCTTTCACTAACAAAACAAATTACATACAAATATAAACATTATAATACAAATCACTAACTTATCAACAAAACTAATACTAACAATACAAACAAACTTATTAAAATCCAAAAATTAACTATCAATCCTAACAAAACTAATAAAACCAAAAACAATACTAACATATCAATATAATCAATTAACAATCAAAAACACAAATAATAACAATCAAAAAGGGATAATATGGCCGGAAAATACATACCAAAATATGAGATGGCCGGAAAAAGTCGGGGGAGGAGAGCCGCAAAAAACGAACCGCGCCGGCTATGTGATGGCCGAAGTACTGGGCTGTTGAAAGTCCAGATGTCGCTGCTAATAGTACGACGGAAAAGTGGCCGGAAAACTTGCCGGAAAATTCAGACCCGCGGCGGTGATGGCTGGAAAAAAAACTAGAAAGTCCAAATAGGTCGCTGCTAATACTTCGTCGGGAAAAGGATCGAAATATTGGTTGGCCGTATTAAAAATATGGTGAAAAATATAAGATTTGGCCGGATTAAATATGGAGAAAGGGAGGGTGTTTTTTTTTTGTTGATAATGAAAGATAGAGACGGAGAGATGGCTGGTATATATTCAAATTTGGGCCCCACATAAGTATTTGCAGCGACTAGCGTTGCAAATGGTCGAGTCAATGGGTCAGCGCAATAATGGCGGTGGTTAGTGGAATGCTGATGTGGCATGGGTATTTGCAGCGACCGTCGCTGCAAATACTTTTGGTCGAGATACCAAAAAACAATGGTCGGGATACGGGCTGCGTTATAATATGTGAATAAATTACTTTAGAGAGTTGTTTCAGTTATCTTAAATAGACTATAAAACTAAACAAGGCAAATATTTCTTTACAAATGTCTAGTAGTACAAAGTCTTAAAGTATATAAATAGGAGTAAACGATACATGATTAGTGACCACTGACCACTCGAATATAGTTTAACCCGGGAAAAATAACGATTGGTTTAAACTCGACTAACTTGGTTGATACTCGTCAAAACTTGGCCAAAAAAATTGATTTGAAGATTTGATTGATTGTGTTAAAGTTTTTGAACATCTTTTCAATGAACAGTTATCTGTATGTATAATATCTTATTTTTATTTCGTATTATCTAAAACGTTTAACAAATTTTTAATTGTAAAGTTAAGTTAGTTGGAATTTAGAATAGAGTCTTAGTCTCATAGACCATGGACCCAAAAGTAATAATAAAGTCCGATAACTTTAAAATCTATTTTGCACATAAAAAAGCTTTTTTTTCTTTTTCCTTCTTCCTGGGAATAGCGATAAAAAGTGTAGCCGCTAGTTATTAACATAGGGTTAGGGTCTTTTATTTATTTAAAAAAAATAAAAAAACCGTAAAGTGGTCGGTCAAATCAAAAAGAAGTTATGTCCTTCGTCTTTTTTATCTTATTCATGTCTCTGAATTTTCTCATTCTTTACTTTCATGTCATTTCGTCAGAAGGCTGGAAAATAAATGTTCAGCGTTGTGAGGATCACCCAATCCATCGTAGAATCCTATAGATCACGCCATGGATTTGTATCTGAAAGCAATCTCAAGTACCACTTAAAACTTATGGTTCATTAGGCCGTTCCCAGTAAGGCTCGTCGAGCCCGTCCTCCAACCTTGTCGATAGAAACGTTAATGGGAAGGAAGAGGTAAAACAACGATAGTTAATCAAAGATATGGATGGAGAAGCTAAAGCAAACAATTTTTTTTCCTACATATGTGCTAGCTCACTAACCAGCAAATAGGTATGAATCGTTTATGTAAAAGAATAAAAAGACCTTTTCTTTGTTGACTCATAAAATACTTAAGGTACCATGTTGCTTATATGCGTGTATAAGATATCATTATCTATCTATGAATATACTAAAACAACATTGATGCATTATTTGATAAAAAAAAAATTGGAAGTTCAGCTAGCGAAAAATATATTTATTGGTAATGGTAATTGGTAATCATCAAAAGGGATTATTACCTGGGAGTGTAACTAACTATCCCAAAATGTTTATGTTATGCAACTAACTCAAAAAACGTTTATGTAATGTATCGAACTACTATTTTGGTCTATAGTATGTATGTTACCGGTTACCATTGAAAAGTAACCGGTTGTGTTTGTGGAGATCAGCAGATTCCGGCAAAAACACCGGATTCCGGCGTGGTAGTGGTGGTGAAAAGGCTAATTTCGTTCTTTTCCACATGAGAATAATATAGTTTTTTTAACCTTTTATCTTCTTCCCAAAACAGGTATACATCTTGTAATCTAGATCATATGTATCATACATATATCTTTTCATACCTCCATCTACATCTACATCTATATCTAATCTAAATCTAAATATATAACAAAGTAAATACAAAATCACAAATTGATTGCTGCTAACCAAATATAAACTAATCGATTTGTACACAAACCGATCTGTAAATCCAGTGACATTCAACCAAATACACATTAATCGATTGTTGCTACCCAAACCCGCCGCCCCCACCCTCTTTGTTGCTGCTACTGGCCGAAAAACGCATACACCCCACCCTCCTTGTTGCTGCTACTCGCCGGAAACACACACATAGACATGGATGCTTATTTATTGATCAGATCTATATATATCGAAAATTGAAACATGCGGTGAGGATATGAATTTATGATGTAGTAGATTTCTATATAGATTTAGTTTTAGTTTTGATTTTCATTTCTATATAGATATAGATGCAAATACATGAATGTATTTATAAGTGAAGGGTCTATTTTGGTACCTTAGCTCGTGATTTCAAATCCAATCTCAATCATCATCATCTTCATTATCTCCACATCAGATCTGGTCAATCGAAGGGTCTATATATGGATATATTATATTCATCCCCGAATATAACTTTTCTTGAAGGAAACTCCACCTTTATCCAAACCTAACTTAGATGTGTGTTTTGTTAAAAAAAAAAAAGGGGGGGGGGGGGGGGGGGGGGGGTAAGGCTGTGAGTGATTCTGTGTGTGTTTTTTTTCTGTTTTTAGTTTGATTTTGATGTGATTAATAAAGGTATTATCATCATAAAATGTTGATTTCAAGAAAATTGGATGAAACCTTTTTTTTTTGGTTAATTTATCGGAATATGTTGTTGGTTGCTAAAATCTGTTAGTTGTGCCGGAATATGCTACTTTGTCGAAATCTGCTGTTTTTTTGAATATTATTCACGTGGTGACCGGCTAACTGTTATACCGGTAATCCTATACATACTTAGGGATGGCATCGGGCCGGGTATGGTCCGGGTTTAGCTAATCTCGGACCCGGACCCGATTAAAAATCCTCATCCCAAACCCGGACCCAAACCCAACGGGTCCCGTTTACTTACTAACCGTCGGGTAACGGTTTCCCACGGGTAATCGGGGATCCGTTATCATTTTAATTTTTTTAAATCTCTTTACTTACTAAAATATTTATGTAATTTCTTTTAAGTTGTTAAATTAAATTTCATATTTTTAAAAATATTTGGAAATAGCATATAATGTACACATTTGTGTAGTTCGTATTTTTGGGTGTGTTTAGAAATAAGTTAGTGATGATTTATTAGTGTGAAAAAACAAGAAATTTGACATACAAACAAGTCAATAACCTTTTGAGAAACACATTGGTCTAGCAAGCGATTTTAAAAGATATATGTACTAATTGGATTCCATTCATTATTATTATTATTATTATTATTATTATTATTATTATTATTGTGTAATATAATATATACGGGTCGGGTAAACGGGTTCGGGGCGGATTTCGGGTATACGGGGCGGGTATACGGGTTTTTATATAAAACCATCTCCGGACCCGGACCAGCAAAAAAATAAAACCATCCCCATACCCGGCCCTAGACCCGCATACCCGGACCCGAACCCGAGACCCAAAAATGTCGGGTTTCAGATTACCCATCGGGTACGGGTCTCTATGCCATCCCTGTACATACTATAGACCAAAATAAATAGTTTGATACATTACATAATCGTTTTTCGAGTTAGTTGCACAACATAAATATTTTGGGATAGTTAGTTACACTCCCAGATAATAATCCCTCATCAAAATTCACAAACTCACAAAGCATGTTTGAAGTGAGTTCTCATGGGCCCGGTCTTATCAAACTCTGCTGGATTTCTACTTATAATGGCCCATTACTGGAAGTCTAAAACTTTGATGCTAAAATTTCCCGTTTCTTTTGGTATGAATGTATGATGAATGATATTGAATTTGCAAATTGTGTGTGTGCTTTTTTTTAAACGGCGTGCTAGTTGGATAGTGGCTCGAATCTTAGCAGTGACATCTAAGCGGGCAGTATGCTAGAGGTTGGAACCCGAAGACACTCATAGAGACAAAGAGTGTGATAACACGGCCCGCACGTGTTTGAAGAGGTAAATGCCCGAGACCATGGGGAATTGAGATTCGATCTCTGGTCTCTAAGCCAACATCTCTTCCCCATAACCCCCAAAGAAGGCCCCGGGTGGTACTTGATCTAAGACCAAATGATTGTGGTTTTTTTTTTAACATTCTTCATTCAGTAATCATAGAAAATATACCAACAAGAAACTGGTGAATACAAGTAAAGAAAGTAACTAAAAACATTCACGCTAATAGGTAAAAGAGTTCCATTTAAGACCATTCTAACTTGATTTTGCTAGATCTATTACAAAGCCAAATGTAGCTTGTGGACTTGATTTCCTTGTTGGCGAATCAGACTGATGGAGTTTTATTGGTGAAGATGCATTCGTAAAATAATACATCTATCAAATGTAAGCATTATTGGCTTATACTGTATGATGACTTTGTACATTTATATTTATACTATATTATAAAGCAAATTTTATTTTGTTAAAATTTTAGTTTCAACAATTTATCAAAATCACATAACATTAATGACCTACACTATTCAACGCCGCCGTCACCACCACCACTGCCACCAATCACCGCCGCCGCACCATCGCCGCTACCGTCACGCGCCACTACCATCCGTCACCGCAACCACCGCCACCGCCATTAAACCGACAGATCGCGCGAGTACCGTTCTAGTTACTATAAATATAAAAGAAATAACCTTAAGGGCTGTAGTTAAGGATTTAATATGCATTAAATAGTTGTACACTTATTATAAAATTCAGTAGTAAGTTTTTAATATGAAATATATAAATATTCAGTAGTAAGCTTTCGGTTTTCAAAAACCGAAGCTTTCTGTTTATAATGCAGTGAATTATATATGTCTATAATGTTTATATATGTATTATAAACATTTTGTTAGCTTTCAGTTTTTGAAAACCAGAAACCATTGAATTCGGTTTTGATTCGGTTCATTTTTGTCGGTTTCTCGGTTTGGTTTGAGTCAGTTTTCAGTTTTGTTTCGGTTTTTCTTTTCAATATATATTTGTCGTATGATGTGGTGTCAACTAACAAAATGTTTATAATGCAGTGAATTTTTGTGAAGTTAAAAGAAGCTTAGACTATTAAGTTTTGGTCAGTCTATGTTAATATTTACCTGCAAAAACAGTGAACATAATATAAGTTGATTTATGTTAAACTGGAATACTAAGTTGGACCATTTGCAAAAACAAATTTAGTTTTTGTACTAGAACATAATGTAAAATATTGAAACATTATCTATCTATCTATCTATCTATCTATCTATCTATCTATCTATCTATCTATCTATCTATCTATCTATCTATCTATCTATCTATCTATCTATCTATCTATCTATCTATCTATCTATCTATCTATCTATCTATCTATCTATCTATCTATCTATCTATCTATCTATCTATCTATCTATCTATCTATCTATCTATCTATCTATCTATCTATCTATCTATCTATCTATCTATCTATCTATCTATCTATCTATCTATCTATCTATCTATCTATCTATCTATCTATCTATCTATCTATCTATCTATCTATCTATCTATCTATCTATCTATCTATCTATCTATCTATCTATCTATCTATCTATCTATCTATCTATCTATCTATCTATCTATCTATCTATCTATCTATCTATCTATCTATCTATCTATCTATCTATCTATCTATCTATCTATCTATCTATCTATCTATCTATCTATCTATCTATCTATCTATCTATCTATCTATCTATCTATCTATCTATCTATCTATCTATCTATCTATCTATCTATCTATCTATCTATCTATCTATCTATCTATCTATCTATCTATCTATCTATCTATCTATCTATCTATCTATCTATCTATCTATCTATCTATCTATCTATCTATCTATCTATCTATCTATCTATCTATCTATCTATCTATCTATCTATCTATCTATCTATCTATCTATCTATCTATCTATCTATCTATCTATCTATCTATCTATCTATCTATCTATCTATCTATCTATCTATCTATCTATCTATCTATCTATCTATCTATCTATCTATCTATCTATCTATCTATCTATCTATCTATCTATCTATCTATCTATCTATCTATCTATCTATCTATCTATCTATCTATCTATCTATCTATCTATCTATCTATCTATCTATCTATCTATCTATCTATCTATCTATCTATCTATCTATCTATCTATCTATCTATCTATCTATCTATCTATCTATCTATCTATCTATCTATCTATCTATCTATCTATCTATCTATCTATCTATCTATCTATCTATATATCTATCTATCTATCTATCTATCTATACTAAAACTCCGCGCGTGTCTACAGTACCTGAACGTCATGCTGACGTCAGCTATTTTGTCTTTTCCTTTTTTTTTTTTTTCTTCTATAGTATACTTTTAGAGTTTCTTATTTTTACCACTTAACTTATTAGATTTTTTAACTTTAATCTAACATTTTTATACAAACTTAAGTATACTTTACTTTTACAAAGTTTTTATTTTTTATCAATTAACTTTTGGTTTTTAACTTTAATCATCAAATCTTTATTTTTTACTTTCTATCTCTTATTATAAGGTTTCTAACTTTCACCATCAAACTCTTGGTTTTTTCAACTTTGGCTACCCATTTTTTTTACTTTCTACCTCTTATAGTAAACTTTAAGTATCCAAACTTTTAGGTAATGCTAGATGTATGTTTGCATGATGCGGCAGCGACCCGGGGCAACGGCCGGATAAAAATTCTAGTTACAAATATAAAGGAACCAAACTAGTAATAAATATAATTTAAAATGATATCTAAATTATATAAATAAATATATAGTATTCGGTTCGGTTCGGTTTTGACGGTCGGTTTTTGTATATGAAACCGAAAACCGAACCGATCCGTCGGTTTTTGAAAAACAAAACCAAACTAATTGGTTTGGTTTGGTTTTCAATTTTGTCGGTTCGGTTTTTTTTCGGTTTTCTGGTTCGGTTTTTGTTCACCCAATTTAGCATTTTAGTAAAAAGTAATGTAGCATTCTCATTTTTTTTCCGAGATACACCTATCATGTCAAATCTCTCTCTATATATATATATATATATATATCTCATCACATATTATTTTCGTCAATATCATATATCTATATATATATATATAATTCTCTATCTCAAATGATGATGTGGCATATCTCTCTTTCGCCACATCATCTTTTTCTTGCGTGTCGTTTTCATGTGTATATCCATATCATATCCTATTTGGCATTTAAAATTAAATTAATATATACTCAAAAAATTGCTCGTGCTAAGTTTCAAACTCACATGTGCGAGAAAGGCATGGAACTCGAACGGCCACTACACCAATTGTTTGGATTGTTTTACTTTGGATGCACACAATTTAAATATACCTATTAGATATTCAATATTTTTAATAAAATAACATAAATCATAAATAGTAAATAAATTGTTATTAAAATTGAAAACCTATCAATTTTTTTAGCCATCTATAACAAATAAACATGTTTGATTGTTGAGCACTACCTTTAAAATTAATGTTTTGCCTAAAAACTTTAATAATATCGAATGAATAAATATTGGTTATAAGTATTTAATTTTACATCGTTAATATCTTATAGTATATAAATAAAAAATACTCCATATATGTATATTGTGCCTACAATAATCAAAAAAAAAAATTATAAAAATAATAACATCACCATTTTCAACTTCTATATTTCAATATATGAGAAGATAACACTTCATTAATATATTTTGTTTTTGTAAAATCACATAGCATTAAAAGAGGAGTATCCGTGGAATACGATGATGGTCGTTGTGGTGGTGTCACCAATTGTTGGATTGTTTTACTTTGGATGCACACAATTTAAATATACCTATTAGATATTCAATATTTTAATAAAATAAGATAAATTATCAATAGTAAATAAATTGTTATTAAAATTGAAAGAATGATAAACCTACCATATTTTTTTAGCCATCTATAACAAATAAACATGTTTTATTGTTGAGCACTACCTTTAAAATTAATGTTTTGCCTAAAAACTTTAATAATATCGAATGAATAAATATTGGTTATAAGTATTTAATTTTACATCGTTAATATCTTATAGTATATTAAATAAAAAATACTCCATATATGTATATTGTGCCTACAATAATCAAAAAAAAAATTATAAAAATAATAACATCACCATTTTCAACTTCTATATTTCAATATATGAGAAGATAACACTTCATTAATATATTTTGTTTTTGTAAAATCACATAGCATTAAAAGAGGAGTATCCGTGGAATACGATGATGGTCGTTGTGGTGGTGTCGACTGGTGTGGATTGTTTTACTTTGGATGCACACAATTTAAATATACTATTAGATATTCAATATTTTTAATAAAATAACATAAATCATAAATAGTAAATAAATTGTTATTAAAATTGAAAACCTATCAATTTTTTTAGCCATCTATAACAAATAAACATGTTTGATTGTTGAGCACTACCTTTAAAATTAATGTTTTGCCTAAAAACTTTAATAATATCGAATGAATAAATATTGGTTATAAGTATTTAATTTTACATCGTTAATATCTTATAGTATATAAATAAAAAATACTCCATATATGTATATTGTGCCTACAATAATCAAAAAAAAAAAATTATAAAAATAATAACATCACCATTTTCAACTTCTATATTTCAATATATGAGAAGATAACACTTCATTAATATATTTTGTTTTTGTAAAATCACATAGCATTAAAAGAGGAGTATCCGTGGAATACGATGATGGTCGTTGTGGTGGTGTCGATGGTGTGGTTGTGTTACTTTGGATGCACACAACTTAAATATATCTATTAGATATTCAATATTATTTTAATAAAATAACATAAATCATAAATAGTAAATAAATTGTCATTAAAATTGAAAGAATCTATCATATTTTTTTAGCCATCTATAACAAATAAACATGTTTATTGTTGAGCACTACCTTTAAATATATATTAGATTTCAATATTTTAATAAAATAAGATAAATAATTAATAATAAATAAATTGTTATTAAAATTGAAAGAATGATAAACCTACCATATTTTTTTAGCCATCTATAACAAATAAACATGTTTTATTGTTGAGCACTACCTTTAAAATTAATGTTTTGCCTAAAAACTTTAATAATATCGAATGAATAAATATTGGTTATAAGTATTTTATTTTACATCGTTAATATCTTATAGTATATAAATAAAAAATACTCCATATATGTATATTGTGCCTACAATAATCAAAAAAAAAAAATTATAAAAATAATAACATCACCATTTTCAACTTCTATATTTCAATATATGAGAAGATAACACTTCATTAATATATTTTGTTTTTGTAAAATCACATAGCATTAAAAGAGGAGTATCCGTGGAATACGATGATGGTCGTTGTGGTGGTGTCACCAATTGTTTGGATTGTTTTACTTTGGATGCACACAATTTAAATATACCTATTAGATATTCAATATTTTTAAAATTAAATTAATATATACTCAAAAAATTGCTCGTGCTAAGTTTCAAACTCACATGTGCGAGAAAGGCATGGAACTCAAACGGCCACTACACCAATTGTTTGGAGTGTTCTACTTTGGATGCACACAATTTAAATATACCTATTAGATATTCAATATTTTAATAAAATAAGATAAATAATTAATAATAAATAAATTGTTATTAAAATTGAAAGAATGATAAACCTACCATATTTTTTTAGCCATCTATAACAAATAAACATGTTTTATTGTTGAGCACTACCTTTAAAATTAATATTTGCCTAAAAACTTTATTAAAAAGTATAGATATGTTAATATAATAATATAACATAATAATAAATATATGGGCAATGATCCATACACCATCAGTTTTTAGCCCTATGCCATAAATCTATATGAGTGAGTTATTTTGAGAGCCTCTTAAAAACGTTAGAATCAATCATGGTCATTGATCATAAAATTGTAAAATTCCATCAGATTCATTAAAAAAAAATTTATTGCAAAATACCATACATCCTTAGACAAAAAAAACGGGTACATGTAGTTTTCATATGTGACATTTATACGTTGCTTATCTACTAGAACTTGACAAATCACCATCTAGTTAGCAGCCACATTGCTATATATGTATATATAAATCTCTATATATTTTTGTATTTGCTTCTTTTTCTTTTTCTTCTAATTTCTTTTGTAATGTACTAATTTTTTCTAACATGATTTTCTCTTTTTCTTGTAAAATTCTATTTTCTAATTGTACAATGATATTCTCTGTATTTTTTCCTTGTTCTAATAGCTGTTTTTGAAGACTAACAATCATTTCTTCTTTTAAACTAAAACATAGAAATTTTAAAGTATCTAAAAAAATTTTAAAATACTTATAAAAATCTAAAATATTTATAAATCTAATATTTTTATTTACATATCTTAGTAATAAGGTTATAGATAAATTTATATGAATAATTAATTTAAAATAAACATAAATATTAAACCATATATATTGTTTAATACATATATACATAGTTTACGAAAACTTACAATGGAGAAATACACAGCGGATGATTATAGAAAACTTACAAGGATGATTATTATTAATAAAAGACTCTTTTTTTTTCTTTTTTCTTTTTTTTTGATGTTTTTGGTAGGATATATTATGAAGTGCTAAAAGGGATTTAAGGAGTTAAGGGATTTAGACTAAGAGAATCAGATAGAAAATTAGGCTGCCATATGAAAGACTTGATAATATTATTGATATGAAATTTTTCGGGTGTCTTCCGATGTTTACATAGAATGCCTTATATAGATATTACAAATCTATTCTATATTATGGATGTCCCTATCTAATAATTACAACGGACGAAAATTTCAACAAGGGAATCTACACGTTCTAATACAATCAAAAAACTTTAATAAAGTAAATAGTATCATGCCGGCCATTGGAATCTTGAATTATTGTTGTTGAACGTCATGGCTTGCATCATTTCTAAAATTAGAAATCTCTGTGAGTACTATCAATTGATACTGGCGAAACTGGAGTGGGATTGTTGTTGTCTTCAGATCCATCTTCATTTGTAATATCCCATTGCTCTAATTGATCACTTTCTCCTATGAAGGGAGAAACATAGTCCAGTTATGGTGTGCCCAGATTTGGGTGTAATGACCTTCTGCTAATAATTTGTATTGTCTTCTTGGAAAAAACATTGGTATCTTTGGTGTTTCTTGGGCTTCAGCAATCCATTGAGCTCTAATATTTTTTCTTGCATACTTTAATTGGTGCTTCTGTTCTTTTGATAGGTTTTCCAGGCAAAAGTCATCATCTAGCCACCAGTTGATATCCATATCACTAGCTATTTCTATACAGGCTACCTCTTTTATTTGTTTTTTAGTTGATTCTATCTCACTAATAAAGATTCTCTTTGGTGATGGTCTATAGGTGTAACACCTCGAGCTAGGGCTCGAAATATCACGGAAATTATATAGCACAATGTGGAATTAATGTAGAACATGAACTAAATGCAAATAAAGGATCCGGTGAATCCATAAATTAGTTAATTCAAGTACAAAATGCATAAGGAGCAAGTAACCATCAAAGTTTACAAATAATCATCAAAAGATGGCTATCGATCCTAAGCATAATGCAAAAGTAGGCAAATGAATCCTTGATCCATGTAAGTCCAATGCCCGGGTTCAAAAGCAAGCAATCAGTCATACTTCACGCCCTGGATTAACCTGATTACCTGAAAAGTGTACTAAACAAGTCAACACGAGGTTGGTGAGTTCGTAGTAATGGTTCACAAGGAACCATCGTCAACAATCACAATATGTATAAGTAAAGGCAATTCATAACCTACAAGTAGCCTTTAAATGTCACACTAACAAACACATCAAGCTTACACGTCATAAGGTAATGCGTATAATAAAATAAGCACAAGTGATGTCAATGTCAAGATATGTGTTGTGTGCTTATCAAAGTCGTAATGCATATCATAAGTGTGACCATCAAGTCAACAATGCAACGATACTCACATGTCATCCCAATGAACAATGTGGCATCTCAAAATCATCGGTGTATATATGTCTATATACCCGGATGTCCATGTCCGTCTCACAAATGCAACTCAAGTGTATACATTTATACACTTGTAGGTCCATGTCCGTCTCACATGTAGTCATAACAATACGTATGCGTGTTTGTCTCAATCACAAGTCCATCAATCATCAACCATCAACCAACCAAAACAATACGTACATACACTTAGGAGGATTCTACTTCCAATGAGTCCTAGATGCTTATATATAGGGTCACCCGCAGCCTTCCCACCACATCTAAAACCCTTTGAAGGCATAACCGACTTCCATGTATGTACTACTATCCTAACTAACACAATAAATATCACAATCATGTACGAAATCAACCAAACATATCAATCAACCCATCAATCATTCAAATCAAACAATAAATCAAGTAATCACATATAAGTACACTTTCCAGCCCGAATCTCAAACGAGTAGGGAGCTACGGAACTCACCTTGGCCGCAAAAGAAGTTAAGATCGAGATAAAATGCTATTATAATCGTTCAACATGCTCCGCGTGTTCAAGACCTATAATTATATTTAATATACACATTTATTAATACTTGTAACAAAACCCTAATTAGGGTTCAAAACGTGGGTTCACCACTTTATGTGACTTCCGGGACTTGTTTACATTTTTAAAGGAGTTACAAGCGAATTGAGATTGTCCAAAATTCGTCACACGTCTCATTTGGTCATTAAGTGTAATATTTGAATGTACATATATACAATTAAGTCACAACAATTATAAATTTGGTTTTGAATACTACACTTGACTTCGACCTGCCCTAATGACTCACACACAACACTTAAGAAGTCGGGGAGGGGTCCAAGTGGAAGGTACAAACGACCCAAGAGTAATTAAGCAAAAGCTAGGGCGAAATCAGGAACACGAACCAAGCAAGTCAGCGTCCAGCACGCCACAACACCGTCCCACACGCCAGCCATAAATGGCTGAGCATCTCTTACGGTTACATTCACCGTCTCAGACGGTGGTAGAGGGTGGACTAGCGTCTTGCACGGTGTGTGCCACCGTCTTAGACGGTGGCTTGGAAGTCAAGAATTTAGTGTGTGGGTCAGCGTAGGACAGAGGAAAACACCGTCTAGGCACCGTCCGGTCAATTTTCGAGTTAGGGGGCACCGTCTAATACGGTACAAACACCGTACCAGACGGTGGAAAGCTTTAAGGCAACGTGACAGACGCCCAGGTAACCGTTCCAGACAATGGGTCGTGTTCATACGAGCAGCAGCAGCAGGAAGTGCAGAAAAGTGACCCAAAACTTTATATTTTCATAACCTATAAACCCTAATTTGATCCAAGAGATTGCTTGACTCGTTTTGAAGCATTATTAAACGTTACTAACCCTAAATACACTCGACCCATATCATATTTCCATTTCCAAAACATCAAATCCTTACCAAAATCGGTTTGACCCATTTCAAGACCTTGAAACCCTAATTTTCATAACAAAACCCTAAAAACCCGACCCATTCAGGTTTTAACCCGACTTTGTGATTTGTATATTCATTTTAGACATAATTAAATCTATTTTTGTAAAACCCACTTCAAAATCTTGTTCGTAGCTTCAATTTTTGCATCAAATTTCGGTTTTGACTTAATTAAGTCAAATAAAACCCAAATTTCATTTTGACCAAAGTTTCAAGGTTTTGACTTGGAAACATGATTATATACATTAAATGATGAAATTTAGTTAAGGATTACCTTCCAAGACTCCACAAGATGCACAAATCCGAAAATGACCCGAAAGGATGAATTCTAGCACTTGATGAACCCAATCTTTTAATATGTTGCTAAGGAGATGCAAATGATTATATTTTTAGCATTAATCTAGCTCAAGAACATTAAATGAGGTAAGAATTAAATGAGAGAGAGAGGTGAGTGTGTGTCTTGCAAGAAATTTAGAGAGAGAGATAAGAGTGAATGAATGGTTGGAAGGGATTGGGTGGGAGGTTTGGATAGGGTTGGGTCCCAAGTGTGGGTCATGGATAGACCCATGGGTTGACCCATACACTTACTAGTTAGTTATATCTTCGTCAAGTATTGTAATATTCGCTAAGTCGGCCGATCGACCAAGTTTACCACATTGCACGTCGTATAATCGTATAAAAGCTTTCCATTATATCACTAATCATAATTGTTAGTCAAATTACATATAAAGTCAAATGGTCAAATATCACGGATGTTACATCATTCCTTCGTTAAAAGAATTTCGTCCCGAAATTCAACAAAATACTAATTACTAAACAAATGTGGGTACTTAGACCTCATATGGTCCTCCCGCTCCCAAGTGAACTCGGCTCAACGTCTAGCATTCCATCTAACTTTAACGATTGTGTAGCGTTTGTTCTTGAGCTTTTTGGTTTGACGGTATAAGATTTCCGCCGGCTCTTCAACAAAATTAAGCTTCGTATCAACCTGTATCTCATTCATGGGTACATGATGTGTGGGGTCCGCCAAACACTTACGTAGATTACAAATGTGGAAAACATCATGCACACCACTAAGTTCTTGTGGTAGTTTTAAACGATAAGCAACCTTTCCAACCCGTTCAAGAATCTTGAAAGGACCAATATATCGAGGCCCGAGTTTGCCCCGCTTCACGAACCGAACAACGCCTTTCCAAGGTGATACTTTCAAAAGCACATGATCACCCACTTCAAATTCTAACGGTCTTTGTCTCACATCGGCATACTTCTTTTATCGTTCACGGGCCAATTGTAACCTCCTTGATTTGAGAGATCACTTTTGTTGTTTCAACTACAATTTCCGGCCCGATAAGTTGGCTTTCACCAATCTCCGCCCAAGCTAGGGTAGAACGACATACTCTACCATACAATGCTCTAAAGGGTGCCATTTGTATACTTGCATGATAACTATTGTTGTAAGAGAATTCAACCAATGGCAAATGATCTTCCCAACTACCACCGAAATCAATAGCACAAGCCCTCAACATGTCTTCTAGCGTTTGTATTGTTCTTTCACTTTGTCCATCCGTTTGAGGATGAAACGCTGTGCTTATGTTAAGTTGTGTACCCATTGCACGTTGAAAGGCTCTCCAAAAACTTGAGTTGTACCGGGTATCTCTATCGGAGATGATAGAAACCGGAACTCCATGTTTAGACACCACCTCTTTAATGTATAAACGAGCCATGGTGTCGAATTTATCGATTTCACGAATGGCCAAGAAATGAGCCGACTTCGTTAACCGATCCACTATCACCCATATCGTATCACGACCACTTTTTGTCTTCGGTAACTTCGTAATGAAGTCCATTGCAATATGTTCCCATTTCCACTCGGGTGTCACCGGTTGCACCAACAATCCGGGTGGCTTCTTGTGATCGGCTTTCACTTGTAAGCAAGTAAGGCACTCACTCACATACTTAGCTACATCACGCTTCATGCCCGACCACCAATAAAAATCTTTCAAATCAAAATACATCTTATCCGATCCGGGATGGACCGAATAAGGCGATCGATGGGCTTCATTCATGAGAAGTGTTCTTAGATTACCGAAAATGGGAACCCAAAGCCTTTCAACCAAATATAGCCCGTTGTCACTTTTTCTATCAAATTGTTGCTCCATACCATCCAAGTTTTCATTACCAAAGTTCTCCGGTAGGGTAGCTTGAATTTGGGCTTCAATGATTCGGTCACGAATATTGGGCCCTACCGTGAGACTCATAACTCTAGCCCGCCTTGGCTTAACCCTCTCCTTTCTACTCAAGGCATCGGCCACAACATTGGCCTTGCCCGGATGATAACGGATATCACAATCATAATCACTAAAGAGTTCAAGCCAACGTCTTTGTCTCATGTTCAATTCACTTTGATTAAAAATGTGTTGGAGACTTTTGTGATCGGTGTAAATCACACATTTGGTGCCATAGAGATAATGTCTCCAACACTTCAAAGCAAACACAACCGCTCCCAATTCCAAATCATGTGTCGGGTAGTTCTTCTCATGCACTTTTAATTGGCGAGAGGCATAAGCAATGACTTTGCCCCTTTGCATAAGAACACAACCCAAACATTGCCCCGAAGCATCACAATAAACGACAAAGTCTTCAACTCCATCCGGAAGAGTTAGGATATGTGCTTCACACAACATATCCTTAAGAGTTTGGAAGGCATTTTCTTGTCTTTCGCCCCATTCGAATTTTCTTTCTTTTTGAGTCAAGGGAGTAAGAGGTTGGGCAATACGGGAGAAATTTTCAATGAATCTTCTATAATAACCCGCCAATCCAAGGAATTGACGGATCTCGGATGGCGTTTCGGGTCTCCTCCAATCCTTAACCGCTTCAATTTTGCTTGGGTCCACATGAATACCATCCTTGCTCACCATGTGACCAAAAAAGTGGCCTTCTCCAACCAAAACTCACACTTGGAGAATTTAGCATACAACTTCTCCTTTCTCAACAATTCAAGTACTTCACGCAAGTGTTCGACATGCTCTTCTTTTGATTTAGAATAAACAAGTATGTCATCAATAAAGACAATGACAAACTTGTCCAAGAAAGGTCGACACACCCGGTTCATCAAGTCCATGAACACCGCCGGTGCATTAGTCAACCCGAATGGCATAACGGTGAATTCAAAATGGCCATACCTTGTACGAAAAGCCGTTTTAGGAATATCATCTTCATGTACCCGGAGTTGATGATAACCCGAGCGAAGATCGATTTTGGAAAAGTGCTTAGCACCTTGAAGTTGATCAAAAAGATCATCGATTCTAGGAAGAGGATACCAGTTCTTCACCGTGAGCTTATTCACCGTGAGCAGCAGCAGCAGGAAGTGCAGAAAAGTGACCCAAAACTTTATATTTTCATAACCTATAAACCCTAATTTGATCCAAGAGATTGCTTGACTCGTTTTGAAGCATTATTAAACGTTACTAACCCTAAATACACTCGACCCATATCATATTTCCATTTCCAAAACATCAAATCCTTACCAAAATCGGTTTGACCCATTTCAAGACCTTGAAACCCTAATTTTCATAACAAAACCCTAAAAACCCGACCCATTCAGGTTTTAACCCGACTTTGTGATTTGTATATTCATTTTAGACATAATTAAATCTATTTTTGTAAAACCCACTTCAAAATCTTGTTCGTAGCTTCAATTTTTGCATCAAATTTCGGTTTTGACTTAATTAAGTCAAATAAAACCCAAATTTCATTTTGACCCGATTTTGACCAAAAGTTTCAAGGTTTTGACTTGGAAACATGATTATATACATTAAATGATGAAATTTAGCTAAGGATTACCTTCCAAGACTCCACAAGATGCACAAATCCGAAAATGACCCGAAAGGATGAATTCTAGCACTTGATGAACCCAATCTTTTAATATGTTGCTAAGGAGATGCAAATGATTATATTTTTAGCATTAATCTAGCTCAAGAACATTAAATGAGGTAAGAATTAAATGAGAGAGAGAGGTGAGTGTGTGTCTTGCAAGAAATTTAGAGAGAGAGATAAGAGTGAATGAATGGTTGGAAGGGATTGGGTGGGAGGTTTGGATAGGGTTGGGTCCCAAGTGTGGGTCATGGATAGACCCATGGGTTGACCCATACACTTACTAGTTAGTTATAGCTTCGTCAAGTATTGTAATATTCGTTAAGTCGGCCGATCGACCAAGTTTACCACATTGCACGTCGTATAATCGTATAAAAGCTTTCCATTATATCACTAATCATAATTGTTAGTCAAATTACATATAAAGTCAAATGGTCAAATATCACGGATGTTACAATAGGTATGGTTGTCCATTTCTGGAAATGAAGAGAAAATTTTGCATCCTATAGGGTTTATGGAGTAAGCTGCAATATTTCCGGCTACCAAAACTAATTTTTCTCCTAATTTGTTGAGTATATTCTCTAATTTATTATTGTAACCAAATTCCAAGTAATCAATCATACCATTATGGTAATAATTAATTATCTGGTCTTCTGGCATATCTGTCTTTTCTAAATTTATTTGTAACAGGAAGTGTGCTTTTCCCAAGCTACTTCTTCGTTGCACTACTGCTACTCCTTTGAATTTTTGTTTCTCTAATGCCATATTTATAATTTGTAACTGCAGATCATAGAGTACCAATGGAAATTCTCTGCGGACTTTATCTTCAATGATTTGTTCTATTTCTGGAAATTCTTCTACCAATGGTTCCATAGTGTGTCTCCATGGAATATCCAGAATCCTTGCCTTGAAGCTATTGAAATCTCTATATATTTTTGTATTTGTTTCTTTTTCTTTTTCTTCTAATTTCTTTTGTAATGTACTAATTTTTTCTAACATGATTTTCTCCTTTTCTTGTAAAATTCTATTTTCTAATTGTACAATGATATTCTCTGTATTTTTTCCTTGTTCTAATAGCTGTTTTTGAAGACTAACAATCATTTCTTCTTGAGCTTTTATAACTTGCTCAGGACTATTTGTGCTACATCAGAATAAGTTTTTGTTTCCTCTGGTTCTATATAATAGTCATTTAATCCAAAGGCTTCTCTACATGCTTCTATTGCTTCTGAAAAACTATAATACCCTTTAAAAATAGGTTGCATACATTGTATATGTTTTGCAACTGTTTCCCATTTATTAAAGACTCCTAACTTTGTTCCTTTAAATATAACATAATGAGTAAATATTTTCTGTCTCTGTTCAGGAACTGCTAAGCTTTGTTCTTTAAAATAAATACTCATAGCATTTAAAATTTGAACTTTGTGTGATGTCACTTGCCCTACTGTTTGTAAATGCCAAAAATTATCTAATAAACATTGTTGTTTCTCTGTTAAATTTATTCCCATAAGGGGTCTAAATTTTCTATGTGGCTCTAAGCATTTTGGAAGTGCATAGGTTCCAAAAAATATAACATTCTCTGTAGGTGTTGTTGGAGATTGTGTGGTTTGAGGAGTATAAGAAGGTGTTATTGATCTAGCATGTGGTCTAGGGTTTCTATATTGCTGAGGTGATAATCTAGGTTGTAGATTAATTTGGGGATTGTTGTAACTATAAACTATAGGGTTTTGTGATTGTAATATACTAATGTTATCTAGTCCTTGTATCTGTTGTTGACTAATAAACTTCTCTGTTTGTTGACTACTACATGCATTCATGCTTGATTGCATAACTTTCTCTGTTCTATCACTCTCTGTGGAAATACTCATTGATGATGAGCTTCTCTTTGGATATATGATCTTTCTTTTACCTTTGTCCTTTTGATCCATCTGCATCAAACAGTTTATTAATGTTTCTAGATAACATATCTGCTAATCCATTATTTATCCCTTTAATATGTTCAAAATTTATATTATAACCACAACCCTGTATTATATTTTGTAAATTTACCCATCTTGTCCTATTTATTTTCTTGCTTTGATCATTTCTAATAAATTTTACTATTGCCTCGTAATCAGTTCTAACTGTAAATTCTTTATGTAAAAATATTTTAAATTTTTCTATTGCATTTATTAATGCCTGTATTTCAAAATCTAAACTTGTCCAATTTGTTCCTGCTTTATTAAAATTTCCACTTGTATATGAACAAATTTTTTCTGTATCCTTAGAACTGTATTTATCAGGTTTACAAAGCAGTATTGCTCCCCAACCTTCTTTACATCCATCTACCTCTATAATTATATAATCTGTTACTAATGGTAATTCTAAAGGTTTTATCTTTTTTACTGCTTCTTTAATATATATATATAATATATATATATATATATATAGGGAAAAGTTAAATTAGGGACTCCTTATTTTAGGGACCATTAGGGACACTTCTCAATCATTCATTTTTCACCATCTCCGACCACCACCACCACCACCACCACCATCATCTCCGACCACCACCATGATCCTCCGGCGACGGCGACCACCGCCACCACGAAACTTACACATGTGTAAGTTACATGTCCCTAATGGTCCCTAATTTAAGGAGTCCCTAATCTAACTCACCCCTATATATATATATATATAATATATATAAATAAATATATATACATAATGTTATATATATTTAAAATAATTTAACACCCTATATATAATTTTAAATAGCAAATTTAAAAGACATAAGATAAATTAAAATTTATGACCTCTAACTTCTAATGTAAGCCAGAAACTACTTAAGTTCGTTTGTTGTTATTTCATTTATTTATTATAAATAATATCATAGTAGTTAAAAAGACAATAATTGTTTGTATCAAAAACGTTTAGTTAATGATTTTAAACAACCACACAAGGTAAATCAATTGGTTATTTTGGTGTCATCCGAATAAAAATAAACAAAAAAAAAGTAATAAAAAGGAAAACACTTGTTTCATTGGATTTGTGAACAACTTAAGAACAAAACTTCCTTTAAAAAAACAATTTACTTATTAGCAAAAACAAATTTTTTTAGAACAACATTATAATCTACTCATATTCTTAAATCACATGCGTCTGTGATGAAACAAAACTTTTGTTTCTTATTTGATTCAAACAAAAGAAAAGGCAAGTTCAGAGTATGTTTAATTCTTTTGAACTGTAGAACTTTTTATTTGTATTAAGGGATTAGTATCCTGAAATGTAACAAACTTTGGACGAATGTTTATAATGTGAATTAACTAAAGTTGTGTTCATTGTATGTAATTATCTTTAAATTATGTGTATTGTATGTAAGAAAATGTGTCCGACCAATCAAAAACTAACAAGTGGCAGCTATATATATGGTTGACACGTATGCATTCTTACATACAATACACATAATTTAAAGAATGATTACGTACGATTAACACAACTTTAGTTATTTTTTTAAAGTTCCTTACATTTCAGGATACAGCAAACTATAACACCATCCTCCAACTCCTCGCCAAACCACTGTCGAGACCCAACACGAGCAAACGGCAAAGTAAGTAAATACGAGTAATGCTCAACATAATAGCCTGCCTGCAAACAACCTCTTCAAACAAGTATAATCTTTGCAGTCAATAAACACTCTCAAAAATCCGTTTAGATCCACCGAAGTGGAAGGGACCTCCGGCCCGGGTGAAAAAATAGGGTTAGATCCACCGGAGTGGAGGTCTAAACCGGATCTCTACTCCTCTCTGGGAAAGCCAGGGCTCTCAACCAGAGAGAGCTTTCTAACTAACGGCTCTTTTTTTTGAGGTAAGGTCTGTCTACATCATACCTACTCCATAGCCCGGCTTATGCCGGGATTGGGTACCGTTGTTGTTGTTGTTGTAAACACTCTCAAAAATAAATAAAAAATCAGTCCAACCATCATCATCATCATCATCATTTTCATCATCATCATCATCATCATCATCATCATCATCATCATCATCATTTTCTCTATATCCATTAATGGCGGAAAGTTCAAAGCTTTAAAACCCTTAAAACCATTATCATCATCAATGGCTACAAAACCCATGATCAAATCTCGCTCAATTTTAGAACCCATTTCACAATTCAATCTATCTTCTTCTTCATCAATTCGATCTTTATCATTTTTTCCCCCAAATTCTCATATTTATGTTGGCACACTTTCTGGTAATCTCATCTTACTTTCTATTAATAATGATAAATATGAAGTTAAATATGTAAAGCATGTGTTAATTAGTGATTGTGAAGTAGAATCTATACATATATTTAGTGAAATTCAGAAACTTTTAGTTGTTTCAGATGGGTTTATACATTTTCTTGATTTCGAGTTAGTTAAGTCTGTTAAAAAGATTAGTGCTTTGAAAGGTGTTAGTGTTGTTGCTAGGAGGTTAAGGAGTAATGGGTATGGCCCGTTTTCGAAGTTGTCGTCCGGGAATGGCGAGGCCGGGGATCGGGTTGGCGGGTTGAGTTTTTTGCAAAGGTTTGGCGGCGGCGGTGGTGGTGGGAGGGTGAATGGTGGTGGGAATGATTTGCCTATTGATGATAATTGTGTTTTCGTGGCGGCGGTGGGGAAGAAGTTGGTTATAGTGGGACTTGTTGGTAGGAGTGAGGGGAATAGTTACGATAGCATTGCGGGGTCGCTTGTGACGTTGAAAGAGATAACGTGTGTTGATGTGGTTAAGGATGTGGTTTGGGTTGATGACTCAATTTTTGTGGGTTGTTCGAGTGGTTACTATTTGTGTTCGTGTGTTACGGGTCAATGTGGGTTGATATTTTCGTTGCCGGATGTGTCTAGTATACCACGGCTTAAGGTTTTGAAGAAAGATTTTAAGGTTCTTATGATGTTTGATAATGTTGCGATTATTGTTGATTTACATGGACAACCGGTTGGTGGAAGTTTGGTGTTTCATGGATCTCCAGATGGTATTGGTGAATTAGGGTCGAGTGTTGTTGCTATCCGTAGTGGGAAGATCGAGTTGTATGCTAAGAAAACCGGGAATTGTGTTCAGAAAATTGTGGTTGCTGAGAGGGGCGGTCGGTGTGTCATAACCGATGATGAAGATGGAACTGGCAAGGTGGTGGTTGTCGCAACACCGGACAAGGTACGGTTGATTCTATAATTGAGTAAAACTTTCTGTATCGTGGGAAAGTCGTTAGTATAGTTCAGGTATATTTAGGCTGTTGAATAAGGTGCATAATATTCTATAGACAGGTAACCAAGCATCTTCCATTGCTTCTGTAGTTCTGTTAGTTATTTCTAGGATGGCATTATGGGTGGGTTGGGTATCGGGTCGTAAAAGGTTTATATGCAGTACGGTTTGAAGTAGGTCAGGTCAGGCTGTTCTGGAACCAACAGTGGCAAAGGTTACCTACTTTTGGTGAACGTGGAGCTAACGAGTCCAGTCGAACAGCGTAAGGAGTCATTGTCTGCCCGTATTCCTGTTTTGCAATATCGATAAATATTTACTGTGTTGAATAAATACAAATTTTGTATTATTTCAATAATAGTATGATACTGTAAATACTCAGTATTAATCGTAAAATGATTTTGAAGGTTTTATGCATTACAAGTACATTTGGGATGCTTTTGACCCATTTGACGTGTTTATTATGAATTTTTAATTTCTTTCTTTACCCGTTTCACACTTTCACCCATTAGAGATAAAAGACCCAAGTTGGTTCCTTTAGAAGATAATGTGTCAAAATTTTCATTTTTAGTTAGTTTACTGAATAAGGGCTAGATGATAAGTATCTTTCACCCGATTAACAACTAATTATTAAATTAGGTGTTGCCGACTTTTAAAAAAGGTTTTTATTTATTTATATTTTGAACGGAAAATTATTCTACTCCTACTCCTAAGTTACATGAATTTCTGGATGTAACCCAGGACTGCTTAGCTTCACTTAAGGGCATTTATTCAATAAAATCTGTAGGTTTTTTGCTACTTGAAAGTACCCGCTGAAGAGCAAATTAAAGATTGTTTGAGAAAGAAGGATTTTACGGAGGCTACTTCCTTAGCGGAGGAGCTCCAGGATGATGGTGAAATTACTAAAGAAACCCTCTCACTTGTTCATGCTCAAGCAGGATTCATGTTGATGTTTGACTTGCATTTTGAGGAAGCAGTGAACCACTTTCTATTATCTGAAACAATGCAGCCTTCTGAAATATTTCCATTCATCATGCCAGATCCAAACCGTTGGTCATTACTGGTATACTTGCATATGCTTTCGTTTGTGATTTTTCTGTTAGTTATCATAGGATTAGTTGTATGACAAAAGTAACCCAAATTTGATCTGATTTCTAATTTATACCAACTTATTTTACGCAAGAAATCAGTAGTGGTTATTGAAGGTAATTCATAGAGGCTTTAAATTCGCGTTGTATCTAGAAAAAGTCAACAGGGTCAAAAGTAACCGACATGCATCAATTTGATCGGTTACCAAGTCAGAGTACTATAAATCTTAATAAATAAAGTTAGCTACCTTAAAATTTTTTGGAACATTGATGGTTTTTTGAGGCCAAAAAAGTTGGCTACTTAAAATAGAAACTGGACAAAAGTCAACCACAAGGGTGGTGGTGGTAAAGGCTTGGTCTCTAAGGGTTAAAATACCTAAAGGTCCCAAGTTCCAATCCTAAGAGCAAAAACATACACCCCCATGTGGCCACGGAGGTTCACCTGCAACGACTTTGGGCTACCCGCAAAGTGGGGTGGTCACTTTGGGATGTTCGCTCGCAAAGTGGTTCAGATACCTAGGTTAACTAAAAGAACAGAAGAAATAAAAAAACTTGAGAAAAGTTAGGTTAGTCTTTTAAGCAGTTAGTCCTGAATATAATTTTGAAAAGAAGTTGATTTTCAGGTACCTAGGAATCGCTATTGGGGTTTACACCCTCCACCTTCCCCTCTTGAGAGTGTTATTGACAATGGAATAATGGCTATTCAAAGAGCTATTTTTCTTAAAAAAGCGGGACTGGAGACAGCTGTAGATGATAAATTTCTTTTGAATCTTCCAAATAGAGATGATTTATTGAAATCTGCAATCACAAACTTAATCAGGTTTATATACCTTCTTTTGATGTAAATTTCATTTGAACTTATTGTGTATTATAGTTTTATCTTCTTTCCAACAACTTCTTAGGTATTTAAAAGCTTCACGTGAGAAAGACCTGACATCGTCTGTCAGGGAGGGAGTTGACACACTATTAATGTATCTCTATAGAGCTTTGAATCTTGTCGATGAAATGGAGAGTCTTGCATCTTCTGAAAACTGGTGTATAGTGGTATGGGCGACCTTACTTTATCCTTTCTTCACTACTTTTATGTTTGTATTATATGGAATTCTGATTTTCGCTTCAATGTTTTGGTTTTTGACTAAATGGCAAAATGGGCGGGTTCCAGGTCAAGCTTTGTTGGAGTTCAGATAAGTTAGTCTTCCGTACGAGTTGAAATGAATTTACCCTTTTCCTCAAGATTACTAGATTCTAATAAACAATTAGCGTGTGAAAGATGATAAAAGAACAAGGTTTTTTTTCAAGAGTATGATCTTTTGAATAAAATGCATTTAGGAGGTTAATTTATGTTTAAAAAGTACACATAGGGTAACATTTGACAATTTTGACAACTTGGCATGTTTCTATAAAGCTACTTTTTAAAAAAAAATATAATTTTATAATTATTTGACTGCAGTAAGGGTCGAAATTGCTACGTTTATGGTTATCGTCTTCAATTTAATAGTTCGATTATTTAATGATAAAATAACTCGTATTGATCAAAAGTTAATGGGCCGACATTGCTACCAATATGTATGACCTAAGGTCACACTCTAATAGTTGGTGATTAGGTGGTTGAGTTGTCTGCCTTGAAGCAGTCTTTTCCTTTAGGTAGAGATATGAATGTCTACAATCTAAATCTCCTCCCCCATGGGCGGGATTGGGTATCGTTTTGATGAGTTGTGTAGCTTGAAATTACAGCCATTTGTCTAATCTTCTCTAAAGGAAGATAATGGCACACTTGACTTTCATTTTCTTCTAAACTTCTTTCTTGTGGATGATTCTATGGAAACAATGAACACTTCTATGAAATTGTCATTATTTTGGTAGATCACCTTTGTCTAATCGTGTGTTTAGTTGAAGTTAGTTATAATGGGTAACGACAGTGGTTTTGTGAATAGCTAGCTTCTTATAGGATATTAACATATGACAGTTTTCATTTGCAACTTAACTTATAATATTCTGATATTATGCTGGGAGAGAACCTGCCTATTTGGAGAGACAGCTGACCTCTAGAATGTCACGCAACCTATGTCTTGTTACTACAACATGATATATGGCTCGATGTACCATATTAACACATAAGTTATAACTATTTTTAGATTGTATAAGCATATGACAAATGGAACCTTATATAATGCAGGAGGAGTTGGAAAAGTTACTGAACGATTCGGGGCATTTGAGGACACTTGCTTTTCTTTGTGAAAGCAAAGGGATGAGCTACAAGGCCCTTGCAATTTGGAGAATATTGGCAAGAAACTATTCATCTGGCTACTGGAAGGACCCTATAGAATCAAACAAAAAGCAAGAAGTAGGTATATATCTTATCTCGGGCAAAGAGACTGCAGCGACTGAAGCTTCAAGGATTCTTGAGGAACTATCTGACCAAGATTTGATACTGCAACATCTTGGATGGGTATGGCTGCTATTTTAATTAGTATTCGCAGAGGTGGCAAAATGGGCAAGGGCAGGTTTGGTAACAGCTCAAACGAGTAACCTTTTTATAGTGGGTCAGATGGGTCTGACCAACCGACAAATACTATATCACTTCTTTTTTTCATTTAAACATTTAATGTGTTATATGTGATTACAATAGGAAGATGTTCACAATAATAATCCAACATTTTTATAAATGAAGTGTTTTAGGTGGTTTTATGCATTTGAATACACTTTGGATGGTTATTGAACCATGAGACTTGTTTCCTTTTAAGTGATCCACTTATTTTTTTTGAAATATAGCATTACCTTTTTTACTGCTTTTTTAAAAAATAAATTAAAACAGTCTACAAAGTTTAGCGATTTTAGATGAAAAGGACCAAGTATGATGGTTGCTTTTGCCTTTATATTCTCTTGATGCATACAAAATCAGTCAACCTTGCAAATTGAAGCGTTATATGGCTTTTTTGCTAGATTGATAGTTAGCTTGTAGGCTGTAGCAAACAATCAGGTATGAATATGAATGCTTTGAGCTCTACTTTTTCTATTTTAGTGACTAACCTTTTAAAACCGACAAATTGCGAAAGAAACGCCATACATTCAATAGTTGTTTGAGTGTTTGACACTTTCAGTCTAAAGACTGGGGCATTTTCTGTTGAGCGGTTGATTATAATTTATTTTGTTCTGAACTCCCCCAGTTGTCCAAAATCGCTAATTTTTGTAAACTACTTCTCTGGCATTTTTGCAAGAAAATAACTGAGTAGTTTGCTATGAAAGGCCAAGTCGCAAAGACCGCTTCATTACCCTTTTAGTTTTTATATTAGACACTTAATTTTTATTAGCTCATGGAATTCTGTCCTTTTCAATTAGATTGCAGATATCAACCAGGTGCTTGCTGTTCGAGTGTTGACATCTGAAAAAAGGAGTCATCAACTTTCACCAGGTAAGGGTAGATTTTTAGTACTTTCGACTGGATGTGGCACTTTTGATTAATTTATGCCGATTTGGTTTATGTTCTATTTGAAGTGGGTCAAATAAGAAAATCTACCTAAAAGGCAAACCAGTCAAATGGGCCAAATAGACTGCAAGTTACCCCAGGTATTAATGCTACAATCTTCTAAATTGTTATGGTAGCATACTTCAGATTGTAATTAGAGCATTAATCTACTATAATTATAATAGTTGGCGAAAAAATTTACTCAATCCGATTTTTTCCTTGCTATCAATTTTTTTGGCCCATACACAACCCATATGAGCTGCTCCATCCCCCAACACATTCACACTTACTTACACACACACACAAACACCCCAATATGCAATCTTATTTTATCCTTTGAGCATGCCGTCTTCGTCAACTTCTATTTACTTGTAGTTTTCTATTATAACATTGCATATTTTTGCAGATGAAGTAATTGCTGCGATTGATCCAAAGAAAACCGAAATTCTTCAGAGGTACACACCAAAAATAAAACCTCTTAATTTTTTTTGTTCATGTAATTCAGAGATCTCTTCAAGGGAACATGATTTTTACTTCTGATTTGTAATTAATTGTTCTAGCATATATTGTTTTTCATGATATCTATGACATTGCAGATATCTTCAGTGGTTGATCGAAGATCAAGACTTTGATGATCCTCAGTTCCATACATCATATGCTTTGTTACTTACCAAATCAGCACTTGAAACTTATGAAACAGAAAGTCCATCGAAGAAAATTAACGGTTCACAGCCTGAAAGGCATTCAATATTCCAAAATCCGGTTAGAGAGAGATTACAAGTCTTTTTACAATCTTCAGACTTGTATGATCCTGAAGAGGTTCTTGTTTTGATAGAAGAATCAGAGTTATGGTTGGAGAAGGTCTGTTATGCCTTGCCTTTCTGATTTCTTTGTGTAATGCTCTAAACTGGGCCGGGTTAGTTGACCTCAAACAAATTATCTCTAAACATTTATAAGTATATAGTGTGTCAAATTAAAAAGCTATATACCTTTAATTATATGTTTTTATTATAAGTACTCAGCAAGTAAGCAACTTTTGACCCATTTGTTCTTAAGCTATTATTTCAAATGAATTAGCCTATTTATAAGGAAATTGGGTCAAAAATCGCTACCTATATTACTTGGGGTCCCATGAAACTGCAACATTTGGTTGCAGAGAGTTTAACAGAAAAAATTTTCTATTACCTAATGCCTTGTTCCCTTGAATGTTTGATCTTTAACCAAATGTCTTCTATGCCCTTAACGAGTGACACAACATAGCAGTTTTTGCTACTGATAGCAATAGGCAAATGTCTAATTTTAGATTAAATTAATGTATCAGTTTTCGTGGAATAAAGGGAGTGTGACGCTGTAGTGAATTCCTGCTTTCTTGATCTTTTTGCAGGCTATTGTTTATCGAAGATTAGGGCAAGAAACATTGGTGCTCCAAATCCTGGCCGTGTAAGTTTTTTTTTATAATTCAATAATGCAAAAGTCAAAAGGCACAGCTATGTAGCTCCTTTATGCCATGGGATTTAACCTCTTCATACTATAGGCCTATAAGCTAATCCAGGAGCAATTAAGAACTCCTTTTCCCATTGCAATGATACATCTTTTTCTCTACAGTAATGTTTTAAGGGGTTTTTTGACAATTCCAATTAGCTTTACTTCATGCAGCTATAAAGTACCAAGCTTAAAAGGTTCAGTTTGGAACAGATTTGAGTATCTTATAGCTGAATCAAAATCTCTTAATCTAACAAGTTGACATGCTTTAAATTGAAATCGAGATCTTACAAAATAAAATGCACATCAGTTATTTGACTACGCTAAACTTTATAATGTAGGATAAAACCGAAAGAGGAAATATACAGCATCTGTTCAGCTACTCTTTTTTTTTGTCAACCTCGAAAGTTATTTAGTGTAAAATGTTCAGGAAATTGGAGGACAATAACGCTGCTGAACACTATTGTGCCGAAATTGGTAGACCAGATGCCTATATGCAGTTGGTCCCTTCTCTCTCTCTCTCTCTCTCTCTCTCTCTCTCTCTCTCATGAGCACCTCAAACACATGTGTTGGAAAATTTGCATCTTTATATTTTTGATGTATGATTTCAGGTTGCTTGATATCTATTTAAACCCCACAGATGGCAAGAAGCCAATGTTCAAAGCTGCTGTTCGGCTTCTTCATAATCATGGAGAATCGCTTGATCCTCTGCAAATTCTTGAGGTATTAGATATCACATTACCTTAATATTTCAATCCAAATAAAACACGATTTCTTCTTAATGAGTCCAACACATTGATTAGATTTAAAATGTGACCACAGGAACATAAGAGTGGTGTATTAGCTCCTCCAATCACTGTTAGCCTTAAAGTCACTTTTGCTCATGTCTCCCTTCATGTTTTCATTTGCAGAGATTATCCTCAAATATGCCTTTACAACTTGCTTCCGATACAATATTAAGAATGCTAAGAGCTCGTCGTCATCATCATTATCTGGGACAAGTAGGTTCTTCATATAGTTTCATTATCTTTTTTAATGAAGTTTTTGAACTATAAACTATCATGCGAGAGGAGAGGAGTGGAAGGAGGAGGACGATGGATCCTTCCAACGCTTTCCGCTTATGGAAAGATGGGATGAAAGGAAAATCATGCTATATAACCCTCCTCTTCCCTCCCCTTCTGTAACTCTTACATCCCTCCCTTCCCAGTCGTCTTCTTCCCCCCACCACACACACACACACACACACTAAACACACAATCTAACACTCCTCTTCCTTTCTCTTTCTCTCCTAGAATACACTCAGGATTAGAGTGTTAGCCTCATTGTACATGGCTTTTTGGTGGGTAATTTATTGCAGATTTTATTTACGGTATGCAAAAATAATATACTTTGGAAAAAAGGTGAAAACTATTAGATCCAAAAAAGGTTCATAACTGGTAGAGTTAGTTCAACATCTCTCGCTGAATGTAAAGAGAACCATTTTTGGAATTTTTAAACAAGTGCGATATTGAGGTTATAACTTCTGCAATGTTGTCAACTTTTTAGGTTGCCCATAGTTTATCCCGAGCTGTTAACCTTGATGCAAATTTAGCTAGATTAGAGGAAAGGTCTCGGCTTGTACAAATTAATGATGAGAGCCAATGTGATTCTTGCCACGCTAGACTCGGAACAAAGTTATTTGCAATGTATCCCGATGATACCATAGTTTGTTACAAGGTAAATCTTACATTGACTAATGTTTTCTTTTTCCTTTTGTGTTGTCCATCACTCCATTGGTTTAAAACATACAATCATAAACTCAAAGTTTGACCTCGCTGTTGATCCAAACTAACTTTATCTATTTGTCACTTTGCAGTGTTTCCGACGCCAGGGGGAGTCCACATCGGTAACAGGTCGTGACTTTAATAATGACCCTGTTTTCAAACCAGGCTGGCTTGTTACCGAGTGATCGCAAAGACATTTTGTCTCTTCGTTGCAAGATACACGGGTGATTGAGCTAGATCCATCATTTTTCCAGGGTGTATTTTTTTTTTAGATGCTGAAGGTTGAAATCTCAAAACCACGTGAAAACAGTACAAACAAGAGTCACAATGGTTAAGCCGGTAGATACATAATAGTTGAGACCTATACGATAACAAACTAGACAATTTTAGCTTCACACTGATGCAAGAGCCTAATTTTGTAATGTGCCATAGAAGATGTGTATAAAGCGTTCACTTGTATTTCGAATGCTTGCATTCCTTGTAATTAAGTATATAAATGGACAATTCTATGTATTTTTATTTGAGTTTTGATGGTTATAAAAGTAGAATTACTTGTAATGAATCATTGGAGCTCATAGGCCGATACGTGAGATGCATATGGACGAATTAACTGATATCCCATGGGTTGAGATTAGACTTCACAGCTATACAAGTAGATAGCATGGTAATAGTATGTATTAGTTATTAGAAAAATGTGGCGTTCTCTTCTTTTTATTTTTTATTATTTTTTATACTTTTTTTAACAGCTAATAGTAAAACGGAGTTGGTTTTCCCGTTTGAGATTTTTGTCATACATGTATTTGGTTCCGTAGCCGTTTTCAACACCTTTTTCTTAACCTTTTTGTAGCCATACTTAAGATATTAGCTATGGAGATTCAAACATAAAGACTTATGAGACATCATGTCACATAACTAGTTTATCTTAGTTATGGTTGTAAACACCTAAAAGCTTTGTCTAATTAAACCTCATTCCTTGAAATTATCATCATCCTAATCTTGTAAAATGCCTACTTTAGCTTAAAATCTCTTTTCATGTCGTTAGAATTTCTAAAGAGTATAACACACCTTTTGATTGATAGTTGTCGATACATAAACAAGCTGTAACCTAGTTGTTTTGACTTGAAGGGAGGTCAATCCTCATATCTATAAGGAAAACATAACATTTTATTTCATATATTATTTCTTTAACAAAATATATGTACAAGTAAATATTGCCAGTTATCTATAGATTTATTTCGAGAACAATAATAGTCTTTATATATATATATATATATATGTATATATATATGTATAACAGCTAAAAACAATAATATAGTCTTAAACATTATGAAACTTTAAGATTGATTTCACACCAAATTCATTCTTATCCTACACCACACCGGTATGATCCGGTTTCAGGATGTCTCTCAAAGTTCTCAGTTCGGCTTGGTCGGTTTAGGTCTTTTGGAATTTGGACCATCATCACACCCCCTTAGCAAATATAGAAAGCACAAGGTAATAATTGCCCAAACTTGATGGTATATTGCTGGCAAATAAAAAGCTGTTTGAAAACCAAACTGGACAACGCATAAATATGTTGCAATACCATCTGATACGCAAATTGACAATGGTAATGGTACTATTTCCATATTTTGCATTTATTTACCATTTTCACATGTCAAACCTATCCAATAGTAAGTTTGATAATATAGAATGGTGCATTCAACCACCGCAGCAATTCAAACCAAGGTAGCAGTTTAGTACACGTCACTTTGCGATTAAAGAAGATGTCTCGATTGATTTTAAGATAGTTTCTACAATTTCTTCACAATAACGAGTTTAAAACTGCCAAAATTCCTTACAAACTAGTATGGGCAATAAGGTAAAATACCGACCCACAATTACACAATTTCAAGAATACAGTTTGCTCACTTTTTGGCATAACTGATTGCCATTGAGATTTGAGGAGTGATCTTGAAGCCTTGGAGAGATTGCATTGCAGTTGAGGATTGATTGTCGTCATCAAACTCTACAAATGCAATACCTGGCTTTGCATCTATCATTCGGACTTCTTTAAAACCTGGGAATTGGTTAAAGAGAAGCTGTAGCATGTCCTCTGTTGTATCATTTGGCAAGTTCTGTACAAAGAGGATGTTGTTTGGTGGCATCGCTTCTCGTGTGTTTGACCTTCCATTTTGATATGAAGCCTACACAAGTTTGTGAAATTCAACAGATCCACAATTTTAGCAACAGTACTGGTTAGTAATCATAAAGGTGGTAAAATAGGTGAGTTGGGTAGGAGGCTTTGGTATGGATCAGAACAGGTTGGGATTTTCAGATTTTGACCCATAACATTTTTGTCCGGACATTTTAGATTTTGTATGCATATATCAGTAAAAGATTTTTTAAATAAAAGAGACAACTTTTAATAATTTTCGTTTTAGATTCTTTTTATTTTACTCATCTGACCTTCAAAGAAAAAACGTAATAAAACACGCAGGCATTCAACGTTTTCGTTTTAGCTACAAAAACATCATTGTACACATTTGACACTTTCGAGATAACGCATAACATAAAACCAAACCATTTTTAAGTTAGTTGGTCCAAATTGCCATCTCTAAACCACATGGGATGCGAGGTAAAAAGAAATTTAGTAGAGAGTAGGTCAAACCGTAAAAACACTTTTGTCCCATATTAATTAATAAATAATGCGTAAACTATTACAGAAAATAATAATATTACAATGATAATCAAATTTTTGAATAAAAACTCTGCTGTAGTTGTAGTTTTTAGTTTAGCAATTTGAACATCTCCAAAAAGTGAAAAACCTTTTCGTTTCAAATGGTTTAAGATGTTAAATGCATTATAAATGGCCTTTGCCGCTGTAAAAAAAAAGACTTTGCTGGACTTTTAAATTGTTTGAGATAGAATACATCCCACATCAACCCAATTATTAGATGGGTTTTGAATTGTCACCTCTAGTAAATCATAGAGTAGTACTGTATATGATAAAAAAATTTCAAGAGAGATCGCTTTTAATGAACTTACAGCAGGGGCTCCATTGTTGTCGGCTCTTACACCATTAGTAGCTTGTGGAGCATCTCTCTTCTTTTCAGCTGCATATGTAGGGAAGGTTAATATGAAAATATATACAGAAAACATAACCCAATGACTTAGTAACAAGCTTTAATCTAGAAATTACAGGGAACATTGCAACAGTTAGCCATTCATGTGGTTTATTCTTTATTGTTTGTGGTCTGATAACTTCTTTAAATTTAATATACCTTTCAGACTTTCAGTAAAAGACAAAATGCACGAATCATGCATGTTAAGATCACTATGACTTAGATAAATTTGAAAAATCTTTTCAGGAATTTAGATAACATATTCAAAACGACTATGACTTACTTTTTTCCTCTTGTCTCTTTCTCTTATCTTTTGGAACAAACGTATTATCTGCTTTCGCAATACAATCAGATTTGCCTTTAGCATATTGGATACGCTACATTACACCAGGGTGATGTTAGAAACACTATATATAATAGAAAATGAGGTGAACATACTAGACTTAAAAAGCGCCAAAAACAGGAAACTTTGCATTAAAAAGAATGACAGTAATCCTTTATAAAATAAACTTATATGTGTGTAAAACTTTTAAACTATAACGAGAGTATTATTCAAGATAGAATTAAATTATAGAAGTTAAAAATGCAGTGCGAATTTTAAACATCTCGAGAGACCTCTACATATGTAGTTAGTGTTTGTAAGCTCACCATAGGCTTGTCATAAAATGGAAAGTTTTGCATCTGGCGAACTGCATTACTGGCAGCAGTAACTTCACTGAAAACAATCCATGCTTGCCCACGAAGTTTGACCGTCTTCAAAGCAACAACATCCAGAATCCTCCCATACTGGGAGAACAAGGCATAGAGAGATCTTTTCAACTCTGGTAAACAAAACAAGAGGTGATTAATATGACAGATTTATAAAGCAAGATGGCTACTGCCTACTTGTATATGCAAATGATAACAATGAAAGTAAGTATCGGCATGTACAGGTGAAGACACTTTCCATCACATAAATCATATATAAAAAGGGAATCCACATGTTCAGCTTCAAACACAGTTCTGTGAGTTTTAACCAAAGTCTCAAACACAGTTCTGTGAGTTTGCCCAATCATTAAAACCAAAAGTACATGTAGCTGTACATGTCCAATTCTTAGAAACCAAAAGTACTTTAAATAAAGTATTTCAGTATCCAAACTGACAATTGTTTATGATTTTTAGAATAAAGACTCATGGTTTCCGGGCTCCAAAAGACTGGAACGGTAAGATAAGCCAATAATCATTTAGCCTATTAGTACAAAAGATTATGCAGAGTACTATTACTATATTGATTCTATCAGACGGATTAGACGCTTCCTATTGGGTTATTTTTAAAAGAAATTATCACAATCGTCCCTGTGGTTTGCTCGATTCGCATTTTCGTCCCTGAACTTTTTTTTATCAGTAAGTGTCCCTGGGCTTTTCCATTTCATTGCGAGACGTCCCTGCCACTAACAGACGTCAAAAAAGCCCCGTTAAACCCCTCATGTGCATGTCATGTGAGGGTATAATTGTCCATTCGTCTTAAATAACAACCACAGGGACTACTTGCGATAACAAAATTTAATTAATTAATTATATATATATATGTCATATATGTACATGTATCTGTGTATACATATATCTTATCTATATCTATATACTCAAAGTCACCCATTTCACAACCACATATGAAGACATAAATCAAGATGAAGACACCACATACAAATTCACAAACAAATCTTTCCAATAATGGTCGTAGTAAGTTACATATACAAATACATAAACAAAGCTTTACATTAACAATCATTTTCAAGAACTCTAAAACTAAAAAATGGGAATTTGTATTTGAGTGTTTAGATCTTCAAAAATATCAAGTGGGTTATGGTAGCGATTGTGGTGGGTAAACGACGATAGTGGTGCGGTAGTGGTGGTCAGACTGAACCACAGGCGGGCCACCTGATGTTCCGGCGTGGGTCGTGGCGGCGGCCGGCGGGTCATCTTTTTCTTCTTCTTTTGATGGGTGTGGTGGCTGGTTCGTGGTGGGGATAGGGATGATGGTTCGTCGTGAAGAAGATTATTCATCATCTTCTTCACTTAGCTTGAATATATATAAAATGGGTAGTTCTTAAGGTTTGGAAGTGTTTGTTGTTGATTATTCACCTTCACAAGAAAATTAGTATTTGGCATATCAATTCAATGTAGTCAACAAAACAAGGAAAGTTGTTGGAAATAAGATGAGTTATATAAGAAAGGAAGAATAGATGTATATGAGAAATGAAGAAGTGAATATGTTAGGTTTATGGATTAAAACAATTTCTGGGGAGATGGAAATTAAAAATCGTCCCTGTGGTTGTTATTTAAGACGAATGGACAATTATACCCTCACATGACATGCACATGAGGGGTTTAACGGGGCTTTTTTGACGTCTGTTAGTGGCAGAGACGTCTGGCAATGAAATAGAAAAGCCCAGGGACACTTACTGATAAAAAAAAAGTTCAGGGACGAAAATGCGAATCGAGCAAACCACAGGGACGATTTGTGATAATTTCTCTATTTTAAAAATAACTTTATAACTTTCACCTGAAGCATATATATTGTACACTCTTCTGCTACTACTCATGTGTCATGTTACATAATCCATTTCATAACTGGGAGCTCCATAAGTTCAACAAAATGTCTTGTACTCAATCACGGATGAAATTCTACTAGGGTAAAAGTTCTGATATACCTAAGACTATTTCCTTTTCATTTACGCATCTAATTTCGTCTAGAAGACATAACCTAAAACAGAATAGTATTTAGCCGTATATACATGTTGAATCTTCATTAATTTAAAGTTAGTAGGGACAGTTCTACTCTTTCACTTAAGAAAGAATCAATACAACTAATCCATTTAAAAAATGTGAACTTGAATAACTTTTACAAATCTTGAATGCTTATACCACCATGATGTTCGTTAAGTCAAAACCCCTTCCATTTCTATCTTCAGTTGTAATCCACAATCCAATGTAATGAAACTTTCTTGGCCTAAAGTCCTATGATTTTCACATTTAAGCTGCCTCTAGCCTATCATCTTATGAACCCACAATGATGAAGCATAAAACAATTCAGATAATAAATCCTTAATCACATGAGTTAGTAGCTTTAGCTTGAAGTTTGTCTTCACCATCAACTACTTCTTTACTAACAACCAAAATAGAATATCCAGTTATCTACTTATCCACGAGAAATTCTAATGATAGCTATATATCTTTAAACACATGATTTACAAGCTTCACTTAGTCTTCAACATAAACTAATTCTTTGCCAACAAATAAAAAATATCATATTCAAAAACTTATAGCATCAATTGAAAGTTGAGATCCTAAAAGACTTGGACAAGAATTACTATCAACTAAATCAAGAAGGTGCATGTTCTTATTTTAGCCGTGACTGCCTATTAGATCATGCATTGTGAGTATTGAGGAAAAATGACAACCTAACTCGAAAAGCTCTGTTTTAATCAGGGGATGTTTAGGTTAGCTAATTTCGAAAAAACTTAAGCTTGTTGGCTTACATTATTAATAGGCGCATTTGAATAAGCACCTCAACTTAGGCTTCTTAAAAAACAACTTTTTTAGCCAGATAAGCTAAATCGCAATAAGGTTTGGGTGAAAAAGAAAAAGAAGGAAGAGGGTCAAATGGCATATAACTACACATGAGCAACATACCATGTAAATAAGCTAATCGTAACACCCCCTAAAATCCTAAATACTATCGGCAATATCTAGTTGTACTCTTATCACTTCGATATACTTCAACTGTAAGCTCCATTGACATCTAATAAATCTACTAAAAGCAACAACTCGAATAGCTTCCTTAACCTTTTTCACTATATACTTTGTCAAAATGTCACGAATTATCACCAAATTGTCAATGTATGTAATGAACTATTCTTTTTATTACCTTTCGATGTTAACAAACTTCTATTCCAGTTACCGATGTACGCAAGTGACCTTGAACTAAGATGGTGAAGTGTCACCACTTTACCTGTAATGTGTCACTTGCATATATCGTTAACTAAAATAGAAGTTTGTTACATCAAAAGGTAATAAAAAAACAGTTCATTACATACATCGGCAATTTGGCTTCGTTACAGTCTCTTTGTGCAATAATAACCCCTTTTATTTACCACTTACTTCATTATCATTAATAAAAATACTCGTATATTACGAATAATTAATTAAATAATATCAAGTTATCAACAATTCTAATAATCAGATAACATAACTTACAACCTATAGATACAACTTTACACACTTCATATATACAGGAAAACACTACCAAAAAAAAATAACATTTCAATTTAAAGTTGCACTAATAACATAAAATTAACTCTAAAAATTTCAATAAATTCATAAATTTAGAAAAAAAAATTGAATTAAATAAACTAAACGATACCTTCTTTTTTTACTTTTTCGTTAAGATTTTTAACGTAAATAGTTTGATTAGGAGGTATATCTGCAGTCAGCATCTTCACTTCCCGATCCTACTCTGTGTGTGCGTGTTTTCACTGTGTGTTTTTTACTGTGTGCAGGAGAGGGAATGCAAAAAGGAATATATATGGATTCAAAGCCCTAGAAATAGAATTAGGAAGAAGTTATGTGAAGTTGTATTAGACTACCCTCTAGTTTTAAATAATGTTCAAACACAACCCCTATAAGTCTATATTTTCTTGGAACTTTAGAATGTTTTTATCTTTTACGCTACTAAAACAAAGTCGTATTTGGTTCATGATGATTGTATAAATGTATGTGAACTATTTATTCAAAGGCATCAAGGCAATACGATAAGAATACATGGAGAGGCTTTGATCATAGTACAACGTGTTTTATTTAACGTTATACTTTTAAATTTGTCTATGTTTCATTTGATCTTAGTGTTAAAGGAGAAAAACTCATTTGACAAGACATTGAGTATTTTGCAACGAAATGACTTGATGTTTGACAACCTAGTCATGTTAGTATACGATGATGTGTCCGGATGGGCAATAGGGTCTTTTGTTGCGACATGTTGACGCAAAAGTTTGGTGGGGTTAATAAAACTAATTACTATATTGTTATATCACTGTCACATCAAGATCATACTATCATCACATTGATATTTTTTTAATCCGTAATAAATCACACTGATATCTAAAAATTATATACACACATTGTGGTTTTCTTCATATTGGGCTCTATCATGCTACCACAGTACCACACACCATGAAGGCTATGGGGTAGTGATATGATGTTTACCACGACGTGATCCTCCGTCATTGTATACACTATGATTATAATGGTATATCACCAAAAGTAACAAAACTATAATGTCATTATGCGTTATTTTTTTTATTTTTTTTTTTTGAACGTTCGTTTTTTTGGTCAGAGCATGTTCACCCCATATGTGGTCTCTACACCCACCGGACAAGATACCATCGCGGTAGTTCACAGGAAAAACCCCCGGATAGATCGTCAAACGGCACGACATCTACGGCATTGAATGCCATTTTGGGTAAAACCTGCGCCCCCTTGGATTCGAACCCTGGTTGCCCAAGAAACAAGCCTTCATTGGAGGTCTGGGATGCCACTGGGCTATCAACCCATTGATTTATTTTATTAATTTTTTTCAAATGAATCTCTTATATATATAAAGTAGCCTTTTTTCTAGAAGATTTTTAAAAATTTGCTAAGTGGCATCATTTAACCTTAATAACGGGCTACAACGTTCTCCTAATGATGTCATATTAATATTATTTTTAATAAATAATTAAAAAAAATTAATAACTCCTAATCATTTGAAAATAACCTTAAATCCCATATATTTTTTAAAAACGGCAATCAAATCCCAATTGATTACTACATATCTTAATGATAAATCATTACACAAGATACAAAGTTCATAGATGAATTTCATCTGTTTCTAATTTTTTTATTTCTTCTCTAATTTCATGGGTAAATATTTCATATTTATTTTGTTTTGTGTTATAAATTACTTATAATTGTTTGATGTTTGTGATCTCTATTTATAAACTACTTTTTGACAAAGCTCTTTCCATTTTTTCTGTCAAAGGGGTTATCAAGTTTCTTCTTTTTCTATCTAACAAAATAATATAAGATGGTACAGATGTTGGATAAATTTTGATAAGCACTGCCTTTAGGTGTTTAGATGTGTTGGAGGATTAGAAAATGGATCTTCCTTACATTACTCAACATGTGACATTGTTTGTAAGTTTTTTTATTTGTTATTCTAGAATAGTAACAACTAACAATATGTGAACTTAGTCATTACCGCTTTATAAATTATATTGTCTTATAGTAATGACATGTTGATGGTGAATGCTTTTGATCTTTAACTAGTAGCGAGGCTTGGCACGGTTTAACAGTACGATATGGGCACTTTGCAGCTAGTCAGCCACCAAGAGATAGATGTAGTAATTATTAGGGAAAAATCCATAAAAAAGTAATCTATTTACACCAATTTCCTATTAAAGTTAACATATTTTGTTTTCGTCTATTTAAAAGACCCTATTTTCAAAACTTTCCAAATAAAGAGTATCTCGTTAGTTTTTGACAGTCGACGCCCGTTAAGTGCCACGTCACCGATGCCACACCATCAGATTTGGTGACAGTTGACTTTGACTAAGTTATATATGTAAGTGTTAAAGCATCATACAGATCATACCAATAGCAAAACAACAAAACTTACACTATTTATTTTCAGACCAATAAATGGTACAAGTTTTTCCTTTCAATTTAGGCTCTCAAGCATTGCAGAATCTGACAGAACCCGTGAAACAACTCCATAGCATTACCATAATATCAATGATTACCAAACAAATAGATATAAGTGTTAAAGCATCCTATTAATCATACCAATAGCAAAACAACAAAACTTACACTATTTATTTTCAGACCCTATGTCATTTTCAGTAACAAAACTGATCCCCCATATGTAGAAACCAAAACCAACTCAATTCAACCCACAACACGATACTCGAATTCCTTCCTAATCTTCACCCATTCCATCACCATCAAGCACAGGATGCGATCCCTTCTTTAAGGCTGCGGCTATTTCTGTCATACAAGCTTCTGTTGTAACCGCATCAGAAGACAACTTCAATGTCTACTAGATCACCATGCGAGTGGTACATTGCGGTACAAGTTTTTTCTTTCAATTTAGGGTTTAGTCGAATGAATTTGAGAATGGGAAAATCAGGGTTATTGGTTTTGAGGGGAAAAATAGAAAAGGGGGGAGAGAAAATGCGGGGAGAGAGAAAAAGAAAATAGAAATAAGAATTTTGATATATAAAAACTAATATATAGGGAAAAGATAAAATGAGTCCAGCTTATTTATTGAGTCCAATTTGAGTCCATTGATTTTCTTCCATCTCCTCAAATTCCAACCACCTCCTACCACCACCACCATCATCTCCGACCACCACCATGATTTTCCGGCGACGGCGACCACCGCCACCACGACTTACACATGTGTAAGTTACATGGACCCTTTTTGGACTCAAATTAAGCTGGACTCAATTTATCTCACCCCATATATATATAGGGAAAAGATAAAATGAGTCCAGCTTATTTTGAGTCCAATTTGAGTCCATTGATTTTCTTCCATCTCCTCAAATTCCAACCACCTCCTACCACCACCACCATCATCTCCGACCACCACCATGATTTTCCGGCGACGGCGACCACCGCCACCACGACTTACACATGTGTAAGTTATATGGACCCTTTTTGGACTCAAATTAAGCTGGACTCAATTTATCCCACTATATATATATATATATATATATATATATATATATATAACAACTATTAATGTTTGTTGATGTATAAATATATATATATAAGTTAGTCAAAGTCAACTGCCACGTCAGCAAAACTGATGCACATAACGGGCGTCGTCTGTCAAAAACTAACGAGATACCCTTTATTAGGAAATTTTGAAAATAGGGTCTTTTAAATAGACGAAAACAAAATAGGTTACCTTTAATAGAAAATTTGTGTAAATAGGTTACCTTTTTATGGATTTTTCCCTATTATTATTTAACAATAATTGTGAAATATTATGATTTTATATTATGGTGGATATTCACCTTCCATATTATAGCCCTTGTAAATCTCTAGAATGTTTTATATGTTTGCCTATAAATATAAGACATATTGTAATCTCTCATTAATAAGATTAACCTCTCTTTTCTCTCTCAATCAGCACGAATGGCTTAAAACCCTAAATAAGAAAATTTCGGCCGACTAATTTTTTTTCTTCTTCTAATGTATACTTTCTAACTTTTTTTGTTGTTTTGGCTGACAAATCTTTAATCTCAATATATTATTCCAAGCGGCAGCCGCAAAGACGAATTTATCCAAAATAATTCTTTGCTTTCTTATTTGAATACGTAAATACAGAACTTTGTTTTATTCAACATGGTAGCCAGTACAAAAGGCAAATGGTACGAACTTTCTAAACAAAATTTAAGATGTGATCATAAATTATTATTTCTCGCTACACATTGTTTATCGTTTTTTTTTCTTTTTCCGGCATGAATTGGTTAATCGTTTCGGTTCTGTTTGATTTTGATTACTTAGTAAGTAGTCACAAGAAGAAAAAAAATATATTTTTGTTTGTTTTTTTCATTCGATCAAAAGAGTATTTGGTTAAGGTTAATTTTTATACGAATTGATCTTAGCTGATTCAATGACCAAAGCCGATCTAAACCCACAATATGGGAATAAGCTGGTAGAAGCAAAGCATTAATTTGGGTATATCTATACTCTTTTATAAAGATTATTCACCCTCCTAAAAATTGAAAGTGTTATACAATAGTTACATGCGAAAGTACTAAATTGCCCTTAATAAACACCCCCTATAGAAAGGGTTATTAGAGATTACCAAATTTGCTCTTAATGAATTAATTTACACTCTAAACTCTTATCTTGCTAATTTACATTCTAAGTCCTTATCTTATACTCAATATTTCCACTATTATCTTTACATCAACTTACATCACTCGACACCAATTGTCGATGTTATCACCACCCGTCACCAATACCACTAAACCGTTGTCGCCGTTACCGCCGCCGCATTGCGCGGGTACCATGCTCGTTAAAAGTTAATTGATGTAAGGATATCTTAAATAAAGGTATGAGCCCCCTTGACAATTTCATTGAGGTAAATATTTTGATTCTTGTTTTATGTTGTCTATATTTTTTATCTAAATTTGATTTTATCGATTAATAACAAACTTATTAATCATCATGTATTCATATTCACATATTAACATCGGTTATGCATAAAAGAACAAATTATTTTTTAAAGAAAATATTGTTCTTCTTAATGTTGCTTGAAGCAATATACGATCATAACTACGGTTATGCATAAGAAACTTCAAGGTTTCCTCACTAATTGTTCTTTCGTTATTCACTAAGGTGAATCATAACTACAGTTATGCATAAGAAACTTCAAGGTTTCCTCACTAATTGTTCTTTCGTTATTCACTAAGGTGAATCATAACTACGGTTATGCATAAGAAACTTCAAGGTTTCCTCACTAATTGTTTTTTCGTTATTCACTAAGGTGAATCATAACTACGGTTATGCATAAAAGAACAAATTATTTTTTAAAGAAAATATTGTTCTTCTTAATGTTGCTTGAAGCAATATACGATTTCATAACTTCGGTTATGCATTAAAGATCTAATGTTCTTTCGATATTCACCAAAGTGAATCATAACGTATTACCGTTATGCATAAGAAACTTCAAGGTTTCCTCACTAATTGTTCTTTCGTTATTCACTAAGGTGAATCATAACTACGGTTATGCATAAGAAACTTCAAGGTTTCCTCACTAATTGTTTTTTCGTTATTCACTAAGGTGAATCATAACTACGGTTATGCAAAAGAAACTTCAAGGTTTCCTCGATTTTTTTCGTTATTCACTTAGGTGAATCATAACTATGGTTATGCATAAGAAACTTCAAGGTTTCCTCGATTTTTTTTCGTTATTCACTAAGGTGAATCATAACTACAGTTATGCATAAGAAACTTCAAGGTTTCCTCACTAATTGTTCTTTCGTTATTCACTAAGGTGAATCATAACTACGGTTATGCATAAGAAACTTCAAGGTTTCCTCACTAATTGTTCTTTCGTTATTCACTAAGGTGAATCATAACTACGGTTATGCATAAGAAACTTCAAGGTTTCCTCACTAATTGTTCTTTCGTTATTCACTAAGGTGAATCATAACTACGGTTATGCATAAGAAACTTCAAGGTTTCCTCACTAATTGTTTTTTCGTTATTCACTAAGGTGAATCATAACTACGGTTATGCAAAAAAACTTCAAGGTTTCCTCGATTTTTTTCGTTATTCACTTAGGTGAATCATAACTACGGTTATGCATAAGAAACTTCAAGGTTTCCCCACTAATTGATTTTTTTCGTTATTCACTAAGGTGAATCATAACTACGGTTATGCATAAGAAACTTCAAGGTTTCCCCACTAATTGATTTTTTTCGTTATTCACTAAGGTGAATCATAACTACGGTTATGCATAAGAAACTTCAAGGTTTCCCCACTAATTGATTTCTTTCGTTATTCACTAAGGTGAATCATAACTACGGTTATGCATAAGAAACTTCAAGGTTTCCTCACTAATTGTTCTTTCGTTATTCACTAAGGTGAATCATAACTACGGTTATGCATAAGAAACTTCAAGGTTTCCTCACTAATTGTTTTTTCGTTATTCACTAAGGTGAATCATAACTACGGTTATGCAAAAGAAACTTCAAGGTTTCCTCGATTTTTTTCGTTATTCACTTAGGTGAATCATAACTATGGTTATGCATAAGAAACTCAAAGGTTTCATTTTTTTTGGATTGAATCAAAAATAACATGATCAAAGTTATGTTAAAAGAGCATGTAGTTCTTTGCTACTCTTTGAATTTATTCAAAGCATAAATAATTGTAGCTCATCAAAGTAAATAACAACGGTTATTTACAATGACAATTGAATTCAATATTTGTTAATAAACTAAGGTTTATTCAACAAGAACTACAATGGACTAGATATTCTCTTTTTTGTAGTTATAATGATAAATCTTGGAGAGGTAATAAGGTCTCTTTGCAAGAGCATGCAAAATCAATGATTTTTCTCCAACATCACCTCCATGAGGATTTGAAAAGCGAATATATAACAATGAAAGACTCGTTGGAATCATGTCAACGCTTGAATATTTAACGGTGAAAGACCCGTTGGAATTATGGGAACAATTATATTTATCAAGAACATGAAGTTCTTTGATGATCTTTTTGTTGATATGCAATGAAAAATAACAATAAGTTATTGATTAAAACTACTACATGTAGTTCATATTTAATAAAGAACTTGAAGTTCTTGTGTGTTTCTTTGAGCATATTCAAAGCATGAATAACTATAAGTTGTGGAATAAAAACTACTACATGTAGTTCATATTTAATAAAGAACTTGAAGTTCTTGTGTGTTTCTTTGAGCATATTCAAAGCATGAATAACTATAAGTTGTGGAATAAAAACTACTACATGTAGTTCGTACTTAAAGCAAAAATAACTATCGGTTATTTGATTTTTGACATTATTTGTCATGTTAATAAACTACCTCATGTAGTTCAAAAGCTCTTAATGATTCTTCGTTGGGAATCATAACTAATAATTATTGTGCAACGGGCTACAATTTTTGATTTTGTTGGATCAAAAATCGTAATCAGAAGACTGATTTGTATGATGAAATTATGATTTGCTAATAACAACAGTTTATTACGCAACATGGTTATCGAATACCATGCAATTATGTCAAATACTTGACATGAATTACCATGATGAATTAGTATACATGAATTTCATGGCTTGAAAAACAAATATTTGATACATAAATGACAAACAAATAGATGTTTGTAATAACTCTTTCTTGAAAAGAAAAGTCATAAATTGATATTCTATTTTAATATTACAGTTTTATAATATATTCAAATATTTTTATTTTTATACTTATTGTTCTTTGACTAAGGATCGACTATAATCATCAAGCTATGTGAGATTCATCGTTCTTGGTAATTCAGACTATTGTCTATAATCTATATGATCCATCTAACTCCATATAATTATGGAGAATCTTTAGAAGAGCTCAATATGAGAGCACATCAAAACTCGTGACAATGGTCATAAGAAATTTATGAAAATCACAAACATGTGATTCTTTTAAAGTCTCGCTATAATTAGTTGCACGTGAAGTTGCAAAATTTGTAAAATATAAGCGAGTACAACTTCGTATGGATGCTCATGAAGTATCAACTTGATAGAAATTTTCTAAAGCCGTCTAACGGTGTGGTATCCATTCACTAAAGTGAATGCAATTACATGCGATCGGAATGATCAATATGTGTCATGATCATGGAAATGTAAATATCAAAGTGTTTCTTAAGAACACAAGATGACACTAGCAATGATCGACTATTATATGATCAAATGAACATGAGAGTTCACTTATCATAGTGTTTCTATTATGAACACGAGTTGTCACAATGAGTGACCAAATTATTAGTGACTAAAGAAAAACGACTATGTATTGGCCTTAAAGGCGCTCATATAATGAATTAATATGTCGTTATTTCACTTCAAAATGATTTATATATGTTTTAAAGATTGTCATATTATTGACATTATGTTGGTTCCCAAAGAGCTACTTCGATAGCTAATGTTATATGATTAAGAGGAACAACGTTTATAATTCAATAGTGCAATCATTTTTGATATCATCGTTGTATATGAACTATACAATGCAAAATGCACTTGAATGACATATGGTCATAACTAGAAGCTTATGAACCATGATTTTGTTTGGCATGACCGGTTAGACCATCCCGAGTCATTATGACGCAAAAGAGAATCCATAGATTCTTCAAAGTAAATGAGTTTATAAGCTCTCAGAAAATATCAATTATTCACCAATTGCTAGCCAAGTGGGGACTCATTCCCTTAAATATCTAAAAATGATACAAGAGGATGTATGTGGCCTATACATCTAATACACCATTTAGTTATTCAAAAGCGATGCATCGTCTAAATGGTCATATATCATGAATAACGCAACATGAAGTTTGCGTCAATGGTGGCTTAGCTAATAAGATTGCGAGTATTCGTAAATGGTGGTGAATCTTAAAGCGCTTATTAAGCGTCTATTGCAAATTAAATGTTTATGAGAGCAAAACTCTGAATTATATGTTTGGGCAAAGTTATTGTACAACATGAGCTTGCATCATGCCAACAAGATAAAATACTTCCTCCCCGTTATCATTGGTTTTGATCAAGAATCAAATATCTTGGATACGGTATATATCCTCGTGTATACATCTAGTATCCTACCATAATGCAAAAAGATGTATTTCAAAAGAGAATAATTCATTCAAGGGGAGAGAAGAAACAACTTAGAATGATTATTGTGTGAGCTTACTAAAGAACATGAACATAAGGTTCATATGGTGATTGATTCACTTGAGTTTGAAAATTAACTTACACGCTCACTAAATCAAATAAAGCCATATACACTGATTTCAATGCTCCAAATTGATCGTATCTCAACATGATGACTTATATGAGTCTATGGCACGCGCACAAAAGGATATCGATTCCAAATAAAAAGCCTCGAAAATAGAAAGGAGCAATAAATATGATGGTCATATCGAGGTGAAAAGACCCAAACATGTGTCTTAAAGAAACAATAGACATGATGGTTCATGAAGAACCGATGATATTTGAATAATGAAGAGATCTCTTACAAACGTATATCATGTCAAGTATTGCATTGAATCGAAAGCATGGAATCGAAATAAGATTGATGTTGACAACACTTATGTACGCTATAAGGCGCTAAATAAGGGCATATATGCCATGAGGTGCAAAAATTGAGATACGTTGGCTAAAATAGCAATACGAATAATGCTACCAAATATTTAAAGCCTCTTATCGTGCACGAAGTTTTGGACACGAAGTCCATGCATAAGAATGTGTAGCATACTTTATATAAGTTGGTTTTTGTGCTAAAGAAAAATGAGAAATTGATATATTGAATATATTGCGCAATTGATGATACAATGGATTTTCGCGAAAACCTAGATATATTTCTCCCATGGTTGATCATATTATTGGTAGATTTGAATACCGTGATATACAAATAGTTATTTGTATCTCCTTGCTATCATTAGTGCCCGCAAATGAAAGTTTCACATGGATATAAAAAGCTTGGAGCATGTATCATATTTTTAATGATCAACATATAAATGAATGGTTCTTATGAACGATATTGGTTTTGAGATTATTATGTCGTTATATGGAGAAACAAGATATGTGTATAGCACAATTGCGCACATGCAATATTAGCAATTACATATTGACATCATTATGTTTTAATGAGTCATATTGGACATCCAAGGGGGAGATTCATAGATTATTAAATAATGGATGATCCAAATTCATATAACTAAATCTCATGGAAAGATGGATATACTACAACTTAGTGTTGTATTATCTCGAAAATCGAGCAATTATTGATGGAGACTTTTGTCCACTACAAAACTATATTGACTAAAGGTCAAAGAGCTTCAATATTGACAAAGCTTACTCATTAAGCTTTTATCAGTCTTGAGCCGCAAATGGGATTTTGTTGTATCTTATTAAGTACTAATCAATACAAGGCTTGGAATCAACACGCTAGCAATGGAAGAAACTCACGACATATTTCGGTACATGATATCAAAGAGTTCAATGTCAAAGATGGTTGAATATATTTTCTTGATCCGCTCAAAGGATAGTCACAAACAATTTAGTTTTTTATCACAAATGGTGACACTACAAATTTCATGGAGATCAAAACAATCATTAACAACTACATCATCAAACTATGAAGATGGTTATGGTCAAAGATCAATAATGAAGATGTCTAAGAATAATGTGTTCGCAACACTAGCAAGTAATATTCAATGGTATCGTTTGAAGATAACGTGGTGTACATAGATCAAGCTCAGACGATGATAGATTCAATCTCGACATATGATCAACAAAACGGTAACACAATCAATGTTTATCAAATACAATCAAGCAATACTTAGCAGATTATTGAAGAAATTCTATATAAGATTGATAGTCGACGTTTTAAGACGGATATCAAAATGAGGGGGAGTATTATACGCGCTGCACTCTTTTTCCCTTCACCGAGTTTTTATCTCACTGGGTTTTTCTTGATAAGGTTTTTATTGAGACAGCAAACACGATATAACATATAATAATCGGTGAACATCCAAGGGGAGTATTATGATTTTATATTATGGTGGATATTCACCTTCCATATTATAGCCTTGTAAATCTCTAGAATGTTCTATATGTTTGCCTATAAATATAAGACATATTGTAATAACTCAAGAATAAGATTAACCTCTCTTTCTCTCCTAATTCTTCTTCTCTTCTATCTTTATATTATAATAAAAGAACTTTTGGTTTTTAAGCATTTTTGTTATTATAGATGGAACATTGTTGATAGCAAGTATACACATGCAGTTGGTGGCATAGCAAAGTAATTACTTTGGAGACTATCAATGATGCTCAACCAATAGTCCAACACTATTTTTCATAATTTTATTATATAACACTGTTACTGTAAATTTTAGACTCTATAGTATTTTATTACTAGGATAAATTAGATTGAGTATGAAGATGTAAAACATAAAAGTTGTAATTACTTTAAGTGTAATCAAATATAAAACTTTAAATATTCAAAAATTTTAGTTATGTCCGGGTAGTCACCCGGATTGATTAGCTAGTAAAGACGTATAGATGAATTGCAAAGAATGTCAATCGATCCCTAGATAACCCACGAAAGTTATTAAGAGATTTTGATCCATATATCGATCAATAATATAATATAATTATAAAATATTATTAGCTAAGTTGTAATAAATATGTAGGATCAACAAAAAGGCCATCTACAAATATACTAAAATAGTATTGTGGCATCTATTGATCGATATGTGGCACTTTATTAAAGCAACACGTGTCATTTGAAATTTATATAATAATCCTATTTTTTATGTATCATAATAAATTTTTATTAATTAATATATAGATTTAGATTTCTAATACAATTAGAACTCTTATCTTAAAAATATTATACTATTACTATAATTTTCTGTTTCCAGCATCTATGAAGTTTAGATATCTTTATTGTTGTAGATGGCTAAATATTGTTGTAGATTTATCACTCCCCATTGATCAGGTGTTGTTAGACTATTCATGTAGTACGTACCTTGGTTTCATATTTAAGTTAAACTGATTTTCTAGACGAATATATTTTACAAGAGTTAAATTATAACTTATTATGATATGATGCAGCATGCTCAATGGTATGCATATGGATAAATTTAATAATATTTACCATCAAAGTAGTTACCAGTCTATATACAGTTGCTTGTGTTGGCTTGCAAAAAAATAACAAAAGTGCAGCTTCCATACGCCTACTCTAATATCTATATTTAGCTTAGTTTTTTTTATGGTATAAAGAATTACCACGTTAGATTTATCTATACTATTATATAAAAATTATAACCCCTATGTTGAAAGTTTAGAAAAAATGGGACATGCGAATTGATCATACTACCCTTAATGAATTAAATCACCACCAATCTTTAATATTAATTTACACCATTGGTCCCTTGTAATATAAAATATCTCTACTACTCCCCTATAACACCTTTACATCAAATTACTTACATCATTTGACGCCGCCGCCACCACCATTACACCACCGTCATCGCCGCCGCATTGCACGGGTACCATGCTATTTAATTTAATTAGAGTTAATTACACTTTTCGTCCCTGTGGTTTGCACCAACTTTCAGGTATCATCCCTGACTTCACGAAATTACGTGTTTCATCCCTGAGTATGGAATTCCGTTAACATATTTGGTCCACGACCCAAACGGACGTTAAATATGTGGTCACATGACCTGCACGCTGAGGGTATAATGGTCATTTCATTGTTCATGGATAGAATATCATCTTCTTCCCTAACCAAATCAGTCCATCCATTTTCTTCCATGAATTCAAAGATCTATATATCTAAATATCAAAATCAATCCTTATATAAATCCTTTTAATTAAATTTTTAGTTTTACTTGAATATATAACTGTATCTATAACTATATCATTATTTTATCATCACAATCAAAAATCAAAAACCAAAATCTTATATCCACAGATCTATAATCAAAAGGAAATTCAGAAAACACTTTCATATCTATATTTATATCTGTGTCTATATATATCTACTAATCTATGTCTATATCTCCATATCTATGTATAAATGTATATAGATCTGATAGATGTATATACATATATATGATATGATATATATCTCACTTTTCATGGCATCTTCACTTTCTTCATCTTCACTCTCCATAGCATCTAGTCTCCGGCCACCATCTCTCTTGCGTTTCCATACTTTCTTCCCGATAATCCATTACGGATCTTGGTGATGGTGTAAAAGGATCTTGGTGGTGACAGTAGTGGGGAGGACAGATCTTGGCGTTGACAGGAGAAGGGAGGCCGGATCTTAGTAGTGGTAGGCTGCTACTGTTTTGCCGTCTGCCACTGGTGGCCTCCGGCCACGGGGCCATCTCTCATGGTGCGCCAGTAACAATTTTGTGAGGTGTGTGTGTGAAATTGGAGAGTATTGTGGTGGTGGGTGGTGGCCAGATTTAGTGCCCGGAAAAATACCAGGCCGGAAAAGCACCGACCATGTCTTTTTAACAGCTTGCGGTGGTGGTGATTTACTAAGGTCCGGTGGTGGTGGTCAACAAAACAAGATCCGTGAATGGCAAAGGATTCCGGTTCCAAGGGGTAAAGGGTTCCGACAGATTGTCTTGATTTTCCTTTTCAAACCCACTTCAATCGATACAAATACATATCGATCGATCTAAAGAATAAAAGAAAGAGAAAGTATTGAAACGCTATTGATGGATAGGAAAGAGAGGTGGCCAGATCTAGTGGTGGTGGTGCCTGTGATTATTAAGAGATCCGGTGGTGGTGGTTCATAAATTTGTTGAGATCTGAAAAGTAAAGTAACTTTACTTTTCAGATCCGGTGATTGTGGTTCATAAATTTGTTGAGATCTGGTTGTTGAAATCTAAGATATATAGACATTATGTTGAGATCGATGATGTTTTGTATATCATAAATACTGATTTTGTTTGATAGATATAGATATGATATAGATATATGATCGCAGTGAAGGGGTACTAAATTTGTATGTATGTATTTTCTTTTTTATGATGATAATCGAAATGGATAGTGATTTATTCATATAATTTTTGAGTTTTTTTCTAGAAAATCTGGAAATTGATAGAATTGTGTTGATGAATGGTGATGAAGATGATTAATTATACTTTCTGGGGATGTGTTTTTAGGATTTTTTTTTGTTAGTTACACTTTTGGTCCATGTGACAGGAAATGACCATTATACCCTCAGTGTGCATCTCACGTGACCCCCAACTTAACGTCCGTTTGGGTCGTGGACTAAATATGTTAACAGAATTCCATACTCAGGGATGAAAGACGTAATTTCGGATACTCAGGGATGATCCTTGAAAGTTGGGCAAACCACAGGGACGAAAAATGTAATTAACTCATTTAATTATAATGTTAGTGCCTAATATATATTATAAGATTACGGGTCATTATCCATTCTCTCTACTTATTTTTGCTTTAAATGATAAGGTATTACATTCTTTACATCTCAATTGATCAGTTGTAAATTTGTATATTTTTATATTTGAATTATATATTTAATAATTTATTTTATTATGAAAATATCGTATACATTTGTGTATTTAACACGGGCCTAAATCTAGTTTTAATTCGATAAAACATGTTAAATTATTAATGAATAATAAAAATAAATGTTTCGAACTTATAATTATCTACTAAAAAAAAATGTTATTGGAAATTTTTAAATGAACTAAGTTTTACTATCATGATTATAAATTAGATTAATCATTACCAATATGAGAAGTAATATTAAATCTTAATCAATACTTTGATGAAAAGTGTCTCTCGCTATTAGACTACTATTATTGAAAAACGAAATGCATGTGATGTATCAATTTTAAATATTATTCTCTTCTAAATTAAATCGATCTTACTATATATATAAACAATCCGTATATCGTACGGGTATTAAGACTAGTATTGTAATGTAATTAGACTAGAATTTAGGAAACCGTTTGACGTGTAAGGGAAGGAAAGCAGTTTATTGGAATTATAGCAATGTTTCCATATTGATCCCTTTCTCTATGAAGGAGGGAGGAGCCGATATCTTTGTACCATCAAACAAATACCTTGGCTAATAAACAAAGTATTTTGATATCTCTTTTTCGTGTGTTTCCTGTTTCGATATCTTTCTATAAAAACCGAAGTGGTTTCAGGAGATTGGTCGAATATATTGTTAGGGATCTTAAGTACGTCTAACAAATACTTTGACTAGGGGTCGTTATAGGGAGTATTCGATCAGCTTGTATATAGGTGTTTGGGTTTCTTAGTTGAAAACATACAAATACGATCAAGCTAATAACTACGTAGAATATTAAATTAGTGTCTTACAAATTGCATAATTATTTGTAAGGGTTTAAATTCCAACAATAATATATGGCGATAATCGCAACAGCCAGGTTTGATGAATTAGGTACCCAAAAGAAAAAGATCAAGAAGTCGGAGAAGGCTGATCATCATGAGCTTATTCCTCCTCTTAATAATAATGATATAATAGAATACGAGATCTTGCCAAGACTTCCAGCCAAGTCCGTATGTCGTTTCAAGTCTGTTTCCAAACAATGGAAACGGTCTCTATCGTCACATATGTTTGGAAAGATGCACCACCTCCATCACATTAACAACAAGATACAAAAAACATATAAACTTCTGTTACTTGACAAGCCCCGTGTAGATTGCGGAGAACCCCTTAACCACAGTTCATCAGGTACTGTCGGTTTTAATCTACTAGAAGAAGCTGATCCTAGATTTGATATGGTTTTAGCAAGTTTGGATGGATTGGTATGTGTAGCCTCGTCGAAAACCGTCAACAGTCTAGCTTTATGGAACCCGTTGACCGTGCCTACTACAAGTTGCCGCCTCACCCCATAAAACGTTTTACTCCCTATAATCCTCGTTTGGATGTCATTGGTTTCTATTCCGACTCCTCCAATGACTATAAGCTTCTGTATTTGGTTTCTGAGACTGCCTCCTCCGACGAGGCTTATACTTATTCCCAAACATTGAATTCATGGAGAAAAATTGAATTTGTCATTGGAAACTATGGCGAGCCTTACTTTTATCACAACTGGTCGCAAGCTACCTTGTGTGACCAAAGTCTTTACTTTTCGGTGAGACGCTTTCATCGTGAATCCCTAGAGAATGATCATGATTGCATTATTTGTTTTGATGGGAACACGGAAGACTCAAGGATAATACAATTTCCACCTCTTCCAAGTGGTGCGACTCGTCTTCATTCAAGTTTAGTGGTTATCGACGGATGCATTCACTTGTGTGTAGCCTACTGCACCACAGATTACGTACTGTTTAAAAGTTGATCAATGGTGATTCGTGGGTGGAGGTGGCGTTTTTCCCAGGCGCCCCCGTGACTTTTTCCTTGGACATCCTAAGTCATGATCCGCCCAACGTATGCATAACTAGGAATGCCCAGGATAGTTGGCTTGCGATTATGGAGGGTAACAACAACTCATTTAAAATAATGAATATGGAGGAATTCACATTAACAGAACATTCGCTTTCGTTGATTACATATAGCTGAATTATATATGAGGAGACCCTTTTGTCCCCCAATCCTCCTCCTCATCCGTAGGTTTTATTAATTTGTTTGTTTCATTAATCATCCTATAGGTGAATATGTATAATATGTTGATTGGGAATAAAATATACTTTAGTGTTACATGTCGTCCTTAGTTACTACACATTTGCTTTTCGGTAAATACGATATCTGTTGGTTTTCTTATTTATAGCATCTGTATTTTACTCTCTCTATGTCATGAGCTTTTTCAGTTGATTGTGAGATTTTATGATGACTTACTTCTGCGGATTGTAATAGTGAACCAAACAGAAACATGGTCGTAAAGATATCCGATCATATTTTTAAAGCATGCAGATCAAAAATAGAGTTTTGGGAACATCTTGTAGACCAGCAAAGCATTTTCACATAAGGGTATCAATATGGTCTCCTCTGTAAAAGAAAAATCATTCATCATCTAACAAAGTTATTCGCAGCATCATCACGCCTAGATAATACAAAGCTTTTAAGAATATGCACCTTACGTTAACAATCTAGTATATCATATTAAAATGTTTCAACACTCATAGAACTGACTGAATTTATGATTAGAAAGCAAAATTTACATCCGGGGTAGATAGACATGAAAGTGCTTCATGATCTTCAAATTGATCAAGTAGACTTCTTTGGGTCATCGTTTTGTTGAAGGGGTTCAGGATTATTCTTTTTCTCCATGACTTCTTGTATTCCTTCTTGGTAACCTTTTATGAAGCTCTTCAATGCATCTCTATAAGCAGATGCTCTGGTCATGTAAACCCGCTGCAAAGCTGGCCTAAGCGTCTCCATTCCACCTCGAGCAGCAACAGCTGTCATCATTGGATCGGTGCACAATGTCAAAAAGTTGGTAGGAATCACTCAAAGAATATTAACATCACACTGATGGAAATGGAGAAGGGCCAAATTTGACTCTTTAAAGGGTAAAAACAAGCTTATTTGAGTTGTTTTTTGCAAACCAGAGACATTCTTGTGAATGCAGAGTAAACAACACACTTGACAAAATTGATAATTTTAGGCAAAATGTGTCAAGTTAACGGATTGTTTCAGATGCAACTTTTTCCAATAAATGTACCTAGATCCTCCAATGTTGAAGGTTCCGTTTCTCCGCTTGAACCCGTCGCTCCATCAGGTTGATCTCCTAAATTTTCCTTTTTCTTGTATTCATTTGGTCGCAGCTCAGGACCTATATCTCGTACCCAACTTGCAGCATAAAGTCTAGTTGCTTCCTTCATCACCTGAAGAAAGGTTATAAAACAATCAGAACACCCAAGTAATTTGAGAATATAGATTTTAACTACATGTCCAGAATAATCCTTTCATGCTAGAGGTGGCAATTTCAATCCATTTGTATTGATACGGGTCAATTCAGGTTGTATATATTTGTTAAAGGTTGATCAAACAGGTAAAGTATATAAGATTGGTTAATACTGAAACATGTGAAATGAGTGGACAGGTTAAATGGTTCAAAAAGTGGAGAACATGTATATAAATGCTTACAATGTCCTAACGCGTCTTATTTAAAAGAAAGTATAGAACTCTTTTAGTAATACATGGTATAGTTTATGTAATCGTGTTTGATAATTTCATACCATAGAACTAACACCCGGAGAATGGAGTTGTTAGCGGGTCAGCCCAACCCTACTCATGTGGCCTTTACCCACTCCGCCTATTTTGTCACACATACTTCATGCCAGCAAAGTGAGATCAAGTTACAAACAATGTAGGCAATCTATTTAATGGAAATCTATAATAGACAAATGCATTGACCATTCGACATCCTCTAACTGAGATTGCTTTTTAAGTGTGTATTACTTAAAAAGTTGTAGCATTTACACCCTCATTGTTCAATACATAAGCTTTGTAAAATGCAATTCATCGACATTAAAGTACAAGATTTCAACTTCCAACAATCTGTATTCGGCTCTCACTAGAGATACAAAATTAGTAGATGAATTTCAAGGTATGATCATAGCTAACGAGAAGAAGACTCACCAGATATCGTTCTTTCCAAGTTAGCTTTCTCCGCTTTTTAAAATGAGGGGGATCGGGCAAAGATGAAGGGAATGCAATTTCTTTCAAATCATATCGGACATAATCACGTAACTTCCTATAAACTACCTTCACCTTCATTCTGATCCTTGAATCACCACTAACAAATCTGTACACGGCCTTCACCAAATAAGGGGAAAAACAAATATAACTACATTGAAAAGAAAACGCGCCCAAGATAAATGCAACTAAACAGAAGTTGTGCTTAAATACACTTGAGAAATGTATTATACTTATAGCATTGGTTTTAAATTATTTGAAAAATATTTCTAGTCCCAGATACCGGGCCGTGCTTGGCCAGGCAAAAAATAACCGTCTTTAGCACGATGAAACTCGTTAACTTCAACGCGGAAGGCTAAATACTACACATTTTAACAAAGGTATATTTCCATGGATCTCCCAACAACAAAAAATGGGTTCTAACAAAAACAAAATGAAACCGAAATAATGTAGGCACCTGTATTGTACAAAGGCATTACATCAAACACCTTGTGTGTGCAATATTTTAAGAAGATAACAATGATAATAGCCTTTAACAAAAACACCCATTTCATCTTTACACTGTGAACAGTTCCTGAGCAATGATAGTCCGTAGATACATACACATATACATACAGATAACGGTAAACCGGGGGGGGGGGTTCATTTAATATATAAAAAGCTGATATAGAAGTAAAAATAATTATAAACAATGGAGAGATGTAAGAAATTACCGTGGACAGATGGATGGTTATTTAGAGATAAAGGTGATATTTAGTGGCGAGTGATCTTTGCCGTTCACCGGAATAACCTTCTGAAAGTGTTTTGTAATAGTATAGTTTCATGCTTCTTCAAAACACTGTCATTTTGTTAACTTTTTTGTAATATATATATTATTTTCACATTTACCATTCTTGTTTTTTATAATAGAAACTAGTGTTATACCCGACCATATATATATTTGAATGCGGGTCATAAATTTTAACATTTGAGCATTAACATCAGGCTAAAGAAAAAACACATAGTTAAACAATTTAACTATAAATCTTAAACATAAATTTTGGTGGCGAAATATATAATTACAAATTTTTTTAGAAGATAAAATAAGAAGCTTAAAACTTTGATGATGAAAAAAATTTGTAGTAGTATGGATTTTAGAAATAATTAACTCATCAAACATAAAACTTTAAACGGTAAAAAAGAAATTAAAATATTTAATGCATAAATGAAAAGCATTAAAATCGTAAGAAATCAGAATGACGGCTACATAGCACACTAATAAAAAAAAACAAGCCGGCAGGTACCTGCTGAGCCAATTTAAAAGTGGGGTCTCGACCTACACTATTTGCAGCGATAATCGCTGCAAATAGTTAAACTATTTGCAGCGATAATCGCTGCAAATAGTGTGCCACGTCAGCAATCCACTAACCACCGCCATAAATGCGCTGACTGTTTGACTAAAGTATTTGCAGCGATAATCGCTGCAAATACTTGAGTGGGGCCAAAAATTGAATAAAAGCTCCCCCTTCCGTCCGTTTCTTTCCCAGTTTCAACAAACACTCCCCCTCTCCTTACTCCCCCTCTCCTTACGATTTTCTCCTCTTATTTTTTTTTTCAAAGTATTTGCAGCGATTTTCACCCTTTTTCTTGTTTTTCAAAGTATTAGCAGCGATTCCGGCCAACCCCCGTGTTAGTGGATTTACCGGCCAGTTTTCCGGCAAGTGCGGCGGCTCTCCTCCCCCGTTAGTTTTTTCAATCTCTTTTGGTATGTATTTTCCGGCCATATTATCCCTTTTTGATTGTTATTATTTGTGTTGTTTATTGTTAATTGTTATTATTAGTTTTGTTAGGATTGATAGTTAATTTTTGGATTTTAATAAGTTTGTTTGTATTATTAGTTTTAGTTAGTGATTTGTATTATAGGTTTGTTAATATTGTTTTTGGTTTCATTATTTTTGTTAGAATTGATAGTTAATTTTTAGATATTTGTAAGTTTGTTTGTATTGTTAGTTTTAGTTAGTGATTTGTATTATAGGTTTGTTAGTATTGTTAGTTTAATTTGTATTATAATGTTTATATTTGTATGTAATTTGTTTTGTTAGTGAAAGATTAGTGTTAGGTGTTTTAGTGATTTGTTAGAATATTTATATTGTTAGATGAAATATTATAAAAATAAGTGTAAAAAATAAGTTAAAAAGAATATTAAAGATTACGTAGAAAAAACATATAAGTAAACTATATTAGTATAAAAAACAAGTTTCTATAAAACTTTAAATATAGTATAAAAGTAAAAATAAAAAACACTTTCAAAAAGTATTATAGAAATAAGTAAAAAATTAAAAAAAAATATATAAAAGTAAATAAACAAGTTTGTATAAAAAGTATATACAAAAACGACATTTAAAAGTTTTAAAAATTCATATAAGCATAATACAAGTTTTAAAAAGTATATACAACTATAACCATAAAAATATATGTATAGAAGTAATTATCAAAGATTATGTAAAAAAATTGATTAAAATAAACTACTTAAAATGTATAAAAAATAAGTGTAACAAAAATATAGATAAAACTAAATATAAAAATTAAATACTTCGTACAAAAAAATAAGTTACAAAAAATACATATGTGAGAATTTTGGATCTTTCTTAACCTTGATCATTTTGTTGTATGTATTTTTAAAATGTGTATAATTTGTTTTGTAGTTTGCAGTATAAATGGCTACATATCATGGTGGCGATGGTGGTAATGAAGACCCACATCGACCATGGTGGAGGAAAGCGGGGCTGCAAAGGGAGTGGCGGTAAGAAAAATGGTTGTTTATAGTTCCCCTTTTAATTAATTAAGTTTATTTACTAATTTTGTTTTTATTTTGTTTTAGGCCCACGAAAGGGAAAGGGGCGGGGGCCCGGTCAGAACCTGAACTTAGAGGAGGAATTCGCGAAGAGAGGTCGTCTAAGCATAGACTTTGACACGACCCATTTTAAGACGTGGCAGGCGATCGGTGACAACGCCCCCATGTACAAGAGCCTGATTGGCACCCTGATCCGAACCGTCCCGCAGACTTACAACTCATGGGACCATGTGCCTCAGGAGAGAAAGGCATTTGTTATCCCGACTCTAAACGTACGTCTCATCATAATTTTTGATTTTTTGTATGATGTTTGTATAAATTTTTAAATTCGCTAACTATTACTTTAAAATTGCAGACTAGGTTCAAGTTGGACCACTTCATCGACACCCCTGACCCCCTAGACCCTGTCAGACAGGGGTTCAGACTGGGTGTCGAGGCCGACTGCAAAGCTGAGTATCGGGTCAGAAAGAGCCAGTTCAAGAGAAAACACTTTCAATCCAAGGGGGGCCTGAAAGCTGTTCCACAGTTGGAGCAAGCTGTTCCTCCAGAGGATTTGTCGGCGGAGGACTGGAGGGCGTTGTTGAGGTAGCTTCGTCATCGTCGGAGTCTTTTCGATGATCATTGTCCGGTAGGCACGTCGACGGTGTCAAGTCTAGCTTTCTCCAAAAGTCATTTATGTTATGCACCTCAACACGTTTGCCTACATTTTTGAAAAATATGTATAATATTTTTCATTTACCCAAAAAAACATCAATTGATTATATTCAGATAAACTTACTGTAATGCATGTACGCAGCTAGACGGCATGCACATGGAAGCCCACAACTAATCCAAACCTTACACCCGCACTTTCTCAAGTCTTTACCGATCTCACTTTGAATCGTTTAATTTCGTCGACCATTATATCCAGAGCTGTCACAGATACAACACAAAGCAGGTCTTTCAAACATGGGTAGTTGTGTTTACCAGCTCTAAAAATCCTGCTCTCCTCCAGTTGGCCCTTGATTTCTGTATCTTGTCCGAGGAGGATATCATTAACACATTCAATTATTCTGTGAAATGTACATCTCCCCTTCAACTCGGACTTCAGGAGTGAATGCTCAGCCTCAACTCTGTTGGTAGTGTAGTTACGGTAGTTGAGATGCTGATCGACCCAAAAGGACACAAACTTTTCCTTGTACGGGGAAAGCCACTCCTTCTGCAGGTACTTGTAAACCTCTGTAAATTTAACATTGGGTTAGGATGTTTGGATATATGTGATTTACCAAAAAAAAATAAAAAATCATGTGCACTTTACATACTGTCTAAATCTTTTCCCATCTTCTCTTTTAAATCTTTTTCATTTTTGGTGTACTCTTCTAGTGTGCGCGACTCATAAAGTTTTTTCCACCATACGTAAAAAGGCCCCCATTTACCTGCCCCTTTTAACGATGGCATGCTAAATTTTTCTATGTTCCTCCATATGTGGACTCTACACAGTAAATGGTATGCTTCCGGCATAACGGTTTTGCATGCTTTCATTAGCGCCAGATCCCTGTCCGTGAGTACCACGCGCACAGCAAACCCTTCACCTAGGGTCGACTTCAAACACTCCAACACCCATCTATAATTATGCTCCTGTTCGCTTACGATAAACGCATATGATATGCTGAAGGTCCTGTTTGTTGGAGTGCCACCGACGATCTCGACCAACGGCATGTTGTACAAGTTGGTTTTGTACGTGGCGTCTATTTGGATAACATAAGGAAATGCACGCCACAACTTAAATGATGTCGGATGTATAAAAAACAGATTCTCCAACCGACCAGATACACTGTTTGTTGTATGATAATACAAGTAATTATGCTCCCTTAGCAAACTGAACATAACCTACACCGAGCAATATGGCGTACGTATGTCGTTTCAGATACTCATTCATGGTAAATAAATAAAACAATATGTAAATAAATAAAACAATGCGTAACCTGCATTGGAGTGTTCCCATGTTTTTCGGCTGCCTTCTTCCGCAATGTTTTTTGAAAATTGTAAATGTCTTCGCTGCGGGTCAAGTTTCCAGGAAATTCTTCTTTCAACAGCTTTAACATCCTCTTGGGTGGAGTACCGCGATGATATTCAACTTCTAAAAATGATTTCTCCTCTTCAGTCAACCTTCTTGCGTACGCGTAACCCCCCAGATTCTTAGCTGGATAGTGATTATGTGTGTCGTCTATAACGGTTACCCTCCAATCACCATCACTTGTCAAACGACCTTCCAGTCTAAAGGGGCACTCACATTTAAGTGTCTTTTTAACGAGCCCGATTATCCTATTATCCATTTTTCCAGAAAGATTACAGACTATGGTCACTTTAATTGTTACACCAGCTAAGTTGGAATTTGTTCGTCGTTTGATTAACACATAACCAAGCTCTTTTGCTGTACTTTTGGCCCAGTTGAACAATTCTTCGTGTGAATCGAACACCTAAAATAGTTATTTTTTAAGTTATCATTAAATTATATACTTATAAATATCTAACATTTTATATATGCAATCAATTTTACAACCAAACACATATTAAATAGTACTAACACATATTAAACTGTTTAATGATATTCGGTATCAAAAATAAAGTGAATTCTTTTAATGCAAGTATTCTTTATATTAAGTGGGTTAATAAGTGATTTTAAAAGTTAACAAGGATACCTCATCGGTGTGGAAAACCCTAGCGTCGTAGTCAAAATGAGGGGCCGCCTCCGGCATCTCAAATTCTTCATCAGGTTCTTCTAAGTGAAGCTCAAAACCTTCCGCACCCATTTCTCCCCATAAAGTTTCAAAATCCATCTAAAATATACATATACGTAAACGGTATGAAAAATTTAATAAACATATATGTATATATATGTATTGAAAAATTTACATATAGCGAAATTTAAATATACTATATTCTAAATAAAGAAAGAAAGAAAAGCTACCAACCTATAAACCAACCTTTAATTGCCGTGAGAATGAAAGAATGAAAGCTACGTACAAAAATGAAAATGAAAGTTGCTGAAATTAAAGAATGGAAGAATGAATGAAAGTGATACGGCTGAAAACGAGAGCGTTCGTACACTACATATATAGCAAAAAAGTAAAAAGCAGATTTGTCCATACTAGACTATTTGCAGCGATAATCGCTGCAAATAGTCTAATATGGACAAATCTGCTTTTTGCTGTCCAAATCAACAGTGTACGGATAAAACGAAGACTATTTGCAGCGATAATCGCTGCAAATAGTCGGGTCGAGATACCACTTTACTGGTCGGGTCACCACGCGCCTAAAAATATTATGATACACTGTGAGAATTGCCAACCAACTAGGCAGCTAACTTTACTGTTCACCTGAATTCTTTTTATGCAGGTTATAATTTAGGTTGGTGGGAAATTATAGTGAAAAAATTATTTTAATTTTAAAAAATCTATTTTTTAAAAAATCTATATTTTAATAAATTTTGAAAAAGAATCTATTTTAAAAAAAAAGAGTTAAGTACTTTTTTCGTCCCTGTGGTTTTCAATTTTGCACTTTTCATCCTCGCCGTTAACTTTTGGCCAAAATCATCCCCGTGGTTTGCATTTCGTCCTTGGAGCCGTTAACCCCCTCACGTGCCTTGCACGTGAGGGGCATTTATGTTTTTTCACCCATCTTCATGGTTTTTCCCTATGGTTAAGTGCAAAATTCGTTCCTATGGTTTGTCGTTTTTGCATTTTTCATCCTTGTCTTTAACAAACTCCAAACAAGAATTTAATCAAAAACCAAAACAAACTCAAATCAAAAACCTATATATACCTACATATAAGGATCTAATTTAATACCGGCTGGTACGACTAATTTAATTTATTTTATTTTATTTATAAAAATGTTATAAAACTTACTACAATTTAACGAAAATAGTCAATATATAATTACAATTCACTCAAAAATAATACCAAATAGATACTTTATAACAAAATATAAGTTTTAAAGTTCACAAATTACAAAAAAAAAATAACATTAAAGTATTATAAAAATATTTTTTAAAAAAATTCAAAAAATAAAAAATGAGAATACCGGAACGGTAATACCGAAAATACAGGAAATAGTTGTACCGGAGTACCCTCCGATACCAGTATTACGGGTAATACTACCGGCATTTAAAACATTGTATGTACGTGTTTGTATTTGAAGGTGATTGACTAGATCCTCAAATGTAGGTATATATAGGTTTTTGTTTTGTTTTGATTAAATTGTTACCGGTAATTTTTGTTTGTTTTGTTTTGTTTGAAAATTTCTCTGGATTTGTTAACGGCGGGGATGAAAAATGCAAAAACGACAAACCACAGGGACGATTTTTGCACTTAACTCTATAAAAAGACGAAAATGCCTCTCACGTGACTTGCATGTGAGGGGGTTAACGGCAAAGTTATAACGGCAGGGACGAAACGCAAACCACGGGGATGATTTTGGCCAAAAGTTAACGGCGAGGATGAAAATTGCAAAATTGAAAAACCACAGGGACGAAAAAAGTACTTTTAACTCAAAAAAAAAATAGCTTTCGACAAAGTTTAAACAGCTGCATAACTACTGTTGTAATACATGTCATTTATTTTAATTTTAAGCCTGCATAGTTAACTACTGTTGTAATATGTATCATTTATTTTAATTTTAAGCGTAAATTATTTATAGTGAAAAATTATAAGCTTTAATTTCAACAAAATTTTCCTTTAATAATTATCGATAGAATATATATTTCATTTGTACTCGCTCTCCACTTATTAAGTATATATCAAAACTATGATTTTCATATAGATGATATTGTGTGAGTAAAACAGTTGCTCAAACTGTCGACATAGTTTCAAGAATACATTGGAAGATTTTCTTTGCTTGAAATCATTAGTGGCCTCCCATCCTTCTATTTTTCATACAAATAATATCTCATTCACGATTGTTTGTACATAGTAACATCACCCAATATTGAGATCAACATTATATATATCCTAAAATGTCCAGCGTTTTGCGTGCCATTTTTTTTTATTAATTACTTACTTTCGTTTCAATATATATAATATACGTATACAATAACCTACTTTGGTGGGTTGGTTGAAGGGCATGTTTTTGACTTTGAAGTCATGAGTTCGAAGCATCAAGGTTGCTGCTATTTTTTTTACTTACATAACTCATTCTCTTTTTACCTTCTTATTACTTTCTTTTTTGACTTTTTCTATATATATATATATATATATATATATAGGGGTTGGGTATTGTAAAACAAGTATTAAAGTAAAACAAATAGGACAAGATCTTGATCCTTAGATCATGGTTAAATTGATGCACGAAGATTCACGAAACAATTGATGCACGATGACTTTCATGATGCACGGTGATTTTCAGTGAAGAGGAACCTATTGTTTTATTTGTTTTACTTTAATACTTGTTTTATTTTACCTAAAACCTATATATATAATTGATTATTTTCTAAACATCTCTAATCAAATACATATATATCTACTTAATTTTATTTTTTATATACATATACTTTTCAATATTATTTTATTAACTTCGTCAATTTTATATATTTATACAATTGGTTAAAACGGTTTTCTCAGCCTCAAAAGTACAAGTACGCACGAGGATATTTATATAAGAAATGTTAAAAAGGTCGATATCAAATTTTACATGTTATTGCATACAATGAACGAAATGTTTTCCGAAGCAACGCCCGAGTGACATATCTCGTTATCACCAAATTAGTATAATCAATTTTCTTCTTGGTGTTTAACCTTTTTATCACCTTTGGTGCTTCTCGTCGCATATCATACAACATCCACCCACTCACATCTTCGTCAACACGACAACTATACCAAATTCCGCTAGACATGTGGAATGTAACCATATTTTTTTATCTGAGATACAAAAACTACTTATTTAAGAGCTTACCAGATGGCTGAGACAAGATAATACTATGGGATCTAAGACTTGTAACTTTGCTGATTGTAGAGCCTGTATATAAAAAATATACAAAATAACCTCTCTCATACTCGTCCTACCTTGGATGTCATTGTTGTTGTAGTCGTCATCGTCCCGATCATATCTCATCATTTTACATTTTCATCGATATAAATTATTAAACCATCCAAAAATATTCTAACTAAACAACACAAAATTATTAGCCACCACAACCTATCGCCGTCACCACCATCACAACGTCGCCGCCATTACACCTTCGTTGTTATTGCCATTATCGTGTATCGCACGGGCATGTAGTTAATATTAAAGCATCAAAAAGGTTCTAACTAAACAACATAAAATTATCAGCCTAATCATCAGCCCAGTCCAGCCCAACCCATATTAACCACTTCACAAAATTACCTCTTTACCCCCATCATTTCCATATTCCCCAAACCCACAATCTCACACAGCCGTCACAAACCACCTTTCAAAATGCTCCGTTCACTTCTCCGATCACTCTCCTCCACCACCACCGCCTCAAAACCACTAGTCCCCGCCGCCGCCATCACCGCCTCAAACTCTCACCTCACACATTCCAGAACCTTCGCAACTAAAAAATCAAAATCCTCACCACAATCATCCAAAAACAACAAAAAATCTCAACAACAACAACAACCGAAGTCAAAATCCAAATCAAAATCAGAAGATATAACCGCTGCGTCTTCCGTTGATGACGTCACTCTTGACTTCATCTCAGACGATAGAAACCGGAAGCGGTTACTTGATGAAGATGAAAGTGATAAATCACTTGACATTGGACCTAACGGCCGTCCGTTATTTACTAACGCCGTTAACTTATCTCAACTTAATCGCAAAGATGCTTGTACTTATATCAATTTTAGGTATTTCATTTCATTTTATTATTTTTTATCTTCTAGTAATATATTTGTTTTTATATATGTATAGGATAGGTACATTACATTTTGTGAAATTGAGTATTGTAGAGTGTGATAACTGCGATTAATTGAAGTTATGAATATAGTTTGTGTGCTTAGTTAGTTATTGTAAACATAATAATTGAATTTTTGAGAAACTCTTAAGTTTAAGTAAAACCGAATTGTGTAGCGTAAAACTTGTTTTTACATCACAAAAATCGATTTTTGCTTCAAAAATGTAACATTTTTCATTACATTTTTTTTGTGGATCACACAAATTGTGGATGCACATTATGAACTTTAATCAAAAATATGAATGGTAAACAATTGTCAAGAATCATGTGGCATATGTTTTTTTCCCTTAAGATGGTTATCTCGATAAATAGACCCATCTTCATATACTACTTTTTACTCCAACGTGTAGCGTATTTTGTTCCTGAGATGGGGGCATTAGGAAAGTTCTTTTGGTTCAATCACAACGGGAGTTAAGGAGAAACCTAATTTATCAGGTCGTTGGGCCACCATCTGAGCTTGTAGGTCTGGTGTGGACTGGTTTGGGTTGCAAGTTTCAGCCTTTTTGTAATATGATACCTATTTGTATCTACCGAGAGCTTAAAGTTTAGTATTGAAGGATCTAATTGTGTCCATGTATGAGGCCTGCAGTTGCGTATAATTTATGTATTGTTTATAAGTTTTCTTTATCATTTATATATTTGTATTGATTATATTGCCATATCTTGTGATTTGGTGAAACTGCATATTATAACGTTACTGTAACTACCCAGCCTATAATTTAGGAATGGAATAGTTCGGGTGGATTTTCTTATGTGGTAGCAGCTATCATCATCATCATTTTCTTTTTCCTGGTGAACAGTAGGAAAAAACTGGAGGAAATGCTGCCAGAGAGATGGCCAGCGGGAATGGTGAAGGAGTTTGATGAGTCGATGAGAGAGGCATTGCTTGTTCGACACAGTTTCTTGGATCTACGAGATAACTTCAGGCGCCTTGTCGATCCACCTTTACAATCTAGTAATAACAAAGGTGTGCTTATAGCTTACTTTGTATGAAACATATGTTGTTCACTGGTGTATCCATAAATTCCGTGTAGTTCATCTTCTTTTGGGTTAAAGTACTTACACTTTACCAATCTATTATTTAATAAAATAAGACACATGTAGTATTGATTTTTGTATATGCCATTATGCCGTGAAAATTATAGCTACGTATGAATCGAATCTTTTATTAAAATCAAACATAATCTTGATTTGTATTGGGCATCAAAATCTCATTGTAATATAATGTGAACCATAGTAAATAGGAAAATGGACTTTAAAAACAACTGAAAGCACTGTAAATTTAAGTAGATGGTTGTAAATACACACGTCCAGTTACAAAGGCATAGTTTATGTTAGTTAATCATATTAAAATATTGCAATTTGAGTGCTAGGACACTCTGTCGAAGGTAGTCATGCTTTGATAATTTTGTAATCATTGCTAACAATATGTTCAAGTGTGTGTATAAGAATTAATAATAACATAATCTTATACTTAATATTGTGTAGATGATATAATAAAATTTCAGGTTTGAACCCTCAGAAGCAAATAGTACTGGATGGTCCTGTAAGCTGCGGAAAGAGTATTGCTCTTGCAATGCTTGTTCAGTGGGCTCGTGAAGAAGGTTGGCTTGTACTGTATGTCCCAGAAGGTCGAAGTTGGACTCATGGAGGACTTTTCTACAAGAACCCTGAAAATGGTTTGTGGGATACCCCAGTACAGGCTGCCGACATCTTGCAGGCAAGAACACCTTCAGTTTTACTTCGATTTTGTACTCTATGTACTCTTTGAATACTTATGTATTATGATATTCTCTCTCTCTCTCTCTCTCTCTCTCTCTAACCTACTATTAAAACATGTTTTCCCTCTCCAGGATTTTGTGAAGTACAATGAATCATCCCTAATGAAGCTATCTTGTAACATACTTGATCCTATACCACTTGGTGAAGGTGCCGGTGTAGGGAGGACGAAGGACAACACAGATTTTATTGATATGCCTGAAGGTTCAACATTATATGATTTGGTTCAGCTGGGTATTACTAACACATATGCTTCTGTTGGAGTGGTAGTTCGTTTGAGGGAAGAGTTGTCACTAGTTAAAGATATACCTGTTCTTATTGCAGTTGACCAAGTGAGTTGGCCTCTTTTTATGTTTGCAAATTTGATACTTCATGTTACCTCTGACCAAACCTTCTCTTATGTGCCACTTGTAATCAGTATAATAGTTGGTTCACATTCACGGAATTTGAGGAGCCAGTGACCGAACGCTCTTTCAGGCCTATCCATGCTAAAGAAGTTGCCACGGTTAGTTGGATTTTTTTAAAATTTAGTATAAATGTATAATGCATTCATACAGTTTTTAGTAATTTTATACTTTCATATTGGGCCGATTTTAGATGTTTCACATATTGTATGTTGCTTTGTGTTAATCTAGAACCTACAAATCGAGATGCACTAAAAGAATTGTTGGATTCAGATTCAAGCATGGCATTTTTTTTTGTTTTGCAAATTTGTTTGTTTAATTCCTGAGTTGTAATGGAATAATAGATTACAATGTACTCTACCCTACCCGTATTACCTAATTTTGTTGTAGCAGCTTACTTTATTTGCTTTTGGGAGTCCCTTATGGGTTCTCCATGTATTTAGTTTGGCATGTAGGTTTTAAGAATCATGGAATTAGTGTACTCTGTTGGGGTTGTCTACTTGCATACCATATATGGTGGGTATGAAAGTAATTAAGTGATATTGAACAAGCAAAATAGATCATAAGGTGTTGTGCAGTAATGTCTAGATGTACTTTTACGCTTGAAATTGTAATATCAATTTTGATGTTGCATTTTTGGAACTATATGATTTGTCCAAGAATGTAACAGATAAGTAATTATACTGTCATTT